>OV049925.1:105494429-106214429 GCA_920104205.1 Eupeodes latifasciatus | reverse complement strand
CTAGGAAAACCCCATAATTGTCATCTAAGCACATTCGGTTTCGTGAAAAGGATACTCGTAGCTGTTGGATAGCTGTAATAAATGTGTTATTTCTTAAAGCCTTCCATATGGTGGATCATCATAACATATGACACCAAACTCTTGTAAGCTTGGTTTAACATCCTTGGTGATTAATTGAACGAGAGGGTATACAATTTTAATGTTTCTTCATGCAGATAAAAACGAGTCCCCCTGGGTATTATTTTGGGTTCCCTTCTCTTTTATCTGTATATTAAACGTACATGTTTTTGTATGCTGATGACGTTTGCTTGTTTGTTTAGTATTTCACTAATTGAAGGTTGTGCTTGTACAATTAACAATAATCTTTGTAAAATACTTAGTTGGTCTAAGGATAATGGTCTTTTCCAGAACCCACTAAAACCAAAATACATTGTGATCAGTAAGAAATTGTTAAATTTAGATTATTTCACAAATATCTACATAAACGGTACAGCATTTGAATATACAGCTATAGTGCAAGAAATCTATGAACTATGTTTAATAGACCGCAAACTTTAAGGACAATCATATAAATGGGGCGGTGGATAAGGTATCAAATTTAAAAAAAAAAAAAATTAGAACATTACTCTATAACTCTGCAATATTCTTCAGACAAAACCACCCTGCAATTTCGTCCTCTAGGTAAGAAATACAAATTAAGATACATTTCGGATATGAGTTTTCTTTTAATGAATTGCTTTTTATCATTTCTCATTGTGTATGCATACGAATGAATACAAATCTTAGTCAGGGGCGTCTTTTGACTTTTGGGGGCCCTGGGCCCAATAGAATTTAAGGCCAAAAAAAGTAGGTGTAATTTATTTTTTTTTAATTCTTTAGGTTAAAATCATTTAAAAATTAATTTGTGTGTTTTTTTTTACATATTTTTACTTTTCAAAAAGAACTAAAAAAAAACATAAAACAGATATTTTTTTTATTCTTTTATAATTTTTTTTAATTTACCTTCAATAGTTGAACATTTTTCGTTATAGTTCATTTTTGATAATTTTTATTGTTTTTTTGGTTGATTTCTAATGTTTTTGTATTTTTTTTTAATTTTATGTAAGTTTATTTCTTTATATTTGTTTTGATTTGGTTTTTTTTAGATATGTGTATATGTAAGTTTAAGTATACAATAAAATATTATTGAAGGCATACTTTTCTGACTTTGTCAGTTGCAAAATCATGAATTAAGTCATTCAAATTCTGATTTTCAACTGATAAAATTGACAAGCTGTTTAGTCTATCTTGTAGCATTGTACTTCGAAGTTCTTTTTTTATCCGGCTCAATTTCGAAAATGAACGCTCTCCACTGCAGTTTAAAACCATCAAAGATACAAAAATTCTACAGGCAGTTTCTACATTTGGAAATGTGTTCCCAATTTCATCCATTGTAATTAGACTGTACAATTTTGATATTGTAATAAGATCTTCATTTTTTGAAAACTGTTCGCAAGAATTTTGCAACTCCACTTAAGTCAAATATTGTAATCGACAAAAAAAAACAAACAATACATTAATTTCTTGATAGCAGTTGGATCGTATTTTTAATTGCAAAGTAATAGTGTCAATAATTGGAAAAAAAAGTTGATATTTTAAACTTTTCTTTCCCAATAAGCTGGACGGATGGTGCAGGACCATCAAAATATTTGGCACGCGAACTTCGTACTATTTTTCGTTGCAATAAGTCTTTATATAGCCTCCGGATTCTGAATTTTGGCACACGCTTCAAATTTATCAAAATTCTCCCTTATATCATTTATGAAAGAACAGAGCAAATTGGCAGCAACGTCAATCGTTATTGTTTCTTTTTGAAGGCTCTTGCTGGTTTTATGAATTCTTTCTAATATTTTGCTCCAAATTTCTGTTAAAATGAGGAACTCCAGTTTTGTGTCTGGAACTTGCTCTGGATCTCTAGAAATAGATGTCAAGGTTTCAGTAATTTGCTTATAACCATGATGGAGCGTTTTAACTGCATCAACTCGTGCAGACCATCTTGTTTCAGAAAGGCTTTTAAGAACTCTATGTAAACATTCAATTTATTCCAGCGATGGGTAGAAGCACACAAAAAGTTGTATATTTTTTGAACCACTTGAAAGAAACTTGTTGCCTCCTGCACCTGCACACAACCAGACGCATGAAGGCCTACTAAGTTAAGAGAATGTGCTGTACAAGGTACAAAAGGTAGTAAATTCGCACTTCTCCTTTAATCTTGCTTGCAAACCAGAATATTTTCACGTCATATTAGAAGGATTATCATAGCTTTGTCCTCTACAATCCTCTATTGAAATATCATGATTTTCCAGAAATGTCAAGATTGTGTCAGCCAAATATTCAGATTTATGCTCTTGAATAGATATACATTTTAAGAACCTTTCGATGGGAACACAATTTTTAACATACCGAATTACATAAGTCAACTGGTCGATATCAGAAAGGTCGGGTGTACTGTCAACACTTAGGGACAAATATTTTGCCGATCTAATTTCACCTAAAATTTTCATTAGGACTTGTTTTCCCATTATATCAATGAATTCGTTGCAAATATTTTCTGATAAATAGGAAGTGTATCCCTTTCCTGAGTTGGTGGATTTGGGGGCAAAATAATTGCGGGCCCCTGGCCCACCGAGCCCATGCCTAAACACGCCACTGATCTTAGTTTCTTTAATATTAACTTGGTCACTGTGGCGTATGAGTAATATTAATTGAGCTTTATTCCGGTTACACAAACCAACGAGTCAAAATGAGTTACAATTGTTTATATTGGATTTATGTTTGTAAGAATATGCACACATAGTGCTGCTATAGAATTAAATTCATTACGTCTTTAGATTGCTTTCACTATTTAAATACAAACATTTGAAATTTTCTGAATGTTTACAATGTATGTACATTTAGTTTAGAACTAGGTTTTCTTTGCCATATGAGCTTATTTTCCATTTCATTTTGCATATGTTTATTTGGATCATAAAAAGTAACATTATTACAGAAACCTACATAACTTTTGTTCATTCCATTTGCATTTGTTTGTCATTTGCATCACGAGAACTTATGTTGACCTTATAAATCGTAAATTCCTTCTAAGACCATTACTCATAATATAATGTTTTTAATATAAATGAGAAGGTCTTCAATGCATATTTCGTATGTTAAAATCAACAACAAATAGACACAAATTTGCAATCTTTCGATTCCTTTTACTTTTTTTTTCCTGAATGTAAACATTTCGACATAACAGAAGAAAGTGATGTTTTGTTTTCCCGCCCCTCTCTGCGTCATCAATACACAATGCTATATCGCCAGCCCTATGCCAATACCAACCATAAGACATGTGGCTCATTTCAAAAATCAATGAAATAAACTGAATCTAATTGGATTAAAATTCTAGAACGAAATGCAATCGAAGAAACAATTGCAATTTGTTAAATTACCAAATGCGGCCTCATTTAGTGCGTTAGAAGTTCTTGTACAAATCGTGCTTCTTCGAGCAGCCGGTAGGTGTTCGCAGCGACCTCTGTGTCGAGTTTCCATATAGAGCCTGTGTCATTATGAATAGTGAATACTTATCACAGTTAACTGACGACCAGAATAACTCCTGCGACAGTGACTACGAGTTCGTAAGTCGCAATTCTTCACGCGAAAATAGTGATTGTGAATTAGAAGGATATAAGAAAATCAAAAGCAAATCCATACCAAATGTGTGTGCATCTTCTGCGTCATCGTCGTCGTCGTCGGTGCGAAGGCTTAGCAAACATTTTGATATAAATCATGATGACAAATTAAAGCTCTGTCTTTCGCCAGAGAAAATTTCCCTTTTAACCAATTCGCCTAAACGAATAAGCTCTCCGCGTGAGCTGTATATTGAAAGTCAAGAGCAAAAGGCCAACAATAAGAGTCGTACGGCAGCGGCGGCGTCGGTGGTACCATCGTTCACAATAGTGCCGATTAATTTGGGTTCGGGCAAAGAAGATCGTCAAGGAAAGAATGAGTCTCAGGTCAATTTACCGGAAATAGTTTTGACATCCTTTGAGGTGGCTAAAAACACTTCCTCCGCTGGCCGCAGTAACTCCTTGCGGGCTAAAACAAATAAAGTTGCAACTTGTTCGTCGTCAGTTTTTTCGAATGGATGTATTCCAAAATTTATCAGAGGTTCAGCAGCGGTTCCTCCCAAAACTGCAATAGTTTATCAACATCAGCAGGGTGACCAGTCATCTTCTCCCGAATCCACTCAGATGAGTGGTGATTCATCACTTTCTAATCGCAGCAGTGAAAATTCAAATGCTATGGCAACTGCTTTCGAGGAGAAACAAGCCAATTCTGTGCTAGAAATTGCAACATTGATGCAACAACCTCATCAAGACAAGTCAAAGAGCAATAATATTGATTATAGCCTGCAGCCAAGGTCAGTTGTGTTGTTTGGTCTGAATGGATTTGCGAATCCATCAGCGTTAATCTCTTTTAGTCATTCTTGAACTTCAAAATCGATAAAAAAAACAAACGCAAACAAAAGCGGTACTAAGTAATTTTTGTTTTTAAATTGTTTACACAGCACGGCAAAGGCAGCGACACCAGCGGTGGTGGCGGCTTCGACAGAAATAGCAGTGAATAATGAACCGATTCCGGAAGAGCTTCAATGTGGAATTTGCCATGAAGCCTACAAGGATCCAAGGACATTGTTTTGTTTGCATTCGTTTTGTTTTCAATGCTTGGTCGATGAAAATTTCAAACAGGATTCTAGTATTCCATTTTGGTCGCAACCGAATCAGAAGGACTACGATTGGAATTGTAAGTATGGAAAATTGATTTATATTGCATTTTTAATCTTTTTAAATTGAATTAAATTCGATACTTAAAACTGTGTTCAAAGCAATTTTAAAAATATTTTGTATTCAAAATAGAAGCAGAAGAAATAACTTTCTTAAGTTTTGTTCAAAATGGACTCTTTTGAGGCTACTGATTTGACACCAGTTTATATTGGTCTCTTTTGATGCTTAAAAGAAACTTCAAGTCGTTTTATTAAGTTTTATTTTAAACCCAGCTAATTGCATCTTCCTTTAAAGCCGATCAACAAATTTGACAGTGATATGTCCTGCCTATTGCAATTTAAATTTAGTTTCAGTTTAAATACTTTTCCATGGTGATTGACTTTCGGGATGTGTGATATGTCTTCCGGTAAAACATAACTGGAATCGTTACAAACCACACAATACATTAACAGGTTTTGCCATTGGTAAAATAATCCAATTTATTTTTTATTAAAGTCTGTCAAAATACCAAATTTAATCTTTTTTATGTTCAATTGGGCAACATTTTTTCGTTGACTTATTGACACCTTTCTGTTAAGACGACACATTGGGCAGATTTAGATAACATAAGGGATTTCATTTACTGTCAACTGCATTCTTTAAATGCAAAATAAGATTAGGCAACAAGTTAATTTTTCAGATGTCATTAATTTCAAACTTGGAATTTTACTTGCAAAAAGTTCCAACATAATTAGTTAAACACTTTCTGCACAGGTTATAAGTTTATTATAAGTTGTGTTCTTTATTGTAAAGAAAAAGTATTTATTCCTTTTCCCACATGACAAGGTATGCTTTTGCACAAAACCTTAAATAAAATTGTGCACAGAGTTATGAAGTTGCATGAAAAAACGTGATTAGCTGTCATTTTGACATAAGTAGACTTTACTTGAAATCAAGGGAGATTTTTCTTGACTAACTTTCCATTCGAATTTACAATAAAGTTTCCTTAATTGGAAATCAATTTTGTTGTTGGTAGCTGGCCAATAATAGAAACTTGCCTTATCTTCAATGACCTTATATCATCTGAACCTGCCCACGGTCTAGTTCAACATCGTCAATTTCTGGCCACAAACAATTTTAGCCAACATAATTCGTGGGAACTGCTTCGTTAGTATCATTTTCAAAAGAGCACGTCCCGATGACAACAACGCATCCCATAAACTACAGCAAATAGTCACTCTATGTGGATGCATCTGCTTTTAAACAATAATTTGTGGGTTCCTATTTGACTGTGTTTATATAATTAGTTTTAATTTTAACGGCTATTTAATATAAAATGCCTAAACCACGACCACTAGTTAGGTAGGTCGGGCTTTTGATAAGCATCTTATTGACTTATCGATCTTGAACGATATTATTTGTCATGAATCGTGACTTAAGAATTTGCAAAACGTAATATTGTATGTACTATGTAGGTAGATTCAAAACTCGGGCGTTGAAAGATTACTTATGTAAGTAGGTAAACATTGCTGCTGTACAGATTCTGAAATAAAACGAACAAAATTGCAATGACAATACAGTTGACAGCTGTCAAAATAGAAAATAGAACTATTAGAGTGAAGAGCTCGAGATTATGACATTCATGATCCTAAGCGAGCACATATCTAGCTTGAGTTAACATTTCAGATTGCCTCATAAGAATTCATTACTTATATTCAATATGTCAAAGTCGGCACGACCGAACGCATGATTGTGGTATAACACGCTACTCAATTGTATATATCTCCGTAGTTGAATTGTCAAATACTGAAATAAAGAAATGTCAAATAAAGTTGGCCAAAAAACGTTAAGGTGTAACTCATAATTAACAGCTTGCGTTGTGTTTGGACCTCCCTTTAGTTTGAAAATTATAAATAAATAGCTGTGTTGTGTTAGTTTAGCTAAAAAGACATACATACATTATGTACGTTGCGAAGTTTGAGCATAAGAACATTTATGTATGTATGTATATATTGTTAAATAAGTGAATATCTCGATTTTTATAAATATCGGAAAGATATAAAACTTAAAGTTTAATTTTAAGAAGGGGATCACATTATCAAGGGGCACCATACAATTTAACATTAGGTGGGTGCACATTTTCAATTATATTTGACAAATATGGCATTAAATATTACTTCCCATTTGAATTTTGAAAGACCTTTGTTGTTTATGAAATCAATAATAGTTACAAAAGAAATTGATATAATTTGTATTTTGATAAGTTCGTAGAAAACTCAACCGATCCACCTCAGTTTCGCCACACACGGTAGATTTTGGATCAACTCGGGTCCATTTAGATCTTTGGCTCTAGCGTGTATGGCTGACTTAAGGTTTGAGTTCATATTCTCAAGCATGCATGTTGAACGGTGTGATGCAGAGTTCCTTCTTTCAAAGTCAAATTATTCAAACCAAGTTTGTCAATCTTATCTGAAAATATTACCACCCTTATTGAACTATTAAAACATATAAATAAACATTTCGGCAATAGGCATGTTCCTTTACTCTTGGGACAAAAGATCGTATGAATTCAGAAAAATGAATACTCCTTAGATTCAGGGTAATATTTTAATGTTGAGGTTTTTCAGTGATCAATAATGCATAAATGCCATTTCATTTTGAATTGGTTATCTCATCTGTCATATTTGTTTATATGAATAAAATCGTTGGACAGGTTCACACAATACAAAGGACTTAGTTTCAATCTTCGAACTTAAATTTTGACCAAGGTAACTAGTAAGTTTTTAAAGTGTCATAAATTTAAAATCAAAACTTTCCTTCACTAACCTCTACGTTCATTTTATCGTACAAAAACTATCAAAAATATTATTGTCTAGGAAACACTCTCCAGTCAAGCTATAAGTCCATCAGAATTTGTATTTTGTATTGTTAAGAAATATTACTTATTTCTTTTCCAATTTGACATGGAACCCTTTTAAAGAAAACATTAAATGGAAATGTGCAGAAAAAAAATAAATCATAGAGTAATAAAGTTCAGCTTTCAGTTCAATGAAAAAAAAAACATGATCAACTGTCATTTTGACATAAGTAGACTTGCCTTGATAGTCAGACAAAATTTTCTGAACTAACTTTCCAGTCAACTTTCCAATAAAGCTGCCTTAATTGAAAGACAATTTTTTGGCAGCTGGCTAGATACTATAAACTTGCCCTATTTTCAAGTCCCTTATGGCTGAACCTACCAATTCTTTAGTTTGACTAGGTTTACTCTCGGCATAGTTTTATATGAGTTAACTTTTTCTTTATAATAGAAACAGATTTAAAAGATTTAAAATATATTTATCTTATCATTTATAGTTAGTAAGTAAAATAGCTATGTCCTAATTATTGTAATACTGATTATAATACATAATACTGATATATAATTTTTTAGATATTATTTAACAATAACATATTTGTTTATTTTTTTTTTCAAAAAAGAAGTCTTTTAAAACTGGAAATTGGATAGAATCATTTTCTACTGGAATGTTTAAATATTAATTGATTTTGTTTTTTTTTTTGGAATTATTGATAAAATTTGTATGTATAAATATTTTGTTATTTTTTTAACAAATTGTATTATTTAATAATTCATAACAATTTGATTGTGATTGTTTTTTAGATTTTAAAAAATTACCAACCCAATGAGCAGTTAATTCTAAATATTTTCTTGGCGATCCTGGATTATAATCGAGGAATCCACTTCTGGGTAGAACTTCTTCAATTTGGCTACCATCTTGCCAATTATTATAGCTGGCTATGTTAATAAAACCAATATGATTGATAATTGCTGTTCGCCAAGCTACTCCGTAGTACTATAAAAAAAATTAAATTTCAACAAAAGTTTAGTGAAACTTTATAAAATTGGTTTAGGGAAATATTATGATAATTTCTTACTCTTCCATTACTACGATGCCTCTGGATATCTCCATGACGGGGAAATTTATTACGTTCTGCAAAACCAGGACCAACTGTTGGTACAAACAACATTTTGTACGTTACTGCAAAGGATTTGAGATATGACCAATTTTTCCAAGTACTCGCAAATGTCGCACCATTACTGGGTACTTTACTATAAAATCCATCAAAACAAAGTCGACGCATTGTTTCTGCGTGAGTTTTTAATCTGAAAATAATATTAAAAAAGTTGAGGATAAGTTTTCTTAAATACTCTCTAGTTTACTAAATCATATGTATATTTTTTGAACGGCATATCATTATTAATAAACGTATTTGAACACTGGCATAAGGTCTAATAAATAACTTAATTTATGTACATATATGATTTTTGGTTCCATGTTCTGCCAATTTAATTTTTCAGACAGACAACATACAAAATACAAGAAATTCTGGGTAAAGGAGCAGACCTATACAAAAAATATTTCAATATAGTTTAAAATAATAAACGGACTAACATTGGGCAGGTTTTTTTTCCTTCCTCATTAAGGCAAATTCAATTGAAAATTGACTGGAAAGTAAGAAAATATTACTTATTTCTTTTCTAATTTTACAAGGAACCCATTAACACAAAACATTTAATGGAATTGTACAGACAAAAATAAATCGTAGAGTAATAAAGTTCAGCTTTCAGTTGAATAAAATAACACGATCAACTGTCAATTTGACATATGTATATAGACTTCAATTGATCGTTAGGGACATTTTTGTTGACCAAAATTCCAGTCAACTTTCCAATATAGTTGCCTTGATTGATACGCAATTTTTTAATTTTTTTAACAGTTGGCCAATCAGATACTAGAAACTTACCTCACTATCAAGTCGGTTATGTCGTCTGAACCTCCACAATGTTTTTTAATTCAATTGGAAGCTAAACTTCATAACTCTGTGAGTTTTTTAATTAGTGTGCAATTTTATTTCAAGATTTTTTTTTAAAGGTTTTATTTTTTACAATATTTACGTTTTTAAGGAGTTTTTTTTTGTAAATAATAATGTTGTCCATACTTTCTGCTTTTTAGTCAAGTAAAGTTTCAAGTTTAAAATTAATGACACTTGAAAAATCACGGTCTTATTTTGCGTTCAAAGAATGCAGTTGACTGTAAATGAAGTCCCTTAGTTGTCTGAACCTACCCATTGAACTCCTTTGAAGCCACTCATATTGACCCTAAATCTTCTTCTCTCGCTTCCACAATTTTTTTTTAATTTAAAAATGTCTGAAACACATTCATGTCTCCTGGAAGGTCGAAAGGAGTCGTCTTAAAATTGTTCTTTCTGAATAGGGTCATGGGTTTGAGTTTATTAAACGCAAGAATTTTTTCCAATTTTCTCTAAAATTTTTAAATATATTTAACTTTAGTATTTATATAAATAAGTGTTAGTATTTGAATATGGAAGTACAAGAAACTTGCAAAATAATGTAAGGCCCTATTATTACAGAATCACAGACAATTTCAGTATAATTATATAAATTCATTCGACCAATTGGTTTGCAACATGCGAGTAATCTAAAAAAACTTCAAAGACTCCCCTGTGAAAAATGGCGCCCAACGGAACTATATGAAAACACTTGCTTTACTCTCAAAACACATTAAAACGACATAAGATGCGTTACAATATGTTTTTCTTTGTACTTTGGGTTCTTATCGCACTATATCCTTTTTCCCATTCGTTTACATCCTTTGATACAAAAGCCGACTCTTTGATGTTTTTTTATACTACTAAACTTTGTAAAGAAACTTAAAGTGAGCACTCAAAACCCTTGATACTTGACTTTAATATTACTTTCAAACATATGTATAAAAATACACATAACAAAATAGAAATTCATATCGAATTAAAAATAATGTAAATAAAAATCAATAATAACACATCACCAACTCACCTTATATGGCCTATAAATAACGCGTCCAAAACATCTCGTGCATTATCCATCTGATTGCTACAAAATACCTTATCAACCTCATTTAATTTGTACGCATTACTAACATATATCAAAGGCACATAAGAGTTCTTTGTAATTGAAAGAACTCTGTAAAAAGCTTCGCAAGTCGAATACTTCCGAATAGTCTCAAGTTGACTTTTCAAAAAGTCCAAACTCTGATTGTTTGCCAAACCAACTTCAAATGTTACCGTTAAATTAAAGCTTGGTGCTGTATTTAGTATCAGCTGAATTAAGTCCTCACTAAGTTTGGGATTCAATGTTAAAATTAGAACTCCAATACCCGCGTTTTTTATATTTTCAAATTGCTTTCGCAGTACTCCAGTTGTGGGTTTATAAAGCCCCAGCGCCGGATAAAAGGCTGTATTTAGGACCTTTGGGACTTTTTGTGGAATAACTATCGTGTCATTCTCATCGATGGTCTCCTTGACCAATTTGTGTGGTTTTCCCTTCTTATACCATGCCACCGGTGCCGTATAGAAGATGTGCACATTTGTCGTGACAGTATCCAATTTTGTGAATTCTTCATTATCTATATCACTATCACGCTCCCTATTCTGGGTAAGATATTTAATTTTGTCCTTGATAAGACGTGTTTTCACTTTGTGTTCATTGTACTTTTCTGGAACAATAACAGGATGTTCTTCGCGTGATTCGGATTTTGTATCGAACACATCGATGAATCCAACATCGATTATTTTCTCATGTTCACTATTTGAATTGAATAAAACAATTGTGGCAACAATTAATGCAATAACAGTAACTAGCAAGAGAATCTTTAGTTTTCTACGATTTTTTACATATTTTTTTAAAAACATTGTTAACCGAGACCGAATGCGATGTGAATTCAATGTTTGACATATCGAGAGTATAATGAATTTGTGTGTTCTGTTATTGCTTAAGTGCGCATGTCCTATAATAATGTATATGGTACAGACATCTCTGCGGAAGAAAAAAAGTTCATTAAGAGTCGCATAAAATTGTTCATATTTATCTTAGAAACTTATCTACAATACAACTATGATTGACCTTTTGGGAGTAATACCAATTGAACGATTTAAACAGATCTAATCGATTTTGACGTTTATGCACGCGTATTTATAAAACGGTGTTCATTTAAGGTCCATTGATAACCCAAGATATCATCTGTCAGTTTTATAAATGATGTTTTTGATTCGGTTGTCATAATTTTGTTTTAGTTAATTTCAAAGAAGGAAGATTCTATATATGAATAAGTCAACACATCAAGCCCTTCTGCTGCTTCTGGTGTGCAGAATTTGACATATTGAATAGACACAATGGCGCAAAATTTTAGACGATTTAGTACGATGTTAAATCATTTTTAGTATGATAGTAGGTTAAAAAAAGGATTTTGATAATTTTAAACGAGTTTAGTATCGTACTATCTTCTTAACATTTTATTTCATTTATGTCATTTTTCTCAAGTGTGACAAAAGGCGCAAAATTTTAGACGATTTAGTACGATGTTAAATCATTTTTAGTATGATATTAAGGTATGTTTGTTTTGTTTGCCCCACAATCTGTCATTATTTAGATGTGTTTATTTTTTTTTTATTAATAAAATGGTTTTAACATGATACTAGTTAGCAAAACAATAAAAAGTGTTTAAAATTAGTGAAAAGTTAGTAGATTACTATGTATATAATAAATTGTTAACTAGTATTGTGCTAAGGCCTTAATAATAGGTTGTTTAAAATTTTGCGCCAATGAAATCTTATGAAGCAATCTGAAATGTTACCTCAAGTTTTGTGCTTGCTTTAGATCGTAAATATCGTAAACTCGAGCTCAACGTCCGAATGGATCCGTTTTGTAGTACTTTGACAGCTGACAAATGTATTTGTCATTGAAATTTGGTTTGTTTTATTTCAGAATCTGTGTATAGCAGTAGTGTCTTCCCTTCTGTTGTTTAATTTAAAAAAAAAATAGATCTTGCAAAAATTGACAGAACAAAGCATTAAAAATTCCGATTAAATAATGGAGTCGCGCCTGAATCCATCATTTTGTCGGATTTGACAGATGAGCAAAACTGACCGTAAAAATAAAACACTAAAGATGCATAATGTGTACCTGGGTTAAAAATATTTAGTTATAGCTCTCCATATAATTTAAAACAAATTATAAATCAAATATATGTCCTTTAAAATGTATTAAGGACACATTATTATTAATATAAAGTTAGATCAGGGTGGTTATATGGTTAATGTTTGCTTAGACAAAGCTTGGCCGTTTCGCATTGAGTGAAATGTGTGTTGTGTATGCTCTTATAATTGAAAGAACTGATGATGAAGTGATGCGAGGATGCTCTGCTTAGCAATCAATGGACACACAGGATATATGAATGTGAAGAATTTCTTATAAATCATTAATAAGGATGTCTTTAAAAGAAAAAAAATGTAAAGCGCACACTTTACAGTAGGTACTATGGTACTATGGCCTTATATTGTTTTTTTTTTCTTTTCCACTTAAAGGCTATAAAAGTACCTTTATATGATGCTTATCGGATTCTATTTCAGGTCGGATAAATTAAACACAGTAGGGCGGAAGAGCAGTAGATAAACAAAGAGTTGATAATTAAAGGGCTATATGAACTGCAAAATCAATTTATTCTGTCCTAAGTATATATAAACGTTTGGAAAACGCATCTTTTTGATGATTCAAAGCACATTTAACCTAGGCAGAGTCCGCTTATGTTAAATTATTAATTGCTTGATAATTTGTTTCTAATAAACAGTTAATTTGTTATGACCAATTAAAATTTGTCGAAGGTGATTAATTAAAAAGTATTTTATATACTAACCAAAAGGTTTTTTTTTTTAAATAGAAAACTTGAAAATATCATCACTAATTCATGACTAATAACGGAAAATTACGTAAGGCAAGTTTCTAGTGCCTGATTGGTCAGCTGCCAAAAAAATTGCCTTCCAAACAAGGCAAATTTATTGGAAAATTGGCTGGAAAGTTGGTCAAGAAAAATATCCCTTGTTATCAAGTCAAGTCTGCTTATGTCAAAGTGTCAGTTGATCAGATCTTTAAATTCAACGAAAGCTGAACTTCATACCTCTGTGATTTATTTACTTACTGCACAATTTTATTCAAAGTCCTGTGTAAGTGTGTAATAGGGTTTCTTGTCATATTGGAAAAAGAAAAAGGACTTTTTCATCAAAAATAAAATACAACTTAACCTGTATAAGGTTTTTTTTTTTGTAGATAACAAAGTTGTTGGTACTTTCTGCGAGTAAGAGATATAATCAAGTAAAGTTTCAAGTTTAAAATTAATGACATTTGCCTTAGTCTTATTTATCGATCAAAGAATACAGTTGACTGCAAATGAAGTCCCATATGTTGTCTGAACCTGATCATTGTTAAAGCATTTAGCAATGACGTAGATTTTCTTGTCAAATGTCAAAAGATGACAGCTTCCAAAGTGACACCAACCTAATTAGTGATGAGCTATTCAAAATTAATCCTCTTACCTACCATACAAATCCTATAGTATTGTAATATTAAATATTTCAGATTCATGATGTTTTTCAAAAAATGTTTGACTACAATTCAATTCGTTTTGTTTCAGCATCCACCAAATCAAGTTATAGCATTAAATCCATATCAGTAGAATCATCTCCAGAGATGTCATATCGCAATGGATCTTCAGGCTCAACCCGACCCGAAAGTCGATCATCATTTACAAGTTTTCGCAGTAAAAAGTCAGCTGATAAAATTAAAAATAAAGTTGTAACACATTTTGTTTTTATAAATATTCAGTTGTATTTAAATTTTTTTTAAATTTTTATTTTAGAATAAGAAAGCTGACGTACCACCACCGCCTCAAATTGAAAGATCTCGCATAATAATTTGTAAGGAATGCCAACAATCGACAGAAGTGCCAATCGGAGGTATTCGTCAATTACCACAAAATTTTGTACTTGTTCGAAAAATTGAAGCATTTAAATTGAAAATTGGAAATGATGTTATTTCAAAAATTTGGTGTAGTTTATGTTATGTGGAAACAAGTGTAAGCGATTGATTAAAATTCCATATAATATAATTTGAAATGTTTGTTATTCATTTTATAGGCAACCTTTCACTGTATAACTTGTACTATTAATCTTTGTACATTTTGTAAGGAATCTCATGAACGACAGAGGCATACTGCAAGCCATAGGATAAAAAACATCCTTGATCTCCGCAAGAGTCGAAATCTCAAGAAAGCGTTCCTAAATGATCCGAATTTCTCAATAAAATGTTCCATGCATCCTGGATTTGAAATGAAAGCATTTTGTAGTTCCTGTCGGCAGGTCAGCAAATTAAATCTTATTCTTCCAAATTAAACAAATTTATATCAATTTTATCTTAAATTAAGGTTGCATGTTCGGACTGTTTGGTTTTATTGCATAAAGGTCACAAGCATGAATCCATAACAAAAGCATTTGCAAGCTATAGCAAAGTCATTAAGGAATCAACAGATCAAGCTCGACCGCTTTGTGACTATGCTCATCACTCAATAAGTCGTCTTAATGAAATTGCTAGAAGTATTAACAAAAAATGTGACACTACACAAGCTGATGTTGACACTTTTATGGCAGCCTATACCGAAGCTGTAGAACTCCATGGACGAACCTTAAGTCAACAAATTGCTCGAGCTAGAGAATCAAAAGTTCAAATGATAGTAGAACAGCAGTTGGATATGGGTAAATATATAAAATCAGCCATAATAAAACAATAAATAATTTCCTATAATTTGTAGAAAAAAGATCAACTGAAGCAATGAGTGCAATAAGATTCAGTGAAGATCTGTTCGAAAGTGGAAATGAAGTTGAAATTTTGTCGTTTGTAAATATTCTACTAGGACGGTTTGAGTTCTGTCAAAAATTTAAGACACCAGTTGATCCTAGGGTAAACAAGTTAAAAAGTTATATGAATGATAATGATGGGGTTTAATGGTTTTTGGTTTAAAGATTTCAGATACACTTCACTTTTTACCTGAAGTTCGAGCTCCTGCTTCCAAAAGTAGTAGAAATATTCCTATATTCGGTATAATTACTACTCAAACAGTAGAACCATCGTTGTGTACATTGGAAACTGAAGGTAAAGTTGAATTTGTAAATATGATAGCAAATGTTTGAAATAACAAAAAATCATGCATGACAAAATTTGCATCGTAGTATTACATCGGGTTTTCCAATAGGGACCTGACAACTTTGAATTTAATTTGTGGGTACACCCTTTCACTAATAAGCGAACTGTCACTGTCAATTTATTTAGTAAACTCAACATTTTCATCATGATAAACTCGGAGTCGGTGACCGCAACTTGTATTCCAATTTTTTTAGTCTTAATTCCGTTATAAAGGCAATACAAAATTTAATGCAAAGATTTGAAACTTCATATTCGTTCTGTGATATTGCTGTGTTAGTGAGACAATGGGTTGGTCGAAGTGTTAAAAATATCGCTGTCGTTCAGGCGTCCGTAGACAACGACCTAAATTGGTCAATTCCATGCCCAATCCTCAAGAATCATTCAGCGCTTAAACCACATTATGGTGTATTTTGCGCAAGGATCAAGCTGACTCGAGTTCAGAAGCCGATTGATCATTTGAAGCGACATACGTTCTCGGATAGTGCAAGTTGTCAAATCCTTATTGGAAATCCCTTTAGCTTCAATTTTCCTTAAAACTTTAAATTTCTTTATTATGACATTTTGCTTGTAGGTTACTCTCAATTACGGGTACATCGTAAAGTTGAAATGGTTATTCTTAGTAGAGATGCAGATGGAATGCCATTATGTCATGGAGGCTTGAAAATTGGCGTTCAACTTAAGTACAAGGAATTATCATCGAAATATTTACCAGTTGAGGTAAATGTATTCTACGTCTAAGATTTTTGTTTTTATTTGAAAGATTATGTCAGATTTTTTAATTCGATCGCCAAAAATTTGACAGATATTGCAGATATTAAAAATGTCAAAAATGCAATTGACTATTACAAAACTGTCAAATTCATTTGAAAGCGACAATCAATTTTGTATGGCTTTTACTTGTGGCTATCACAACAATTCCTTTAAAAAGTTATTTTGTAGTTTTCGTTAAGAAATATCTTACAATAGCATTTTTGAAATCTGCCAAAATTACTAATTACTTATCGCAAGTTCTCTTTATATATTCACACTTCTATCATTTTTTTAAAGGTAAACGATCGTCGAGATGGCAGTTATGGCATTAATTTCGTTCCAATTGCTCAAGGAACTATGGTTTTAACAATTACTATGAATGATAAGAATATCAAGGTAAGAATGAAATGAAAAGACTTTGGAAGTGAATATTTATTTTTGTTTTATATTAGGGAAGCCCATTTACATTTGCCGCAAGAACTGTACGACCTCATACTGGAATTTATCATTGTTGTACATTTTGTTCGAGTAAAGGTTCAAAACAAGTAACGTGTTCTTGTGATGGACGTATGCCAGGCTATAATGGTTGCGGACATGGACATAATGGACATCCAGGCAGAAGGCATTGGTCGTGTTGTGGTAATATTTTGGAAAACTCAGAATGTACAGCAGCAAATAAATTATTGAATCCTTAAAACTCTGTGAGAGTATAGATCAGATAGAAAATGGAAATTGTATGTGTATATTGTCAAATAATAAAAAAGGATAACAAGGAACAACCTGTCATTTATTTATATTATAAACTTAGAAAAGTCATTTGTTATTTTAGTGTGACATTTCAAAAAAAAAATCATACAATTTAATTTACCCAAATTGTATATAATTGACTTAATAAGACATACGATAAAATCTCTTCAATCAATAAGTTAAGCTGTCATTCTAGAGGTCTTGGGTTCAATCCCTGCTTGTACCACCATAGGTTTTATTCACGGGTACAGCCTTTTGTGAGAAATTGACAAATCTTCCAAGAGTAATTCTTGTCACGAAAAATACTTTCTCAATTTAGCCGATTGAATTCGGCATAGAAACTGTAGGTCCCCTCCATATTTAAATTAACTCACACACAGGAATGGTTGAGAGTTGTAAGTGACTGGGCATTAGTTTCTTACGGACTGTTGCTCCACACAGAGAGAAAAAATTTATTCTTATTCCTTCTTTTACTTACTTATAGAGCGTTTCGTGGGTAAAATAAATCAATTTATATTTGGTCTAGATCTGTCAAGACACAAATTTCCCCTATTTTTGCATCCCATGGGGTAAAAAATTGATTTTTTTTTTTTATTTTAAATCTGCAGATCTGGATTTTTTGGCATTGCCGAGACTCTGTTTCCCATTCCTTAAAGTACTACAAATAAACAAAACTTAAGAATACTTCTAATATTTAAATAGTTTTTCTGGTAATAAAGACTCATACAATGAAGTTTCAAATTTATTTCATTTCTCTCTGTCAAGCTTATATAGAATTTTAAAAATATTTAGCTGGAAATTTGACAGCTCTACCCCACCGGTTAACACGTACACGAAGTTACACTAATAAAATGACAAAAAAAAACAATTCCAATCGTGTTCCATGTGCCACGAAAAGAATCAATTTTGACAGAAATCTGGATTTACCCCTGAAGTCCGGATTTTACCCTGTGTGAATTAGGGCCTCACCCACCAAACTTGTGCTCTACGTGAAACATCCATCTCAGACGTAGGATTTTTAACAAATTCCTAGCCTATCTCAAAGTAGCGTCTGTCGATGGTGACGGTTTGACCAAGACGTCAGTGTTGCAGGCCCTTTCTTGATGACACCATGTGCTTTTTTTGACCTTATTAACCGCTAAGTCCATTTTCACCGCCTTCTTGTATAAATATAGATATATACACGTTTTTGTGTTTTAAAAGCCATCAATTATATGATCACAATGTGTGTTTGCCATTAGGTTTTTCGTTTCATACAAAATCAAGGACACACCCTTTAAAATTGCCACTTCTACAATTGTCTTTTATTCCACTAAGCTCAATGTTGAGAAAACCATTTCAAATCAGCTGTTTGCTGTTCTCTCTGACATGACATATTTGACGTTTCATAAAATTTATCAAAAGATAAGACTTGAAAAAAAATTTCGTTCTTCTCATTTAACAATAAATTTCTTTATACAAAATGGTAAATAAAACATGAATAATTATTTAAATTATTTCATAATACTCGTATATTCTTATATTAACTAGCATGGTAGACTAAAAGTACGCACATCGGCCGAAGAGGCTGCCCGAAAGAAGAAAGAACAAGATCTCAAAGTCAAAGCTTATCGAGCTGGAATGGCTAAGATTCAATCAAAAAGATGCAAAAATGAGCTAGACGATGAAATGCTTGCAATTTCTGGTCAAATATTGGCTAGAAATCCTGATGTCTATACATTGTGGAATATTCGTAAGGAATGTATTCTCAAATTAAGTGAAAAACTAGATGAAGAGTGAGTCATAGTTCAGAGTATGTTGTTTGTTAGAAGGAGGGGAGGTTTAAAGGTTTGTTTACTTTTCCAGGGCTAAGCAGGCAGTATTCGATAAAGATCTTGGTTTCGCCGAACAATGTCTTCTTGCCAATCCAAAGTCCTACGGCGCATGGCATCATCGATGTTGGATTTTGGAAAATTGTCCCAAACCAAATATGGACCAGGAAGTTGCCTTGTGCAATAAATACTTGAAATTAGATGAAAGGAATTGTAAGTTTCTATATTTTGATTCATAGAAAAGGATTTTTTCTTACGGATTTATTCTCTTGTAGTTCACACTTGGGACTATCGTCGTTTTGTAGTTGGAAAAGCTGGAATTGAACCCACCAAAGAGCTGGACTTTTGCACTGAAAAGATTCGCAATAATTTCTCAAATTACTCATCGTGGCACTATCGTAGCAATCTCCTACCGATAACTCATCCCCACGAGACGGACCCTCTGAGGCCTATTTCTGAGGAAAAACTTAAAGAAGAACTCGAAATGGTACTGACTGCTGCATTCACTGATCCCAATGACAGCAGTGCGTGGTTCTATCAACGTTGGCTTTTAGGTGCGACAGAATTACTTTAACTCTTGTAGTCTTTTGCAATTTTTAAATTATCATACGTTGATGATGTGTTCTTTAGGTTATTCACGTCCAGAATTGGACATTGCTGCATTCCGCATCAACAAAAACCAAGCTGTGATTGCTTTTACCAAACCCATCACTTCCAGTGATTTCAAGATTCAAATAACTCCACCGCTTCAAGTGTTCTCAGAGTGGAAACCAGCGAACGGTTCTTCCGCTGATAGCACTTGGTTCATTGAAGGCGACTTTACAATCAGTGAAAAGGAAACATGTAAGCCTGTTCTATGTACCTTGGAAGGAAAATATTGTGCATTGGATTTAAAACGCTGCCATGATGGATTCTTTGGTATCAAATGTCCCAGATTCGAGTATGAATTTGGTGCTGCAGTTATTGATGAGCTGAAAAATCAACTAGAATCATGTGAACAATTGTTGGAACTTGAACCAGATAGCAAATGTTTGTTGTGAAATTCCCCAAAAAGAGATTTTCTTTCTTTATATAGATTCTTGATTTCAGGGACCCTTTTAACAACAGCCTTGCTTATGAGAGCCATTGATCGTACCAAATTCCATGAGAAATCAATCGAATACTTAACAAAACTGCAAACTATTGATTCGATGCGAAAGGGATACTACGAGGATCTAGCATCTAAATGGAACACCGAAAAGTGCCTTGAAGAATGGCAGAGCTCGACAAAAATTCCCAACGAAATTAGTTTAAAAAATCTTAATCTAACTTCAATTTATTATGAGCAATATTTTAGTATAGCTGATGTCATCGATTTGAGTGATAACTGCCTTTCAAATCGCTCCATTCCAAAGCTGAGCTCTTTTCGCTTTGCAAAGGTAAGGAAGGTATTGTTCTTTTCCTTCGTGATGATTGTATTCTTCTTTTTTTTTCTTAGAAAATATCCTTGGAAAGTAATAAGTTATCGGCGATTGAAAACATTCCGAATCTTAAGTATTTAAGTGAATTATCTTTGAAAGATAATAAAGATCTGGAAGAACATGAAGACTCTGTTGATGCGATATGTGGAAAGGGATTTAAAATAAATATTTAAACAATTTGTATAAGATTTTTCGGTGACTTCACTATATACATACGTACATACATACATTTATTATACATACCGTTATATTTATTTGGTAAACAGCTTAACACTGTTGCATATTAAGTAAACAAATGGGTAAGCATATTTTACACACAATATAAAATATAAATAAAAACAAGTTTTGCAAGTTAAAGATAGGGTTTTGTTGTTTTTTCCTGTCCAAAACTGCTATTTTATGAGAATCTTAGCTGAAAGTTTATATCACAAAGTTCTCATTAAGTACGAATAGTAAGTGTCTTCGAGAAATAGATAACAGGGTTACCAACGGAAGAAGCGTGGATTTGAACCTGACTTGTTTATAAGCTTTTTGTTTGTCTTAAAGTCTGTTATTCAAACGCCTGCCATTTTAAAGATTAATGGAAACGTGTGAGCCTCAGCGAACAGTCTCTTACCCAAAAAATAGTTGGAAGCTTCTTTGATTTCTTCACGTTAGTTATCCACATAATTTAGAATTTGTTCCTACCTTAATGGCAATTGAAAGGAGCGGAAGATGCCTAGTTTCAGCAGGACAGGGTAACATCCCACATAGCACGTGCTGGATTAGGCATTTAATTATTAACTCTTAAAATGAAACATTCGGACCCACATCTTTCAAATTTTTTCAATCCATGCTTGGAAGAGTTCGTACACAATTGTACAGAAAGCCTACAAATAATGCAATAGGGGCAAGGGGAAGGAAATATGGGATTGGATTTGGAAAGGTTCTCACCACTTCTTGGAATCGAAAGTGGAAGAAAACATACAACCATAAGATGCTTAAGATTGTGAATTTTCTACGGGCTATGTACCAATAAATAAAAAAAAAATAAAATTAATACAATTCAAAACATATAGGTATTTGCTAATATTTTTTAGTAAAGGGTATTATTTTTTCGGAGTTGGTTTTTTTGAAGGCTATCACTTGATCTTATGCTCATTTTGTTTTACCATTTCATAATTAATAGAATTCTCCTGAACAACGTTTGCAAATCGAGTGATTGAACACCGCTGGACTATTTTTTTGGAGTTAAGTGAAGTCACATTTCTACGGTGGTAAGCCCGAGACAATTGACACCTTGGAAATTGGGCCTCTTGGTTGGAATTTATTATTTGCCATAACATTTATTTTTTCTTGAATACCACAAGTCTAAAACACCCTCTAGAAACAGTTCTTCTCAATATTTTCTCCTATTAAAACTAACTACCGATGTGAAAACCTTAGTGTTTAAAAATATTTTATATAACAATAATTTGTAGTTTCTTAGAATTTTGCTCTTTTACTCCTCCGATGCAAGAAGTTTTTCTACCATATTTGAGCTTATTCTTACAAAACCAAATGCAATTCCCATATAAGTCCTTAGAACAACATTAAATAGAATTTAAAAAAAAAAATTTTAAGCAACCGTTGTCCATTTGAAACATTTATTCTCGAGTACCGCCGCGCCGCAATGTTTGTCGCATTGTTTTACTGCTATTTTCAAAAACAATTGTGCTCTATTGAAATAACCAGTTGCATTCCTCCCCCTAAACAGTTCAACCATTATACTCACGCTTCTTTGAATATCTATTAGTTTACCCTTCAGTCTTTGGTCGTACCGTGAAGTACAGATATTCGTTTTTTAGTCTTACTACGCGAATGTAGAATTTCTCACCACACCTAGTCCACACCTTCTCCTTTGTTTGCAATTTTCAAGAATTCAAAACCAATGTACACCGATATCTTCTTTCCAACCATTCCCTCTTTTCTAATAATCACACAATGTCTCTTGTACATACATATATTAAAGTTATTCCAAACCCATTGAGTTTGTAAAAAACAAAATGAAAGAAAAACATTTACTTGAAATTCAATTATACAAAAATACTAGCCATATCAGTTGTTTTACCTTTCAAATTTAATATTTATTTATGCTAGCTTTAATTTCTTTATATGTTTTTTTTTTTTTGAGAATTCACACTTCCTCAATTTTGAACACGATATTTTGAAAATCCATTCAAAATAGATGTAAACAACTTACATATGTATGTATGTATGTACATATGTACCTTTAAAACGTGCGTTGTTTGTTTGCAAATTAATTTTGTATTATTAATATAATTCAATGCAACGTTGTAAGCGAATCCAACATTTCATGTAAAGCAAACTGTTTGAGTTCTTCTTACTTCGCGATTTTATTTTGATTTCTAATGGCAATTCGCTGTTCATTCACTTTAGTCTCACAGTCGTTTGATTCTTTAGTAGTTCAATACTTACTGTTACATACATTTAATTTCGAACCTATTGTAGGTACTTGATTTCGTTAAATTGCTTAATGTTCTTTGTATTTTTGAGACTATTTGTTTAGACCAAATTTAGTATTTGGTGGTATATTATTATTACAGGCAAGGGCGGATCCAGAATTTTAATCAAGACGGGGGGGGTCACGCATTTAAATGAGTTTTTATTCACCGCTTAAAAATGTTCTTTAATGTTTTGTAAAGGGGGCTAACAAAATTTAAATAACATAATGTGTATTCAATTTGGATGACTCCTTAGTCCCTACATATGAAAGCATTCCAAGATTCCAACAGTTTTATAAATATGCCATATTTAAGAGCTAAAACACAATAGTTTAGAGGGTTTTTGGTGCATTTCACGCAGAAATGTAAGAAATTGTTTTGAAATGTAGCTTTTTTTCGAAAAATAATATACATATACTTTTCTTGTTTCCATTTCTATTAATGCGAAGAACGCTACAAAAATTCAAAAATCTAAAAAATGAGAGTGGATGTGATGTGAAGAAATTACGGGCTTTTTTTGAAATATGTAGTTTTTTCAAACTCAATTTTCGGGAGTCTATTATTGCTATCGCTATCAGTCTGCTTACTCGTATTTTGATCTTAAAGGAGTTAACAAAACTTAAAAATTGTAGAGAGAAAAATGTTATGTTCTTAAATATAAGGAAATACAGTGTTGGCCAAAACTAAAGCAACAGTTTGCTTCAAAGAACGTCTTACGATGTAGTACGTTGTATTGATCATGAAATCATAATTTTTTTCTTGTTTCCTAGCCACTCTTGTTGTTAATTATTTTACTAAATCTGAAAGCAGTTAGCAACAATGCAAGAAAAAAAAATAGCAAAGAATTATCTCCAATTCGTTTTACCGTTGGCCAAAACTAAAGCAACTTTTTTGCTGCTCTTCTTTGAACTCGTCACATGACATCAGGAGATACAAAATACCGTTACTTTTAATCAATCTGGACATTAGAAACGTAACAAAACCTAAATTAGAAAAATAGTCATTCACTGTATGCAATTTGTGGAGTAATAACCTGTGAAGTGATTGGTCTCTATTTTTTTTTTTCAATGGAGCGAAATAAATATCCAACAACGTTTAAATTAAAATTAATTAACGAATATAGAAGTAGAATTAAACAATCAGACCTTGCAAAAAAGTTTAATATTAATAAATCAGTGATATCTCGCTTAATAAAATCATTTAACAAGAATAACACCGTGAAAACTATCCACAGAGGTGGTAGGAGGCCAAGGGCAACGACGCTCAGAGAGGATAAACTGCTTGCCCGAGCAATAAAAAAAAAACCTTCTTATCCTCCAGAGAACTTAAAACAGATCTATCATTTGAAGTGAGTGAAAGAACGATTCGCCGGGGAGCGGTGGATGGTGGTTTGAAATCGTTCAAAATAGTGAAAAACCTCAAAAATAAGAGGTCAAGATTGTAATTTGCCAAAGAGCATTTAAACTTGACAGTTTCCAAATGGAACACAGTGTTATTTTCTGACGAATCCAAATTTAATTTTAAGGGTTCAGATGGTGTGCAACGTGTTCGTCGTCCAATTAACAGAGGACTAGATCATTTGTTTACAAGAGGAACCGTGAAACATGGAGGAGGATGCATCATGGTCTGGGGATGCTTCTCTGGACATGGAGTAGGGCCTATTTATAAAATAGATGGGATAATGGATCGCTTTGTATACAAAGACTTTTTGGGAAACATCATACTCCCCTACGCAGAGGAGAATGTTCCTCTTAAATGGACTTTCCAGCACGACAACGATCCAAAACACACCGCCAAGATTGTAAAGGAATGGTTTCGTGATCATAAAGTTGAGGTGATGGAATGGCCAGCACAGTCTCCGGATCTCAACCCTATAGAGAATCTATGGGAGATTGTAGATCGGAGAATTGTACGCGAAAGCTGTAAAACTCCAAATGACCTCTTTGCCCAAGTCAAAGAGGCTTGGAATAGTATCCCTAGCACTATTATCATGAATCTTATTGAGAGTATGCCTAGAAGATGCAGAGCAGTGATCGAAAATAACGGTTTCTCCACAAAATATTGAATAGAAATCACGTTCTTAAGTAGATTATTTTATTTGTAAATAAAGTTGCTTTTGTTTTGGCCAGACAGAAAAGACATTTTTTATTGTAATTTTTTTAAGGAGTAAAATATTTATTTTTTTTTTTATAATTTTGATTTTTAAAGTTCAAACATTTTTGTAAACTATTAGCGAAATGAAATATATGCATCTTTATGCATTTAAATTACAAAGATTTTTTTTATTAAAAAGTTAGTTAGTAGTTAGTTAGTAGAAATGGTGGCCACGAGCAGTCTAGCTCGGTGACACAATTAGCGCTACGTTGCACCGTTTTGATACCATAAAATACTCGCTTGACCTATAAAGATAAAAGGGGGATTATAAAGGGAAAAATGCGCCTCAAATCCACTTTGTAGCGTTTAGAAAGGAGATCAAATCTTTGATCTCCAGTTCTGAGAGCTCATTGAGGTCGTTGAAAAAGGGCTTTCCCAATGTTTTGGCTCTCGTTTTGGCTAAAGCGGGACACTTGCATAAGAAGTGAAGAACAGTTTCTTTTTCTCGCTGGTCCTCGCAACTACGACAGAAAGTGTTGTGGGGGATGCCCAGCTTAGATGCGTGTTCTCCAACAGGCCAGTGTCCGGTGCATGTAGCAACGACCCTGGCTATGTCTTGCCTGGGTCTGCAAATGAGATTATTAGTACGGGATTTGTTGTAGGTGGGCCATATCCTTCTAGATATGATACAGTTGGTTAGGCTGTTCCACCTGTGGTTTGCTTCAGCGAGGAAAATATGGAAGATCTTGCCCTTCATAGCACCAAGAGGAATGTTGACTCTTTCCGCGAGAGAGCTATGAAGGGCTGATCCTTGCCTAGCCAGCTCGTCAGCTCGTTCATTGCCCTCAAAGCCTCTGTGACCCGGAATCCAGATGAGAGTGACCTTGAGTCCAATGTTCATGCTAGCTAACTCACTTCGGCATTGTTGGACCAGTTTGGAGGATGAAGTGGACGAGCCAATCGCTTGAATAGCCGCCTGGCTGTCCGAAAAAATAGCTGTATTGCGGTTTTGGTTTGGATCTAGTTTTAGTAACTTGCATGCTTCCTTGATCGCGAGTAATTCAGCCTGAAAAACACTAGCAAAGTCAGGAAGTCGCAAAGACCTGGAGACATTTAAAGACTCGGAAAAAATTCCTGCACCGACCCCACACTCCATCTTTGAGCCGTCAGTGAAGATAGTTGTGTCGAAGCCTCTCGTCACTAAGTCATCATCCCATTCATTTCGAGATGGGATGATAATTTTAAAATCCGCACTGAGGTCCACAGTAGGGGTGCAGTAGTCGGTTTCTGTCGAAAAGATGTCCGCTGGGATGAGATTAGTGATATTACTATGACCAAAGGGCCTAGAATACCAACTATTCGATTCCCTAAGTCTCAACGCGCTGCAAGATACTAAGTATTTGATATGCAGGTCTATTGGTAAGAGGTAGAGAAAAACGCTTAGGGCGTCCGACGGACATGAGCGCAAAGCTCCAGTGGAGCCAACACTAGCTGTTCTCTGAACCTTTTTTAGTTTAGTTATGTTGTAGGCTTTACTAAGCGCGGGCCACCAAACAATCGAACCATAGGACAAGATTGGACGTACCACGGCTGTATACGTCCACAAAATCATCTTCGATTGCAAACCCCACTTTTTGCCAAAGGTTTTATTGCAGGCATAGAAAGCTATGCTGGCTTTCTTGACCCTTTCTTCGATGTTAAATTTCCAGTTTAACTTTGGGTCAAGTATTACTCCCAAATATCTAGCGCTGGAAGACAAGGAAAGAGTTTCACCGTTGAGGCGGGGAAGGGTGAAGGGTGGTACTTTTGTTTTCGTAGTGAAGAGCATCAGTTCAGTTTTGCTTTTATTGACACCCAGGCCACAGCTTGTAGCCCAGTTGCTTACTTTTAGCAATGCCATCTCCGTAATCTCACTAATCACGGAAGTGTACTTTCCTGATACCAGTATCACCAGATCATCTGCATAAGCAACGGCCTTCACACCACAACTTTCCAGTTTAAAAAGAATTTTGTTCATGACTAGAAGCCAAAGAAGAGGGGACAGAACACCCCCCTGAGGTGTTCCCCTATTTACGCACCTGGTTAAGTAAGTGTTACCTAAGGTAGCTTGAATTTTTCTATCACTGAGCATGGAAACAATCCAATTTCTAATGTAGTCCTCTACACCCTGATCAACCAGTGATTCTTGAATAGATTCTGTTAAGACGTTATTGAAAGCTCCTTCTATGTCTAAGAAGGTAGCAAGAGTAAATTCTTTGTAGTGTATGGTTTTTTCAATTGTACGCACTACCTCATGTAAGGCTGTCTCTGTAGACTTGCCCTTAAGATAAGCGTGTTGAGAACTCTCAAGAGGGCATACATCTAAAATGCCTCTGATATGGTAGTCAAGAATGCGCTCCATTGTCTTAAGCACGAAGGAAGTAAGGCTTATTGGTCTAAAGTCCTTCGCGGATTCATGTCCTCGCCTGCCCACCTTCGGGATAAAAACTACTCTAACATGTCTCCAAGACTCAGGAACATGATTTAGGCAGAGACATCCTTTAAAGATCATCTCCAGCCACGGAATCGCCAGAAATTGCGTTTTCTGAAGCATGATCGGCATTATGCCGTCCAGGCCTGGAGACTTGTACGGGGAAAATGTGTTGATTGCCCAAGCAATATTTTCCCTATTTATCAAGGTATCGATGTGTTCTATATCCGCCGTCGACACGCCATTTGAATTAAGAGTTTGAGGGTTGTTATTCTCACAACCCGGAAAATGCGCAGCCAACAGCAGTTCTAGGGATTCTGCAGGAGATGTTGCCCAGGAATCGCCAGATTTTTTAAGAAAGGAAGGACAACAGTGGTCCTTCGATAGAATCTTACTAAGCCTGGCGGATTCTTTTATATTGTCTATTTTGTGGCAGTAATCCCTCCAGCTTTGCTGTTTAGACTTGGCAATGGCTCGCTTATAAACTCTTAGACAGTCTTTGTACGGTTGGTAGAATTTGTGTTTGTGGCAAATATTAAAGATCACTCTAGTCTTTTTCCTGAGACTAGACAGTTCTTCATTCCACCACATAGGGAGTGATTTGCGACTGTATTTAATAGGGCACGAGACTTTGTAGGCCGTGCCAAAAGCTGCCTCGAAGGTCTTTACTTTAGACTCGAGATCGCTTACCGACTCTGGACACCGATTTGGTGTGTTACGTAGTTTCGTGTTAATTATTTGACTGAATTTCTTCCAATCAGTATTTTTGGGGTTTCTGTGAGGGGGAGGAATTTCAGACTCAAAATTTATATTGAAGAGTATCCACCTGTGATCAGAAAAAGAATTCACAAGTGAGACTCTCCAATTTTCCACCATAGAATAAAGATTGTTATTTGATAGAGTAACATCAAGTACATCCTCCCAACCTTCGAAGTTAACCGAGCTCGGAAAAATGAAAGTTGGGGTATTACCTCTATTGCATACATTTAAATTATTGTTAATAATGAAATCAAAAAGTGACTCACCTCGTTCATTAATTACCGTGCTACCCCATAGAGAATGCCGTGCGTTGGCGTCGCACCCAATCAGGAGGTCTGTCCTTTGTTGTTTTGAAGCGATTACCATGGTCTCCAACTCTTCCGGAGGTGACTGCCGGTCGTGGCCACAGTAAGCCGATGCCAGAAGTAGGCCAGCATTTTTTCCTTCAATTCTGACAACCGTCAAATCGGAGGTGCTAAGGATGGGACACAAAAAAGCTTTTAAGTGTTTCTTAGCTAGAATGCAGGTTCTAGGCTTACCTTGGTCAGTATTAGGGATTTTATAAAAAAGGTCGTATTTGTGGTCCAGAAGGCCTCGAACTCTGAGGCCATTCACCCAAGGTTCTTGTATGAACGCTACGTCCAAGTCTTCCTGATTCAGGAAGACCTTTAGATTATCTGAGGCACATTTCGAGTGCTTCAGATTAATCTGTATAGAACGCAGCGCGTTTTTAATTGCCTGAAGAAGAAGGGCCTGCACCTTCAGGGCCCGGCGACTCGCCGGGGACTTCGGCAACAATGATGTCATCGTCGGTCTTGACTTTGCCATCATTGTTGTCGCAGTCTGCTCCCTGACTCTGCAGGACCTTAATCTTGGCATTTCTAATGCCAAATCTTAACTTGTATTCAGCCTTCTCAAGGGCCCCAAGCTCTCCCCGCTGATCTTCAAAAGATAAGACGCGCTGTTCTTTTGCGGCTCCTCAGCCTTGATGACTGTCCAGTCATGCATTGGAACCAGCGGGTTTAGCCTCTGAAGACCACGGATCAGCTCCTGTCCACTTGGCTTGATGCTCATGACGGGCAACCAAATGCGAGCCTTAGGCTGTCTGGGGATGTCCTTAGCTGGGATGAGCTTAAGTCTCAAGCCTTCCCAGTCATTGCTTATCTTAGCAATGCATGTTCTAAGGAAATCCCTGGAAAACACGTCATCGCATTTGATTACCCTGTGTCCCCTGAGCACTTCACCAGAGTCAAAACTAGGGTAGGGACCCTCAATTGCCGAGATTGTGTAAGAAAACACCATCTCCGAGAGCTTGGCCTCGATAGAACTCCACACAGCTAGCAGACCTCTGCTGTTTGTGGAGAGCTCATCCACAACCGATACTTGGAGGTCGTCTCTGACAACCTCACTTAAAGTACGCTGTTGCGCCGCTCCGGAAGATGATGCCTTCTCTTCTTTGTTTGAATTTGGTTCATGTTTTGGTTTTTTTGAAGGTTTTTCGGTCTCTTCACGAGACCGGTTTCTTTTGTCGGCCTTCTTTTTTGTAGCCAAGAGACTGTTGTATTCATCAACAATCTTTTGGTACATGATCTTGTCCTCGCGATCCTTCTCCAGCACAATTCCAGCCTTCTCATTTTCAGCAATCTTGCTAAGAATGAAGGAGGCCTTCTTGAACTGGTTCTTGATGCGAGTACCAGATGATTTTTTATTTTTTCCTTTACCAGCATTGCTATGGCTGGCATTGCTGGTAGAGGAGTTAGGATTTATTTGCGGTCGAGGCACAGGAGTACTATGGCTGGTACTCGCTGCACTTCCAGTTTTTGCAGGTTGCCCCACAACGGTCTCCTGACTGGAGGCCAAAAGTTCATCCTCATAGTCGGCGGATGGTCCTAAGTTCGTCATGTCTAAATCGTCCTGTGAATTTTTTTGTGAAGAAATTTTGGTCCCACGAGTAAAAACGGAGAGGAAAAGGTCAGCCCCGGCAGAGCCGATATACCGGGGTAAGGCAAGATGTAAGACGGACCCTGCCAAGGCATCCGAATGAGCTCGTTCGCGACTGGTTTACCCCCCAGCCTTCCATTTCTTCGGCACGGATTATGAAAATCGCTCACACCACCACTGAAAATTAGGGACCCCGTATCTATGGTCAAATTGCATTGCTGAGGGTTTAAACTATTGAAGAGTTTAGAAACGCCTCAACAATTCAACCTGACCTTAGCTGATCCCCTTCTTGACATCGCACAAGAAAACTGTGGTGATCATTACCGCCCGGCACCCACTAGGAGGGTTTGATACGAGGATTTTTGCCAGGCTTAAAAAAGTTGCTTTAGTTTTGGCCTGTATGTATGTAGGTACATTTTAATTAAATAATTTCTCTCAAAAATTAAATTAAAACAAATTAAGGTAAACAAATAAGTTGGGAAGAAACGTTTGTGTGGCACTCACAAATTACGCGTTTCAGAATCTCTTTTCACTTCAAATCTCATGAGATTCAAAGCTTTCATATCAATAAAAATATGAAACGTTTATTATGTTTTTCAATTAGTCATTAGTTAACAAAAAGTGTCACTTTAGCTGTTTTTGGGTCATTTATATTATTGAAATTCGTGTTTAAATCTCAGTTCTAAAGCATTCAAAGCAAATTCACTTCAAAAGTAGATTTATTTAATTTCTTAAGATCTTTTAAGATCTTTAGTATTCAACAGAAAATCAATTTTAAAAGAAATAAAATGCACGACTGGGTCGCTAGAACTTGCTAATGTCTTTTAAAAAGTCTATTTAAAAATGTTTTAAGATTTAAAAATGTAACTTTTTTTCGAAAATCATTTGAAGTTTTGTCTTAAAAATATTTTTGGTAAGCACTAAATAAAGTGCTTATAGATATACATTTAAATTTCGTTATCGAGTTTTGTAAACAAAATTAATAAAAATTACTTTTTTGATCATCAAAAATCATCATCAATTTGATCATCGACAAGAGCTTGCACAGAAAAAGAAGATTATTAAAATCGGTCCATTAGTTCTTGAGAAACCTTAAAAAAATGAAGGTTTTATGAGGGGTACCCTTCTGGAGCAATACCAAAATATGTTTTTCTTGTAGAATGAAGCCAAATTAAGAATACGAAATTTAGAGAAAGTTTTAAAAATATCACAAATTGACGATTTCTTATTTAAGGTTTCTTCTTAAGAACCATAATATTTGTCCTTTTTCTTAGAAACAAATTTTATGAAAATAATTTAAAGCATTACTAAAGTTTTTTCAAATTCTAAATTAAGTGAAAACAAAAATGTGAGTTGCTTTTGAAGGCAAGCTGCTTTTTGGTGAATGTCGTTAAATTACTAACAAATCTTTAAATGAAATCTTTACTTATAGGTACAACTTGACTGTATAAGCTTTATGGCTCATATGACCCCCCCCCCCTTGGATCGTCCATTGGTCAAAAGTTGATGAATTTGTGCTGTGTTTTTGGAACAGGGCTGAATATTCGATTCATATTATGTTCTTGGTCCAGTCTTCAGTTAAAAGTAGTACTTTTTGCAACAAAGTTTAAGGAAGTAAAATACAAATGTTGTTTTCATATACAAAAAAATAATAATTCAAAATATAATGGGGGTCATGTCCATTAACGCAATACGATTACTTTTGAATTAAAGGGAATTCCTTCGAAAAAAAAACAAACAAATTATCTCCCAGTGGGGGGGTCATAACCCTTAGAAGATATAGGAAAGCAATTCAAAAATCTCAAAAACCATAACTGAGCATCAAAATTATAAAGAACTTCCCAACATATTTAGTTTAACTGATTATTTGAAATGTCTACAACTATTTTTTGTAATTTTTTGTAAGAAGTGTGAATCTTGTGAAAACGGCCATTAACTCATGAATCCCTAATCATCATCATCAAAACTGTATGAATTTTTTCACTACGATCGTATTTCTTGAGTTTTTTCGGAATTCGTAAAAGTTTCCGATTACTATGGAATTCGTGATAGGGCTGAGTATTATGCAAGTAGTCGGATACCGGATAAATCATACGGAATTCAGCATCCGAGTCTTTAGAAAAACTATATTTCTAAGAGGCCACTAATTAATGGAGGTAATTAATTTTTTGGAGGTATTTAAATTTTGAATTGATTGCTTAATAGATTTTATTGATGTACTGCAACCTAAAGATCTGTTGTTTGCCTTTAAGGAACTCGAGAACATATACAGTATGCCCTACAAATAAGTTCCTTTGAGGAACTTAAGTATGTAAATGGGGTATTTTATGAGAGGATAGTTCCCAATCTTCTATTAAGTAATGTCCCTAATATATGTAAAGGTGTCTCCCCACTCATTACAAAACCTATACACAGAACTTACTTAAGGTGGCGCTACAGGGAGTACAGTACTGTGTGAGCTAGGGAGAAGGGACTCACCCAACAAACTTCTCCATCTATGTAGCTCGGTCCCCAGCTAGATGTCTCCATTTTCGCGCTCCAAGTTGGGTGAGGGCACTTTCCATTTGTGCGCGGCACCTGATTCGCGGTCTTCCTCTACTGCGCTGTCCTATGGGTGGTGTGGATTCGAAGACTTTCCGGGCCGCAGCATTGGTTTTCATGCGCCCTACGTGACCCAGCAATCTTAGTCGTTGGACTTTTACCCTTCTGGTTAAGTTTACTTCGCTGTAGAGCTCGTCGTTCCTTCTTCTCATTCACTCCCCTTCGATGCATACGGGTCCGTAGATCACACGAAGAACTTTTCTCTCGAAACGACTCAAGGTGCTTTCATCCGCTTTTGTCATAGTCCATGCTTCTGCACCGTATAGCAGGAAGGAGATGATGAGGGTCTTATATAGCGAATTCTCCATGGTCATCCTGCATAAACGGAAGAGTTTGGCAGGGATGCCAAAACTAGGAATGGCTCTATACAGCTCGTCCCTGTAGATGCTGCAATATGCGGCCTTGAAATCGATGAAAAGATTGTGGGTGTCGATTTGGTGTTTTTGGGTTTTTCCCAGGATCTGTTGTAATGTAAATATTTGATCGACTGTGGTTTTCCTGGTCTCAAACCACACTGATAAGGACCTATCAGGTAGTTGACGATAGGCTTTAGACGATCACATATTACGGCAGAGAAGATTTTGTAGGCGATGTTAAGTAGACTGATTCCTCTATAGTTGATGCAGTTTAGAGGGTCTCCTTTTTTCAGAACCGAGCAAACAATACTGAGGTTCCATTCATCGGGCATCCTTATTTCCGACCATATCTTACAGATCAGTTGGTGCATGCTCCTAACCAACTTATTTCCAGCTGCTTTAAAGAGCTCGCCATTCAAGCCATCTGCTCCAGCGGCTTTGTTAGACTTCAGCTTAGATATGGCAATCTTTACTTCGTCTAAGTCGGGAGAACAGGATTGTTGGCTTTCGTCGTCTATGTTGAATGGATCATCCTGCCTGACAGCGGAATTCGGTTCGTCGTCGCCGTTATACAGTCTGCAGAAATGGTCCTTCCTTCCATATCCTCAGCATTGACTGCGGTTCCTCTGATTGCATCTTGGCAATGTTGCCATTGGTTCTGGATACACTGTGTTGGTGGCAGAGAACGTCGAGAAAGGTTACTTGTAACTCGGTCGGAGAAGGACCCAGTTACAAGAAAGAATACCGTCGATCGCAATATGGTCAATCTGGTTGACTGTAGATTGATCTGGAGAATTCCATGTTTCTTTGTGGATGTTGAGGTGTGGAAAATGTGTACATGACGTTTCGCTCCGCAGCAAAATCGATGAGCCTTAATCCTTTGTCGTCCAGGCTATTTTTCCCGATTATTCCACCAAATATGTCTTCCTTCCCTAGCTTGGCATTAAAACCGCCCAACACAATTTTAATGTCGTAGCTAGGACATTGCTCATATGTTTATATAGACAAAAATACTTGTATTAACTAAGCTTTATGATGAATTCCATTGTAATCGCAAACTTTAACGAGTCCAGAAACAAAACTATTTACCAACTACGCTTGTAGTGGAAGATCTCATACAACTTTGCATTACGAACGGATCTCGTGATCAATTTTACCCACAATATTTTTTGTTTTCAAATTGTTAAGTTTTTTCAGAAATATTGGTATATTTGGTCTTAAAATATATGCCGCCGATCCTTAAATGCCTCTTTTCTTCTAGTTAAGAATATAATTTTCCTAAAATTTTTACAAGCCGTTAAATAACCGTTAACTTTGGAAACAAATATTTTTTCATGAACTTCATGTATGTTCCTAATTATCTTAAAACTTAAGAGTTGGTAGCCGATCTTACATGTCATCACCAAAATATTCATACAAATAAAGATATTCACCTACGTAAATTTAAAACTCGACAATCTAGATCCCATTAATTCTCATACATATATTGTTATGAGAATAGGGATCCTTTTATAACATTTATGTTTTTGGTATCATATGTATGTAATGTTCTAATAGAATAGAAGATTGTTTCTATGAATGGCAAAGGAAACTATCATTCCTCCAATCGCATTGCCACTAAAATCAAGACTAGCCATGATTCTTATCACCAATTTAAAATGTTGGGACAAAAATTGTTGTTTGGATGAAAGCTGACACTGTTTTGTTACCATTCAGACGAGGACCTGTCATAAAGCCTAGGAATTGTTATTTTTTCTTAGAAACTGATTTTAATATCGTTTTTACCTTTAAATTTTTCGGAATTAAATACAAATTATGTGCGTCTTTAAATTTCCAACCAATCAAACATCTGATAAGCAACCACAGTAAACAATGCACACAGAATCACTCCAAGCAAAAATAGATTCAATGTCGTGACTTCTCTGAATAAAAACTTGTTTCCAATAGGTGGTTCAAATTCTTTACCAGACATACTAATTTTTCAGCACAAAAAACACATTTCACTTTCTTTAAAAAAATTATTTTTTTTTTATTTTCACATTTCTGTCTGGTGAGAACAGTTCCAAGCAAAAATAAAACACTTCTCCAATGAAACATAGTAATCCTAGTAAAACCTTAACAAGTGAACAGTTTATTGTTCCTTGGTTTCACGAAGACGCCTCACAGCAGACCTGACAGAAGCAGCAGCAGTTGTGGAGTACACCCATGCACCACCAGCAACAACACGCTTGCAACGCTTGCATGACCAGATGCCGACGCAGGCACGCTTCATGGCATCCTATAAAAGATCAAACAGAAGCATTTAGTTAGAATTATTTCTTTCTAGACATTTGGGAGAGCATCAAAAACAACAACAACTTACCTTGCCACAGAATGTGCAGGTATATTTGGAATGCTGGGTGATTTCCATTTTCTTCACCATTTTACGGAGGGAAGCACCATAACGGGTACCATATTTACCTACGATTCCAACCTTCTTTGTACGCTTGGCCTATTAAATTAAATAAAAGAAAATATACACATCATTAGATTTCTTTCAAATTCACTTGTCGTACAAAAATCACTTTGATAAACTTTCACATAAAATCAAAGTCACGCAATCTTCGAATGAAAAGTTTGAATTTTATTTTTTAACAATAGTTTGTTAATATTTTAAATTCATTTAATTAAAGTTAAAATTACAGATTTTCATAATATATTTCGATTTATTTTTTCGTACCATTTTTTAGCTGTTGTTCTGTCAAAATTTGAACCGGAAAGAGAGGAACAGTGACGTGAAGTTAGATGTGAGTACAAAAATTATTATGGAAAAATGTCCAAGTAGTACAACTAGTTTCGAATAGAGGGCGATAACATCGAAAAGGGCTATTTGTAAGGCAGAGTTCGCAGTAGGCAGGGGCAGTGTCTCGTTTTATGTGGAGTTTTTCTATGAACTACAACTTTCTAAATAAAATAGAGCTTTCAATTGACTTTGTTGCGTTGGACTGTCATGCGAGAGGTCTTGGGTTCAATACCTGCCTGTGGCACCTTAATTAAAAAAAAAAAGTTTTCACGGGTACTGCTTCTTGCGAGGAATTGACAAATTCTCCAAGAGTAATGCTTGTCATGAAAAAGTGCTTTCTCAAATCAGCCGTTCGGATTCGGCATAAAACTGTAGGTCCCCTCCATCCCTGCAATTACTCGCACACAGGAATGGTTGAGAGTTGTAAGTCACTAGGCCCTGGTTCTCTACAGACTGTTGCGCCACCTAATTTTTTTTTTTCAATTGACTTTGGTTAGTTTAGACGTGTAAATCTTATTTCCTGCTATATTTTACTTTGCCTTCTAAAAATTTGATGGCACCCGTTTAAATGTCAAAATCGTATCTGCTATCTTCTTTTGTAATTCAATATTTTATTTAATTAAACACAGATAACATTTACAGAAACAAAAAAATTAGTTTTTCATTTTTTTTTAATTAAAGATTGTACACTCTCTGTTCACACTTGACAAAATACAACAAAAATCAAAAAGATAGTCAATATTTAATTGTTTTTTTTTTTTTTTAAATTAGTCAGAGCGCGATGAAATCTTGAAAAGTCAAATGAATGTGTCAAAGATCGAAATCAGATTTAATTTAATAGGGTGTCATTGTATTAATAGAATGTCAATACTTGGGGTGCATTCATATATATGCATTGTTGTGCAAATATAATAAATGGATCTTTCTCAAATGAAAAATGTGATTTTTTAGTTAATTTAAAGCTCTAAATTTAAATTTAAAAAACCGTAAGTATGGTGTAAACTATGATACATAACTTACTTTTATTTCAAAGTCAAACTCCAGTAAACAGAAATGAGTTCGAATTTCTCGAGATTAACAAGTAACTAATGTAAAAATTTGTTAACATTTTGATACATACATACATACATAGATGATTCAAATTAGGAAATTTCATAACTCTAAAGTTTTCTGGACATTCATCTTATTACAAAAATCGACATGCAACATAAGTAGACAAATCTCTCCGGTTAGGTCCATTCAAATATCTGAACGCGTCCATCAAAGTTTTGTTTAATAACTCCATAGTTCTAAAAATATCCGCTCTTTGAGATAAAGGCTACCGATCGTTAGAAAGGTTATATTTTTGATTATATTTTGTAAACAAAAAAGTTGTCGCCGCTCTTTTGATTTAATTTTTGGCAATTTTAATTTTTATTTCTCCCTACATAAATTCTTTTTAAAGCAGTAAGTTACTGAAATACGATTTTTTTCGATCATCCTCAAGAAATAAAATGTATTCATCTAGATTTTCGAAATGACAACATTAAATTTAGCAAAAGAAACCGAAAAATTCCTCTACAAATGTGATGGACACTCGGAAAATATATCCCAGAAATTGTTAAATTTATATGAAAAAGGCGAATTCTGCGATACCATTATCTATGCCGGGAGCAATTCCATTGAAATAGAAGCTCATTCAATTGTCTTAACTGCTCTCAGTGATTATTTTTCGGAAATATTTCGTTATGAGCAATCAGGATCCAAGCGGCACATATTAAACCTCCAAGAAATCGATGCTTCCGCTCTCAAATTGTGCATAGATTTTTTGTATTCGGGTTGCATTGAATTGAGCCTTCAGACTGTTGAAAATATATTCCGAACGGCGGAAGTCTTAAAGCTGCACGATTTATTTAATGTCTGTTATGATTTCATAGACAAACACACTACGCCTCAAAACTGTCTGGATTTTTTTCGATTAGCCAATGAGTTTAAATTCCCTACACTCCAAGAAAATTGTTTGGCCCATGCCTATGCTCACTTTCAGGAAGTTATAAACCAACAAAATGTGATGCTGCTTAGCGAAGAAGAGTTAAAGGATTTTCTCTTCTATGAAAATCCCCACGAAGATTTTGAGGAGCTTGTCCTTTTGTGTGTAATAGCTTGGATTAAACATGACATTTCAAACCGACAGCACCTAGAATTGGAGCTTATGAGCATGGTACGATTTCAATTACTACCTCCCGAAGCTCTAATTACAAATAGAGAAGCAATTCGAAAGACTTTTAGCTATGAATTTCTTTGTGGGTGGATCGAAAACAATTTGTCGCCAAATTTCCCATCTTACAGTTTGGTTAAGAGTCTTACTGCAAAGCCCTATGGTTGTGAAGTTTCTAAACTTGCAATTATTTATCACGATCATGAGTGCGCTTCTGTTATTGCGTCTTATAACCGAATAAAGGACTCCTGGACAACCAAAAGACACACAAGACAATCGTGGAATAGGGACAAGACACATAATACAATTGTAATTGGTGATAAACTCTTTGTAGTTGGGGGTCGCATCGAATGCGAAACTTCAAACGTGGTTCAATTCCTAGATTTGGCCGATTTTAAGTTAACGGAAATCCCAGCGATGCGCAAAGCCCGTAGTAACTGTCAGCTAGCAGATTTGGATGGAAATTTGTGCGTCTTTGGAGGTTTGTGCAACGATGAATTTGTTGATTTGGGAGAGATTTACGATGTTTCGAGAGGCTATTGGTATGATTTCGACGTTTTATATAAGCCAAGCAAGGATTCTAGGTTATTAGCATACAATGGATTGTTATTCCTTGTGGATTTTAAAAACGGTCTCTTGCAATGTTACAATTTCGTCAACAATGAATGGACTTTTGAAGTTTTACCCAAGAGACAACTTAAAAGTTTCAGTTTAGCTGGAATCGGTACATATATATACATAATTGGAGGCAAGACGAAAGGTGATCATGTGAGTACTGTCTTGCGTTATGATACAGTCACCAATAGACTGAATGAAGTGGCATCGTTGCCAAATGCCCGTTCATCGGTAAATGCGCACGTTTTTCGAAATAAAATAATAATTTGTGGCGGTCATCCGTGTTGGCGATCGATTCAAGAGTATAATCCTGACATTGACACTTGGTCTAATTTGAAGCCTCTTGAAATGGATAAATATTACGAGCCACTTATTTGTTCTCTACCTCCTTGGATCCAATAATAATTTTATTTTGGGATTGAAATGTTCGGGTTATTAAAAGAAATTATCAATTTTTTTTAAACAAGTTATTCAGCCCTATCATGAATTCCATCGTAATCGGAAATTTTTACGAATCCCGAAAAACTATCATGAAATCCGTTCGTAATGCAAAATTGTATGAGATTTTCAACTACGAACGGATTTCATGATATAGTTTTTCGGGATTCGTAAAAATTTCCGATTACGATGGAATTCATGATAGGGCTGATTGATTAATTGAGACCACGGTCAGTATCGATTTACTTATTGCATTTGGACTTATATATTATATATTCTTTTCTTGTTATGGCAATAGCCGTATATATTTAAGTTTCGAATACCCAAAGCATTTGAAAGTATAAGTTAACAATGTTATTTATTAAAATATAATATTTTCCTTATATACAACTATTGTAATCTAGGATAAGTTTATTTTTATACTTTTTGTTAATAAATGAATACGAAAAAAAGAATTTATTAATATATTTATTTAAATTATTTGAACATAATGCAGGATAATTTTTTCAAAATAGATGTAGTTAAAGTGTTCTGATTAGGGCTGGAATCTGGACTTTCAATTTGTGTACAAAGAAAAATGCAAAATTTTTAAGTTTTATCTTTTCACTTGAAAAAGTGAAAAATTTATTTTTAAACACCAACTTTCGGAATTATTAAATAATTATTTATTCGCATAATGTATGTAAGCAATGGTTGCCATCACTTTGACAAGCAATTAATATTTATAAAAGCGTCAGTAGTAGTAAAGGCCAACCTGACAATCTGTCCAGAACGTTGAAAGCAACCAAATCGGCTATATTCACTTTTCTGACGCTTTGGGCGTGCTTCTTTTATGAGACTTTGAAAATCAACTTCCTCAACTGTTAAGAAGAAATTTGACATTAAATGTCCTGGAAATCTGTATTTGCATAAATTATGGGGTTTTCCATGGGAAATATAAATCAATTCATTCTTGATCTTGACTTGTCAAAACACAAATTTTGCATCTTTGCTTTCCTAAATTGATTTCTTTGTGATTTAAGATCAATTCTGCAGATCTGGATTTTTCGGAAAATTTACATGATGTAATTATTCAATGATTTCATCGTACAAAAACTACCAAAAACATTATTGTCTACGAAAGACGAAACACTTCTTAGGCAAGCTTTATTATTTTTTTACCGAAAGAAATATTACTTATTCCTTTTCCAATTTGTCAAGGAACCTTTTTACATAAAACATTAAAGGGAATTGTGCAAAAATTAAATAAATTACAGTTATAAAGTTCAGCTTGCAGTTGAATTAAAAAATCATGATCAGCTGTCATTTTGACATAAGTGGACTTGACAATTAGGAAGATTTTCCTTCGCTAACTTTTCAGTCAACTTTCTAATAAAGTTGCCTTAATTGGAAGGCAAATTTTAAGTCCGTAAATATTACATAATTTCCACATTTCTCAAAATAAGATTTGTGTTTGCGTGTGGATAAAATGTCACAGATTTAATATAACTGGTTATTCATTTTGTGGTTTCAAACGTATAGGGCTGGAATTCGACATCTGTCAAACTAATTTGTTAAACCAATTTTATTTTGTCAGTTGAAAGTCTGACATTTACGAAAATGGATTGCTTAACTATCGCAAAACTCATAAAAATTGGTAAAAACTACTACAAAAATGGTGATTTTGCCACAGCCAATTATCGTGCTTTAAGAGGATATTGTGGTTTACATAATTATTGTCCAACTACGCAAACAATTGGCAAAATTGTGAAGAAATTTGAAGAGACTGGATTGGTTGCAGATATTGTAAAGGATGTGCATCATCGTTTCGCTCGTACCACTGCTGTAAGTGAAAGTGTTGCCGAAGATCCGAATTTTTCGATTCCTCGTCGTTCTCAGGAATTAGGACTGTCTTAAGGCACATTATGGCGTATTTTGCATTTGGATCTACACCTACATCCATATAAAGTCCAGCTCGCACATCAACTGAAGCCAGCTGATTATTTACAACGGTCGTCGTAGATAATGTCGAATGGGTGCTTGAACAACAGGCGATGGACGGCGGTTTTTCTAACAAAATTTTCTTCCGCGACGAATCACATTTCTCACTCGATGGGTATGTTAATAAACAAAATTGTATTATTTGGGGTTCTGAGAATCCTCAAGTATTTGAATTGAAGAGAGGCCATTAAATCTACAAAAAGTCACTGTTTGGTGCGCTCTTTGGTCCGGAGGTGTGATTGGACCTTACTTCTTCGAAAACAACGATGGAACGACTGTCACCGTCAATTCGGAGTGTTATGGTCATATGAAAGCCGACTTTTGTTTGACTGCTATTGAAAAATACGACTTGGAGAATATGTGGTTTCAACAAGACGGTGCCATATGCCACACAACTCGAGTGAATATGGCTTTATTGCAAGAGACATTTCCTGGCCGCATAATTTCATGTCGTGGCGATATCAACTGACCACCAAGATCATGCGATTTCACACCGCTCCACTTTTTTTGTGGGGTTACGTGAAAGACCGTGTTTATGCAGATAAACCTTTAACTCTTACACTTAACTCTTGCACTTAAAAAAGAACATTCGTTAAGTTATGGCTGAGATACCGCCCAATAGGTGTCAAAAAATGGTCGAAAACTGCCTCAATAGAATCGATGCTTGCAACAATTCGCGTGGTGGTCATTTAAATGATGTAGTGTTTCAAACGTAATGTCAACGTTCAAAATTTATAATTAAAAGGAAATATAATGAAACAAAATATTTTATATGTGTTTTATTTACGTTTACTTTTAAAACCGCAAAATGGATAACCCTGTACAATCAGCCGTTCAGATATATGAATTCAGAAAATAACTTTTCAGTATATAATTTGCAATTCACAGTCAAATATCCATTCGAAAAAAATTCCGGATTGGTTTCAATGATAGCTTTAACTGGTCCCTTAAAAACTTGCCCTAAACAATTAAATAAATTCATTTATTAGGCATTTTTCTTTTAAGCTCAGAGCAAAGCACTGAGCGGTTCCTGTACATGTCGAGTACGCTGTAAACAGAGCTTCCCGGTTTATGTATGAAACAAACTGGAGAATTTAACTGCCAAAAGGTCTTAGAATTTTGCATCTGTCAAAAACAAACGTCAAGTTACCCGCACTTAGTTTTTACTCCATTAGTTCGGTGATTTTGTTCAGGGGTCATAGAGAGCTTTCCGAGCTAGCTCTGATAAGGAAAGGAACACAACCCTTAAAAAGTTAAAGAAGAAACACAGATCTGTTTTTGACAGCTCAGTTTTCTGCTGTCAGTTTGGCGGTGAAAATCGACATTAAAAAGCATTCTAAAAGCCAAAAGAAGTAAATACACACAAGAAACACAAATCTTTTAAAATAAAATAAAATTTATTTTCTAGAAAGAACAATAAACTATAACGAAAAACTCATAATACATAATTATATTTTTTTACAAAGTTTCTTCCGTTTCTATTTGTGTTTAATGTTAACAATTTAAGATTTTTATAAAATATAAATGATTTTCTTAAAATAACTTAAAGTACAAAAATAAATATAAATATTTATTTGTCAATAAAAATGCTAAAATAAAATAAAAACATATACATTTAATTGTAATTGTTTTGATTTGTGTGTTAAACAAACTATAATTTTCATTATTTATTATAATGTTTTTATACACCACAATTATGTTTATTATTTTGTAACATTCATATTTTTTCTATTACACTAATTTATATAGTTTTGTATATATCTTTTTGATACACACACATGTAGGTACTATATATAATAATATTTATAAATAATTCTTTTTTATTTTTTAAGTTTCAAAAACAGTCATTTGTATTTCCTCTGAGCCTCTTAGGTTTTAATTAACTTTTTAGTTTATAAATAAAAAATAAATATCGTATTTAAATATGCTTTGTTTTTTGTCTGGTAAATGTTGGTATTTTTTTTTTTAAAGTTCCACAATGGTATAATATTTATAGGATGAATATAGATAAATTTGATTTAATTAATAATAAAACAGGTGCAGTTTATTTTTTACATTAATATATTTATAATGTTTGTGGGTATATAGATATTTTATTTATGTGCGATTGAAAATACATTTTATGTCTCTTAATTTTATGGGTTGTGATTTGTGAGATTTTAATATTTTTAGAAAATGCTTGTGTTATTCACGTAGAACCTGTATAGGTTTATAATTGTATTTGTATAATAATAGTAATTGATTTTTTTTTGTTTATAAATACATAGTTTCTTGTGTGCGAAGTAGTAAGCTTAAAAAACAATGTTTTGAGAGTGATACCTTGGATGGTAGGCGAATATTTTTAAAACAGTTCTAGATGTGAATGGATGAGATAAATATTTCAGAACTTTTTCAAATACAACAAGTGATGATAACGGTGAGTTTTGTTAATACTGCTTAAGACCTTGGGTACAATGAAGCAGTCTGCGGTGGCAATTAAGGTGAAGAACCTAAGACGATGATGTAAATTAAGTTTCATACAAGTTTACCCAAGACTTATGTCATTTCAATGTTTGAAAAACGTCAAAAATATCTAAATTCATTGTGTAAGATCAGCTGTGAAAAAAACCTATCATAAATTTACTTAAGCTTTTATTTTTGCATAAGTGTAAATGTATATGAATATTGTTTGTTTTTATATTTTAAGGGATTGACAATTTTTTAATTTAATTTATTTTTATATTTAAAAATATTTCTGAGATTTTGCAAGTTTGGCATAGCGTTGTTCCGGTGTAAGACTAACAGCAGACATTGGTTCAGTTAGAAAACGACCAGAACCTAGAGATCTTTTCTTTTTTGAAACCATAAAACGCTTAGCTGGGTAGCCTGTAAGAAATAAAGATATATTAGTTTCTGTTAAGGGCTAACATTGATGTATGTATGTAGATACAAATAAAAATGTATTTAGACAAAACAAACCAAAATGTAGCAAATAAAACGTCAATGGTTTTTTCCTCGGCGGTTATCTGCAAGGTTTAAAATTTTATGGGTAGATTTTACAGCTCAAAGGGGGCTTTTCAAAATTAAGCCTCTAATTAAAAAACCCTATATTAAATCTTGTGTAAAATAAAGCCATCGATCTGCTCTTGTAATCAGGGTACATGTTAATGAAGAATATATGTAGTTTGGAAACGGCGATTTTACGAATAAGTTCTTAGGTACTTAACACATGCAACACAAAACACATGTATTGTGAGCTGCGAATAAACATTGGGTTAAATTTCGAAATTTCATTCTCACGAGTGTACGGGCGTACGCCGATGTCAGAAAATAATTTTTAGTTTGGTGCCAAATTCAAAGGAATTTTCATTCACTGTTTTCTCGAATGCGTTCTAATGTATATGTATATTGTAGACTGCGAATTTACTTTTGACAAATCCCAGGGAACAGACACCTTCCGAGAAGACAAGTATAAAACAAAATATGACACAGGTTGTCAAAATTATAAGTTTCAGAAATAAAGAATTGTTGATCATGAAAGTTAACAGTTGAACAAACAACCTAATATTTTGAAATATGCATTAAGAATAGAACTGGATTTACAATTTCGTTTTTTGATAGATGTCAGAAACGAAGAGAAATATGATTCTGGCTCAAAACTATATTTTTTTAGTACTAAGACAATAATTTGTATTAAAAGAAGTGTTTGCTAATTTTTATGATTTTAGAATTTACGGCTTTACGAGCTCATATTAGTGTACTAAACTTAAAATAACATAATATTGTTACTTTGATTTTTAATAGCACCATACGAGACTTTGACATTTGTTTTAAAATGGAGTACAAGGTTTCTTTATGAACTACGAGTACTTAGTTTCGTTCAGTTGGTATTTATTAAGCAGTATTACTGATCAGAGCCTGAGCAAGTCGAGTACGCTCTGAGCATAGTTTTATTAGACATCTCCAATGTATGTACATACATATTTATGAAACACACTATAGAACTGAACTGTCAAAAGTAAGACACAAAACAAACGTAAATTCGCCGCGTTTAGCTTTTTATTCCATGAGCTTTTATTAAGAGCTCATAGCTACCTCTGAAATAAAACCCGAGTGCTCTGATATGTCTGAGGTAAGGAAGAGACATAGATTTTTTTGACAGCTCAGTTCTCTGCTCTGAGCTTAAAAAGAAAAAACGCCTATTCCTTTAGTAATTATTGTAGTAAGTAAAGAAGACAAATTTTGCGCGATAATTAATAAATGTCTCCTGCTTGTTAAGTGTTTCTTACGTGACAGTTGAGATCTATGGTATGGAGTATTCACTTACAACTGTCAATAACTAAGACAATACAAGCAAATATCCAAATGTGTCTAAATTTATTAAAATTCGAGTTTGCAATTAAATGAATTTTGTGTTCGCTGTTGTTTGGAACGTATCCACTGAAATTTAGAAAAGTCAAGTACCTATTTAGTAAACAAATATGTCACATAACAGTGTAAGCTGTCACTTTGACAGATGTTTGTAAGAAAAATTTCAAAAAAGAAAGTGCTGAATGAAACAAGCATTCAATCAAGAGGTTTTTGGTACCCTTTTTATGTTAATAACATAGTCTAAGGAGGGAAGTAGTAAGAGACTTAACTTTATGCAGGTAGAAGCAAAGCTCTAAGACTAACCCAATACTGAAATTAAAAAAACTGTTTATCCTGTGTGATAGTAAAATTTCAGATTAAAATTTAAAATTTGGAGAACAAAAAGTTAAACGTCAAAATATTGGTAAAAATGAGTATCAGAAGCCAGATGTCAAATTCAAAATCAAAACTCATAAGTGATGTCTTCAGGCAGTCATAGCAGCTCTAATTTGTATGACCTGTCAAAACTAAAAATAAAATAAAAATAAATTAAATTAACTTTTAAATTTTAAAATTAAAAAATATTTAAATATTTAAAAATTATAGGATATAAACTTAAATTTATAATACGCAGTTCGATGTATAGATGTTGTTTAAAATTTAATTATAAAATTAAAAAAAAAAGTAAAACGTTTCATATTAATTTTGTATCAAACTTTATACTTACGATTAATTCCATATTTATGTTCCCGTGCGATTTCGTACTTTGGCATAGCCTCTAAGTTATAAGGAACCCCATAGTAGTCAACAATTGATGGCTCAACCCACGGGCTGCTAATGTCGTTATCGTCATTATTTTGGTATTCATAGTTGTTGTTGTTGTTCATGTTCATGCTTTGGGTGTTGGGATAATAGGATTTTGCTGATGGGAAATATGTTTCAGGAATGGTGTAGGTGTCTGGTTCAGATTCCTTGCGTGAACGTTCACCAGCTTCGACAAGAGCAACCAAGGCTAACATATCAGCAGGGGTGAGTTTCGATTCACGTTTCAAACTGAAAATCGAGTACAATAAAAGTATTTAACCTGATGATCATCACATAGTTAAATAAGAAAATATTAACTATAGAAAATTGTTGTTTGTCGTTTGTAATATAATACATAACACACACATAATATACATATTTTGTATGGACAGTAAATTATTTTCCAAGAGTTTGTCACTCTAAGGAACGCAATGGTTTCACATTAATCTTCATGAATAATTTATAATAATTTTTGTTCTTTTTTATACTGTTGCAAAAAAGGGTTTCGTACTCGAATTGAAACCCCGCATTTACATCCAACAAAATCAACTTTGACTTCGAGTGATGCTCAAAAACCCGGGTAAGTAGTTGATTATACACACGTACCGTACACGTTCATGTGAAAAATGAGACAACCAGAGGATCCTATTTGAATAATTTCGTAGGCATTGAATAACGGCGCATTGCTGTCATTTGTCATTTGTCGGGCGCCATAATGTGTCCCTTGCAATCAGTGAGGGACATTCACATTTTTTTTTGCTTTGTTTAGCTTTTGGTACTTTCCAATAGTTTTCTACTTGAATACACTTTGATTGTGGGTATAAACATAATTTGAATTTTTGATGGAGATGATGGACAAAGAAGAACGAAGTTATTGTGATTTTATAATCAAAGGATTCTAAATTATTTCTATCCAAGGATATTAAACTTTTGAAGTTAAGAAAGTTTGAAGATATAACTCAAAACTTTTAAGTAGTATCTAGTTACCACCTTTTTTTCTTGCTTCTCGTTGCCTTAGGTAACACGTAAAAGTGGATGGAGATGGAGACCTTAAATTAATTTGAGTATGACAATTGAGAACTCTAGAAAATAGCCAAAACTTAATACCAAACGATAATTATATTATGGCAATTGTGTCTAACGCATGCGATGTTTATAATTAGTGTATAATGTTGACATACTAGATATATAGACAGCTAGTCGATACTAATTCTCATACAAAACTCCCCCTTAAAAGTGTTGCCACCTCATTAGTTATGCAAGCTCTTTTGTAGGTGGAAAAAATTATAATTAATTTTCAAACGCCTCGCCATCAAAGAAACTATAAGCATACATTGTTATAATTAAATTAGGTGGCGCAACAGTCCGTAGAGAACCAGGGCCTAGTGACTTACAACTCTCAACCATTCCTGGATGGAGGGGACCTACAGTTTATATGCCGAATCCGAACGGCTAATTTGAGAAAGCACTTTTCAAGAATTACTCTTGGAGAATTTGTCAATTCCTCGCAAGAGGCAGTACCCGTGAAAAAAACTTTAGGTGGTACAGGCAGGGATCGAACCCAAGAGGCCAAGACCTCTCGCATGACAGTCCAACGCACTAACCATCATGCCATGGGTATAATGTTTGACAAAATAAACCAAATACAAAAATCAATCAATCAAAAGTTTCTTATGTATTTCCACTGAACCTACAGAGGGGTTAGTAGCGTTAAGGAATAAATAACACCAACCCGAAGTTGGCTACTAAAAGTCTCGATATCTAGTAGGCCAATAGGATGTAAGGTGGTGTTCTTTAATACAAATTAAAAATATCACGGGTGGAATCGCCTAATATAATTTGTGATCATCACCTTTAATTTTTCATCTGGGTAAGGTGGCCATAAAAAAATATTAGAGTTTTGGCATCACTTAAGAAAAAAACCATTGATTCCATAATTCTCTCTCTTTTTTTCTTCTATTTAATTTCAATTTTTGACTCAAACTCGAAGTCCTATTTTGTAAAGAACAACAATTATAAATTTAAAATTAAAAGAAGAGGTTGAAAATGTACATAAGTAAATGCTAAAATTTCATCTTCAGAATGTTAAGGAATAAAATGTTCATATTTTCTGTAGGTCTCAAGCCAACAAATGACGGATAGATCTGCTGTCAAATTACATGGAAACTGTTCCGAACCTGACCAAGTCATCTGCCGCAAAAGGAAACAACTTCAGAAATCTATTAAATTAAAGAAAAGTCATTTAAACGCACAAAAACTTGAAAAAAAAAATCGAAAGCTTACTCTACATTTGGTAGCTCAAATGTATTTAATTCGTTCCACAGATTCAGATTCAGTAAACGAACTTGCCTGATGTAGTAATATTTACTTTCATCATTTTCGTTTCTAAAAAATTTTAAACGATGAAAAATAAAGACTAAACGAGTTAAGGAATTACAGATAATCTAACACTCTCGTTTACAAGTATCGTCAATATTAAATACTAAATTTGCAATGTTGTCAGTATTTATTAATTTTAAAGTCCAGTCAAGTAAGTAAAAGATTTTTATAGATCAAAGTCTTGGGCTATACGTCAGATTTATCGCAGGTTGAAATATCAAAGTTTAAGGTATTTAAGAAAAAAGGAACTTCTTAAGAAGTCCAAAAAAAGTTGAGTCCACGGGTTATAGCGTAGATCGTGACATATCACACTTCATTGAACTTAAGAACAGCCGGGTAAGGTCAAAAGGTTCTTTTATTATTTATTAATTTCGAAAAATATCTTTAATTTATTTTAAAATCTCTCTGCACCTTCTGAATGTAATTAAGATACTTTAAACTTTAAATTCATCTTTTTAAAATTTAATTTATTGCACAGCTTTTTAAATTTCAGTAACACTTCACTTTCATTCTCTCTTTACGCTTACTTAGTCGATCGACAATGATGAATATAAACGTAAACGTAATTGGCGAAAAGTGGCTACATTTGAATTTTAAGTTTTACATGGCTAAATTTGAGTTAAAAACATTTTAAGAATGGGCTACGTAGTCAAAATTTAACTATGTAGCTTTGTGAATGCAAAATTGCAAGGCTAGTCAAACCGAAACTATCATATTACTGACAAATGCAAATATATAAAATAAGAAACATTTTTGATTTGATAACTTTCAATAGTCTTTTGTGTTTTTAAATTCAATAAAATCAAATTTAAGACACAATTTGAGTGATTTATATTTGTATTTAAATACTGAACGATTTATTTTATTTTGAATTCTTGTATCTTTATCGAACAGCTGATTGTGAAACTTCAAAATCATTCTTCACTAACTTTGTAGGCGAAATTTTTACAATACGTCGGAGGTGAATTTTTAACTCATTTTGTAGTGACTTCACACTAGGTAGTGACTGCATTAGTGAATGCGCCCAATCTGTTTCATTAGGAGTAGTAGTATGTAGTAAAATTTTATTGAGATTTTTCTTTTCATTTACATTTCTCAATTTTCACTTATATTATAATGTTTACATTATGTTAATATAAATAAAGTAATATTGCCGACTTAGAATTGGTCAAGCTACACATTAATTTAATTAATTTTAGTTTCACAACCAAAAAATTTAATATTCAAGGAACAATGTCTTACTTATTAAAAGCCAATCTGTTTCATTGAACTAATATTATATGACACTTCTGAGTTTGACAGTTGTCAAATACCAGTGCTACCAATTTGAAATCACAAAATGAATGTAACTAAGCTTTATTTCCTAACTTTTTTAACTTAATTTTATAAATAAATTCTTAATTAAAATTCGTCTGTTCCAGAAATGAATTTTTCAAAGCCTTATGCCCTTTTTTAACTTCAATTAATTATTATTATTATTGACGTGTACAGAAATATCCCTGCACTTTAAGTCAAAGAAAATACATAAAAGTAAATGAATTCATCTCTTGCTCCTACATAAATGCTTTGGCTTATTCTTTGTAAAGGTACTTGACTTGGTAGCATTAATTATTATTTTTGGAAAAATTTAATTAACTCTTTTTATAAACTCAATTATGTTCTCAATTTAAATTTCAACGAGTTTAAATAGTTTTATATTTTTGTATGTAACTTGAATCGGATTGTGAGAAAGAAAATAAAGAGAATTATATTTCAAGCTAGATATAATTATTTTTGAACTTTTCATTATAAACACCTGCTTCATTTTGAGAAATTATAAAGTATCTGTTCAGTTCATGTACCTACATCAGCACATTCATCTAACCCACGCACTTCTATACTCGAAGAGCAGAATTTTCTGTACGAGCAATAAAATCTATCCTTATAAATTATGCTATTGCATGCTTTGTTGATTAATTTAATTGGACAGCAAAGCATTAATGTGAGAAAAAAACACCTTTTTCAACGAAATGAAATTTTAACTAGAAATAACCGTTAGGACATGTCTCTGCCATAATTATTTTGTCTTTTTAGTACAGTGAAAGGGCAAAAAGGATCAACATTGTCGCGTCTCGTCTCCGAAACGTGCTCTGAAGTGGAATTTAAACAACACAAAAAATTGAGTCCTTTTAAAATAAGATGTACAGGACAATGACAATAGAAGGATGCAAACAAAAATTCTTACCGCATATCATACTTGTTAAGTTTATTGTTGGAGCGCTTCTTTCGGTCTCCATAATAACGACTCGAGTACTGAAGAGGCATTGCAAATGGTTCCAAATATGCTTCTGAATTAAGAATATTCTGAAGATTATCGTATCCTTTGTTGTTGCTTCGATATTGACCTGTAAATAAAAACAATATACAAATTGAATGAAATAATCAAGAAAGATAAATTATAATGTAATGCAAAACGAGAGAAAGAAATTACAAAAAGGAGTAAACAATCGGTTTTGAAGGATAATGAGCGAGGATTGATGGAAACGAGAGGTCCTTATGTATATCTACATAATTAAAATTTTACCTCGAATCGTGCATCGAATTTTAATGGTTTAACTTGACAGATGAGAAATTTTTTTTTGATTAATTAGTATGTTATCGTTTTTTACTTTAAAAATTCTTTCTTTGAGAATATATAGGGTTTTTCAATAAAAGGTTTTGTTTTGATATAGCAAAAACGAGTGGTTTTAAGAGAAATCAATTGATGTTTATTTTATTTTAAAAATGATATATGTCATAAGTCATCATTTTAACTTAATAAAATGGACAACATTTAATTTTTTTTGTTATGTTTTTCATTTTATCAATTGAAGCTGAATGAAATAAGAACTGAATGAATGGGTTCGTTCGTAGATAATGGTCTAATTACAAAATTACAAACAAAATTAAGTTTTTTTTTTTATAGAAATTCTGTCGTCAGCGATTTTAATTCTGTTGCGTTTTTGTTTTACATTAATTTGGCTGCAGATAAAACATGAATTCCCAAAAAATACAGGAAACAGTAAAAGGTTAAGCTCTTTTACTGAAAAATACGAAACAACAAACTACTTATCATACTCTACGAACATGCCTTCGAGATACACAAGAGTTATTAATTGTAGCAACATTAATATACGAGACTCGAGTCTCAACATTCTATCCCTACAACTTTTACTTTTATTTGCAGCGAAGAGTTTGTATTTGTAATATGTGCAAAATCATACCTCATGAAAAATAATATCAAACCCATATTCCCCACGTCCCTAAACCGCATCAAACATTAACACGTTCATGATATATGAAGATTCATTTCGACAATTATTTTTGGCTTTTGCGAGTCCAAAAACAACAATTCAGTAGCAGTAAAAATAAGCTCTGTCACTTTATTACCACAGAATTTCAATTCATTATTATAGCGTGTATCGTTTTATATTTACAAGTTGTTAAATTTTTAAATAAGATGTTAACTTCAAAAGTGAAAACTTCCCAAATAGAAGTTTATTCAGAATTAAACCTCTTATTGGAAAACCCTTCCCTTTCTGACTCAAAATGAATGACTGGATTTTCATTTAGCAATATTTAGTTTTAAAATTTTACTTTGCGCCATGCCAAAAGCTTTCTTTTTGTAGGACTGTGGCCGGTACCTTGAATAATGTATGTATGAAACTCTTAATTTTTATATTATTGGCAAATATTAGACTCAAAGAGTTTGGACTCATATGAGGTAAGAAATGTATAAAAACAAAAATGGTCCAAGATCCCTTCCTTGAGGTACGCTAAAATAGGAACGATAGGATTTGATTTTAAGGCATCCAAAATTTAAAGAGTTCTCAGGTTTTCAAGTTTTTTAATTTTAAAGTAAATTAATACCAGGTGTATGTTCCACTTTCTGATCGTGAAAATGTTTGAATGAATATTAAAAAAATAAAACACAGTTTTTTAGAAAAATAAAATAAATTATGAATTCTTGTGATGTTAGCCATGTGAATCAATTTATTTAGTTGCTCAAAGCTTAATGGTAACTCTTAAAACGCAGATGGATAGTAAGTTGTTTTAATTTTAATAAAATATACAAAGATAAGTTTTAGTTGCATTTATGTTTTCTTGATTGAGCTATCTCTTTTCAAATTTCAAAATTGCCTACAACAATGTCAAAGTGTCTAAATCTAATCTTGGGTGATTTTTTTTCTTTCGTACAAATGATTTATAGAAAAATTGGCTTTGATGGAATATACAATTATTTTTAACTAAAACTCTAACTCTAAGAACTTGTCAGAATGATGGTTAGTGCGAAGGATTGTCATGCTAGAGGTTTTGGGTTCAATCCCTCTCTGCTCCACGGGTACTGCCTCCTGTGAGGAATTGACAAATCCTCCAGGAGTAGTTCTTGTCATAAAAAGTGCTTTCTTAAATTAGCCGTTCGGATTCAGCATAAAAACTATAGGTCCCCTTCTTTTCTGACATTACTTGTACACTGGAAAGAGGCTTACAGATGTAAGTCACTAGGCCTTTGTTCTCTACGGAATGTCGCTCCACCTAATTGATTACATTTTTAAATAATGTACCAATGTTAAAACAATGACGATTCCAATAGTAAAATACGTTGAATGTTATTACATATTTTTTTTATTTTCACATATTGTATATAATTTTAAAAAAATCAGATTTGTTTTAAACAATTCTTTGTGTGATTAAGATATACTTCTTATGCCAAAATAGCAAGTGTAATGGCCAAGAATTTGGCTTTATTATAAAGATAAGAGTTCGCGATTATGTTTAAAAAATACAATTTTTACAGAAATTGGGCCTTATGTCAGCAATAACGCGCCGAATATTCTCCTCAAAGTGTCAATCCTCTTGGGATTATCAGCGTACACAAGCGACTTCGCATAAACCCACAAAAAATAGTTCAGTTGTGATAAGTCGCATGATCTTGGAGGTCACGTCACAGGCCCTTGCGTCGCACAAACAGAACGATTATTGTATAAATAAATTTGCACGATTTGCAAACGTTGATCATGATCAGGTGTAAGTCTATTTATTATGAAATTACAAGCAATACCAAGCATAAATCAAGTGACAGCTGCCAAAAAGACTATTTCCGAAAAAAGTATTGCCAGATTGTTCAAAACCACATGTTTAAAAAAAACAATGTTACTATAAGTTGGTAAAAATATATTTAAAATCGAACATCTTGGCAACAATTAAAGATTTAGTAAAATGTTAAAGCCATTTTAAGCAATTTACTAAGTTTAAAAGATGATTTACCTAATTTTAAACGGTTTTATCTTCTTATAACTTCTTGACAATTAGCTTCAGTTAAAATCACGGAATGGCTACTTTAACTTTTAGCAATTTCAATTCATATGACATTTGTACAATTAATTTTATAAGAGCAGTGGATGGAATGGTCCAGTCTGCAGTTGAGAATTCCAATCAATAGGCTTCTTTAAAGCATCATTCACATGAGCGTGACCAACGAACGACGAATGAATTACAAAATGTGAGTTTATATACGTTTGAAGACATATTTCCACACAAATTCTTAACAAAACGATAGCAATATAGTTTCTTTTTGATTTATAATGCATACTTTTACTTTTCAATATCATATATTAATAAATTTAAGAAAACAAATTTATTCGTCGCGAAAAAAATTATAGTTGATACGAACTGTCAAACTTTATTCGCGTTCCACATTATCCACACTCGCAACGAATAAAAAAATCGCGCGTACTTAACCTAAAAAAATCGTTCTTGTTTTGGTTTCGGTGGTGAATGTCAAACTTAATTCGCGACGAATTAAAAACTCTCATGTGTAAGAAATGTCAAAATCGACGAATATTCGTTCATTCGTTGGTCGTTGGTCGTGCTCATGTGAATATTGCTTAAGATTGTTTGCTTTGTTTCTTTTCATGAACTGTCACTATTTAGACATGTTCCGATGCCAGTTTTTTAATAAAAGGGAATTTGCAATTAACTAGTTATCAAACCGAAAAAAAAGGTTAAACATTTTGTAGTAGCTTTGAAGATTGCTACTTAGTAAGATGTTAAGCTCTTAACAATTGTTTTTTTGTTTTTAATGTTTGATAAAAATTTTAGAAAAATCTTACCGACAGTGTTTTTACAAGAAATATAAATCTTCAAAAACTAATGCATAAAATTGGTAAAAACTGATTTTTCGAAAATTTGTTTAGAAAAATTTGATTTACAAATGATTTCACAAGCAAGAACCTGAAAACAACTTAAAAACTAATAAAAAATTGGTTTCGACTCAAGTATCTTGAGAACAGAGAAAGATATTGACTTCAAGATTTATTTATCTTACATATAATGTTGTTAAAATATTTTGTAAAACTTTTAGTAAAATGGACTTAAGAGCACGAATGGAAAGTTATCAGTGTGGGTCCTATCCCAGCCCCTTTTTTAAAATGCTATCATATCAATTTCAAAATTTCTTTCCTCGCGTCTTGATATTATTAAATACATACAATGTGTTAAATAACATTTATTTAAGTTAGGTTAAGTTAATATCTCTGCTGGTTGTAGATATGTTCAACGAAAAAAGGTATCTTGACCGTACGAACGTAAGAAAATACACATACACTCTCGATAACTCATGGACATACATATATTCTATTGACCTTTAAACGTCGAATAATGTCAAAATTTTCAATTTGACAAATCGGTCCCATTACAATATCTTCTGGTTGGAACTTTAATAACATCTGTCTCCCTTTTTCATTTTGACCGAGAAAAAAGATTTATTTAGGCAAAAAATGGTTCTTCAATTTATTCATTTCACTTCATTCTCATATTTCGACATGAAAATTGAGTGATTTAAAAACGTTCTGGACGATAAGAATAATTTAAAAAACTTGATCATCCCTCTTATTTGTTAATAAATTGAAAGCAAATGAAAACATCACAGAATTTCTCGTTCAAAATGTAATGTAGTGTATCTGTAGCGTTAACGGTAAGCTAACACGAATATCTAATCCATTATTATGGATCATCGCAATTTATTATTTCCCTTATTCAAATTCAAATTCAAAAAAACAATCTTCTTGCTTGATAGGCCCGCCCGCTTTGCCTAACACTATATATGTATACCTCCAACATCATTATGTAATCTATTGTAGGTACTACTGTACAAATAAATCGATATTTCATGCATGCATGCACAACTTACCTCGAGGATATTCATCCTGCAGCTCCTGCAAATCGGAGTACATTAGAGGTGGGTCAATTTCATCGCTCCAAACGCCACCAACACTGCCGCCACCACCGCCATTAGCCAGGGCTGCCGATGAAATTGGATTGTTATACAAGTCAGCCCCTCCGTACAATAATTGTGAGTTAACACCGCGTTTTTGAAGTATCGGTGCTGACGCATGATGTTGTTGTTGTTGCTGCTGTTGATGCTGAAGTTGTTGTTGTTGCTGGCTATCAATATTAGTATTAGGGCCGGATAGAGCGGTATTTAGAGAAGTGGCAGTGTTTGACGTGGGTGCTGATAGGTTTTCCATATTTGATATTTTATTATTTGTAGCATATTCATCGTAGTGCTCCCGATTGCCGGCTGCTTGGGATAATGATTGCGTTTTTTCATTCGATGAACGTTTTACTGTAAAAGGAGAATGAAGCGTTCCAAATAGTGATTGAACAAAACTGATGCGTCGTCATTCAGGATCAGAATTTAGTATAAACAAAACCAAACAAAAATCATAAAATTGTGTGATTTAGAAGAACCAAAACCTATAAAAACTTAATGACCCAAAAATTGAAAAAGCATTTTTAAATAAAAATATCGTGCATCAGGCTTTTTTTAAATTTATATGTAACTTATTGGCATTCATTTTTCAAGTCTGAAGAGAATGTTACGTTTATTATACATATATGAAAATAAGGGTAACAATATTCATCGAACGAATTTAGTTGTTATAAGTTATGGTCTTGAAATAGTTCTGACTATTTCACAAAAATAATTTAATTTTGTCTTTGTCTATAAAAATTGACCCATCTAGTGGTTTATTTTGACACTGGGCATGTTCAGACAACATAAGGGACTTCATTTGCAGTCAACTTCATTCTTTGAACGTGAATTTTGACCGAGGCAACTAGTTAGTTTTTAAAATGTCATGAGTTTCAAATTCAGAACTTTACTTCACAAACCTCTACTTTAAGTTCATAGTACAAAAACTAACACAAACATTATTGTCTAAAAAACATTTATAAGGCAAACTGCATGTCCATCACGATTTGTATTTTGTATTGAAAAGAAATATTATTTATTTGTTTTCCAAACTGACAAGGAACCTTTTTACACAAAAAATTAAATGAAGCTGTGCAGAAAATAAATAAATCATAGCGTAACAAAGTTCAGCTTTTCGTTGAATGAAAAAACATGATCAACTATCATTTTGACAGAAGTAGACTTGACTTGATAGTTAGGGAGATTTTTCTTGACTAACTTTCCAGTCAACTTTCCAATGAAGTTGCCTTAATTGGGAGGCAAATTTTTGGCAGCTGGCCAATCAGATACTAGAAACTGGCCTAACTTTCAAGTCCCTTATGTCACCTGAACCTGTCCACTGATAGCTACTACCCACTCAAAATTTTGACAGAAATTCAGTAGCATACTTTCACGGAACGAAATGAGTATTTTTACACTTAAACAACATTGGGAAATATTAAAACCATGCGGATTTTGAGAAGGGCGTAAGCCTGTTGGCAACACTCATGGTCGCCTCCACAATCTTGTCCCCGTTCAACATTTCACGCATCTCGGATTATTTTTATTCTTCTGATTTTATGGTCTTTTTGAATGATTATAATCCAAAAATGTTCAAGCTTTTAACCATTATCTAGGAGTGGAATCTTGTAAGGTGATTTTTGATAGTTCACAATAATTTTGTTTCGACTTTTTTAAATGACACTTATTAAGCTGTCAATTTGATTGAATTTGACATTTGTACTGTTTTATTTGCTTCCTTGGTGTGTTTAACTGTTTCGTATTTTATACCGGTACAATCCAATCCAGAACTTTTCCCTTAATTTATTTTTAGAGGCCAGTGATAGCTATCATTGGTTTTCATCATTGAAAATTTTGTTTCGAGATTTAAAAGCGATTAATAGAGTAATATTTGATATTTTTTTTCGTCTAGTGCGTTGGACTGTCATGCAAGGGGTCTTGGGTTCAATCCCTGCCTGTGCCATCTAACTTTTTTCACGGGTACTGCCTCTTGCGAGGAATTGACAAATCCTCCAAGAGTAATTCTTGTCATGAAAAGTGCTTTCTCAAATTAACCGTTCGGATTCGGCATATAAACTGTAGGTCCCTTCCATCTCTGACAACATTACACGCATACAGGAATGGTTGAGAGTTGTAAGTCACTGGCCCTGGTTCTTCATGAACTGTTGCGCCACCTAATTTATAATGATTTCGAAAAAAAAACATTTATCAATTCTGAAATCGTTTTTAATGAACTGCTGATAGTTGATTTCTCATTTCAGACAATAATAGTTCTAAAGAGCGTTCCATTTTTTTTGTATTCCCACCTGTTAGATTTACTTTCAATGCTTAACTCTAACCTTAAACATCTTGATTCCAATCAGTAAATGTTTGATTCCGATCAAAAAATATTGATCCAATGACAAAAATGTTCAATGAAATCTACCTGTCAAAAAATTTCAATGATTCGTTTCAGTGATGAAAACCAATGATAGCGATAACTGACACCTTAATGCTTCAACAATGAACAACCGATTTTTGATTTCAAAATTTGGAACACAATCGTTTCACTGAAAGTATTACATTTCCTTAGTACTTGTGTCCAATGACAGGAATGTTCAATTTTCAATGAAACCTGTCAAAACAATTCCAATAATTGATTTCAGTGATGAAAACAAATAATAGCTATAACTGGCTTTGACTTTTACAATTTTAAATCAACACAAACTTGACAGATGTCAAGTTTTTTGTTAAAGTGATACCAAATGTTGAGAAAAAAATGATTTCAGAATAATAATCTTACACAGACGGAATAGTCTAAACGATTTGATAGTCAACTATCAGCAAAGCTGATTCCACCCAAGGTCTTGGAAAATTGGATTGACAGAATACGATACTGCGAAACAAGTATAGTAAACTTCTTATTTATATTTTTATATTTTATTTGAATGAGAGAACACGTGTTAAGTAACCATTTTTATTCCTATCGTAAGACTTAACACCAACAACCCAATACGAGCCTTAAAATTGTTCTTGTTTCGGCCATACAAAAAAATTCCCTTAAAATATTAAAGAAACATTCACTTTATAATCCTTAATTTTCTCAGCTTTTACGAGCATAAGACTTTTAAATCCAATCTAAGTCATTATCAACCATGAGATAAACTAAATTAACAGCCCCTTAATTCCATTAGAAAGAAATGAATTTCCTCTTGTAGTACAATATTTGTATGTAGTGTAATCAAACAACCCCTCTTCAATAAGATGATGATGATGACCATAAAGATGAAAGTTTAATCACATCATGCGACCTCCTAAAGCCAATTAGAAAAATTTCCATAACTTTATATGAAACTAATTCCCCCCTCCTTAAAAATAAAAAAAAATAGGGCATGTTAACAAAATATTGGTATCAACAACTACTCTGGATTTACACGAGTGATATTACATGTACACAGTACATCCTTGGATAACATAAATTACTCATGATTCATGAAGAGGCAGTACCCGTGAAAAAAGTTAGATGGCACAGGCAGGGATTGAACCCAAGACCCCTTGCATGACAGTCCAACGCACTAGACGAAAAAAAATATCAAATATTACTCTATTAATCGCTTTTAAATCTCGAAACAAAATTTTCAATGATGAAAACAAATAATAGCTATAACTGGCTTTGACTTTTACAATTTTAAATCAACACAAACTTGACAGATGTCAAGTTTTTTGTTAAAGTGATACCAAATGTTGAGAAAAAAATGATTTCAGAATAATAATCTTACACAGACGGAATAGTCTAAACGATTTGATAGTCAACTATCAGCAAAGCTGATTCCACCCAAGGTCTTGGAAAATTGGATTGACAGAATACGATACTGCGAAACAAGTATAGTAAACTTCTTATTTATATTTTTATATTTTATTTGAATGAGAGAACACGTGTTAAGTAACCATTTTTATTCCTATCGTAAGACTTAACACCAACAACCCAATACGAGCCTTAAAATTGTTCTTGTTTCGGCCATACAAAAAAATTCCCTTAAAATATTAAAGAAACATTCACTTTATAATCCTTAATTTTCTCAGCTTTTACGAGCATAAGACTTTTAAATCCAATCTAAGTCATTATCAACCATGAGATAAACTAAATTAACAGCCCCTTAATTCCATTAGAAAGAAATGAATTTCCTCTTGTAGTACAATATTTGTATGTAGTGTAATCAAACAACCCCTCTTCAATAAGATGATGATGATGACCATAAAGATGAAAGTTTAATCACATCATGCGACCTCCTAAAGCCAATTAGAAAAATTTCCATAACTTTATATGAAACTAATTCCCCCCTCCTTAAAAATAAAAAAAAATAGGGCATGTTAACAAAATATTGGTATCAACAACTACTCTGGATTTACACGAGTGATATTACATGTACACAGTACATCCTTGGATAACATAAATTACTCATGATTCATGAATAATATGTTCATAGTTGGAATTTTATGTCGCATTAGGATATGACTATACTCGTCGTCGTACTACACATAGAGCTCTCGTGGAGGTGGATTAAATAAATTCAATTATTCTGTTTGTTGTTGATGTATAATTTGTATTTACATGTATACAACACTATTCATATATATTATAAGCCCTAAAGACTTTGGATGATAGTAAAAGTATATACCTAGTGAAGATATTTTAAGTCCATGGGATTTAATTGAGTTTGGTGTTATTAGGCGATGACATTAATTTGTAATTTAATGATATTTTGTTGACGTTTCTTTTTCCTTATATCATTTGAACCACTATGTAAGTGAAACTTGATACAACATTGAACCTTCACCGATGTGAATACACCCTTAAACTGCAAATGAGCAAACCGTCACTGTCAAAAAATTGAAAATCTCATATTTATCATAGACAATTTCACGATAGAAAAAAATTAAAAATTCCTACACAATCAAAATTTATTGCCAATATTTCACGTTAATCTTAGCATTTTCTTTAATTGATGAAGCAACTGTCTTTGGCTTAACAGCTGGCAAATATTTGTTATTAAAGGTTAAGTAAAAGCCCTAATTGGTTTAAAAAAATATCAGACATTAATTTTCGGTTAATTTTAGAGATGTAAGGATATGTAAATTTTATGATAATGTGAGGTTTTAACTGTCAAGAAAATATGCAATAAGTGTCAAATCGAAAAAAATATGCTCAAGTTCAAAATTAGTTGTTTTCAAATAGAATAAATAACCTAAATTTGAACTTTTCAATACACAATTCAACAAGTATTGCAAAACTAAAGTACGATCACCTTATTAGCCGACAATATTTAAACTTTTGTATAACGCAATAATGACAATTTGCAAGATAAGAATCTAGAATTTTAGGCTAGAGTTGATCATTGAGAAGGAAAACTAACAGGTGAGAATACATAGAAAATGGAACGCTTGTGATAAAGTGTGTAAAACTGACAGGTGGGAATACATAGAAAATGGAACGCCTTCAATGAAACGATTTTATTGCAAAATGTGAAATCAACAATCACCTGTTCATTGAAAACAATTTCATCATTGAAAAAATAAAAATGAACTAAAAGAAATTCTCTTGGTTAAAAAAAAAAGAAGAATTTTCTTAGTAACACAATTTAACAAGTCCTTACCTTAATTTTAGTACCAAACATTAGAAAGTAAACTTTCCTAATCACTTTTAAACCTTTAAATAAAATGTTCAGTATTGAAAACAATTATTGGAATTTTTTCACGGGTCGTCAAATTCCTTCTGACCGAAATCTGTCATTGGAATTTTGTGAAATTGAAACATAAGTCAGTGAAACAATTTGTTTCATTTTTGGACACAAAAGAATCAGCTGTTCGGGAAAATGAATAGAAAAATACATTTTTAGCGAATAATAACTGTGCAATTTAATTTTTTTTCCTCAAAACAAAATTCTTTGAGTGATTTCCGATCGATCAGTACATAATTTGTACCTCTAATCAAAAGGAAACACAGTCAAATATCCATTTAAATTTGTGCTCGATTGATTTCAATGATAGCTATATAACTGGCCCCTTACAATGAAATAAACCTCCATTGATTTATCTTAAAATCACTAAATTTTTTACTATTAAAATAAAACCTCTTATTGGAAAACGAATCCTATATTGTTACTCGAAAACTGCCGTATACTAACTGCTGGACTGACCTCAGTGCCCTTATAAATCTTAAATCTAAAAACACAAATCCATTCTAATTTTAGAACGTGGCAATTACCTTTTCACTCCACATACACCTACATTTGTAACTTTTTTACTTAATTTAAAGTTGCTATTCAATTGAATAACAATCCTCTCATTGGCTTGCCTGGAAGGAGCAGGAAGAGTTTTAATTTGCCTTACAATCAAACTACACTGATTACTTTTTTACACTTATCAGACAGGGTCTTATTTTTTAAATTGAAAGAAAATATTTTAAAGATGTGAATGTGCATTTTAAACTTACACCTAACATATTTTCAAAGAAAAGTTAAAAATAACCTTGATGAGGTATGTTTTATGTTCTGTCCTAATATTTTCCTTTTAAGCTTTCAACTTTACCGTTAGAGACTATCAACACTTTTTACAATAAGATACTATGCACAATGCAAATACGAGTACATATGTTTATAGAAATAAGGACACATATTGACCAATAATATGGCATAAATATAACAGCTTGTTAAATTGATAAATATGATAAGATCTTCGTAACTTTGTTCGCCCTTAAAAAAAATACCAATATGGCTACGATAAACTACATATATAAAGCACATGTTTAATTTATCAAAACGAAAAAATCGACCGAAAAAATGAAGGTTTCCTTCAAGCACTAACGCATTTACTTTAACCAAAAAAATAAAACGAACAAATAAAAACTGAAAGGTCAAAGACGACGAATTCATTAAATTATATTAACAGTAGCTACAATATACAAGTATCACAGTATAGTAGACAACCTACGCAAAAATCAATAATACCCTAATTTAATTTTTGTTGTTCTTCTTTTCTGTGTGATATTGTATATGTTCGCTCCTCGTGAATCAGGTAGGTATAGAACCATCATCATCATCATCATCGAAGCACTTAATATAATACTACCTGGCTGTTTTTTCGTATTTCAAGCACATGTATTATTATTCTTGACAACAAATGGCAACAACATCAACAACAAAAAAGAAGTAACATTTATAGACACACGAACATATAGCTACAGCTACTATATAAGACAAAACTCTAGCAAAAACACAAAACAAAAATGTTACGTATTCGCCATAGTGAACAATGAGAACATAAAACTCAAGTTGCTAAATGATAGAGATACAAATATGTATCTGGATATATGCGTACGGCCTTTTATCCTTTGTAAGATAGTTGATCTCAGGATTAAGGTTATATTACATACATTTTATATAAATACAATACAAAAACTCTTCATAAAAGAAGATACTTTTGATATCATATTCGCTTGATTGAAAGCCACGACACAATGAAGATACAAAAAATAAACAAAATCGAAGAGGTGGCGGAAATTAAAGTATTCACCTTTTATTTGTGCGTGTTTAGTTATAAGACATATTTTAAAGTAGATATTTAACTATAAGTAAAAACATATTTCAAGGGTACACACACATGTATTTTTCTGATTTACAGGTGAGACGCATATCACATATCACAAACGAAATAAACTGACATAAAAATTTAATAGAAATGCTCAGTTACGTTGCATTGCATACAATTATTTTTTAAATGTTGTTTTCTGTGATAGAAATTAAATCTCAGTAAAAACTTTGTTTTTTAAATTTTAAATGTCACTTGAAGTGACAGAATTATGTTTAATAAACGAACATAACTTTATCTAAGTTTTTTAATTCAAAACTAAAAAGTCCTTTTAGAGCGAATGTTTTGTTAAAAAATATGTTTGTTCGTTTTTACAAAAAGCACGTGTAAATGATAATTTGTTCATTTTGTAAGTAGTGTGGATAAAATATTAGAGGAAACATTTATAATACAAAATTAATTATAATTTTATGAAAATATTTCATCTTCCAGTAGGACGAAGAAGACGAATATTTTTACTTAGGGTATAAAAGGGTTAACGTTTACTTAGGTTGAGGAATATAAATTTCTATGTTTTAATTTTTCATATAAAAAGATGTAGGAGGATGGAAAGAGCCGAAATTAGCTAATTTTTGTATAGTTGTACAACAAAACAGCTGAAATATCAAACTATAGCTGAAGTTTAAGAATTCAAAAACTAACTTATACTTTTGTAGTTGGGAATGTTATTGCTGCAGCTGGATATTTATATTTTCATTTTTGAGTTTTTTGATATCGATTTATGCTGCATCAGCCACTGAATTCCATTTAAGCAGTAAAAACTTTACAAAGGGTTTTTCAAATAGCGTGAGTAGATTTTGGCGCCCCATGGCGGCCATTTTGTTTTGGTTTCATCTGTCAAATCTTTTATTTATTATTCAGTTGTTTATGCCAAATCATGATGGTAAGTTACACGTTTGAACAGCACATTCAAATGATAAAACTTTATTATCAAAACGAGTGTTCGGTAACGCAAGTGTTTCGCGTATTGTGCCCCTTTTACGGTAGACGTGGTGGCTATTCACAGTCGACTCTTCGATGTTTGGTGGCCAAACTTGAGACGACCGGTTCAGTAAACAATCAGCAAACACCCGTACGTTCAAGGAACGTAAGATCGGCCGAGAACATCGCAGCGCCGCAGTCCGTGAAAGTGTACACCAGAGCCTGAGGCAGTTTACTCCTCGCCATGCAAAAGAACTGGACCATTTGTAAACTTCAACTTAGCGAATTTTCCGTCGGAACTCAGACCTACACCCGTACAAGATCCAACTGACCCAGGAACTCAAAGTTCATGACCATATACAACGCCGCCCGTATGTTCGCTGACTGGGCTTCGAATCGTTTGGAAGAGGACCCCAATTTGGCCGAAAAATCATCTTTAGTGACGAGGTACATTTTTGGATGAATGGCTGTGTTAACAAGCAAAACTGCTGTATATGGGACGACACCAACCCACGTGAGGTTCATCAGGTGATAACGCATCCTCAACAAGTTACCGTTTGGTCTGGATTTTGGGCCGTACTTTTTTGAAAACGACGTTAGTGAGGCGGTCACCGTCAACAGCGAGCGCTACATAACGATGACAACTAATTTCTTATGGCCCAAATTGAACCATATGGACCTAGACGACATGTTGTTCTAGCAGGACTGCGCTACGTGCCACACAGCAAACGCCACGATTGACATTTTGCATGAACGATTTGAGGGTAATGTTATCTCTAGCAGGTGTGATGTAAATTGGCCACCAAGGTCATGCGATTTGACCCCGCTATGCCCTAAAGGTGAACATAACACAGGCCATCGCTAAAATTCAGCCGGATCTATGCGGAAGAGTCATTGAAAATTGAACCACTCGGATCCGTGCCACCGTAAGAAGCCGAGGTGGGCATTTGAATGATGTCATATTCCACACTTAATAATAACTAACATATGTACATGCGGCTTTGAAACACAAAAATAATTTTGTTAATACCTCACATGCAGCTTGTTTTATTCCATTCCAACATCTACCCGCCCTTATTGAAAAACCCTTTACAAGCGTAAAGAAAAAGAGTTTTTGATCTACATTGTTTATTATTGGAAGTTTTTATTGGTAAAATAAATTAATCTCTCAAAACGTTGATTTTCTGATTTTTTGCGTCCTATTGAGTAAAATAAAATCCGCATTAAGCGGATGCAAATGTCAATACCGAAATGACAGAACACTCTAACACAATATCATAAAAAAATTAATTTACAATTATTTTCCATTCGCTACAAAATCAAAAATGGAGAATTTCTGTATATTGTTGAATTCAATTTATAAACGGATCTGTCAAAAGGCCATGACATGTGAGGCAATTTAAGTAAAATGGCCGAATTTTGTATGAAAATAATAATTTATTTTAGAAGTTTTTCTTGCGACTTTGGTGTTTTTTAGGTCACAGAGGATTTTTCAAATTTTAGAAGCTGCAATTATCCCAGTATTTTTAATTCGACAAACTCATCAATCAAATTCTAACTAACTAGTTCCTTTTTGAAACAAGGTTATGTTAAGGTTGCCAGTGATACCAAATGGATCGATCTCTTCTTTCTACCCTAAAACAGAATTTAAACCAAACAACAAATTTTTAAATAATATCAAGAAATAAAAAGGAACTCATTAATATACGAGTATCCTCACAATTATTTGAAGGTTGCGTATTCCATTAGATTTGGTGGTGTAGGGTGACATTGAGAATGTCAAATAGTCAATGAATTTTACTGAAATTAGTTCAACTGAATTTACCATTATTGTCAAAAACATTAAATTTTACAATATCAATTACTTTTCTAGTATATATTTGTTTGTCAAAAGCATACATAGTTGTTTTTTTCTTTTCCTTCTCGAAGACCTGCTGAAATTGCATGAGAATAAAACCATTGATGTTCTAGAGTAACAAATTTCATCTGTTCTTGTGAGTTTTTAATTTTTTCTGCAGAAAGTTGTTTCCATTTTTCGGTGTCTCTTGGCATTAAATCTTGATTTTTATCAGGACGTTTGCTACTTTTGGCTATAATGACCTTACTAAAAGGAACATTTTCTTCAAAGCGTTCTTTGTAAAGGTAGGAACTATACTCCTCTCCTCGAATCCATTCGATCGAGACCCTAAATTGAACCTTGTCATTAGCGACGTTTTTTGTTCATTTTTTTACGTTAAGTTTATATTGAAGATCACTCAATGAACGAAAATTTTGCATGTCAATAACAACCGTTTTTTTGTACTAGCACTTCTTATGATGTCTTGGTACTGATCTGCGGTGTAAACTGTCGCGTGTTTTCGCAAAACCTTTTCAATTCTGCCGAAGTCTCTGTCGCTATCTAAAAACGTTTCCTGCTTCTGGAAATTTGTAGTCGATAGTTTTGAAGTATCTTTGAAGTATCAAGGTTTGGTACAGGCAGATAAAGTTAAAATTTTGGTTTTGTCCAGAACATGAATCAGACCAAATAATAAAATGATCTCTATCCTTAATGTCACTGTTTGATTGAACAAACGACCATAGGGAGCTAGCCACTTCCGAACTGACTCTATCGCCAACGTCTTCCGTCCATGTAAATACATAGGGCTTTTCCCCCTTTGATGTTATAGAATGAACTCCTAAGTTGTATAACCACATCTGCCTCAAATAAAATGGCTTCGATGTTGTGAGTCTCGGCAAGGGCATTGTTTGTTGCAAGTCAACAGTTAAATACACAACATTCTTTTCATTAGGTGGTTTTTCTCTATTTTTTTTCTGTGTTTCAAATGCGGCCTTGTAGATTAATCGATTGTATTGTCTCCCATATCATCACTACGAGGCTGCCGAAAAGAAAGATTAAAGTTCGACACAAAATATTTCTGTAAGATGCTTCCTTTACAAAAAAAAACAATGTTCTTTGTTATTAAGGTCATATTTTTCAATATACAGCTTGTACATTTTGAACACGCTCGATATTTTTTAAATGGGTTTTTATTTCTGAAATAATGCGACTCTTCCGCAGGAAACTCCCCTATTGTGTTCGCATATGTAGGCCCTCACTTTGTCCTGAACTTTATTTGCCTGAACAAGATGTTTTCCTCTTTTGTCCGGTGAGGAAACTGACTGTCCAGATCTGAGCTTTTGCTGTATTATTTTCAATATTCTTAAACCTAGGAAAAGAGAACAAAGAGCAAACTGACACACACGAACTGATTTACCAGCAAGATTAATGTGATATTCGTAGGTTACGTTTCTTTTGCTTAAAGTTGCAATTCGTTTTGGAGATTTCATTTGAATGCTCCTAAATAACACTGCATTTTTCGTGTTAACATCTAACTTATAAAACCCAGAAAGCATTTCTTTTCTTGCACTCAAATCGATATTTTGTGAACAATAATAGCAAACGTTTTTGCTCGGTTCACACAACAAGGTGTTAAGTGCGCACATAACACCTTTATTCACAAAATTTATAAGTCAGATTTCATTATTTTTGTGTAAAAAGGACTTAAACGCATTTAACACATTCATCCACACAGATTATTACCGAAGTGTATGCATTTAAAACCTTCATCTTTGGCTGAATAAGAATCACACGAATAAGTTCCCATTTGTGCCCGTCTGTTGATGTTTCTAAAAATTTTACGAAACATTAATAACATTTTGTGAAAGATGACAAAAATTTTATGTCAATATCTTTGTTTGTCAAAAACCATTTTTAGTGATGAAAGTTCTTAGTTGTTTGTAAAGGTTTTCGATTTTGTTTGTAAAAAAAAGTTGTCTATTGCATTTTTTTTTAAATGAATTAAAAGTTAACAACAATATTTTGCATATGATAAATTAAATTTGATTTTAATATCTGTTTTTATTTCTGACATATTTCAGTCCAAAACGAATTTTTACCAATTTTAGGTATCAATTTTTCCTTAGGTTTTTATTTCTCATAAGAAAATGAAGATTGGATTTTTCAGAGAAAATTACATTTTGTTAGCAACAATATTTTGAGTAGAATTAAATAATTTCAAAGTCAATAAATCAAGTTAAGCAACGGCTCGTATTGAATCAGGGATTAGTGACTTAAGATTCTCAACTATTGCTGTGCTCGAGTAATGTTAGGGATGAAGGGGACCTGAAATTTTTATACCGAATCTGAACGTCAAATTTGAGATAACACTTTCAAGACAACAATTATTAATCCCGGCTCTTACCGCCAAATTATATAAATTACAAATAATTGTATAGTGATCGAAAATTCATGCCTAAAGTGTGACTTAGAAATTTGTAATAGTATATTTCAGTTAAGAACATAACAAAAGATATGATTTTTTTAAGTAAAAATCAATTCCTAATTTATTTTCTTTTTGATTGGAAATGTCACTTTCGATAAAATAACGAAAAAAAAGTAATTTTGCGAGAAATGGCAGTAATGAAAGAGACCCACAATTTTATGGCAAATCTAAAAGGATTTCTGGAAAAACACTTTTTCATGACATGAATTCAAAACTCAGGATATGAAATTGCAGTTCCAAGAATGTTTTATACTTTTTAATATAAGAATTTAATATACATAACTATAAAAGAGAAAAACTTCATATTTTTATAAAAATATGAGGAAAGAAGAAATTAATTAAAATTAAAATTAAAATAGTATTTTTTTGAATAATGATAACTTTTTGAATAATAGATTGATATCTCGATTAAATTTTCCTTCTACCACACCCATTTCCATATATAAACGTGTACATATTTAAGTTTTTATTTCAAGATGAGCTAAATATAAAATTTAAATATCCTTCAACTCTTGTCAAAACAAAACACGTCAAGTCAACTCATCAAACGCAATGAAGATATTTTATATGTAACGGTTGAACGTAAAAAATATATTTATAAGTCCTTCATCATTTATTCAGATAAAATCTACAAAATGCAGACTCCAACTATATATTTGGTGTTTTCATTTAATATTATTCCACAAGAGAAAAAGTCATCTTACAAACAAAATAAAATAAATATTAACTCTTAAAATATGTAAGCTTCATTCGCAACATTTTTCAAATGGTGGGTTGTATGGCTTTTATTTTTAATAAGTTCAAATCCCTCATGTCCTTATAGCTGCATTAATTAGGCAGTTATACCTAATTTTTTTTTGAAATAGCTCAATAGACAAAGAAAAATATAGCTATTTTCGTCCTTATGATAAGAACAAAAAGAAAAAAAAAACCTATACTGATGTGAACCCAATCAAGTGCTCTGCTGATGAAGTCCTTTTTATTTCAGAACAAAGCTACAACGACACACTCACAATAAAAATGTAAATTCATACTAATTGACTTAAAGTGAAAAAAGGACTCTCATCTTACTTACTCCCCCCCCCCCCTCCTCCTCGCGCACTTTCACTATATTGATCCGAAGGAGCGAGTCGTATGCTAACAACTTTTTTCTTTGCAACAACCTGTTGAGGACAACATTATAGAAGACCTTTGCAAACCACCCTTAACCTTTTTTCTCTAGGTTAGGTAGAGGTTGAGGTAAGGTACAAAAAAACCATTCTAGGTTTTCATCTACACAGCACCCAAAAAATACGAAAAAATTGCAATTCCCTGAAGGATATTTAATCTAATAAAGACGAAGGATTTCTATTTTTTTTTATTTCAACCTCCAACCGCACTTTCATTTCCGATGCGGGACAAAAGAATGGCGGACAAATTAAAAAGAACCAAAATGAATCCTTCAAAAACAAAAAAAAAAAGAACAAGAAACGAGCCAAAAGAAAAAAGGAGTGTAGGTGTGCTTTAAAAAATAAAATCGGCATCGTCCTTCACCGAAAGGACGAAACAAAAAACTTATATATGTATATTTTTTAACATAAAACATAGTTACAACAAAATAATACGGACTTACCTTTGCTATTAAGTTCAGTATTTTTGGCCAAAACAGATGTTGGAACACACATCCCAGCAACAACCATGGCCAACAAAACTAAAACTACTCTAAAACTCATTAAAAACTGCATTTTGGTCAAAAGTCCTGATGGCAAAAATGTATTTCCTTTTGATTTCAAGAAAAAGGTTCACCGAAAAAAATCACTGATTCGGAATTACACAATTTTTTAAAGAGCAAAAGAAAGAAACAAAATATACAATTTGGTGTTAAGGCTTCAAGGATATGACTTGAGTATAGGTACTGAATTTTTTATTAAAAATTTTTCCAAGGAGTGTTCTCGATATGGCTTACGGCAACCGACTATTGCCCAAGCAAGTGGTAGCAACAGTTTTTAAATACCTAAACCCTGGGTTCTTCGGCATATTTATCTTCTTTTATTTTTTGGTTTCTATTTGAGTAACTATTTCTGGCCGTGAACGCAAAGTGCACATATGGTTTTCTGAAATATGGTGGATTCGGCGCATAGGAAAGTATAAGAACCTAAAGCAGCCTGAACCTGAACAACTGATAAGGATGTTTGTGTATTTCTCTATAGCTCAGAAAAGGTATACCTGCCTTAACCTTAAAAACATATACATATACACATAGATACCTCAACATAGGATGAGGTGGAGGTTTTGATGAGGATGATGATGAGGGTGTGATAGGGAGGATTATTGCAAACATTCATTTCAAAAAAAGGGAGAAATATAAGGACAAATGATGGATTTCTTGGAATACTGCGTTGCAACGCTGAAAACATAGAAACACTAAACATACCTACATACATTATAAAATGGCTTATACTTACATTAAAAGTGTTCCCCCGGACCTAGACCCTCAATCGTCCCTACATTTTCAGATTCCGTGTGTCATACTTCTACCACTTGTTGGAATTGAAATATAAACTTATAGCACTTTGAGCGTTTGGTGCTGGGTTGGTGTTTTTATTAAGTATTGCGTACTTTTTCCGCTCATTTTGGTATTTTTAATTGGCATCTGTTCTTTTTTTCAACTTAGGTACATAATGATAAAAATGTTGTATAATATTTACCTTATACTTATAGACATATGTATGGTATGTTATAATTTGTTAAAGTCGTTTGAATAAGGACTAAGTGGAAAAACGAGTGCGTAATGTTCAATTGTGATATTTTTCACTTATCAAAAACTTAACATATGTACCAAGGTATGTGCAGTTTTAAAAATAGGTAGGTATGGTGATTTCTGGATGAATGTACTTTTTAAAGCCTGATTTTGAATCTTGGGTATTGCAGGAAGCAAAGTTTATATTAGCATCTGTAAATATTTAAATTGCTTAAAGATGTACAGTACATATTTTTACTTACTTTTTGATGACAGAATAAACATTTACTCACGTATTCATTGCCTTGCCGTCAGTGATCGTTAAACTTCAACATATGTATTTTTTGTATCCATACTGATAAAAATAGCCCTGACATTTATTCTGTGAGTTCTTTGGAGTTTAATTTGAATATTTATATACAATTGTCCATGATTTTACCTCTTTTTTAATTGCGGCATATAGGAACTACATACATATATATGTATGTATGTATGTATGGCAAGTTTTGCATTCGTGCAAAATTTCGAACTCGAGATTTTAATCAAACATGATATTACGATGGTAGAGAAGTCGAAAAAAGTGGGTCCGCGATTCCGTCCGGTCTGTTTTGTCTGTCTGTCCTCGCTCCTACAGCCTTAACCATTGTGTCGATTGAGTTCAAACTTGGAAGTTAAGGTTTTAAGCAGGTTCGCGTTAGGCGTTTTTTTTAATTTTTTTTAAAGATCAAAACTAACAGTGGCCCCCATACAATTTTTTTGGTCAAAAAACGAAAATTCGAATTTTCTCAAAAACACTTGGACTGCTGATGCGAAACGAAAATTCCCATACAAAAATGACATGACGAAATCATAAACGAAAAATTTCGCTGTGCTTTTCGTTTTTCAGTACGCTGCTGAACGACGAAATGTGACATTTTAGTGGATAGCTGTACTAGATTTCTTAGTACAATTCTCCACTCTTTTCGTTCTCAATTTAATTGCCCAGCACATTAATTGCTTGCGAAATGTTGACGTTTAATTTTTTTATTGAAAAAAAAATTGTTTACTCGTGACGTTCGGTGTTTTGACTTGATTTATATATTTGATTTATATTTGATTTAAAATTTAAAATAAAATGGATTTGTCTAATGTGTTCCAACATTGTATTTCTGAATCGGAAACTCAGGATGTTATTGATGATGTGCAAGAAGTGATGAAGACAAGCAGTGAAATTCAACTTCCAGACAGAACTCTCCACAAATATTTTTCCGCTGTGGTTTTCGTTTTAATTTCGCTCTGCACTTGGAGACCGCCGAAAAATTTCGTTTCGCATCAGCAGCGTACTAGGCTTAAGGTGATAGTCAAATTGATACCTAAAAAGCTGTCACAACAAAAAGTGATATTCATTTTCCTACAAATATGTCGTTTCTGAATAGAGCTACCAGACGCTTACAAAAAACGAATGGAAAATTTGCTCAGTTACCTTTTTTAGCTATAAGAACACATTCTTGTGACCAACAAAGCTTACGACATTCGAAAAAACACAAGCAAAGTAAGAATGTTATTTAAACACAGCCAATTTAATACTTTTATTTAGATATTTTATAGGAATCATTTTAAAATTTCACCATAGCAACAATGAATTGTGACAATTATAATCTGAAATTGTTCAATCGAATTGAATTGAGTTGAATCATTTTACACAGACGGAATGAAAAGATATACATATGTATGTACATATATGTATATTTCAAAATGTAACCAATCTTTAACAAAATTTTTTAATAAAATCTAGTCTAATCTTAATCTACATATTTCATCCCGTCTGAGAATTTCAAGGAAACAATTTTATTTCTATTTTACAATTGAAAAAGACAAATATTTAGACAGTAAATTTTGTTGTTGTTGTAACTAAAACACAAAGAATACTGAATTGTAAAAATGACAAGAAAAATATATAATTTGTTTCTAAACAAATATCAAATACCTTCTACCATTTTTGTATTTTATTTTTTTTTACCGTCTGTCTATGTTATTATACCAAGTTACCTCTAACTGATAAAAGAAACAAAAATTGACCGTTCTGATACGTCTGGGCTTAAATAAACACAAAGATCTGTTTTTGACAGATAATTTTTAGTTCCCTGATTTGACCTTAAAAAAAAAATTACCTAGAATGAAAACACAACTAGCTATTATGAATAAAATTAACATCACATCAAAGAACACTTTTTAGTGGTCTGTACACTGTACCGAAATAAGTTCAATGCGAAAGAGAATATGAAAGTTTTAACTTTTTCTTATAATTTCTTATTATCATCTCATATAAAACAACACCAGTTGTATGAGCATCCGAAAAAAGTGTGTATACGCCCTAATCTTAAACAAATCAATTTGCAGATCAAAATCGGAATTTACCAATTACTCTAAAATGTGTATCTTTCAAAATGCACGAACTCCAATAAAAGAATCTGTTAAAATGATGTGACTTATGACTTATTCGATTATGTCAAAACAAAACAAAATGATTTTGTTTTGATTTTTTTTTCGATTTTAACCCTACTTTTTTGTAGCTTGAATCCATGTGACCCCCCCCCCCTTTGGCACACTAAAAGATTTGGGACAGGTGATAGCTTGCGTAAATGCAAAGATTCTTTTGTATCTGACATTGACATACATACATTGACCGAAATTTCCCTAAAATTAAAAAAAAATTATGAATAACTTCAACAAAATTGTAAAAAATGAAAAACACCAAAAACTATTATGTAATAACCCATTTTTGTTTGTATTTAATGTCAAAAGTGAGTCTTTGAAAAAAATTAAAAACAACGAAATAAATGCTCCCTTGCCTTTAAATTGCGATGGTTTTAATTTATTTATAAAAAAAAAACACATCGGAAAAGGAAAGTTTAGTCCAGTGAAATTAAATTTAAATTTTGGAAGCTCATTTTCTCCTTCTAGATTAGATTAGTTTTAGATTAGATTTTTATTTACTTGCAATTATTTGTACAATTTCATTAACAATCTTTAAAGCATGGTTTTGCCGTCTGCCTGTTTGACAAAGTTTTAACTGTATTAAAGTTTTGTAATAAATTAAGTTGCAGTTGTGTTAACTAAAAATTTTCATCTCTAATTCTGCTTCTATAAATAAGTGCTGTTTTGCAATATATAAGCATTTTAGACACATCTACTTCATTTAAGAGAGCTAAAGTTTCGTTTTCTGATAAAAAGTCTCTACCAAGTACATTTCTTCTAGTTTCTCTCAGGACTGGATACCTTCCGACAAAATGAAAAATATCCTCTCGTTCAGCCATGTTGCAAATATTGTAGTATTTTTCAAGTTGGCAAATATCACAGAGCAGTAGAAGATCTTCGCGATGTAATGTAATGTAATTTATGTTTAGCAGTTCACCTCTTAGCCGAAACATGTTGGAGATTTACTACAGTATTTATATCCTGGAAGTAGTTTCTTTCATTAAGATTATAATTCAGCCTGCTATAGATCATCCGGTGAAGTGAGCTGTTCTGTGAACACATTTCTAAAATTTTCATCCAGACGCCTAATTACCTGGTACAGTGACGATTTCCATGTACTCTGTTCACTGAGATTTAAAGTTACACCTGTATCTTCTGCTACCCCAATCCACTCTTTAACCCATCATGTTTTGCTTTGTATCGCTTGTAAAGCTGCTTTTTTTGGTAAGCGGTTGTTGGGCATATTCAGTACTTTCAGATTGTAATCGACTTGCAGCTTCAACGTTTTTATGAAGAGTGGGGATAAGCCTTATTCTAACATTATCATGTAGTTTGGGGTGCATGAAGGGAAGCGGAATGTTCGTTTTAAATAAAATCTCAGGAGTTTTTCCACAGTCTCAAATTTCTTTGCTCTTGTTCAGGTTCACTACCAAGCTCCATCGTCTACAGTATTCCGAAAGTCGATTTATCTTATAAGCTGTAAGGATTGCTGTGTGTTTGCCAGCAAGACTATATCATCTGCGAAGAGTAAGGCTTTAATGACCTCTCCAGCATATCTAACACCTCCTGGTAATGCGTCAGTGATGTCATTTATAATTAGTGCGAACAAGCTAGGACTGAGAGCACAGCCCTGTCTTACTCCCGACTGCATCTGGAACCATTCAGACACCTGTTTTCCATTCCATACCGCTGCTCTCGTTTCTGCGTACAAATTCTAAATAACTCGTCCAAACTTAAACGACATCCCGGATCCAAACAACTTGAACATCAATGCGTTTCGATCAACTGAGTCGAATGCAGCTTTAAGATCCACAAAAAAAGTGTATGTATAGCTTTTTATTTTTTTCCAAAAATGACTCAGCAATGCTCCTTAGAACGAATATATGATCGATGGTCGAGTAACCCGACTTGACTCCGGATCAAAAACACTCCATTACCAAGACCGGAATCTTTCGTACGTTTCACTCTCCAAAACCCGTTTGTTTACATTGTTGTATTTGTAATTTTGACAATTAATCCATGAATAGATGTGAGACAAACAAAAAAAAACGATGCCGTGGCCTAGCGGCATTTTGCACAGCAAAAACAAAATGGAGGGGTTAATAAGTTTTTTTCAGGTTTTTCTTTTTACTTTTTTTCGATGAAGAAGTCAGTTTTAAGCTTTAATTTTGCAGTCATTTTGTTGATAGCGAACCAATGTACATTTTTGTCTTCAAAAAAGCATGTTCACCGTCAGTTTATTATAATTAATTCACTAATTTACAAAAATCACTACGAAATTCTTCAAATTTCAAAATTAACCTCGGATTTTTGTATCAAAGATGCGTTCGAAGAACCATCAAGTTAAGGGTGCGAGTGCAATTTTTGTATTGAATTCTAATAAATTTTCGTTAATGAACGGCCCAAATATTTTTTTTGCAAGTAATTAAAATCTGTATCAATTTAATTAATCCAAATGTATTTATAGTTTGTTTTTAATGATTTAAGCTTGCAACTATTTTTGAATTCCATTTTGATTAATAAATATTATATTTAAAAAAAATAGTTATAATCAAAAAATACCTTATCCATAACATTCTTGATTGATGGAAGCATACATGTTTTTGCTATCAAAAAAAAAACTATGCATCAAAGGAAACACCAATGTTTTAAAAAAAAGTAATCAGAACGATTATTGTATCGAACGCAAGCGTACGAGTTTCAACACCACTACAGCCAGCAACCGCCAGCTAAACCTACACTTCAACATTATATATTCTTATTATGTATTATACGAAAGAGCATACAAAAGAACATGCATTCTTCGTTCTTAGAGAAAATATTGTCAGTCTAAAATCAGCTTTGTAAATGGCCAGTTGGCAAGTCGGAAAGTGAGCGTAAAAGGTGTTTAATAAATTGGGTTTTTTGCTAAGGCTTTTTCCCAAACAAAATTGTTTTAGTTTTATTTATTTATAAAAATAAGAATCGGTTCAACGTCGAGTTAGGTTTTCCGCATTTCTATGCGAGGTTTAACTTCGGTTTAAACATTTGGTCCAAACGAGCCGGATAGTTACTAGTGGCCTATAGATAAAGTCCGCGAGTGTTTCGTTTTTGCTTGTGTAAATTAAAAGTAAATTCCGGCTAGTGAAATTAGAAATAAAAAACGGCGAGACCTAGTCTATTGTATATGAATCGAGGAAGAAAAATCAACAAGAAGAATATAGCTGTAAATATCAGCAAGATGTATCGACAGCGGCAAGCGGCTTTATATTGGTAAAGTATGTGCATGCGTTCCTTTTACAATATAGTTTTATATTTTGTGCAAGTCCCAACATGAAAAAGCGTTACTGCTATTCAAGGGGAAATAAAAAGAAATATCTACTCTCAGCAAGCGGTACTATATTTTATATAGAGGGATACACAAAATACATAAGTGTATACACTCACGAAAAACTAGCAGGCGAACGAGAAGAAGACAACAAAGAGGAGAAAAACACAAGCAGCAGCTGCGTGTGCTCCGTAGGTTGTTTTTGTTTGTCTCGTTCAGTTGTTTATCAATCGGCGCTAGAGATAGTTCAGAGTTATATTTACTGTGCGAGCACTTTTTAAAATTTTTAAACAAACATCTTTATTTCTTGAAAAAAGAAGAAAAAACTGTGAGTAAATTTCCATTTATATTATGTGAATGAGTGCAGATAAATACTTAATTGCCAAGTGAAAAAAGGAAATTATTTGCAATAAGGTTTATGTTTCGGCAAAGCGGCATATAGTGCGAGTTATGTTTGTTTCATTAGGAAACAAGAGCAAGGGGAAAGACGGCGTAGGTCAGTGCAAGAATTAAGAAAAGAATAACATAGTGAAAATAGCGGCAAATTAGCGAGGTATCTTGTTCATATAAATAAAGAATGAACAACGGCAAGCGTAATAGCGACGGTGTGGTCTTCATCATTTTTTGTGTTTCTTTTTGTTGTTCGCGTCGCTTCGGTCTGTGCTATGCGGGGATGCTGGTGACTTAGTGCGGTGGTAATATATTAGGGGCGTGTATTGGGAGCATACTTATATATTTTTATTTTTGCGTTGCGTTGGTCGTTGGTGCTTTACAACCACCATCAGACTTATATATTTTTATTTTTGCGTTGCGTTGGTCGTTGGTGCTTTACAACCACCATCAGACTTATATATTTTTATTTTTGCGTTGCGTTGGTCGTTGGTGCTTTACAACCACCATCAGACTTATATATTTTTATTTTTGCGTTGCGTTGGTCGTTGGTGCTTTACAACCACCATCAGACTTATATATTTTTATTTTTGCGTTGCGTTGGTCGTTGGTGCTTTACAACCACCATCAGACTTATATATTTTTATTTTTTCGTTGCGTTGGTCGTTGGTGCTTTACAACCACCATCAGACTTATATATTTTTATTTTTTTTTCGTTGCGTTGGTCGTTGGTGCTTTACAACCACCATCAGACTTATATATTTTTATTTTTTCGTTGCGTTGGTCGTTGGTGCTTTACAACCACCATCAGACATAGGTTTTTTAATATTTGCGTTGCGTTTGTCGCTGGTGCCTTGCAACCACCAGTAGACACATATTTCTTTTTTTTTGGGGTTAAGTTCACAAGACACAGACGAAGCAATAAATAGGATAGGGAGTAACAATGCGCATGGTTAGGGAAATAAATCATAGCCATCGGAGAGCCGGCGAGTGTGTTAAAAATACTAGCTTTATAGCAATTAAGCCGAAGTGCTAACAGCAAGGATAGTGGCTATGATGGCAAGGAACAGATAATTAAATAAAATTATTGTACAGCAAGCCGAATTATGAAAATTCGAGGATAAAGCTAGCGAGCTGTCATGACGAGCAAGGCGGCAAGAGCAGTATAAGATTATTATAATTATACATGCATATGAGCAAGAAGCAATCATAGATCATGATTGCATTGGCAAAAGTCGGCGAGCTAAGGTTTCTTAGAAAATCTTTTGATGAAGACCACCGACCGCAGGTAGCAATCAGGCAAGTGAAATAGCAATTTTAGAAGTTAAATTTTTTTTGCAAATTATATGAATGGCAAGTTAGTAAGTGTAGTATTTATCTGGCACAAACTCATTTGTTGGAATAGTTAAAGCAAGTTTCAGGGATCAATCTCTTATCCATATATTGATTACAGGATACCTATGGCAAACAATAAGATCCATGAGGCATGCCTCAAAGCGATGAAGAGGATGGAAGGCTATTTAGAGCTACCCAGGGAAGATGAGGACGAAGAAGACCTGCAAGTGCGACTTGAGCGTCTAGAAGAAGTATGGAGCCAGCTTTCGGCGAACCATCTAAGGTGGATATCCGGCAAGGGAAATGACGTGGACGAGGCGTCAGAGCGGCAAGCAGACGTCGAGGAACTTTACCTAGGCACAAAGAGGAAGTTCCGCAAGCGGCTATCCGCGATTGCGCAGCGTAAAAGGGAGCAGCAAGTTGAGAAGGAAACGGCAAGCGGACAGGCGATTGAGGTGTCCATCCAGGTGCCTCCTCAGCAGGAGGTAAAGAATACGTGGGGAGAGTTTGATGGGTCCCTCACGAAGTGGCAAGGGTTCAGGGATCGGTTCGTGGCAGCAGTGCACGAGAACGAGCAGGTCAAGCCGGCTTTCAAATTTCAGCATCTCGCCAAATCGCTGACCGGCAAGGCAGCCAGGACTTTAGGTGAATGGCAGCTCACGGAAGGTAATTACCTAGAAGCCTGGGCTAGGCTCAATCAGTTGTACGATAAAAAGTACCAGACATGCCGCGAGTTACTGAGGCAGTTCCTGAGTCTGCCATGTCTGCCAGCTACACCGCGTGCGGACCAGATCCAAAGGCTGTCAAACGTAACACACGAGACCCTGCGACAGCTCAAGGCGCAAGGGATTCCAGTGGAATACTGGGATATGATCGTGGTCCACTTGCTACACGAGCGGCTAGATGCGGACACGGCCCGCCAATGGGAGTTGCAACGGCAATCCGAGACTCCAACATCTAAGGAGATGCTGGCATTTCTGGATCGGCAAGCCTCGGCAAGCCTCGGCAAGCACACAACCGGCAAGCAGTCATCAGGCCAAGGCAGCCTTCATGATGAGTGGCGCAGCAGCGAGGGAAGGGTCGAGGCAGCGTTTCGACAAATTCAGCAGCGAGCGGGTAGGGCAGCAAGGGAACACGGCAGGCCAGCCCAAGCAAGGAATGAAGACATCAATGAACTGGCAAGGGAGCAAGCCGAGCAGAGTAATCAGGCATCAGCATAGGTGCGAGTTATGCGGCGAGGAGCATCAGCTATACCATGGCAAGCAATTCAGGGCATTGGACCAATCAGCTAGGGTGCGTTTTGTGCGCATGCACATGTTATGTGAGAATTGCTTCAAGCAAGGACATAACGTAGAGGCGTGCTTCCAGTCTCCGTGTCCGAGATGTCCATTTAAAATCATGCATAACAGCTTATTATGCCCAAGCCACAGAGTACCTCTGGCAGAGGTTACTGTGAAAAAAGGCATTAAACGCGATGGGGATTGACAGTTAATTATTCCGGCTAAGCGGCAAAAGTCCAATAAAACGAATAACCTTCTTGAAAGCTATTTGAATGTCTTTAATTTAATCTCTTCCTCCACAGGTGATGAAGCTTTGATTCCAACAATGTTGGTAAGATTGAAGGTCGACGGGCGGTTGATGGGGCCAGTTCGAGCTATATTAGACTCAGGGGCACAGCCAAACTTGATTCCATATGAATTAGTGCGGGCTTTTAAAATACTTACACGGCAAGCCACGAAAAGGGTAACAGGTATCGAAGGTAATATTGTGCAAATTAATAGACAGGCCAGGATTGGGATAGTGCCATGGTTTTCGGCAGAGGTATGCATAGAAGAAGATTTCTGGGTAGTACCAAAGGAGACTGATTGGTCATTAGTAACTCCACGAGCAAGTATACAGCAGGTGAGTGAGATTTTTGACTTTCCATTCGCTGATCCATCTTACTGGAAGCGAGCTCCGGTTGATATTTTACTGGGCGTGAAATTCTTTGCAAGGGTAATGGTATGTTCAATGCCACGAATGATAGGCGCAATAACTGCGATTAAGACAAGTTTTGGCATAGTGGCATTTGGAGGCAGTTCTCTAGGTACGGCAGAACAGCAAGTTGAAAACACATCTGTATTAAGATGTGTCGAGGTAGATAATTTGGATAGTTTAGTACGGCGGCTTTGGGAAATGGATCAGGTTGGGAATAGCAAGTTAAGATCACCAGAGGAACAAGAGGTGGAAGATAATTTCACAAAGACGGCAAAGCGTGACAGCGAAGGACGTTTCGTCGTTACGATTCCTATTAAGCCTGACGTCCAGGGCATAGGAGATTCGAGAGCGATAGCATTGAAAAGATTTTTTATGTTGGAAAGGAAACTAGCTAGGGAACCTGCTCTTAGAGAGAGTTATGTCAGTTTTATGAAAGAGTATGAAAGTCTTGGTCATATGGTCAAAGCGACCAGACCTCCGCAAGTAGAGCAAGGGCAGTTAGTGTATTACATACCGCATCATTGTGTAACAAAGAAGTTCAGGGTTGTGTTCGATTGAAGCTGCAAGACGGATAGGGGTATTTCATATAACGAAGTACAGCAGCTGGGAGAGAAACTTCAGCGTGATTTATTTGAAATTATAATGCGGTTTCGCAGACATAAGATAGCTTTCAGTGCAGACATCAAGATGATGTTTCGGCAAGTTAGGTTAGCTAGGCATCAATGGGATTCGCAAAGAATCTTCTGGCGAGAGTCTCCTGGCGAGAAGCTTCAAGAATATTGGCTAACAGTTGTGACTTATGGCATGACATCTTCAGCATACAACGCGGTACGAGCATTGATTCAATGTGGACGAGATGCAAAGGAGTCCTACCCAGATATAGAGCAAATTATTTGTAACGATTTCTACATGGATGATTGTGTTTCCGGTTGCGAAAGCGAAGAAGAAGCATTACATACGGCAAGACGATTGGATAGAGTGTTACGGACAGCTGGTTTCGAACTCCGCAAGTGGAAATCGAATAGTCAGTGGCTAGCTAGTAGATTGCCCTCAGTTAACGAACAGGAACTGGTATTTGATAAAGGAGAGCAGACTACTGTATTGGGTCTGAAATGGTTAGTGAACCAAGACCAGTTTACGTTGGAAGTAAAATCACCAGAAATTCCCGACAGGGTTACAAAAAGGAATCTGCTTAGTTATATCGCTCAGCTATATGATCCTAATGGTTACATAGCACCAGTAATTATTATCGGCAAAGTCATGATACAAGATCTATGGCGGGCTAGTTTGGAGTGGGACCAAGAGATACCAGATGCTTTAAGAAAAAGATGGCAGGAATTGTGGCAAGGAATAAAACATCTAGAGCAATTCCGAATATCCAGATGGCTAAATACAAACGGCACAGCGAAGATACAGATACATGGATTCTCTGACGCCTCCACAACGGCATACGGAGCTGTGTTATATGCAAGGGTAGAGCAAGCCAATGGCAAAGTCACGAGCCAGTTGATTACTTCAAAGACAAGGGTGGCTCCACTCAAGATGGTGTCTATACCACGGCTAGAGTTAGCAGGGGCAGAGTTGCTCGGTCGCTTATTGGTAGAACTACTTAAGGCAATGGATTGGGCAAGCGTAGAGTATATACTTTGGACAGACTCGATGGTAGTTTTGCATTGGCTACAAAGACTACCCCGTGATATGAAAACTTACGTGGGGAATCGAATATCATCGATTCAAACGAATACCGATGTTAGTAATTGGCGGCACGTCGGGACTAAGGAAAATCCCGCGGATTTACTCAGCAGGGGAATGTTGCCAGCAGAGCTAGTTGAGAGCAAACTATGGTTACATGGACCATCATGGCTAGTTGAGCAAGAAGACAGTTGGCCAGTTAATCCAATAAAGGGAGAAGTATCACCCATAGTAGCAAGCGAAATGCGTATATGTGCAATTACACAGACAAGGGAAACTTTAGGTATATGGGTACCTGAACAACAAGTTAGTGTGCCAATTGAAGAATATGCTTCTCGATTAGAAAAGGCAATAAGTGTTCTGGGATATGTATTTCATTACATGAATCAGCTTAGGTTAAGAGCAAGGGAACGCAAGCAAAGGCAGCGCAGAAAGCGAGCAAGGCATAGCGTGGGTCCGGCGTCTATGACACCTACGGCTGATGAAAGAGCGAAAGGGTTAAAACTTCTTATTAAAAGAGCTCAGAAAGAGGTCTATAGCAAGGACATAGCGGCTCTCCAAGCAAATGGACAGCTGACAGAGAATAGCAGGATAGAATCTCTCAAGACAGTGTTTGATAGCGAGGACATTTTGCGAGTAGGAGGGCGCCTACATCGTGCAAGCGAGCAATATGAGATGCGTCATCCGGCCATTATTCCACAAGATACGAGGTTGGCTTGGTTGTTGATTGACCATGCTCATCGAATGACAAAACATGGAGCCAGTCAGATCATGATGCAATTCATTCGGCAGCAATACTGGATACCCAGATTGCGCAGTGAGCTTAGACGTTATATTCATAAGTGCACAATTTGTGTGCGCTATAATTATCGGCTAGAACAACAGCTCATGGCAGAGTTGCCTGCAGATAGAGTGCAAGTTGGCAAGCCTTTTCTACATACCGGGGTCGATTATGCAGGGCCTTTTGTAGTTAAAATATTGGATAGGAATGGCAAGCGAATCACCACAAGGAAGACTTGGGTAGCAATTTTTGTATGTTTGAAGACAAGGGCGGTCCATATTGATATGGTAGGAGATCTGACTTCATTGTCATTTCTGGCATGCTATGAGCGATTTGTTAGTAGGCGAGGACATTGTCAACGTATGTTTAGTGACAATGGTACGTCATTCGTTGGCGCTGCTAGGGTAATTAAGCAAGCTTGGAAAGAATGGGAGAGGGATGAGCTATTCGGCAAATTAAATCAGCGCGGAACAGAATGGATATTTATGGTGCCAGCTGCTCCGCATCAAGGAGGCATATATGAGGCAGCGGTCAAGTCGATGAAATATCACTTGAAGCGCATAGTTGGCCAGCGTATACTAGAGAGCGAGCAATTCTTAACGTTATTGATCGGCATAGAAGGGATACTGAATTCCCGTCCAATTCATCCACTAAGTGATGATCCCACAGATGTGCAAGCACTGACACCAGGTCACTTTCTGATAGGTGAACCGATTGTGTTACCGCCAGCTTTATCGACACCTGAAGAAACAGGTGCAAGGGGGGCAAGGCTTTTTAGAGAGAGACAGCTTATGTTCGACCATTTCTGGAAGAGATGGCGAGAAGAGTATCTTGTTACATTGCAAGAGAGAAAGAAGTGGCGTAGGGAAAAAGAGAGTTTAAGAGTCGGCCAGTTAGTAATTATAAAGAGTGAGAATTTTCCTCCAGCCCAATGGGCCATGGGGAGGATCAGCCAGCTCATTAGAAGTAAGGATGGGATAGCCAGATCGGTAGTTTTACAAACCGAAGCCGGGCAGTTAACTCGGCCGGTTCAGAAAATATGTATATTACCAGTTGAATAACTAAAGAGGCAGGGTCGGCAAGGATATATGAGCCAATCTCGGCTTCGCAAATCTATCATATATAAATATTCTAATCCAGTTCTTAGTTTCGTTACAGTGTCTTTTAGCAAGGTATGATCAGGGTGAGCAACGGAAGCGAAAGCAGCCGGCGCGAGACGAATCAGCAGCCTCGGAGGTGGGCAGGACCTAGATGAAAAAAGTCCCTTTTTTGTCGGGACTGTATCGAACGCAAGCGTACGAGTTTCAACACCACTACAGCCAGCAACCGCCAGCTAAACCTACACTTCAACATTATATATTCTTATTATGTATTATACGAAAGAGCATACAAAAGAACATGCATTCTTCGTTCTTAGAGAAAATATTGTCAGTCTAAAATCAGCTTTGTAAATGGCCAGTTGGCAAGTCGGAAAGTGAGCGTAAAAGGTGTTTAATAAATTGGGTTTTTTTGCTAAGGCTTTTTCCCAAACAAAATTGTTTTAGTTTTATTTATTTATAAAAATAAGAATCGGTTCAACGTCGAGTTAGGTTTTCCGCATTTCTATGCGAGGTTTAACTTCGGTTTAAACAATTATAGCGAATCTGTTGAATAAACGCAGAGCAAATAAAATGCAAATTTTGACATATATCACAAAATGAAAACGTCTTAAAATCGTTCTGAATTCATGCACAACTAATTCAATAGAACATGTAATCGTCATGCATGTTTATTGTTGACGTACAGAAGTTTTTTTTAGTGAATTTCCACAGTTTAACTCAAAATATAATTTTCATTCATTCCTTAAAAATGTTTAGTTACCAAAGTTCAAGTTTACTTATTATTGTTTGAAGGGTATGTTTAGTAAAAGTGCTGCTAAAAATGAAACAAATTAATGAGTTTTACGTACATGTTTTTCTTAATATAGTAAATACTTCCATATATTACATTTCATAAATGCAGAACATGGAAGAAAATATACATAAACAATAGTTTCAGGTATAAAGCAGAGGTTAGTGTAGAAAAATATTTTTGAGAAAGCCAATAATATTTTAGGTATGTTCATTAAAGAAATTTCCTCTTCGGCTAACCTTCATCAACTTTTAAAAAAAAAGTAATTAGCATTAATAGCAGCCAATTATTTCATAGCATAATTAATTTATCAGATTTTAAAATGTCTAGAAATTTTCATACGCTACAAAATTCGTAATTTTATGCGTAAACATAGAAGATAACATTATTTAGTCAAGAAGTATGGATTTTGGCGCGTATACCGTTTTTTTTTCTATTGGGTGTTCGGTTTCCCCATACTGGAATAAAAAAAGTTACTTAAATCTATTTATTGCACTCATTTAGTTGGTATTGTGTGTAAACATATTGCCTATTTCTATTCCTTAAAGATGCTTTACACAAAGCAACTTATTTTTAAAACTTATTTACAAACAAAATTCTAACTCTAACATAGTCCCTTAAAAAGAAATTTTCAGGAATATTTCTGCAACAAACAAAACTAAAATTTGGTCTTGCAACTACCGAACTGCTTAAATGATGAAAATACTAATCTAATTGAGGAATCTGAACTAGCTAAAGTTGGCAATGGAACTTCACAAGTATGCTTCTCGTAGCATCGTCTGTACAAAAAAAATACGGAGGCACCCGCCTATTGTTTCCACCTGAAATTCTTACGTCGCCAAAAAAATGCTCTAAGCAAACAAAAGCTGAAAAAATTGTCTGTTTTGTTGTTTTACAAAGTATTGAGTTACACTTTTGTCCATTTGCAATAATTATACTTAACCAGTTGCAGCGCATGTTGCGTTCGCAAATAATTTAAGTAAACAAAATAAATAATAATAAACTAATAAATCATTAAATAATTTGTATTTGGTCAGTTTTATTTTATTTAATATACATTTACAACATTTATTTGGATTGAAATTAAAAACCTATACAAATCTTCCAATTTAAGACCATGTCAGCACTTCAGATTCTGTTGGTTTGGATTGTTTAGTTTTTGAACGAGGCCATGAAACATTCAAAATGAAGCATTTAGATGTGGCTGATTACTATAATGAAGCATTTTGATGGGCCTGGGGACTAAATGTGAGAATGTGTTTGGTTTTTTGCATCATTTCACGCACACTTTCTCACATTTAGTCCTCAGTAGCTTGTAGGCAAACCGAAATGTCAGTCTAAGATTCCGGTCTTGGTAATGGAGTGTTTTTGCTCCGGATTGAGACTCACATAATATCGGGTGATTTTTTTGAGGTTAGGATTTTCATGCATTAGTATTTGACAGATCACGCGGGATTTCAGACATGGTGTCAAAGAGAAAGATGCTCAGTATGCTTTGACATTTCATCATGAATAGACTTACTAACGAGCAACGCTTGCAAATCATTGAATTTTATTACCAAAATCAGTGTTCGGTTCGAAATGTGTTTCGCGCTTTTTTATCGACAAATTTTGTTCAGCGATGAGGCTCATTTCTGGTTGAATGGCTACGTAAATAAGCAAAATTGCCGCATTTGGAGTGAAGAGCAACCAGAAGCCGTTCAAGAACTGCCCATGCATCCCGAAAAATGCACTGTTTGGTGTGGTTTGTACTCTGGTGGAATCATTGGACCGTATTTTTTCAAAGATGCTGTTGGACGCAACGTTACGGTGAATGGCGATCGCCATCGTTCAATGCTAACAAAGTTTTTGTTGCCAAAAATGGAAGAACTGAACTTGGTTGACATGTGGTTTCAACAAGATGGCGCTACATGCCACACAGCTCGCGATTCTATGGCCATTTTGAGGGAAAACTTCGGAGAACAATTCATCTCAAGGAATGGACCGGTAAGTTGGCCACCAAGATCATGCGATTTGACGCCTTTAGACTATTTTTTGTGGGGCTACGTCAAGTCTAAAGTCTACACAAATAAGCCAGCAATTATTCCAGCTTTGGAAGACAACATTTCCGAAGAAATTCGGGCTATTCCGGCCGAAATGCTCGAAAAAGTTACCCAAAATTGGACTTTCCGAATGGACCACCTAAGACGCAGCCGCGGTCAACATTTAAATGAAATTATCTTCAAAAAGTAAATGTCATGGACCAATCTAACGTTTCAAATAAAGAATCGATGAGATTTTGCAAATTTTATGCGTTTTTTTTTTTTTAAAAAGTTCTTAAGCTCTTAAAAAATCACCCGATATATTGATTTAAGATCAAATCTGCAAATCTGGATATTTCGGAAGATTCACCCCTCTTTGCACTTATACTCATACAATTTTTAAAAAGGTGTAGCTGGAAATTTGACAGCTCTACTGCACTCGTTAACACGTACGTAAAGTTACACTAATAAAATGACAAAAAAAAACAATCCCAATCGTGTTACATACATGCGGCAGGCAAAACAAATAAAATTTTTGAAGGAAATCTTAAATTACTCATGGAAAACCTCATTAAACTCCATTAGCTGTACCACACTCTGACCTATGTAGTTGTAATTGATAAAAGAAACACTCTATTGTGTCTGAGCTGAAATACAGAAATATCTGTTTTTCGACATATTAATTTCCTGCTCTGAGCTTATTGCTAAAAGAAATCAATTTTCAGATCGAAGTCCGACTTTACCAATTATTTTTAATTTAAACCTTTCAAAAATGAATTTATTTAAAATCAAATTTGCTGATCATAATTTTTCGAAAGAATTGTAACCCTACTTGCACCAAGGTCAATAAAAAAAAACATTAAAAAGATGTGGCTATAACGATTTGTTGTTTGTGTGAAAACAATTTTGGAAAAAAATTTTTCTCAAACACCGAAGCATTCCCATTCACGAACCAAAAAAAAACTCTAAGAAATAAAAAAAATCAATTTTAACCCCCAAACATTACTGAAATACAAAAACAGACGAAATGTCAAAATATTATCCAGAGAAAACCTCATTAGAATAAATTTGTTACATCCTGCTTAAATGTAAAATGTTAAACCTATTCTTAGCAATTTACTGAGCTTAAAAGATAATTTTTCTAATTTTAAATGATTTTAACATCTTATTATCTCTTAATATTTTGCTAAGGTTAAAACCACGGAGGGGCTACTTTTACTTTCAGCAATTTGATAAGTTCATATGACATCTGTCAATTAATCTTATAAGAGCAATAGGTGGAATGGTCCAGTCAACATTGGGGATACCGATTAATAGGTCTGTTTAAGTTTGTTTTCTTGTTTATTTTCACTAACTGTCACTGTTTAGACATATTCGGGTGGCTGTTATTCAATAGCAGTGAATTAGAAAAACGAAAGGTTTAAATTTTTGGAGTTGCTTAGTATGTTGCTAAATATTAAAAAAGTAAAGCAACATTTTAAAGAATCTTTTGTTAAGGGTTAAACATGTTACTAAATACCAATTTTCAAAATATTTAACAATTTACTAAGCAACTTCAAAATTTTAAACCTCTACTTTCTTTTTTCTAACTAGTAAATTTCTTATTTCCTTTTATAAAAAAAAAACTGTAATCCGAACATGTATTAATAGTGACACTTCGTGCAAATAAACAAACAACCTTAAACGAACCTATTCATTTTAATTCCAAACGATAAACTGAACTATTTTATCCACTGCTCTTATAAGATCAAAGCAATATTCACATGAGCACGACCAACGAATGAACGAATATTCGTCGATTTTGACACTTCTTTCACATGAGAGTTTTTAATTCGTCGCGAATGAAGTTTGACAGCCAAACACCATTCACCACCGAAACCAAAACAAGAATGATTTTTTTAGGTTAAGTACGCGCGATTATTTTATTCGTTGCGAGTGTGGATAATGTGAAACGCGAATAAAGTTTGACAGTTCGTATTAACTACAATTTTTTTCGCGACGAATAAATTTGTTTTCTTAAATAATATATGATATTGAAAAGTAAAAGTATGCATCATAAATCAAATAGAAACTATATTGCTATCGTTTTGTTAAGAATTTGTGTGGAAATATGTCCTCAAACGTATATAAACTCACATTTTGTAATTCATTCGTCGTTCGTTGGTATGGCTCATGTGAATACTACTTAATTGTACAAATGTCATATGAATTTAAAAAATTACTAAAAGTTAAAGTAGTCATTAAATGATATTTATTTAATAAATTGCTAAAAATGGCAATTAATTAATCGTATAAAAATTATGTGCCATTGCTGCTTATTAAAACGTTAAGTCCTAAGCAATAGGTTGTTTAAAATTTGGAATTTCACAAAACCTAATAATAAGTTTCTTTTTTCTTATAAGCCTTTAAAGCAGAAAAATTCATTCTGCTAAACACACCTATTATATATTCAAAAATACGAAATTGTTGAATGAGAAACCAAATTATATTTTCTCTACTGTAACAATCATCTCCAACCCTATCATCCGCTTGTGATTAAAATGGCGCTCTATTCGTTTAATTGAACTCATGCATATTTATGTACGTAATCCTGATTGACTGACACTTTGGCAACCTACTGTCAATTAAAAGAAAAATATTTTTACAATTTACTTTTTCAATTTTGCAGTGAAAAATAAAATTTCTCTGCTTCGAAAATCCAATTACTGAAAAATTTAACATCCTAAAATATCACCAAACTAAATTTCAAAGAATTATGTAAACATTCAAGCGTTCAAAATCACAAACAACTTTTGCAATTTATCTCAAATAAGAAATTTTATCTTCACCAATTTCTATCTCAAACAAAAACGATGGACGACAATTTGTGGTGAGAAAAATAAAATACAAACTACTCCAATAAGAAATTTTGTTTACTTTGTTTATTTTCTGCATCAGTTTTAATTTATTCATTTATTTCATTATTTTGTGTTATGTTAGTGGAATGATTCATTGAATAATTCATCAAATTGTTTATCTTATCTTGAAAATTTTTCATGATTAATTGAAGACACACATTACAAGACAAAAAAAAAAAGATCTATGTAACTACTGTTCCCATTCTTTCTTAGGTTAATTGAATTAGAGTCAGCCTTGCTGGACGATTGCAATGTGAACGATATCTATGCGATATGCGGTGGCAAGGCTATACCTGAGTCACTGCGGCCGGACGTGTGGCAAGTGTGTCTGGACGTGAGAAACAAATCCGACCAGATGTCGCATTTTAATGAGATCTACGACTTGCCGTTTCAAAACAAACTGCGAGAGGACTGCAACCGCATGGTCGAACGCATTGGCAACGACGACGAGGACAAGGTATCTGTTATCTCGGACTTGGAGTCCATCCTCACGTTCTACTGCAAGAACAGGAATCTTCCATACGAGAGTGTGAACGGATGGATTGAGTTGTTGCTGCCTCTGCTGTCGTTGAAATTGAAGCGATCTGACACCTATAATCTCTTTGAGGCGATCAGAGACACCTATATCCCAAAAGGTTGCATCGCCAAGGGCAATGTTTTCCATGTTTTTCGATTGCTCATTCAGTACCACGATCCGGAACTCTGCTCAATGCTGGACACGAAGAAGATTTCACCCGACTTGTACTCGATGCAATGGTTCCGGTGTCTTTTCGCCTCTACTTGCAGCCTAAATGTGATTCTATCGATGTGGGACCTGTACTTCCAGCACAGCGATCCGTTTTTGGTGTTTTTCCTCAGTCTTATAATTTTGATCAATGGCAGGGATCAAATCCTGGCTATGAAAAATGCCCCCAAGGAGGAGATTCTGCGGTTTCTCACCAACATGCCGTGTGCTCTGGAAACCGACGATGTTGTTGACTTCTGTTCTCTGGCTCAGTATTACGGATCGAAGACTCCGTCCTCATTTAAGACAGATTTCTTGAAGGCTCTTTACGGGAATCAGAGTAGTGCAAAGGAGGAGCATTGCAGCGTCTCTCAAGCTCTATGCTTGCCAGTATCAGTTTATGAACTAGTAGAGAATTCTTCGATAGAACTAACCGCTCCTGAGGCTGTGCGCTTCTTCTTGGTGGACTGCCGGCCTGCGGAGCAATACAATGCCGGACATTTGTCGACTGCTTTTCATTTGGACTGCAACTTGATGCTGCAGGAGCCAGTGGCATTTTCTACTGCTGTCCAGGGTCTGTTGCGGGCTCAACGCCAGGCCATCGAGGCTAATTCAAATGCTGGAGGGGAGCACCTGTGTTTCATGGGCAGTGGGCGCCTCGATGAAGATCAATACACTCACATGGTAGTGGCTTCATTTCTGCAGAAAAATACCCAGTTTGTGTCTCTACTCTCCGGCGGCTACATTTCCATTCACGAATACTTTGGCGAACATATGGCCGACTGCCTCGAGGACCATGAGCCCCGAAAGTGTATTGTATGTTTGAAAAATTCCACCGCTCAAATAAGCGCCCCTCCGAAAGTGGCACGCCATGTGCCTGAGTCGAAGTCTACCAGTGATTTGTTTAGTAAGCTTTCGGCGGCCATGAAAATGAAATCGGCCGAGGTTAAGGAGAAACTAATGGACATCATTGTAAATCCGAATGCGGCAACAACACCAAACAGCAATGTGCAACACCAAATCCCAGACAAGCATGTTTCTCCGAGTGAGAAGAATGGCAAGCGCTACAGAAATGTCGCACCCGTCTTCAGCATCGACGACGAAAACGACGACCAATTCACGGAAACCGAGCAACTCGATTCGCCGACCAATTCAGCTGGAGGCAATAGCCAAAGCAACTTAGGACCCGACGGCAAGGAAATCGTATCCATTAACCAGTACTTAAAGTCACCAGACATCATAAAAGCCTTCAAGTGCCAAGAGGTGCACATGAATGGCTACATGTACGACAGTCACTTAATTATAACCAGCTCACATTTGGTGGTCTTGCGAGAGTTGAATCGCGGCCAGGCTCAGGTGATCGTGCGCCGACCACTTGCCAGCATCGTCAAGATCACAGCGAAGAAACGCCATCGAGATTTGATCACCTTCAAGTATGGCTTCCCCGATGGCGATGGCCTGCTCATCACCGACATGGACCGTTTCCTCATCCCAAATGCAAGCGAGGCTACGGCTGTTGTCTCGAAACACATCGTCCAAACTCTGGATGGAGCCAAACTGACGTAATTGATGCAAGAAAATTGATGTAGTGTTTTTTTTTCGTTTAATCCTTTTTTTTTTAATTAAAGCCTGTTGTTGAAAATGTAAATAATTCTTAAGGTCCTTAATGTAGAAGTTAGTTTTTCGATTGATTTCGACGCGCACCACCAATTGGTTTTATTTTTGTTTCTTTCCTGTTTTTTCTTTCGGGAACAGGAAGAAGCTCAAATGTGGTGACTTATTTAGCAACCCATTTATTTTTTGTAGTTGAAGTAGTTTGTATTTAACTCGGTATTTAACCATGGCCGCGTCTAGAAGGCGTGCAGGTAGTGTCAAATGCAAAACAATATTTGACTCAAAATAAAATATATATTTAATAAATTATTAGTAAAACAAAAAAGAAACACAAAAGAATAAAACCAAGCTGAATGACTTATATAAATTATGTAAAATAACTTAATACTTAACAATTTTAGAGAAAATATACCTATAAAACTTTTAACTGTAAACGTAGGAAAGACAAAGCAATGGTGTTTGTTTATTATTTAATCTGTTTTGCTTTAGTTTCAGCTTAACGTTAAAAAACTAAGATTGGATTGTTTCTAATTAATATTGACAGCTGGCGTCATAAAGGTAAGCACATAGACACTTACTATGAAGGATTTTCCATTGGGGAAATAAATCAATCAATTTTTGATTTCAATCTGTCAAAATATAAAATTTCTACTTTCGGTGTTTTATTGATCAAATTTTTTTTAATTCAAATTTATGGAGCCAAATTTTTCAAAAGATTGCAAAAATAGAATTTTAATTGTATCTGGCACTTTGACGGGTGTGGTTTTTGACTGTCAAAATTGTTTTGATTATTGGAATTATAGTTTCAACTGTCAAAATTGTATTGAAAATATTTTAGAATTAGTCAAATATGAAAGCAGTTTCGTTTTAATTAGTTGCCATTCAAAATTGCACTTTGAAGTGCATATTTATTATATATTATTTTGACGTTTCATAACTGTCATTAAATTAAAACTTAAAACCACATTAAACAGGCAAGAAATAACATCAAACAATTTTTTAATAATCTTATTTTAATTGTGTTACATTAACTATGAAAAAATGTATTTTTATTTATCGAAATCTAAATTAACCAATGGAAACCCCAATGAATTGAAGCTCATAAAGCACTACTAATGTAGACAAAATTAGAAGAAAGGATTTTCAAGAAATTTAGGATTACCTAAACTTCTCTCTACAATTTCAATCTTTACGCACATTTAAAAAATCCGCGAAGATTTTAATTGGGATAGATAAATACATTTATTCTTTAATGCTCGTGGATAAATTAACAGCAAACGAGTTTGCCGTTTGGGTTTGAATGTAATTTGAAAAATAGCACGAAGATTGTAGGTCTGTTCCCAACCTTGACCAAGCTACCAACTGTCAACAATTGTACCCAAATGCTGTTCCACATTACACAAATTTGGCAGAAGAGAGCGCTCACGGGAGAGTAAGATAACATCCCCTCCCGAATAATTCTGTGTAAGAAAGTTCTTTGGGCAGATATTGTTGGTCTATCCAATGTCATATTGTGCTACGTAAATTGACTGTTCTTAGCGTCGCGTCGTTCGTTCGTTTTGATTCGCATTGATTAAGTGAACGACAATCCTTTTTTCAGTTTTCCTTTCTCTGAGAGAATTGATAGACCAACAAATTCTGACCAAAAGCCTTGGGAACAAAACTTGTGTTTAGTACTTTACAATTATGTGTCAATATCTGTCACTCAAGATATTAGATCTGAAAGCAATTTATCAATGAATTGAATTAAATTTTGACAGATTTTGAATTTGCAATTCCTAAATACGAGTACATTTGAAAATCCCTTTTTAATGGCTAATTTGTCAAATTTAAACATTATTTTTCCCGGATAAAATCTTATTGAGACTTTTGTATGCTCGGTTTATAACATGAACCTTACAGTCAAACCTCACAATTTTTCACGTAAACTGCTATTGTTCGAGAAACAATTTGTATGAGAAGACACAATTTTCCCAATATGCTCACTTAAATTGTTGTTGTTGTCAATATTTGCCAGAAGTGTTTCAAAATGAAGTTCCTATGGTACACTTCTAACTAAAATAAGGTTTTCCAAGTGAGACCATCACTCACAAAAAGTCATCTTTGTTGACATTTTTTTACAGCTCTTGAGCTGTCAGACAAAGCAAATGTTCAGATAATGGATGAATCACAAACACGCTTCGGCTTCGCCTGACGTTTACGAGTTCAACCATAGGAATTTAATGCATGCTATCACAATAGAGCTTCGACCTCACGTTTCGTTTGACAATCGTAAGGAAAAGAACGTAATGTAACTCCAAACGGAAGCTCTAGTTCAATTATCTGAACATTTGCTTTGTCTGACAACTCAACAGCTGTAAAAACAACAAACAAAATATTTGCTCTTTGGGGGTATGAAATAATAGAAATGTCATTCAAAGCAACCTCGAAGCAGGCCCACCGTAACGCAGCGAAGCCGAAGCTGAAGCGTGTTTGTGATTCAGCCATAATTGAACTAGAGCTTCCGTTTGGAGTCAGATTACATTACATTACATTACATTACTTACATTACATTACATTACATTACATTACATTACATTACATTACATTACATTACATTACATTACATTACATTACATTACATTACATTACATTACATTACATTACATTACATTACATTACATTACATTACATTACATTACATTACATTACATTACATTGCATTACATTGCATTACATTACATTACATTACATTACATTACATTACATTACATTACATTACATTACATTACATTACATTACATTACATTACATTGCATTACATTACATTACATTACATTACATTACATTACATTACATTACATTACATTACATTACATTACATTACATTACATTACATTACATTACATTACATTACATTACATTGCATTACATTACCTTATATTACATTACATTACATTACATTACGTTCTTCTCCTTACGATTGTCAAACGAAACGTGAGGTCGAAGTTCCATTGTGATAGCATGCATTAAATTCCTATGGTTGAACTCGTAAACGTCAGGCGAAGCCGAAGCGTGTTTGTGATTCATCCATTATCTGAACATTTGCTTTGTCTGACAGCTCAAGAGCTGTAAAAAAATGTCAACAAAGATGACTTTTTGTGAGTGATGGTCTCACTTGGAAAACCTTATTTTAGTTAGAAGTGTACCATAGGAACTTCATTTTGAAACACTTCTGGCTGAACTCGTAAACGTCAGGCGAAGCCGAAGCTGAAGCGTGTTTGTGATTCAGCCATGAACGTCGAATAAGATCTCAGCTTTATGATTTATTTATAAAACAAACTAGAGAATTGAACTGTCAAAAGTTTTTAAAAAAAATATTGGGCAGGTTCAGACGACATAAGGGACACTTGAAAGTAAGGCAAGTTTTTAGTATCTGATTGGCCAGCTGCCAAAAAATTGCCTTCCAATTAAGGCAACCTTATTTGAAAGTTGACTAAAAAGTTAGTCAAGAAAAATCTCTCTTACTATCATGTCAAGTCTACTTATTTCAAAATGAAAGTTGATTATGTTTTTTCATTCAACTTAAAGCTGATCTATAGTTTATTATTTTCTGTACAATTCCATCTTATGTATAGACCAATAGGGTTCCTTGTCAAATTGAAAAAGAATAAAGTAATATTGCTTATAATTTACCCGAGGAGTGTTTTGTGGAGACAAGTGTTTTTAGTAGTTTTTGTACGATGAACTGAAGGTAGAAGTTAGTGAAGTAAGGTTCTAAGTTTAAAATTTATGACACTTGAAAACTAACTAGTTGCCTTGATCAAAATTTTGGTTCAAGGAATGCAGTTAACTGCAAATGAAGTCCCTTATGTTGTCTGAACCTGGCCATTGCCATCTGTCTTTCTCATACTGTATGAAACAAACGTGAAGTTAGCAGCGCTAAGCTTTTTCCCCTATTAACTCTGCCATTTTTTTGAGTCCTTATTAAGTGCGCTCCGAGCTAGCTCTGATTGAAAAAAGAAACACAACCCGAGCGTTGTGATATTTCTAAGCTAAAAAAGAGGCACAGATTTTTTTTTGACAGCTCTGAGCTTAAAAAGAAAAACGCCTGATGGCAATCTAAGTCCAGTATTACACAGTGCATGTTTTTCCTTGCATCAATGAAGTGCGAAAGAGAAAGGAATAAATAAAAAATGAAATAGAAATACATTTTTCTCGGCATGCACGTACATGCATGTTTTTGACGTTTGTCTTTTTCGCATTTGATGTGACCGCCCTGCCAGACCGCGTTCTGTTTGACCAGGCCTTACAAGTAGTTCCCAATTATAAGTAATTTTTAAACGCCTTCTCTTGTTTATTTGCCTAAGTAATCTTCTTTTTCAAATAATTTAAGGACATCTATTATTTTAAAGTTTGAACAAAATACAAAAATGAAGGTCAACAGTTTCTCAATAGTTCCGTTGAACCTACAGAAGAGGTAGTAGCGTTAAGAAATATATGACATCAACGCGAAGTTATCTTTTTCAAATAATTTAAGGACATCTATTATTATAAAGTTTGAACAAAATACAAAAATGAAGGTCAAAACATTCTCAATATTTCCGTTGAACCTGCAGAAGAGCTAGTAGCGTTAAGGAATAGATGACATCAACGCGAAGTTGGCAACTAGCGTTCATATCTAGTAGTTTGGCTATTAATAAAAATAACTGGAATAAACTCAACCAGATGATGAGGTAAGGCTTGAGGATTTGATCTGGGGTGGAATCGGCTAAGGTGATTGTTAATATATAAACGACAATAAAAATAATCGAATTTGATCTATGTAAAGTGATAGTCTAGCTAAAAAGCTGTCACAACAAAAATGTGATAGTCATTTTTATTCTAATCTGAAATTGTTCAATCGAATTGAATTGAGTTGAATCATCTTACACAGAAGGAAAGCTCAGTGATAATCAATTTGACTATCGAAAATATGATAGTCAATTATAACCTTAGCCGATTCCACCCCTGCTTAACAATTTAGGAAAATTTGCTTACACATTTATTCTTTGTTTAGAAAACTTAACTATTTTTTTCTTTTTTTTCTGTTTAATTGGCAACGCGAATTAATTTCTCTCTATAATGTACTAGCGCCAATTTATCTACCAGCGGTTTCTAAAACAACCACCATATGACATTTCTTCAAAATCAAAACAAAATTAAAATAAACAATTTATGAAAAACAACAACAAAATACACGCGCAATCTTGGTGGATTTTCAACTTCATTTTTTTTTCTTTGGCAGCGCAACTCTGCAAAATTTTCCATAACCACATCGGATCTAGAATTTTCATTAAAATTTTAATGCCAAAAATATAGACTACCTTTTTTCTGGTTTAGCTTCTAACTCTTTGTCTCCTGTCGCTGTCATCATTGCCGTCATCGCGTCGTGGTGTGGTTTTTTGGATGCAGATTTACATCGATATTTGATTTTGAATGATTATTGTTTAGAAATATAAACTTTGATTTAAAGTTTCTATTTCTTTTTGTATTCATCACTGCCTTACCCCGCTGCCGCCGTTCTTCGGAAAATTCGTTGTCCGTCGTCGTCGCGTCGGGTTGAAGTTGAACTCTCAAGATAAAGAAGCATTTTTCTTTCTTTTTCTATATTTTGTCCATCCATCCGTAGATAAGTTTTTTCCAAAAAGTAAAAGTTTTGTAAATTTACTTGAGGATTTTTTTGGTGTTTTATTTTTGTTTTGTTTTGGTGTTAAATAAACGGGATCAAAAGACAAACCAAACGGACAAAGGTAAGTCTATACATATATACTCGTAGATAGCGTAGAATCTCCATGTTAAGACCACCTTTAAAAAAGTCTCAAAAATATTTCTATATTGAAACTTGCTTGCACTGCAGGAATTTAATGGTGTTTTTCTTATTTTCTATCGAACTATGGTACATCTCTGTTTAAATTTTCATAGGTTTTTTAGTGCAGAAGTCCAAAGAGCGCATGTTTGGTGCCTTCCCGCATATTTGGATTTTAGTTAAATGTTTTAATTTAGTAAAACGAACATCATATTTTATTAATTATGGTTAAATGCCCAGTTTGCAAATTTTCATTGCTCAACTCAGTTGAGTGCACAGATTTGCTTTGTATTACCCAAAGTACATACATAGGTCGAGTTGAGTTCAATGACTCTTTTTTTTTTGTGCGGTATATTTAAATAATGAACCTTTTGCGATGGCGCGGCGGCTGCTGACGCAAGTGTAAGCTGTGAGGAAGGAGTCATTTGGACAAGTTGATATAGGTACTTAAGGGTAAGATTGATAGATACCCGGCACCGGCAATATTCGAACAACAGTTAGTTGGTTATATTTAAATAACAATCACAATGTTGTTTAAAACCAAAATAAGCAACTGGTTTGTCCGTTTTAATAAAACCACTAAATTAAACCTAAATTGTTGATATTGGAAACTGGATTAAATTAAAATAACGTGAAGCTATTTTTAAACTTTTCCTCCATGAGATTACTTAAGATCTGTGCGTGATAGCTTGACAACACTGTAGAGACTAGAGGGTAAATATTTTGTATTTGGGAGAATTAGTTTTACAGGCAAAATGTACATAATTGTTTCTTATTTTTGGTCCCTCTAAGGTTTTTGTCTGCTATCAAACTATAGAGTATTAGTCGGTTAGTGGGTTTTACAAATTTGATATAAATCTTAGCTCTATAAATAATTTGTTATCATCTTTTGTTTAAACTTAGTTATTTTTTCTTTAATAGACTCTCAGATAAACCATGGATTAAAAATAGAATCACGTTTATAACACTAAACAACGTCGTGTTTTGGCAAAAGGCATTTGCATAGATAACATGTTTAGTGTATGATTTAAGAATAATTTAAAACAGTGTACATACAGAATTATAAATTGATTTTTATTCGTAGGAAATAAAGACGTTTGGTTTTTTAATCTTGCAATAGCTTTTTCGGAGTTGTTCTTTTTGACAGCTGTCACTTGATTGATGTTTAATTTGGTTTCATATTTCATAATAATTAAACTTACTCCTAAACAACGTTTATAAATCGTAAACATTTATTACTAAAATAAAAGTTCGATTGGCCCGACGCCAACGAAACAATCAATTTATTGAAGAAATCCTTTGGTTAGCCCATTATTTCGCGTGGATCGTGCGATTTAACACCGCTGGATATGGTTATGTGAAGTCGCTTATATGCGTAGATGAGCCCGAGATGATTGACGCTTTGTAAGAGATTATGCAGCGCGTTTTTGCTGACATGCAGCCTTAATTATTGCAAAAAACTGGTGAAAGCTGAGCCACTCGGATGTAATTTTGTATAGCAACCCACATGCCCCACTTTATCAAAATCATTTTTTAAACTTAAGTAAGGGTATACCGTTTAAAAAACCTAAATTTTGACTATAACATTGAATTATATAAGCTTTATTTCTTCATAAAAAAATAAGTCTAAACAAATACGCCCTTTAGTAAATATCTCACATTTCTACGCATTCTAATAACAGGGTGAAGTTTTTGTTTGTAATCTAGGGTCAATCATTTTTGGGTATCGAAAGTAGATCTAACTAAACACACAGAATCATAGTTTTTTATTTTGCCATTAAGTGTGCCATCTTGGTTTTGAACCCGTCTAGAGTTCGAGTAGTTTGCCCATATTCCCACAGAGAGAATTAAACGGTGTTAAATCGCATGATCTTGTTATCAATTTGACGTCTTCAAAACGTAAAACTACGTTAGCAGAAAACTTCTCACTCAATACAGCCATAATTGGCTGTGTTATTGTGGATTGTTGCCCAATCTTTTTGGAACCACATATCATCTAAAAAACGATAAACATGATAAATTTGGATTTGCAGCAAAACTCTCAACACTTGAAGTAGCAATATCTTGGACTGGGCGTGCATTAAAATGATGCACAACGCTTCCACTATCTTACAATTTTAACGATTGCTTCGGTAGTCAATCGATGTGTGTAATACACGAAAGTGGCAACGTTTGAATATTAAAATTTGTAATAAGTTTTAATAACGTAATGAAAAATATTCAAATTATATAATAACACTTGAGAAATGGCAGCCGACAGGTGTCAAATGTCAGCACTATCAATTTCAAGTCACGAAATAAATAACCCTATACTATTTTAATTATTCACAACATAATTTCAAAATCCAACTACACATTGCATTCATAGCTCTACAAAAAAAATAATTCAACATTTTTTTAAAACATAATTTTTCTATTTTAATTCAAGATGAAAAATCGTCCTGGAGGCAACAATATTGTCACAGAATGGGAAGATAACATTCTCTTCGATCCGGACGATCCAGATTTTTGTAATCAAACACAAAATCCTCCGCCTATTTTTAAAGGTAAGTCATAATAAACTTAGTCATATTAAAAAAACAAAAGTTACAATTTCCTAATAAATAAATCTTGAGGCATGACCCTAAGGAGTTTTCTATGAATTTTATGATCTCTTATTAGTAAGCATCAAATTTTATTTAAATTAAGGTTACTCTTAATCTTCGGTAGTATAAATCACAAATTATTTCATCAATAAGCTTTTTAGAATGTGGTTACTTGGAGTTGAAATTGAAAGTCACTGTAATCCCTAGAAGCCCATAATTGTTGTCAGTCCTCTCAATGACTGATTTAAGCATTTTATATTACTCTTAGAGAATTTGTCAATTCCTAACATACATAAGACAGTGTCCATGAAAAAGAAAATAATAAGAAAATACGAAAATATCATATATTCACCATAAACATTTCCCCGTGAATATTAAGTAAAACTAAACTTAACTACAACCTAATTCAAAGGAAACAAATTAGGTGGCAGTGTTAAATTATATTTGTAGTTACACGTCCCTGAGTTTTATAGGAATTACTTTGCAATAATTAAAATATTTTGAGAAAATAAGAAAAACAAAAATTAATCTTAAATACCATTGCACCTTAAACAAATCCCCGAAATTAGGATCATCAAAGAAAAGATCTTAAAAACAAAAATCAGTTAATGTTTATTAATACCAAATAAGTTCCTCAATGACAAATCCCAGCTAAAAATCTCAAAAATCTTTCTGTAAGAATTTTGTAAAGTAAAGTTACAGAATTATCAGCGTCACAGTAATTAAACAGCAAATTTTGCACTGTTATCAACAGGAAAGGAATTTCGTCAAACAACCACGATTTAATGGTTTAAGTCCTCTCATTCTGAATGTCAGTATTTTGTCATATATTTTGTTTAAAATAAAAACAAAACAATACAAAAATTCTAAGAAAACCAAAATCCATGAAGTTCTTTCAATTTTAGTTCAGATCTTCTAAGTTAGATTTTTTTTTGTTGATTTTTGGTCGACCCAAAGAAATAACAAATTTTAAAAGGATTACAAAAAAAACATAATTTTTAGTGTCTGTATTGTAAAAGTATTTTTATTATTATCGTAAAAGTATTTTGATTTTCAACCAACATTATTTCTATTACGAATTATCAATTGGACAAGTATTTTAAACAATATAAGCAAAAATTTGAAATTGCGAAAAAAAATTCCCTGCTGTTTTTTTTTTTTAAATCAGTGACTTCAGACTTTTTAAGTGAATGATTTACGCCCAATTTCTTCACAGAGTCCTAACATAAGGAACGGTACTAGTCTTCAAATCGGTATCAACTCGTTTCTTCACACAAGTACTAGGCCCGAGTAAACTTCAAAACAAGCTAGGACCAGGCTATTATACTATGTACTTGTTAGTACTCAAGTTGGGACCATTTGATTTTTCACAGAAGTACTAAGCTATAGTTCAGGAATCAGGACAATACAGAATTAAAATAGTTTTTTTAATTCTATTTTCGGTTATAAAAACTACCTTTTCAATTTGTTCTTCATTTAGTAACGAATGATATAAAACACCAAGAGGCGCGGTAAATTGTTTTTTGAACATTTTCCAGGTGTCCATGTCCATCGATTTGCAAGTTGAAATGTGACAAAAAAAATGTCAAAACAAGTGTATCGCCCTGGTTCGTCTTTATAATTATATCCTTAAAGAAATTAAGGGTGGCAGAAGACAAAACTAGTCATTTCCTTTAATGTACAAACATTGTTCCAATTTTTGTTTCGCAAAATTTAAAATTGGTTTATATATGTACATATGTACATATTGATTTTGACATTTTCAAATCATATATGTAAATGCAAAAATAATATTTGAAATGCCAATTCAGTGTCAAAATGAAAATTAGAAAAGTTTTAGACGTATTCATTTTTAGTTCCCGTTTGTGAAATTACATCGGGTACTAGTGATGTGAAGAAATGTATGCGTTCTAGTTTTTTTTTAGGACCACGTATCAGTCGTAGAACCTGTGCTATTATATATTATATATTATATTATGCTATATAGATATTAGGCGTTCTAATGATATTAGAGTTCTAAATTTGTTCCAGACGTTTATGCTTATGTATGTATTGAGGTCCTTTAGCTTTTTTAAGATGTTCTGAGAAGTTTAAAAAACAGCTAGAAAGAAGTTTAATGATTGCTAAATACATACACATGTTTACTTAAATACTTTTTTTGTTGTTTTTTTTTTTTTATAATTTGTGTTTGCCTATTTTGAATTGTTTCGGTAAACAATATCTATTTTTTCTGGTTATAGCTCTTTGTTTCTTATTTGAAACAACATAGGATAATTTTGTAATGAGGCTAGCACGTTTACAATTTTTATTAACACGTATTTTAAACCTTCCAAAGTCTCATACATATGTTATGTACATCAATCTGGTTTTTATATTTCTCATTTAATAAAATTAAAAACTAAACATTTATTTTTGGCAATTCTCTAAGTTAAACTCAAATCAAAACAAAAATAGATTTTTTAATTTTTGCAATTCAAAGAGAAAAAAAAAAAACAATTAACAGTGAAATGTTAAAAAAGACAATGCAATGCTAAATGTATTTTATATCTGCGAGTCTTTTGTGGCACTAAAAACATTTACACCATTCTTCTCAATTGTTTTTAAACGTTCAATTCTACAATTGAGAAGCTTTTGCTTCCTGCGCATAAAATGCAAAAATGCAAATTCAATTTTATTGATGTCAAACGAAAATGTATTTATTAAAATGCATCCTATATAACACACGCTGACGTGTCAGTAACTCGACTTGACTGGACGAAGTGACGCGACAACAATCTTTAGCAATCTTTAGATTGTTGTCACCCACCCCCTTGCCACATTGTGTTGTTGCATTTTGTAATATTTCTATTATCATCAGTATGCAATTGAATAAGAATTACATTAAAATTATAATAATACACAATCACAAAATGAGAGAAGAAAAATTGATTGAAATTCTTTGCATTATGCATACGAATTTATCGATGACTTGAAAGATATTTCACTGGATAAAATAAGACACCAGTAAGTACATGAAGTTGTCTTCTAAATGAAGTTGAAGGTTTAACTTTAGGTAGAAATATAGTTATTAATACCGGATCAGTAGGTACTCAACTGTTTTTATGAAAGCAAGGGAAGGAAATTATTCATATGACGCTAGCATACTTGGGGTTTTGTATTTTTCGTTTATTTGGGCTTTCAAAATTAAGGGTTGAAATTAAGGTTAGTAAGAAATAAAAATCCCAAAACTATTGCTTTTAAGCGGGGACGAGAATATATTTACATTATGGATATGTTTTCCTCTTGGCTTTTGAGGAGGCTTATTTTCTTTTGTTTAGACAATTCATTAAGTATAAGCTTACGACTACTTGGACTAGAATTTATTAATTTTTTAGTTTAAGCAACAAGATTGTATTCCTAAAACATTTATGTCTTAAGTAGGGATTAATGTGTATCTATTCAGTTGAGGAAAAATCGATTTTAGATTAAATTCTACTAATTTGATTAAAATGGAACTAAGTGCAATAAAACGTTGTTACACAAAGTGAAGAAAGAGCATTCACAATTTCGTTTTTAAGGCTTAATGGCCACAAAGAATATTGAATTGTCAATGGAGTTTTTTTTTATGTATTTTAAATTAAATCAAACAAACAGTATTTTGAGGAATTAGGTTGAATGTATGCTTAACATTGGTTCAGTTGAAGATGTTAAACATTTTGAATTTTAATTCTAATTAAGTAACATACTAGCAAAAACCTGGGTCGGATATTTTTTCAAAGTTCGGTTTACAACGCTGATGCATTAGCACTTCACGCCAATCTCTGTGGATTCATTGTTTTTCCCAAGATTTAATCAGGTATTGGGTAGGTGGTGTGTATTGAGAGAGCGGGAAGAGGATCGGTGTAAGAGGAAGGTATGTGGAGACTTAATTTGGGGTTTCTTCCTTAAACAATTTTTCTAACAATTTCAGGAAGGATGTCCAAAGTCAAGTGGCAAAGGCGAGAGGTCACAAATTCATCGAGGATTGTTTTTCTGTCTTAAGCTATTCTGGGGCATTCTCTATGGAAATGAGTACTGTCTTTCGCCGCTCTGTCTTCTTTACAGACATCAGATGAGCTTATACCTATTCTAAAATTATTTCAGTGGCTCTTAAATAAAAATTACAATTTAGTTTGGACATCAAAGTGATTCGTTTTCGAAGTAACTGCTTACGGCAATGGGCAGGTTCAGACAACATAAGCCACTTCATTCGCATTCCACTGCATTCTTTGAACGTAAATTTATACCAAATAGAAACATGGAACGTGACAATTTATTTTGAATTTTGTTTAAATGTCTCTTACCTCCTTACTTTTCTTAAAGAAAACGTGATATCAACATCTGATATCCATATTTTCTCAGATAGTCAGGCCACTATCAAATCTCTGGACTCTGTCTCTACAAACTCTATAACAGTCCATAACTGTCGATCGTCTATCTCTAATTGAGATGGCAAAACAATTTAATATTCACCTTTGCTGGGTGCCGGGCCATAGAGATATTCCAGGTAACTGTAAGGCAGATGAACTCGCCAAGAATGGTACAGTACAACCCATTCTACCACGTTTGGCAAATGCTGGCATGTAATCTATTGGGCAGGTTCAGGGGACATAAGGGACTTGAAAGTAAGGCAAGTTTCTAGTATCTGATTGGCCAGCTGCCAAAAATTTGCCTCCCAATTAAGGCAACTTCATTGGAAAGTTGACTGGAAAGTTAGTCAAAAAAAATCTCCCTAACTTTCAAGTCAAGTCTACTTCTGTCAAAATGATAGTTGATCATGTTTTTTCATTCAACTAAAAGCTGAACCTTTTTACACTATGATTTATTTATTTTCTGCACAGCTTCGTTTAATGTTTTGTGTAAAAAGGTTCCTTGTAAATTTGGAAAACAAATAAATAATATTACTTTTCAATACAAAAGACAAATCGTGATGGACATACAGCTTGCCTTATGAATATTTTTTAGACAATAATGCTTTTGTTAGTTTTTGTACTATGAACTTTGAGTAGAGGTTTGTGAAGTAAAGTTATGAATTTGAAAGGCATGACATTTTAAAAACTAACTAGTTGACTTGGTCAAAATTCACGTTCAAAGAATGAAGTTGACTTCAAATGAAGTCCCTTATGTTGTCTGAACCTGCTCATTGCCAATGCAGACGCTATGAAGAAGGCAAACACCAGGTGGATTAACATCACCACGCGTCAGGTCACAAAAAACATCTGGCCTACACCAGATTTAAAGCGATCAAGGTGCTTGCTATCTCTAAGCAGATCTCATATGAGCTCGATAATAGGTGTCATAACCGGGCACTGTCTAAAAGGAAAGCACGATAAGCAGCTAGGCGTATTCTCAAATGACTTTTGCAGAAGCTGTATGGACGGGGAAGAAACAGTTCTTCATCTTCTCTGTACATGCCCTGCGCTAGCTCAAAAACGCATGAATTACCTAGGAGATTTCATCTATAACGAGCTAAACGATCTAAATCATATTAGCATAATCAGCCTCTCACGTTTCGTAAGGGACTCAAACTGGTTTCAATGAGCTTAGAAGAAAGCCTCAAGATTCATGTGGTATCACAATGGGCTATTAAACTGGCCTAAGTACATATGTCCTACTGAAATTGTGCTGTAAATAAATAAACCACATAGTAATAAAATTCAACTTTCCGTCAAATAAAAAAACATGATCAGCTAACATTTTGACATAAGTAGACTTGACTTGATTGTAAGGAACATTTTTTGGAAGTTACCTTTCCAATAAAGTTGCCTTAATTTTTGTCAGGTGGCCCACTGAGATACTTAAAAAATGTTTTACCTCAAGTTCCTTGTGGCGTCTAAACCTGCCCAATGTCTGCAGTTTTGGCTTCGTGACAATCGCAGTTATAACTTTAATTTTAGGTGGCTTCAAAGATTAAATGTATCTTAGCTTGAAAGACATTGCACAAGCCTGGAAACTTTATTGATCTTTCCAGAGTTTGATTTGATGATAAGATAGCAGATTCTCCATACTTTTTCATTTCGGAAAGTACCTGATTTGTTATTATGAGCCAATTTCCATACATTTTTAATAGTCTATTTGAATGTCTATTTCTATGTGAAGAGTTTTCTTTATGACTCCATGACCTTTTCTAGTTGTTGTATTGTATTTGGGCACAAATTCTTCCACAGTGGAATAAATGAAAGGAATTTTTCTCATGCTGCAATTGTAGTTGTCCTATACGAGTACATGCAAGTCATTTAATTTTAGTATGTTTTTTAAAGATTAGTGGCACTATACCAGGATTTATGCCATATATGTAATATTTTTCCAAGTTTACTGTCGTTCACGAATAAATCAGTCGATAGTATATTCTATGATTACGTAAACTCGTAAATCTTAAATCCTTTTTCTCAATGAGCTGTTGTTTTTTACTTTTAATATAATAAAATATATGTAAAACAATTTTCTAATTACAAAAACAAAAACAAACCTAAATCAATATTATTGCAGTTGTTTATTCTTAACTTTTATTATAAAAATCATCATCATACATATACGCATGTTTCATTCAACTTATAATCGTTTTAAATTATTAATTATTATTCAAAGGTCAGTCATGTCGAATGTATATGTAAATTATTATGACTCATTTTATCTATAATCGAAGTGACAATCTTGCTCATACACATTGTCATGATGATGATGGCACACGACAAAGCCACCAGCACTATCACCACACCATACCACGCCACTTCACGCTTTTAAGCGTCATTGGTCCAGACATCTTTTTGTTTAGTTGTTTATATTTAAGATTATTATTATTTATTTCTCTATAAAAGCACAACTTTGTCTCATGTGTGCTACGTACAAAATGCTTATACTATACGATGATGGCTCCTTATCTTCTTTTGAAAATGAATAATATTTTATTAGATGCAAACTGCTGAGTTGTTTGAGTTTTATTTTTATTTTTTGTCATGTAAACAAAATTATCATTTTTGATTATGAGAAATAATCGTATGTTTTGAAATATTTCGTTTTTCTTTCATAAGCTTTTTAAGAGAAAAAGGATTTTTGTGTCTACAACCTTTTTTTTCATCAAACTTTAATAAATGTATCTTCAGTCCATCCTTACAACTAATATTGTCTAACAGTTCCTGGTTTAGTTAGGTTTTTGTACGTTTTGCAATGATGAATGGAAAAATGTACTTACTTTGAAATGAATGAATTTGAAAAGATGCTAATAACAACAAAATGTGTAAACACATACTCAATATGGTATTATAACACACGAGTACCACCTATGCCGGAAATAGTAGTAAAGTGCCAAGTACAGGTGCCCTAGGGTGAACCAATATTCAATTATTGTTTCCTTATGTGTGCTTATATTGAATATGAGTGGATTTTGTATCAATATTAACTCAGCCTTAGGTCTTTTTGCGTCATCAGCTTCTTAGCACTGTTTTGAATGGTGAGATTGATGTGAAGTTTTTAATAAACAAAATTATTGCTTACGGTAAATGATTATAGTGTTTAAAGTTTAGTTTGTTAATATTTAATAGACTTCAAGGAGTATTGAAAAATAAAGTTTATAATTAATGGAAAATAACTGAAAATGTTATGTTAAAATGTTATGCGGTTAGAACAATTTTCCACCTATTCTAGCATGTAAATAATAATTATGGGGAATTTAGTTTTTTTTTTAGGTAAAATCAAAATTCCAGGGTCGAAATTTAGTGGAACAGGATTGTAAAAAAATTAAGTCATTTAAGAGCAAAAAGTAGATTTAGCATTTCTTTTAAGTAATTTTTTTTTGGGCACTGACAGCTGTCTTGGAGTTTTCCATGGGTAAATGCAAATTTCCTTCAAAAATTGTTTTTTTTTTTCTGGAACCCGATTTTTGTTTCTATTTTAAAATAGAATTCTCATAAAACCATACAAATCTTCAGCACTTCAATTATATCAAAATGAAGGAGATAAAGTGGATGAATCGTCGAATTCGTTTAAAATTGCAGCTGAAAATTGTATTAGAATTAGTGCAGAGCGATAAATATGACGAAAAATTCAGATCTGCAGATTTGATCTTAAATCAAAAATAAATCAATTTATTTTTTCCATGGAATCCAAAAAGAGGGGAAATTTGAATTTTTACTTATCTAGATTAAAAATAAATCAATTTATTTTGTCCATGAAATACAAAAAGAGGGAACATGAATTTGTAATGATCTAGATCAAAAATAAATCGATTTTACCCATGGAAAACTCCATTAGTATAATATTCAAAGAAGACCGTAAACATAGCTGTCATTCATTACACGCACTCATCAAATGGTGGGAAATCATTGAAAATGTTGAGTTCAATTTTCCACGATTTTATCAGAAATTCGTGACAGTGTTTTAAAACTATAAAAATGATAACAATACATTTTAAAGTGTTTACCTGACCTAAAATGCACAAGTTTTTAGCAACAATTAGCTTTTAAGGGAAAATTTGTTAAGTATCATTCAAAATGTGGGGATTATAATTTAAATCGGAAGACACGACATTTTCGGTTTCATTCTACATACTTACGTATGTATGTATGTGATTGTTTTTTTTTGCATTACGTCACTCTAGGCTTTCTTCTTTTTTGTTTGTAGAAACGCAATATTTAAGTAAATTAAGGAAAAGTTTGAATCTTTTTTATGTATGATTTTAACTTGGAAATGAGAAAAATTACAAATGTTTGATTACAATCAGAAGGTAATGTACTTGTGTATTCATTTTTTTAACAACAACTTTTTATTGACTTAAAGCCTTTATTCTTATTATTATTGACTAACAAATTTGATCTGTTTCGATAGTCACAAGTAATAGTTGTCACAACAAAAATTGGAAAGCCATTTTCCAAGGAATATGATGATACTATCGCAATAAGAAAGAAATACAAGACGTTTTTCTTGAATTTTTTCTGAAATTCGCATAACCCATTAGAAATACTATTAATTTTAAGAATAATGCAACTGATGTCGTTTTGTGTTGATAAAGTTTTCATAAAATTAAATCAAACATTAAATTCAACTTAATCATTTATAAAGTGTGTTTACACCATAAAAACAAAACATTTTGGAACACATCCTTCAAGAATTTTTCTGATGTCAATGCTGAAAATCAAAAAATGTCTTTGGGCAGAATTTGTTGGTCTGTCAAATATCATGTTTTGGTACGTAAATTTACTGTTATTACTTACTTACTTACTTAAGGTGGAGCTACAGTCCGGGGTGGACCTGGGCCTCAACCAACATGCGTCTCCAGCCAGCTTTATCCCTAGCTAGCTGCCTCCAGTTTCGCACGCCAAGTTGATTGAGGTCTTCACCCACCTGCGTGCGCCACCTGAGTCGTGGTCTTCCTCTACTGCACCGTCCCTCGGGATTAGATTGGAAGACCTTCCGGGGTGGAGCTCTGCATGACCCAGCCATCTAAGTCGTTGGACTTTAATTCTGTTAACTAGGTCAGTGTCGCTGTACAGCCCGTACAGTTCGTCGTTATATCTTCTAAGCCATTCTCCATCTATGCAGCAGACGGGACCAAAAATCACCCGAAGAATTATTCTCTCGAAGCATCCTAAGACGCTCTCATCTTTCTTTAACAGGGTCTAGGCATCAGCGCCATAAAAGAGAACCGGGATGTTAAGTGTCGTAAAGATGGTGATTTTAGATGCTCGAGAGAGGACTTTACTACTCAATTGCTTTCTAAGTCCAAAGAAGCAGCGATTTGCAAGAGTTATTCTTCGTATGATTTCAGCGCTGGTGTCGTTGTCAGTCCATGGTGCCTATCCATGGTTACGTTTTGTCCAAGACGTCGTCGTTCAATATCCTTTTTTGATGACAGAATATACTTGGTCTTGCCCTCATTGACCACTAAACCCATCTTCTCCGCTTCCGTCGCAATAAAAACGCTCCACTGACATCACGCTTTGAGCTTCCAATTATGTCAATATCATCTGCGTATCCGAGTAATTGGATGGACCTTTGGAAGATTGTGCCTCTAGTGTTGATAGTTGAGTTTTGCACAATTCTTTCCAGAACGATGTTGAAGAAGTCGCATGACAGTGCATCGCCTTGTCTAAAACCTTTTTTGACATCAAATGCATCGGTGAGATCTTTTCCGACCTTGGTATAGCAGTGTGCATTCTCCATCGTCATTCTGCAAAAACGGACAAGTTTCACAGGGTTGCCAAAACTAGACATTGCTCTGTAGAACTCTTCCTTATAGATGCTGTCATACGCGGCTATGGTGGGTATCTATTTGAAGTTCCTGGGTTTTTTCCAAGATCTGCCGTAGTGTGAATATTTGATCGATGGTAGACTTTACTGGTTTGAAGCCACAGGACCTATTGTTGACGAACGGCTTCAGACGTTCACATAATACGGCAGAGAGGACCTTATATGCAATGTTAAGGAGACTGATGCCTCTGTAGTTGGCGCAATTTAGAGGGTCTCCTTTCTTACGTATAGGGAAAACTATGCTGAGATTCCACTCATCGGGCATGCTTGCTTCCGACTAAGTCATCGCCTGCTGCTTTGAATAGTTCGGCAGCGATGCTGTCAGTTCCAGAAGCTTTGTTTGACTTCAGTTTAGACATAGCTATCTTCACTTCGTCGAGGTCGGGTAGGCGGAATTGTTGATCTGGTTCGCCTAGGTTGAGTGGTTCTATCTCCCTTACAGCGGAATTTACTGTTATTAGCGAAATTTCGGCTGAAACGAAGCACCAACCACGCATGATGTACCCAAGTTTGAGCACAATGTGCGTGGGACTTGTATAGTAGTGGATTATTCGTATATCTCCCGTCGTCGTCGTATGGTGCACACATGAATAATAATTGCAAACAACATCAATGACTAGCCTCAATTCGAATGCAAGTTCTTACACTTGCTGTCTCCAGGACAATGTATGTTCTCTCTTTTTAAGCTACCAAAACTGATCAAGTATCCCGTGGTACCATTTCAAAAGTTTTATGTCTAAGTCTTCGATGGAGTGACATCTATCCCCACCAAGCACCAGCGATGAAACAAATCAGGCCATTTCTACATTTAAATCATTTATTTATTAAACGATTTTTACTATCCGCTCTAAATGTCTATCTTTATTTAAACACCGTTTATTTTTTAAACGATTATTGTATTTACTGATTTTTATTATACCGTAACAAAGATGTTTTCTTATCAGCAGTCTGTTTGACCAATAACAAGCCTCAGAAAACCGAGGAAGGACGAAAGGACGACAATCCTTTTGTAAACCATCTTTCGACAAATGTCTTAATCTTTGTGAAGTATTAACCCAAGCTTATTGCGTTAGTTTGTGGTGGATATTCATTGACCATCAACAAACAACAAACAAAAATAAAAAACATTCTCTGATGAACACATAGCCTTACGTGTTCTGCACACAGCGTTATACGTGTTCCATCTTCTGAACTTACCCCAACCGCATTTAACGAAAATTGATAATGTCAAAATTAGTTCTGTCATAAAATAACGTCATCTAACTTTACTTCAGATCATTCTGTTCTTGCTTTCATTCATTCCTGTTCTTGCTTTCGAAGAGATATAATCGGTTTCAATTACTTTCACTTGTGTGCCGAAGCAAATTACTCCCAACCTAAAAATTATTTTTGTATATTTAAATTTAGTTTAATAAAGATTTTCTCGCAAGAGAATTATCAGACAATTTTGCGTATTTCGTTGTTGATTAGAGGACTATGCTGCCCCGAGACGGACGTGGAAATAGCCAAATACGGCCTAGAAGTTCACATAATCAAGTTAATCTAAAGTCACTCATTTCAGTGTGCCTTTCCTTAAATGTAATCAAATCACTCATTATTTAGTGTGCTGAGTCCCCAACTATGCTATACAGGAGTCACCACGAGAAGAGGCAATTATGTCTGAATCACAAACACGCTTCAGCTTCAGCTTCGGCTTCGTCTGCGTTTCGGTGGGTCTGCTTCGAGGTTGCTTTGAATGACATTTCTATTATTTCATACCTCCAAAGAGCAAATATTTTGTTTGTTGACATTTTTTTACAGCTGTTGAGCTGTCAGACAAAGCAAATGATCAGATAATTGAACTAGAGCTTCCGTTTGGAGTCACATTACGTTACATTACGTTCTTTTCCTTACGATTGTCAAACGAAACGTCAGGTCGAAGCTCCATTGTGATAGCATGCATTGAATTCCTATGGCTGAACTCGTAAACGTCAGGCGAAGCCGAAGCTGAAGCGTGTTTGTGATTATTAAGCACATCCGGTTTTCAAAGATCAGTTTGCTTAGAGAACCCTAAGGTTTATCCAGCGAACCATCACCTATATGGAAACGGGTTTGACTCCCACGACGCACCCTAAAAGAAATATGGGTGCTGTAGTGAAAAGTGTGAGATTTAATTCAACTCATCATCGTTCCAATAGCTTATTTTTGTAAGCTCTAGCTAAAGAAATATTTTATACCGGTAGGCGGGACAGAGTAATGTTAACCGACTTTTGTATAACTAAAACTGAAGACATGGGCTTATACGACCTGATTTTCTGTTCACCAGCGTGCCATGCCACACAGTCCAAGCATATTATCAGTTGTCTTGGCGATTTCGATTGGCCTACCGGAGCTGTCAGCGATCTGCAGCTCGAAACCATGAAAAAAGTGCTGACAAGTTGAATTGGCAGAATGCGTTACTACAAAGGCAGTCGAGGAAGTTTTTTGAATGTAATGTAAAGCCGTATTATGACTATTAAAAACAAACTAATTTTGATAATTTTTAAAAAGAAACTTGTATTTGCCCACTCTTTATATATCTATATTTTTTGTCTTTGTGTGGGTAACAAAGGAATGCTTTATATCGGGTGATTTTTTTGAGGTTAGGATTTTCATGCATTAGTATTTGACAGATCACGCGGGATTTCAGACATGGTGTCAAAGAGAAAGATGCTCAGTATGCTTTGACATTTCATCATGAATAGACTTACTAACGAGCAACGCTTGCAAATCATTGAATTTTATTACCAAAATCAGTGTTCGGTTCGAAATGTGTTTCGCGCTTTACGCAAATTTTATGCGTTTTTTTTTTTTTTAAGTTCTCAAGCTCTTAAAAAATCACCCATTATGTATTTATTGTCCTCCATTGAAAAGAAGACATTGTTTAATATAATGGGTGATTTTTTAAGAGCTTGAGAACTTTTTTTAAAAAAAAAACGCATAAAATTTGCGTAAAGCGCGAAACACATTTCGAACCGAACACTGATTTTGGTAATAAAATTCAATGATTTGCAAGCGTTGCTCGTTAGTAAGTCTATTCATGATGAAATGTCAAAGCATACTGAGCATCTTTCTCTTTGACACCATGTCTGAAATCCCGCGTGATCTGTCAAATACTAATGCATGAAAATCCTAACCTCAAAAAAATCACCCGATATATTGTACAGTGCAAAATATCATAAATTTAGGTTTACAAGAAGTAATTGAAAACAAATATCTACAAGAAAACTACTTCGTAGGAAGGTAAAGTACAGATTAAGAATAGGTGTAGTTACACGCACTTGTTCTTAGAAAACCAAAAGTGTGAATTCTTATGCAATGTAATATTAGTGAGTCGGAAGAAAATAAACAATTACTACGTGACAATGCACAAACTTAACGTAAAACAATTTTCACACTGCATAAATTTAATAAAATAAATAAAAAAGTAAACATAACACTTCCGTAAAAGGTAATATTTATTGTGTCGCGTCTAACGCCTTTTAATACAAAAAAAAATAGCTTCTCATTTGCAATCAGACTGAGTAGGACGAGCCTCTCATTAGTATAATTCAATAAAACCAAATAAATAAATAAGTACAAACATTCATAAAGTAGAAATTAAAAAAATAAAATAAAATTATTAACAAATTTGGCACACCGCCTAGATTCAAAGAGATATAAAAAATTAAAGTGATATGAAAATAAAACCTCGTGATACAAATAGTATTGTTTATTTTTTTCTTTTTAATTTTTATTGTTTATAAATTAAAACAAATAACATCTTATTTTTGACTTGGCAAATTGGTTGACAATTACATATATCTTTAAGCCTTCTTCTTCTAACCATGACAAATATAAAGATTTTTAATTAAGTGTAATGTGAACATTATTCCCTTGACTAAAAATTTAAATTAAATTTTATTATCAACATTTCATCAATTAATTTTTATGCATAATGTACACAGGTGAGTAAAAGTATTTAAATGCACCACCCATGAAGGCGCCATAAAATCCACCTGTTGTTGGTGTTGTTATTGGCGGTGGTTGTGTTCAAAAAGCTCGTCACGTAACGCGATCAAACACTACACATCAAAGACGAGCGACGACACAGACGACGACGGTTTCCGATACATTATGTTGTAGTTGCATGCCACAAGGTGATGAAGCGGGATATTCAATTTAAATTATATTTTTCGTTTTAATTTTTATTCAATGTTTTATTTTGTACGATTATTTTAACCCCCACAAGTCCTCAATTGCTTCACGTATAGTAAATTTAACGAACGAAAAAACATCGAATCATATTCTATTCACTGTCAAGTTCACGGTATTTGATTAAAGAACAATTATTGTTGGGTAAAAAATGGGCACTAGCATACGTGAGAAAATATTTGTTTGTTTCACATGGTCGATGATGTGAGATAATAAAAGCAAGGAACTCAGAAAATCATTGTTTTTTAAACCTACAGTGTTTTTAAATTCAATATTCAATTCATACAATGTATTTATTATCTGTATATATAAAAGGTATTTTGTAGCGAAAGAATGCAAATATTTTATCAGTTATCGGCAGAAGAAAATACATGTGACCTGTGATGTGCATGTGAACAGCAAGTGTTGCGTTTTATATTATCCACGTGATGATTTAATCCGGATTAGACCTTGATAATGACCGGTGGCGTGTATTGTATTGAAGGTGGTGAATGACGATGACTACGACGACGACGTACTTATGAGTACTTTGTTAGCCATTGTCAATTTAAACGCAGGAAATAATTGATTTTTTTTTAAATTATGGGCATTTTTCATTTTAACGATGATTCCGGTAGTTTTTAAGCTGATTAGAATAAATTAGAAGAATAATTTTCGGGGTCTCAAAGTGGTTGCGTTCACAATGTTAACGGAGTCTATTCTTCGTTAACTTTCGTTTAGTTTTGCTTTCGAATTGGAAGACCATTTGCTAGCGTAATTTGTGAAATAGAATGAAAGCTGACAAAATGGGTTTTTAATTGAGCGAATTTTATTGGAAAATAATTCAGAAAGTCCTTCCTTATTTTGTTTTAATTGAAATTCTGTTCTTTTTTTACTCTGGTTAAGCATTGTTTTTCTGTCACAAAAAAAAATTGTTTAAGTGTCATTGTTACAAATCGTTGGAGTTTTTAATTATTAGTTCATTTTTACTTGCCCCGAATTTTATTTGTCTTCTTCCTTTTTATCATCTGACGTATGATGTTTTTGCTTGAATTTGCTCTTCATGAACCTGCACTGCACTACACTTCTCTACACTGGCTATTTTCTGGCTGAACAAACCTATTAGGTATTATTATAATTCCTTAAATACTAACGTTAACAATTCTTATAAATATAATTAAATTATAGAGGCATTTCAGTTCTGAACTCACTAAGAAAACTGTTTGCACAAATGTTGTACGTTAGCTTGTCAATTGGATTGAAAAAAATAATTTGATAAGTCGTTATTAGGCTGGTTTCCGGTCGGGCCTTTCAACGATTGATCAAATTTTTGCTCTTACGAGCGTTGCCAGGCACTTTTTTCATCGACTTTAAAGCTGCTTTTGATATCATCAACAGAAGATCACTTTTATATAAGCTAGCAGTTATTGGTCTTTCAACCAAATTTAATGGGATTTATGAACAACTTTTATTAAACACGTCTGCAATGGTTTGTAATGGTATATCTACATATATCAAAATCCTTTAAAACCGAAACAGGTGTTCCACAAGGCTGTATATTAAGTCCGCTCATTTTCGCTCTTTTTATCAATGATATTGAAAATAAATTACCGGGAGGCGTCAACTATTGCGATTTATCTTTGAAGATTTTGCTCTATGCTAATGACCTGGTGGTGTTCTCTGATAACCCAGTGACATTGCAGCTTCAGATAAATAAACTTAAACAATATTGCGATTCGTGGGATCTCAAAATCAACATTTTGAAATCTAAAATTATGATTTTTAAACCTCAAAACCGTTCAGATAATAATGTACGAAATTGGACATTAGATGGTACCACTATTGAAGTTGTTAGCGAGTATAAATATCTTGGTTTTACTAACATTCATAATTTGAACATCAAAAATCATATTAAAGAGAAACTGGTGCTAGCCAAATCAGCTATAAACTCGATGTGGTCAAATTTTTTTCCAAGAAGCTTCGCGGACCCTACATCGAAATTTAAGGTTTTTGAGGCAACCGTGAACAGCTGCTTTTGTTATGGGAATCAAGTGTATGAATACCAATTTTTAGAGGATATGGAAGTTATTCAAAGATACTTTTTCAAAAGAATCTTCCGGCTGCCGCGTAGCACGCATATTTACGCCATATATATGTTGAGTCCGGGATTCCGCAAATATATGTTAGAAATTTAAAGGCCAACGCAGACTATCTTATTAAAGTTATACATAGACCTGATAGTAATCTGTACAAGCAAATCCTGCTTATATCACTCCATTGTGGATATTCCCCTTTTAGAAATTGGCATGCTCTTGCCACAGCACATAATTTAGCAATGAATCTAAATGCAAACAACAAACAAGAATGGAGAAATACTTTTTACAACTGCATTTTGATGGTTGATGAGGAAATTTACAAAACTAATCTGAAAAGGGCTAGGGAATCACTTTCTAGAGCAACCTATAGCCGTCTTAATTTAACTTTGGGTGATTATAATTGTTTCTGTGAGGACCTTTCTGCTTCTGATATAAGTTTAATATTCAAAATACGGACTGAAACTCTTGAACTCAACTACAGGCCACATAGAACTGACTTAGATGCAATTTGTTCACTCTGCAACTCAAACCAAAACGAAGATGTTTACCATTTTTTAACAACTTGTCCTATTTTACAAGAAATCCGTAGACTTCATTTTGATAAAAGCTTCTTTTCGTCGGAAGAATGTTTACGTGTTTTGAACGGGGAGTATGGTTGAAAATTGCTGGTACGCTATGTCTCCCATGCAAATAATTACAGAAATTCTTATTTGAGTCTGTTTTGAAGTATCTACTTAGCTAAACTAAAAGCCCCAATATTCCATAACTTGAACCTCTTAGAGTTTGCCTTTTTCCGTTTTAACTAAACTAAAAGTCCATATTCTCCAAAAATTTCCACTTCTTCGCCATTTTCGGTTTTTTAGTTAAAAAAAAAATTAAATTTAAATATTTTGAACAATCATTTAAAGTACCTAATTGTTAATTGTTAATTGTTTTTTTTTTTTTTTTTTCATAATAACTCATATTTATTGTTAACTATTCTTTTTTTTTTCTTTAAATTACTTTGCCACTTTAACAAAAAAACTTTTAAAAAAGTTGATCACATTTTTGTAGTATTATTTATATACATATGTTCTTTATTTTATATTCCATAATTGTATACTTTTTTTTTCTCAATGTAAATGTCTTGATAATATTATATACATATGTTCTTTATTTTATATTCCATAATTGTATACTCTTTTTTTCTCAATGTAAATGTCTTGATAATATTCGGCAGACGGCTCTAATGCCATGCTTGTAAGTTTATTTTTTCTATTGTAAATTATTATGTATCGTTTTTAATGAATAAAGATTTATCTATCTATCTATCTATCTATCTATCTATCTATCTATCTATCTATCTATCTATCTATCTATCTATCTATCTATCTATCTATCTATCTATCTACCTATCTATCTATCTATCTATCTATCTATCTATCTATCTATCTATCTATCTATCTATCTATCTATCTATCTATCTATCTATCTATCTATCTATCTATCTATCTATCTATCTATCTATCTATCTATCTATCTATCTATCTATCTATCTATCTATCTATCTATCTATCTATCTATCTATCTATCTATCTATCTATCTATCTATCTATCTATCTATCTATCTATCTATCTATCTATCTATCTATCTATCTATCTATCTATCTATCTATCTATCTATCTATCTATCTATCTATCTATCTATCTATCTATCTATCTATCTATCTATCTATCTATCTATCTATCTATCTATCTATCTATCTATCTATCTCTCTATCTATCTATCTATCTATCTATCTATCTATCTATCTATCTATCTATCTATCTATCTATCTATCTATCTATCTATCTATCTATCTATCTATCTATCTATCTATCTATCTATCTATCTATCTATCTATCTATCTATCTATCTATCTATCTATCTATCTATTTATCTATCTATCTATCTATCTATCTATCTATCTATCTATCTATCTATCTATCTATATATCTGTCTGTCTATAAATATAATACATACTTAAAATCTTAAATTCAAACTTGGCTGTCGAAAAACATTAATTTGCATTTTATACTTTTTAATTATCATTTGGTGAATTAATACAAAAGTGACATTTATTATAGATTTCAATTGATTGATTTAAGGGGCTATGTACATAATAGTTTGATCTACTAAAATTAGTATTCAATGGTTTCTGGAGCATATACTTGAACAACTAAAACTAAAGTTTAAACTACCAAGAACTGATGATGATGAAATTCGTCCATTTATTATTCCAACAATAAAACAAAATTGCAAGTACTTCCAATGATTTGTCAAAGAAGGAAGGTTTATGGGAGAAAGTCATTGTGAAGGGATCGTAGACAAAAGCGCAAAAATCTTTTCTGAATGGCTTTGAGTCTGTACTGTACTGTACAGGCATAGTCCAGGACTGGTCTCGCAAATGAAACAATAGAAATTTTAAAACTATGGATCACGGAAATCACGACCAAATCTCTTAATGAAACTCGGAACTTTATTTGTTTTTTTAACTATGAAGTTAATATGTTCATTAAATGTTAGTTTAGAATCTAAGACAACCATTGCACCATTCCCTGAATAATATTTAGTCTTCTTGCAAGAGAAGGCAGTCAGATGTAAGTTATTTTTTTGAAAATTGTAATGTCATCAGCATATATTATGACAGACAGACTAAGTTTGTATGATAGAAACCAAGTCATTTATAAATAAAACAAATAGAATCGGACCAAGATGACTACCCTGGGGGACACCAGAATTCACAACAAATGAACTTGAACACTTATTATGAAATTTAACACTATAACGTTTAAATATGAAGATATCCAGTTTATGAAATAGTCGTTAAAGCCTTGCTGTGCGAGCTTAAGTTTTATGACACAATTTGTCAAAGGCCTTGCTGAAATCAGTAAAGATACAATCTACTTGTTCACGTTTTTCAAAAACATCTAAACAAAAGGACATAAAGTGAAACTACAAAAGCATCTTTGAAGTAGTTTTCAAATATGTTTGTTCATCAACAATGAATTAAGAGGTGACTTCATAATGTTACAAATCGCAATAATTTATAAGTTTAGTTACAACAAAAAATTAGCAATTGTTCACCAATGTTAACATTTTTGATTATCTTGAAATAAAAAACGCTCCAGGACAATCGGACGATTGAAATGTTATGTTTCTTAAGGGTTACAAAAATGATACTTCAATTTTATGTCATTAATGTTCTAATTTTTGTTCAATTCTGCTTGTCTTTTAAACCTAAAAAAATGGTGATACATGTATGTACGTATTTCAATAAATTTTGTTGTATGTTTTACGAGGTCAGCTCGATGATCAGTCTCCTTTTTTTGTGGTGTTTCTTCTTGTCTTTTGGCTTACTCCATAATAGCACCTTTGACAGTTTGATGAAGAATATTCGTTTGTTTATGTTTCCGAGTTTGTTTAAAACTGTGAACTCACCTTACCAAGCAGATTCGATAGGATTTCTTAATAAGAGGTTGCATTTTTAATAGCTCGCTATTTGGGCAGTTGTCATTTTTGAAGCTGTCATATTTTAACATTTGACAAGTCAAAAATACGCTATTACTGAAAATGGATCGAAACACGCTTCAAAAATGCATTGAAATTAACATTTTTTTTTTTTGAAATAGAAACTATAGAATAAACAAATAAAGTTTATTGATGATAAATAAAAAAGAAAATTTTAATTTGATTGTTAAAGGAAAAGTTAGTCAACCATGGACAAAACAAAATGAACAAACCTATTTTCTATCATATGTCAGTTCACCAAAATGCAAGCTGTCACTTTTGACTTCTGACAGATCAAAAATGCAATGATAAACTAATTTATCAAAAAACAAGAAGAATTACCGGAACATCTAAATTAATACGATATTTTAATAAAATACCTATTACAAACGTGAATAGAATATAATGTACACTGTAAAAGGAAGGTTTAATTGACCCAAAGCAAATGTCGTCACAATTTGTATATTTTCATCCAAACATCCTTTCAAACAGAACTTAACAATCTCAATTCATTTCTCGTACTCAATTATTATACTCTCAGCACAAGCCATCACATCGCCCGATATTTTCTAAATTGATTACCTATCTGTCCTCAAACTGACGCAAAATAAAACATCTATTTTTATCCTCGAACTTTTAAAAAGTTTACTAGCGTTTATAATGTCACAATAATTTATAGAAAGCGATTTCTATAAAAAAAATATTGTGCCGAACTCGTCACTTATTCAATTCAGAGCCATAATTTTTAGGTAACAATTTTATAAATAAGCTTTTTTTCTTTTTTGATTTAACTCTCCCATAACATATAGTACACATGTGCACAGTACATAAATGTACGCCTTCTCGTTTAGCGTGTAGCGTTTAACGGAAATTACTCAATTGCGACTGTGATGCTTTCTCCTTCTTCGTCAAAAAATAAAAGAAATAGAATCGAGATAAAACTAGTAAATCACTCGATTTTGCTGCGCAATATTTTTATTTAAATATTGTAACACAAAAATAAAGTGATTGTATGTGTGCTGAAGTATCAATACAATTATTGCAATTAAATAAGGGAACGAAACAACAACAAAAAAAACTCCTCATCCAACAAGTGCCCTCAAGTCCAATATGATCAATTTAATAAAATTAATCTAATTAACAGTATATTATAATGTACTAATCAAACTGAGTCAACATCATCATCATCACCGTCACCCAAGAGTTGACTGACCTAAGTCAATGTGATTTCATCTATTGTGAATGTATCATAGATGGTGTCAAATCAAATCTTAAAATCAAAATCCGTTCAACAGGTCATGGTCGCATTTTTGAAGAAGAAAAAATTAAAAGAAACAATATTCAAATGACATTTCAATGTCACTTGAAATGCTTCCGGTATATTTTGTTTGTAGTGAAAATTGAACCGTCAATCCTTCAAGTTCCATGTGGGTGAATATCTCTTGACAACCTTGTCACAAGTGACTTTTAAAAAATTCGATAAACATGGAAACTTTATTGTAGAGTGAGGGTTTTCAAAATTTTTGCATGGTTATTGAACTCGCAAGATTTTGTGTTGAAACTATTGAGAAATAATTACATATATCGATTATTCTGATTTTGTCTTTTAAGTTAAAAATAAAATAAAACAAAACACATGGTAGAGGGATCGGTTAAGTGATGAGTGTCGTTTTGAAGCTAAAGTGCAGTGAACTTGTATTTTCTCGATGTTAAGAGGTTAAAGCCCCTCTTTTTTTACGGAAATATGACAATGATAAGGAACACCCGCATAAAATCAATCAAAAATTATACACGAAAATTAATGTTTTTCAACAATTTCATTAGCTTATCCGCATACAAAAAATGAGGGGGCGTTCAGATGATTTATACAAAGTAAAGTACAACGCAATACGATAAGTTTGCATTTTTGTATTCACTGAAAAATAAATTTCATAAACTCAGAACTGATGGAGGTAAATGCTTGATTTGTGAAACTGTGAATTAAGAAATGAGTTTACACAAGATTGACACGACTCGTCAAGTTGTAAATTTTTGACATTTCATCGGTTAGGTAATGTTATTCGGGAATAATTCTAATTTAATTCGATTAACCGTTTTAAATTTGACATACCAAAGCTGTCATTTGAATATTCACGAAAATTGCTGACTTTTTATGACAGACAGAGAGTTAGGCGGTATAAAAACTTGAAAGTATTATAATTTACTACTAAATTTCCGAGAGTTAAGTTGAGGATTTTCCAATAATAGGTTACATTTTAAATATCCCATTATTGTGACAGCTGTCACTTTTGAAGTTGTCAAAGGAAATGAAAATACATTTAACTATTAATACGAGTAACTACGCCAAAAAACTCGCTGGTAATAATAAAACTGGTGAACAAATTGAAGCTGTTGGAACAAGTTAGTGATGCGAAGAATCGAAGCCGAGTTCATCGGAACTGGAAGAATTGATGGATGACGTCTATTTTCATCAAGACTGACTGCAACAAAACAATCTTAATTTTGCAAGGAACATTTCTTGACTATTTCATATCTTGCATTAAAATGCACAGTTGGCCGTATTTTAATATCTTTATGATTTTTTCTTTGGAGTCACCTATCTATCGCTTCAAGACGTCAAAAGTAGCAGGCTGGTCATAGAAAGTTTCATGAAAAGGATATGGTGTTAATGGCATATTTTGCTTTTTATAAATAAAATGAAATAAACATCTTTTTATGTTTCTTTAAAAATATTCTTTTTTTATATCAAAATCAAACCTCTTATTGGAAAACCCTTTACACTACTACGAATTTTAGGGACTTTTTTACTAGTCCAAATTTTAATTAACAAATTTCGAATGACAAAGTTTCAAAAGACAAAACTTGAAGAGATGAAAGTTCAAAATTTTAGCTAATAGAACGTAAAAATGCGGAAATCGGTGTTTTGACACATTTTAATCAAAAATAAATTCATTTATTTCAACAATGGAAAATCCCATCAAAATGTACTTATGCAAAAATTCCATTGGTGAGAGGATATTTTTTTAGCTTCTCGCTTAGAACTCAATTTACATTCAACACCTTATCAATTTAATGAGGTTGAGTCAACAAAATTTTATAAACAAAAATGATAGCAAATTTAATGTCAAAATGACAGATTCTAATTATTCAATTATGTATGACTCTTTCTTATGTCATACATACATCACCAACACACACTTCTGTCACACTTGTGTGTGTTCGTGTTTGTTTTTATTGCTGTCATTAAAAGCAAAATAAAGAGATCAAAACACAACCTCAATCTCGCTTGTCATTAAACATCAAGATTCTTAATGGTTCTTCTTTGTTTTAGCTTAAACTAAACAAAACAAATAATAATTGACCATCAGACCAGATAAAGGTCTGTTATTCTTATTATTATTATTATAAAATACAAAATGACTGATCGAGTTTTGTTGTTAGTTAAAGTCACTCATTTTTAACAAGTTTCAATGTTGATTCTTATGTATTAGTCATTAACACGTACTTGTACTTGTTATGTACACTTTCGAATAATTTCTGTATATTTTCGCTTTTTATTTTTAATTTTTAAGTTTCTGAATGGAACAAACTGGTTTGATTCAGAATCATGATTTTCAAAATGGACTCTCCTAGAAAATACCGGTCAATTGGTTTTAATAAAAAATGTAATTAATTAGCTTCTTGGAAAGATTATGTTTTTATTTTGTTGAGTGTTTTGTTTAATGTAAGTGGCACGATTAAAGAACGTGACTAATTGGTGTGAAATTCCTTAATTCAAATGTTGGGGTATAGATTAATTCAAGAGTTTTGGAAAATTATAAATTTGTATTCTTATAACAGGAAAAAGTACATATATACATATGTAGTATGTGAAACAATTAATAAGTAGGTAATGGCTTAAGAGCTTTATGGTTAATTCAAGGCATTCAAGACTATAATATTATCAGGAGCTTTATATTATTTAAGTAGCAATTAAGTGTCTTTATATTTTATTACTTAGTTTGTTATTAGGTGGCTACAAGTAATATCATAATTTAAATTGAATGTCATTTTGTTGCTCACTTAACTGATTCTTTATCTACTGTCAATATGAATGTCAAGGCAAAATTACCTTGTTTGTGTGTAGGATCAAAAACTAGACTTAACGTTTTTTTTTTATTTTAAGTATTTGAGTTAACAATGAGTTAACTGTAGTCTGTAGAACTGTCAAAGAAATGTGTGGAATATGAATGTAACGAACAGCGCTAGCGTCACAACGGCTACGTACGAGTCAGAATTGACATCTTAGGATTAAAACTCTACAAACAAATCTGGATCTTTTGGATAGTTTATCAAACGCGGAAAAAATTTCCAGCTTTACATTTTAAAATGGACGCATACAAAGTAAATATCCTTTGAAATTTTAAACGGAAATTTCATGAAATTTGTTAAAAGTCTACAATAAACTTGACAACGAGAAATGAAACAAATTTTAAACTTCTCTGCATAAGTCCTTATTACTAGCAAACCTATACAAACGACACAAATATTTATTAAGGACATCCTTTACAAAGTCTGGAACCAAATCCTAATCCAATCAAACAAATCTTCTCCACTTGAATCATTTTCAGAAGAAGAAGATTAAGTTGATACTAATTCGTTAAAAATTGCTTTCACATTTGGTTAAATTTATTTATTTAATATCAAACTCTTACCGACCAAAATAAATTAGAAAATAAAAAGAAAAACTTGTATCTGTCCAGCTGACAGCTGAAAATTGTATTAGTATTAATACAGAGAGGTAAATCTGCCGAAAAATCCAGATCTGCAGATTTGATCTTAAATACAAAATAAATCAATTTATTTTGCCCCATAGAATACATAAACCCGGGCAGTTTTTATTTTGATATGTCTAGATTCACAATAAATTGATTTATTTTACCCATCGAAAACCACATCATTCTCGCTGTAATCAACAGTAAAACTTTGCCATTTCGGTAGGTTCGTTCAATATAACGAGTTATTAGGTTCGTTCGATACGCGCATTATGCTAGTGTAGACGTTGATTTTTATGACAGATTGTAGTACAGCGATTCTTTTTGCTGCTAAACATATACAGTTGTATTTAAAGTGTACATTTCTCTCTCTCTTGTAGAAAAATATATTTTTACTTATTTGAAACTGTCAGCTATTAAATTGTTGTATAGGATTTTTCAAAAGGAACTTTATTTAAAAAAATAGGAGTATTTTTGAGAAATCAATGGATAAGGACCACTTTTGTATTGTAGTGTATCGTTTAATTTTAAGTACTGGCGTAGTTTTTACTTCTTGTTATATTGCAAAAGGTTAAAAAATGACAGCTACTAGGGTATTGGAAAACGACATATAAACTTGACAGATTTTGAAATAAATGCACATATAAATAAAAATAATTCCGAGTAAAGGAACAGACCTTGTGGAGGAAATTAAATGTCAATTTTGACATTTGTACAGTTATAATTAAAATACAAAAAAATCACTGAGATTCCATTGGATTGTGTAATCGGCATTAATATTAATATATTTTTAATAATCCCAAACTGTCAGCTGACAAATTGTATTTGTATTTGTATTTACTTAATGTCAAAAAATCATTGAGAATCAATTGGATTCCTAAGCAGCATTATATTAATATATTTTTAATAATCCCAAACTGTCAAATGTCAAATTGTCTTATACATATTTAAAAATGACAACAATACACAAACGACAAATTTGAATCTGACATATGTTCTGAGGCATCATTTCAACTTAGATTTCTATTTTGACTTTCACTTTCGTTAAATTTGAAAATAAAATATTTATGGTACGAATGCGAATGTACAAAAATAATTTTAAAATTTTAAATCCAAAGTCAACTTGAGCCTTTGTTTCTTATGTTTGGCAAAGACCTAATTAAACTCGAGTTGCAATTGAATATAATGTACCTGATACACTCGTATTTTCGTAAGAGTCATTCAAAAAACATGACATGTTCTATGGTATGCACTGAAGCTGTCGAGTTCAATGTCGTCAGATGGATATGCGGAAGTTTTTCTATTTTGTATTTCGATCATAATGTAGGTACCTACTTATCTATATCAGCACTTATAATAAAATAAATGTATTCACTATTTTCTTTAATATGCACACCCTTTAATTTATTTTATTATACCCCTATAATTTTTGCTTTTTCCTTTTAATAACTAATTATAAATGGACATAGGCGCCTGTTACCGCCCAGAGTTACTATAAAAAAATGGAACTATTATGGAAAATACTAGTTCGTGGCAGACAGTTTCGCTTTTTATTATTTTGCGCAGTGTTATAAATTATTAATTAAAGTGTGCTAAACTATTTGCGGTGAAATGTTTATATTTTTTTGTCTATGATGTATTTTGTATGTTTGACCCTTTGGCGTATATTTTTCATTTGCAAGCAGTTCGTTTGACGTAACATTTGACGCGATTACATATAATTTATATACTTTTTGATTTAATATTGATATTCAATTTCAATTTAATTGTTTTCATATAAACACTACCCGTCATTTATGTATATGAAGAGAATGTATTTTTATAATAAAATGTGATCGTCACAACATTGAATTTAGTATTGCATTTCTTTTGAGTTTGAAACCGCAATGGCCATAGGGTCGTCATTCTACATCGATTAATAATTCGAATCTGTCAACGTAAAAAGTGACAGCTATTAATTTATAGAGGTTGACCATCAGATTTTTAAGAAAAGTGATCATTAGGTGCGTCCCAGAAGATAAAATCTAACTGACATTGAGTTGTCAATTATCGCAGGCAGAATTGTGTCAAATTTATTTTTTGTAATAACAAGCTGCCCAACTGGGAATTAAAGGAACTGCTTTTACAAAATTTAACCTTTACATTATGTCTAATGATTCTACAATCCGTCTATCAAATTTTATCTATTTAAACCTGAAAAACGAATAAAATACAATGTTTCAAATGAAAAATGGTTGAAATATTATATGTCTACTCAACTTTCAAGTCAGAGTTCAAAGAAAATCAATACCTGTATGGTATTGTATGTAATCATTATTTCCGTACACTTAACAAAAATCCTCACCAGGTGCGCATAATCGCATACGGATTGTCAAACTATTTTAAAGATCACCGCCAAAGTGAAATTGCGCATAGAATAACCGTTGAAACAATTTGAAATCCACCAACGCTTAAGCGATAATTGGTATAAAGTACCTAAGGCTGCAGGCACACGTGCAACGTGCATTTTTTAAAAGATTAATTGTTTTCCTTATGTAACCCTGTGATCCTTGTCAATAAATAAAACTTAAAAAATAAAATACATACAAACTAAACATAAACTAGCTTATCGCAGTAAATTGCTGTGTAAGATGAATTTTGCAAATAAAAACAAAATATAACCAGCACTTAATCATTCTCCCACGTAAAGCGCCTTGGTTTTTGTTTGTGTCCTGTCCATATATCGCCATATCGAAAACATTTTTAACTGAACTGTAGCAAGACCGCTAAAGCCTTAATCAACTTTTCCAAGTCACTTTGCCAAAAGAGTCATCTATCTATCTTACAGTTAAAAAGCTATGTATACATTCAAGTGAAAGTTACTGCCATCACATCACAGAGTGCGGTGGCGGCGCCGCGCGCACGGCCGGCACACATGTCAAAAATGTCCAAGATAGACAATTTTACATCTTTCATGTCATATCTCCGTTTGATTACCCTTGCACTTTAAGATTGATTTTGCCTCAAACGATCGTTTGGTTTTTTTGCATTGCAGCTAAAATGCTTCGACTGTAAAGAGATATTATAGACAGCTAAGACGCAGACGGTGGAGTTTATCTTTCCCAGCCAGACACTGGCACTGGGTGCATAATCACGCCTGCCGCCTAATGCCTTTGGTTATGGTATATGAATGAGCATAGGTATAATTTGTCTCCTATTCACCCAGACTGACCAATGGATCTTGTCATACATGATCAGCATTTAAGCCAAGATCACATTACGGTCAGTAGACAGCAGCGCCGCAGACTTTAACGACGACACGTCAACCAGCGACGAAAGACGAACGACCGACGACGCACGAGCGAGGATACGACGAAGCGAAGTAGACGTAGACAACGACGACGTAACAAACTAACAAACAACGTCTGGTAATCCATCAAGATCGTGTCTAGTGTGTGTAGGACATAAAGTGCGCATGTTCTGAGTTTTGTTTCTTTTTCAAGATAATGTTGTTTAATTTTTATTATTTGATTTCAAAATTCAAATTAAACGCATTCACATTGCAACATTTAGATACTCTTACGTATATGTACATATAGAGTTTCCCCGCACGCGCATGATATCATATGGCTTAAAAGTCTATGTTCGCAATGTCAAAGTGACAGGTCGAATTACATTTTTCGAGTTATTTCCGTTTATTTTTTTGATGTTTCATAATTTTTGAGGACAAATATGACACGTAATGGTAGACTTTGAATGAATTATATGAGTACGTTTGACCTTAGCTAAAAATTTGTACAAAAAGAATTTATGTCTGCAAGTGTCAATTTAGCGATGCAACATTCACTTATGCGAGACGTGTAAATGAGGCATAAGGTTTAAGATTTTGACGTTTGTTTGTTTTACGATATGAGATTTTTATTACACGTCATCCATTTATCTCAGCGGCGCGCGGGTGTGTGATTTTAGTGACCCTAATGTTAAAAAATTAAATTTTCCAAACATGATAAAGAAGATAAGATATTATAATGTGATCACAAAATACATAAGGTACAGCTCACAATCATGTGAACAATGTTAAAACAATAACCCACGCAAAATATACTATAACCGTATCCATATAAAATGAAGTATGAATCACACAAATCTGGTCGTTAATATTATAGATACTATACGAAACAAGACATTATATGTGGATACAGGCGTATTTGCTTGTTATTTTGAAATATAAACAATTACTTAAATACAAATGTACCTGCAAAGTATATTCTTTGCAAAAATTCTTCCCACAATTATTTAGATGTCGAATTTCACATGACTATTGTCGTCTTACGTCAGTTTGTGGTTTCGCAATATTTGTAATGCATATTCTTCTATTTTCAATTCTCTAGTAAATTTTGTTAAGCTTTTAGATTTACATACGTTATTTTGGTTAAATTAAAAAGCCAATATTTTAACATAAAAACATGCGACACTTACTTTTGGTCTGTTCAAAACAAAAATAACTGTCAAAATGGTTTATAAATGTGTTGGTCCATACTTTTTGCATTTTTGTTTTTAAATACAAAATTTAGTTTGTTACATTACTTTTCTCATGAAAGAGGAGATGTTTTTCAATACAAAGGGGGTCCTGAGAACTGTCACTGTGACTTCTCTAAAATAAAATCAATTTACAATCGTGTTTCATTGGCCACGTAAAACATAGCAGTTATTTTATGTATTGATTGAAGTACAAGTACATTATAACGGAATACTCAATCGGTTACAGCTGAATCCTATGAATTCCATTTACAATATTGTCAACAGGCGTTTTTCCTTTTTTTTAGTTCTGAAAAGAGTTCTGAACACAGTCCGAGCATATGAAATACACTCTGAACATCGCTTAGAATTATTTTTGAAGTACCACCGGAACATTTTTTGACACTTGTCAATTTGGTGCAGGGAATTAACTTCACGGGAACTACCTTCACATGGGAACTAACTTCACCACTAGTGGGAATTAATTTAACCTTTTTTTGGTGAAGTTATTTCCCACTGAAGGTGGGAGATAATTTCACTTTTTTGTGGGAATTAATTTCACTTTCATGTGTAACTGTTTCCCACGGAAGGTGGGAACTAACTTCACTCTTCAGTACAGTTAAAGTAAATTAACATGTTATGTTATTTTTATTCTCGCATACGCTAATCTAAGAAAATCTTTAATGCATAGGCGGGCGGCGCAGGGACATAGGGGCCAGAAAAACGTATAATAATTTTAAATAAACGTATAAAAGGTTTTTTTTTTAGATTTGAGGTTTTTAAAAAGAAATAAAATGCATATAATTTAATATTATGGCCAAGAATGTAGCTTTATTATAAATATACGTTTTTTTTAATCAATAAGAGCCTTATGTCAGTAATAACTCCCCGAATTTTCGCTTCCAAGACTTCAATCGTTGCGAGCTTATCTGCGTAAACAAGTAACTTTACAAAACCAAACAAAACATATTCAGGATTCCGTCTATTCAATCCTAAATGGTAAAATATATTGAGCATAAATCAAGTGACAGTTGTCAACAAGACATACTTCGAAAAAAAGTATTGCCAGATTGAAAACCACACCTGTTACTTTGGCTTTCCATTTGGCAAACGCAATATTGATTTTTTTTAAATTGAAAATAAAATTATTTTTGTAGACCTTATCTATTACGTGGCCCCAAAGAAAAAAGTCAAAAATTTTTTTATCACAATATCTCCGTGACCAATTGTGAACATCTCTTAAAGAAATAAAACTGTGACTTCGAAAATGTCTCCATTTTTTAGTGAATTTTAACAATTTCAATGGCGTAATGGCGTATTTTTTACTTGATAAAAACGAAAAAAATGACAGCTTCAAAAGTGAAAGTTGTCCAAACAACTTGTTATTCAATTTAAACATCTGAATATTTTATTCAAGAGTTTTAATTTCCGCAAATTCACAACACTTAACCAATTTCATTATTGTGACCTTAAAAGTTTCTGCATCTCATCTCTCTTCAAAAATCATGAAGATCTTAATTTTGAAACAAAAAGATAATTTGTACCTTTTAAATTTATGCCAAATTTTAAAAATACAGTATATAAATATTTTCTAATTTTATTTGATTTTTTTTGTGCACTTAAAAGTCAGTGAGCCATCAGCCATCTCACATTCCAAGGCATCATCACTTCGTTAATTTCTGAACAGATACTTGAACACTTGAACAAAACCGTTGAATATCACCAGCAGCATTGCCAACAAAAAATCACAATTATAGTGCCGGGTATTTCTATTTTTAGAAAAACTGCCAAAAATAAAAGCAAGAACAATTCTCTCTCGTTTCGTCTCGACCAAGTCTTAAAATAAATTTAAAATACCTTTTTAACAATAAACACAAAATTATACTTACAATTTATGTCCATTGTTCAGAAAATACCGTAAGTTTACCGTGTGGTTTAGAGGTTACATTCAAAATGTAAACAATAAACGTAAAAAATACATTTCCTCGTATTTTTGTTGTAATCGCGTAGGCATGCTTAAGTGGTGCTTCGTGTAGACTGTAGACCCTCACAAGTCTTTTTATTTTTGTTTGATGGATTGCAAATTGAAAAGAATATTTCTTAAAAAATATAAGTTCTGGTGTTTTTGTGTTTTCTTTTTATTTCGTGAGGGAAGCTTTCAGTTTCAGAATTCTGTCAAAAAAAAAAATAAAAACAGACAACGTTCGAATCGAAACACCTCCCCAGCGAGTTAATTGATTTTATTATTCTTTGCAAATATCAATATATCCACGCTCTGCAAATACAATTGAGTATATTTGAGTAAAAGCAAAGCAAGTCGTCAAGGTCATGTGACAAAATGAGACAATAAAACAAAAACAGACGACGCGACACAGGCCGAATTGTTTGAATTTATATTTTGTATGTGCGTTTCTAAGATTTTTATAAAGACGCATGCTTTCAAAAAAAAAAAAAACAACCTAAATTTAAATGGACACTGGACGACGATTAAGATGACGATGATGTATTTGACAAACATAGATCCATAGCCAACGCGCCGCATGAACAACTACGCGACTTATGTCATTTGCAATTTAAAATAATTATTATAAGAGGGTTCAGTTCTTTTAATTTGGAATTATAATAAATGTAAATAAACATTGAGTTTGCGAGACACACTTAAGTCGGTATAGTAGACTTTATAAAACTGATTTAATCTAGCAGATCAAGGAGGAATTGGAATTGGCAGACGGCAATGCCATGCTCAAATGATTTAATGTATCATAAATAATGTATTCAACCCCTTAAAAATTATGAACAAATAAAATCTAATCTAATCTAATCAAGGAGGAATTGGAAGGTGGAAACGGTTGAAAGAATCGAGAAAATAATATCAAATTTAGACAGCTGTCACTTTTTAAACTGTCATCTTTTGATATTTGACAAGTGAAAACTCCGCTATTATTTAAAATGGACCGCTAAACTCTTAAACAATTCATTGAAATTATTACAGTTCGCAGTTTTGCAAGAAAAGTCTTCTAAGAACTTTTAGGGTTTTGACAACTTTCAATTCATTTTGTGAACGCATCCTTTCATATCGAACTATCAATTTATTCAGAACAACTTCTGCAAATTTTTAAAGAATCGTTGACCCTGACTTTAAGCGTGTTAACTTCAATTTTCGGTCGTTATTCTCGCTCTAGTAGACAATAAAAAGTTTAGTGCAAAAATTTAATTCCGAATATTTGTAGTGTGATGTGTCAGTGAGCCAACGGGTTATTCTTAAAAATTGAAGTAGTGAGGAGATCCAAAAACCGCTGACTAGTTCTCAAGGGGCCACTTATTGACTTTTGACTTTTCATCATTGACAATTTTGTTTCACTGAAATTTTGTATTCCCACCTGTCAGATTTTCTTTCAATGATTAAATGCTTAATTCCAGTCAGGAAATATATATTTGATGACAGAAATTTTTAACGACAGTTATAACCAACCATTCAGAAAAATTCCAATGATTGTTTTCAATAATGAAAACCAATGATAGATGTAATTGGACCCTTAGGGGCCAGTTATAGCTATCATTAAAATCGATCTGGAAAATTTTTCGAATCGATATTTGACGATGTTTCCCTTTGATTAGGAATGAAAATTATATACTGATCGATCGGAAATCACACAAATACTTTTTTTTGAGGAAAAAAAGTGTAATTGCGCAGTTATGTTTCTCTAAAAATGTATTTTTCTATTTTCCGGACGGAAATTCATTTTCCTGAACAGCTGATACTTTTATGTTTAAAAGTGAAATGAATCGTTCCACTGATTTGTGTTCCAATTTCACACAATTCCAATGACAGATTTCTTTCAGTAAAAATTTTTCGGTGGATTTCAATCAGGAAAATTTTTTCAATGACAGAAATTTTTAATAATAGCTATAAACGACCAGTCAACAAAATTCCAATGTTTGTTTTCAATGATGAAAACCAATGATAGCTATAACTTGCGCCTTAGAACTTGGCATAAATGTGTTTCAATTCCACATGTTTCTGTTTCAACTTACTACATACTTAACTGCCAGAATTAATAACTCCTTCACATCTGTTTACATTTATAAATTAATCAGAAATGTATTCCTTAGTAAAACTAAGAAACAATTAATTATGGTCTTAAATGAATTTACTTGTATTCTTAATGATTCCTATTATGTCAAAAAGATTTTGACAATTGTTTAACAAGAACAAACATTTGCATCTTATTGTTTATTTCAAATTTTATTTGCATTGTTGTTTTTTTTTGCAATACAAAACAAAAATCTTAAAATATTGTTTGTCTAGGTGTTATCACAACCTTATGTTAATAATTAGCAAAATAAATGAATATTGCAGCTTTATACACGCAGTTGTTTTTTAAGTTTAAAGAAACATAAATCAAATATTCAGATGAAAACACAACTTTCATTTAAAACAAATCTTATTGTGCATGGCAGAAAGATGTCATTATGGGAATCAAATTCTGGCGTGCATCGTTATATATTTCGACCATGAATTCGGCTTTTCAAGTATTTCATCCGAACTCTTATCAGTGAATAAGTTTCACGCCCTGTATTAGATAGTGTTCCAATCTTGTTGTTGAATTCCCATCATACAGGAAAAGATTGTTACCTCGAATTTATTTACTACTTAATACAATTTAATAACAAATTAAGGTAATTTTTCACGAAGACACTCATGTGTCATACATGACGTGATATAATTTCAAATTTTTAAAAATGCATAACTAAATGTCAAAAATAATCCAATGTTACCATCTGTCAAATCCTTTTAAATAGCATTGAACTTTTTGTCTCAGTTTTTTTCTTCAAAGACTCGATGAGTTATAGTTTGGCGCGTCGAGGTGGCGCGCACCATTTCGTTGATTGATTAATCGCAAGAGCGGAAACATTTCGATGCCACCTTGGCTAAGTGCACTTTTTTCATTTAATTGCTATAATATCAAAAGTACGGTTTTATATATTTACCTGGCGTGCGATATTCTTGTGATTTTAATCACTGATGACCGTATAATTATTCTTCTGCCAAAAAAAAAAAAAAAATAACATTCACATGTTCTGTCACAGTCAATGCATTGGTCTTTATTCGCTGTAAAATAAACGAAGTTATGAAGATCCCAATAAATTAATCAGCATAAAGTTTATAGTTCGATTTATTTTAATGAACCATAATTAGTGGTTTTTTGTATGTCATTTCAAACTTAATAATGCTGTCAATTTAATTTCATTCAATTTGGCTTTTGTTGAAGGATAAAGGTAAAATGGCGGCGAAATTGCATTTCCGATTTGTGTAAATGAACCTTAAATCCTGTTTGTAAAACTGCATTGAGTTTAAATGTCAGAAAATGTGTTTGTTTGCATGTTTTTTAATTGAAATAACGAAGAAAATACTAAGTTTATAGTTTCGTTGTTTTATTATTGCAAAAGACTATAAGAAAGTACTAACAATTCTAATGATTTAAAATATTTACATCGTTAATAAAAAGACTGGCCTCGAGACGAAAAAAGTCACAGTCTAGAAGACTTATTTAATGAGGCAACTTAAGTGTGCTACAACCAATAAAATTAATTTAATTTAATGTATGAACAAAAACAACATATTATAGAATGGCGCCAGCCGTTGCGGTGGCGCTGATTGCATACTTAAATATTCTGAAATAATACAAACAAATTTTCTATAAAGGTAATATTGGTTTCGTACCCTAATGAAATTCTTCTACGACTTCTGTAAAACGAACTGGCTCTCTAACTTACGAGTAAACACGATGATCTCTGAGCTTAGATAAGTTTTAACCTTTTGAAAAAAATCCAAAATTATAGTATTGAGACATGGTACTGCGCAATTTTGCAATTGATAACAAAATAATAAAACGCAGCTTATTACCTATATATTAAAATTTGGCTAGACATAATAATCGATCATTCGTATATTTATAATAAGGTTAATATGTTTTCATCATATGTTCCCCACATCTCAATTAAAAAAAACGGACAAAATTGCTTGGGGTTCTTCTATCATTTTGATGGAAAGTTTTTTGATGTTTGATAATAACTATTTAAATGCAATTACTTTTTAAATTCTATTTTTGGAAAATATTTTGTATTGATTAACTTGATAAGGTGTAAAAATAAATATTTAGATTATTTTCAACCGATAAGATAAGCTTAAAAAACACGACTTGTGCATATGTTGATATAGAAATAGAGCAAGGAGTCAAAGGTCTAGAAAACAATTTACGTTTAAAATCAATTTGCATTTGTGAATTAAACCATACAAATAACTTGGACTGAAAACATTCTCTAGTTTTCATTTACACGAGACTTTCCAATAAGAGTATTAAAAGACGATATAAGCTAAATGGCCGCCACTTTTAGAGTTGCATCACCTTATTTTTTTCATGAAACGTTCCATGTGACCATTTCGGTTATTTAGGCGGTATGACTCCTATGATCAACTGTGATCACTTCTTCGAGAAATAAATTGCTAACTGTGACTGCAAAAGTTGCGCCATTTTCGTAGGGAATTTAAACAGTCCCAATGCTTGCGTTCAATCTCGTGTTGGATAGGGTGTCTTGGATAGGTGGATTTTTAGATACCTTGTTGAACGAGTTCGATAGCTGTATAGAGATACATAGCTGTCAAAAAATAAAAACAACTTTCAGCTGTTCACAAAAAGCAGAGAAACATTTAAGCTTCGAAGTCAAAATTGTTGTAAGATAAAACATTTAATGGATAATTCAATTGATTCGTCGGACGATGATGAATTGATGAGGTGCGTAACAATTTAATAAATAAGAGATAACCTTAATCTGTAATCTATGTTAAATTTCCTCTTAGCTCAATTGGAATTATGTATATACTTTACTTTACTACACTTTATTTATAATACAAAAAGCTGAAATCACTTTTCAAGGTTCTTGAAATTCAACCATGTGTTGAATCAGCTGTTATGTCAGATATTTACATACCCCAGAAATTCTTGGATACCTTTGGATTCTTTTTTTGACATCGCAGCTATTTTTGATCAGCTGTTATTTTACACGTAAAACACTAACAAAAATGTATCCGAATACCCTATCTGTCTGAGATTGAACGCAGCAATTGTGTTGTTGTAGCGTGTATCGTTCTATTTTTTGTAATGAAGAAGTGTTTACTTGCCAAATGTCAAAATATGACATCTGCCTCAATAGTTGGTTATTCAAATGAAACCTCTTATTGGAGACCTTTTTAGATATCCAAAACTTGATTATGAAGGTTGTCTTGTTGCATACTAAAAGCAAATTAGAGTTTTGCAACAAACTAACAATTTCATTGCTATTATTGCGATTTTTGGAATGTTTGTCATTGGTGAGTATTTAAATTAATTACCCAATATAAAATGTAGTGCTCTGTCATTTTTGACAATCAATTACACTTTCGATATACACATAAGTTCTAAGGTGATTTTTATCTTTTTATAAAATCTCCAAAACCAAGTATATAATGTTCACCTACAAACCTTGTTTTTTATTTATTTGATTGTAAAGATTAAAAATATTTTGGACACTTAATTTGCTAATCACCATTTCCTGTCATTAATCATGACATAGTCAAAGTAAACAACTTTATTATTGAGAATGCAACAATTCCTCAACAAAAACATGACCGAAATAAAGACAGGTCGGCAAGATGATAATAGTTTTCCAATACGTAATAAAACATCTCATTGATAACATTATTTTCACATCTTTTTTATCAAAGGTCTTAGTCCCTTTCCAAAAATTATATTTTATTGTTTTTTCCTAAGCTAACATCTTCAACTTACGGCCAGTAATGGAAATCTTCATAGGACTATCATTTTCCCCGAAATCTTCTTATGTTATCGTGAATCAAAATAAATTATCTTTCTCTGGAAATGTTTTCTTTATTAAATTTTACAAACAATAAAAACATAATTTGCGTAGAAACTAACGGGTGTTTATTTAGACGTGTGGTGGCACTACTTTTGTTTTTTGATTTAGTCTTTTTGACAACTGTCACTTGGTTTATTCGATTTTTCATTTCATAATGAATAGAATTGCTCCTCAACAACGTTTGCAAATCGTTCATATTTATAACCAACAAAACCAACAATTTATTGAATGAACTTTATGATGAGTGCATTATCTCTGATCTTGGGCCTGTGGCGTCGGCTAATTGCCTGAAAGCATTCAAAAACACCCTTTTAAAGCGTTCAGATCAAACTAGTGGACCTTTGTTTTTGTATGTAATTTTACAATATTATCGAGGCCATTTACACTTTTCATTATTTATATTTATTGTTTAAAATTTTAATGCAAATCAGGTGTCCCGGAAATCATGTCATGCACTGAGTTTTGTTTATTTTAAAATTTAAAAATAGGTGGTTAAAATAAATTGACTAAAAGCGGTATATCCTGGATTTATTTCCAACTGAATGTTATTTTTGTCTGATATGTAGTTACTGCTTTATGTCTATAGATATTATTTTTTGTGGTTGATAGTGAGGATGGGTTGGGCATTTATTTCTCAGGAACAATGCTTTAGCTAGATTTATTTACACATTTCATGTTTACACAACAGAATGCAGAAATTTGACATTACTTTGAAGTAAATGAACAGAGGCTGTATTAGACATCTGTCAAAACGTAGAGACACTTTTTCTTGTTACTTAATACTTTTTAAATAAGTCAGAGAAAAGTAAACAAAATTTGAAACTTATAAACAAAAGATTTGGAAGTGACGTTTAAATTTTCTAGAAATCAATGAAAATGACTTAATATTTCAACCATTAACAAAACTCTCATAATTCTTTGCACTTTTGTATTAAACATGAGTTTATCATTTTTAATAAAATGAAAAATGCTGTTTTAGTGTTTTTGTTTTACTTGATGTACAGTGTACACGTTTTATAAATAAATATTTTCTTACCAATCTATCATGAATTATTATCAAAAATCTAACATAAAATGATAAAAAAAGACCGCTGTTTTGATAGAATGACTCAAAACAATACAAACTATGTACTTAGATAAATAATCAAACATAAATCTATCAAAAAAATGTGACTAAACCCTTAAACATTTAAAAATAATAAATTTCTAAAATTTGTTCGTGCTACTTAAAAATAAATATGCTTGTCATTCAAATACTAATAGCAATAACATTATTTTTATTTTTGTCTCAAGTCAAATGACTGCAAATAAACAAAAAAAAAAAAAATTTACTTTGAGTGTCAATTCAATAAAATCAATGAAAATAAATCAATTTCTTTGCACCCGTTGATGGCTGTCAAGTTTTTAAGAAATGTCAAAATAAAGATTTTCAGAATATTGGCGTTTTCTTGGGCAGTAAAAAGTTGATTTTTTTTGTTGCAACTATTAAACGTCAAAATCATCCATATTTGTCAGTTTGACCAGATTTATTGATTATTGATTATATTAATGATAAACTTCAAAATAATTAAAATTAATCTTTAAAACAGTTAAACCGCCGCGCCGGCCGCACCACTTAGGAAAAACTGTGTCTATTTAATGGCCACTAGACAAAATGACTTGCTCTTAATTCAGGAGCTTTGGATTACAGGTGTTAGAATTAGGAACCTAAACTCAAAGGAAATTATGCTGTACAAAGCCAACCTTGACGGCTCAAACAGTAATTACAGAACCATGTTGATTAGCTAGGAAGCAGTTTCATTTCTTTCTTTTGACAGTTTTTAGTAATATGAAACAGTTGGCAGTAAAACTGGGACAAGAAGGATCGCCATTCCTCGTTATAGGATCAAGCCGCATGCCCCGCCATGCCAAGTGGGCCAGTGCGGGTTAAACACGCACGTAGGAATAGAATTGATCTGATCTTCTTCGGTTGCGACTACAAAGCACATCACGTTCAGTGCGAAAGCAGGGATATTAATACCAGGGGTGAGTCTTTTACAAACTTGATCATGTATAAATTAAATTCAGAGCAACGCAACGCTTCAAGGAGATTTTCTCTCACCATTTTTGTGGACTTAGCAACGTAAAGAAAATGTGAATACATCCATCAACGTTTCATGATCTCATCGTGATGTTTATCATTGAATATCTAGTATGAGTCGCAATTAAGTGAACAAATTGAAAGATCAATGGAAAGCGTAAACGGGTGTTTTAAATTCATTGAGGTTTGTTTGTTGACTTTAGTTTGTGAATCATCTGTCATTTTGACTTTTATGCGTTCACAAATTTGACAGGAACTCAACATTTTTGACATATACGAAATTAATCGATTTAGGCTTAGAAAATTTTAGTAAATTATGATTTCGAAAACAGTTCGAATTCTGAACATAAACGTTGGTCAAAATATGGCACAAACTTAACCAGCAGCTGTACAGGTTTGTAAAGAAAGTTTGTTGACAAAAGTGTGCGTCTAGAAACGAGAACCCCGTTGTTTTTTCGAGACAAGACGGTGACGTAAGAAGTAGAATTCTAGCGAGGTAGAATAGCAATAACTAAAATCTTGTCAAGCTAACTTTTCATACTTTTTTTTACAATTGGTATCGTATTTTCTTATTATTCTGAAAAGAGACATAAAGTTGAGCTGATGCACATCTACAATAAAATAGGAGCCCAAATGACATTCAAGTCCTTTTGAAACTTTATATCGGGTGATTTTTTTGAGGTTAGGATTTTCATGCATTAGTATTTGACAGATCACGCGGGATTTCAGACATGGTGTCAAAGAGAAAGATGCTCAGTATGCTTTGACATTTCATCATGAATAGACTTACTAACGAGCAACGCTTGCAAATCATTGAATTTTATTACCAAAATCAGTGTTCGGTTCGAAATGTGTTTCGCGCTTTACGTCCGATTTATGGTCTGGTCATTTCTGGTTGAATGGCTACGTAAATAAGCAAAATTGCCGCATTTGGAGTGAAGAGCAACCAGAATCCGTTCAAGAACTGCCCATGCATCCCGAAAAATGCACTGTTTGGTGTGGTTTGTACGCTGGTGGAATCATTGGACCGTATTTTTTCAAAGATGCTGTTGGACGCAACGTTACGGTGAATGGCGATCGCTATCGTTCAATGCTAATAAACTTTTTGTTGCCAAAAATGGAAGAACTGAACTTGGTTGACATGTGGTTTCAACAAGATGGCGCTACATGCCACACAGCTCGCGATTCTATGGCCATTTTGAGGGAAAACTTCGGAGAACAATTCATCTCAAGGAATGGACCGGTAAGTTGGCCACCAAGATCATGCGATTTGACGCCTTTAGACTATTTTTTGTGGGGCTACGTCAAGTCTAAAGTCTACACAAATAAGCCAGCAACTATTCCAGCTTTGGAAGACAACATTTCCGAAGAAATTCGGGCTATTCCGGCCGAAATGCTCGAAAAAGTTACCCAAAATTGGACTTTCCGAATGGACCACCTAAGACGCAGCCGCGGTCAACATTTAAATGAAATTATCTTCAAAAAGTAAATGTCATGGACCAATCTAACGTTTCAAATAAAGAATCGATAAGATTTTGCAAATTTTATGCGTTTTTTTTTTAAAAAAAGTTCTCAAGCTCTTAAAAAATCACCCGATATAAACAAGAATTTAACGAGGCCTAATTTTCGACATTACATACATATGTCAGTAATAAGGGCCCGAATATACTCTTTCAAAGTGTCAATGGTCTCCGGCGCGTAAAAAAAACTATACATTTGTTGAGCATAAAACAAGTGACAGCTGTCGAAAAGACCAACTCCGATAAAAGTATTGCCAGATTAAAAACTACACGTCTAAGAAAATAATCGTTAGAAACTGGTAGAAGATAAGAACTCTACAACTGGAGAAAAAATCACTATAAAGACTATGATAGTAAATGTGTTAAATGTGTCACAAAATTCTGACGTGGCTTCAAAATTTTTAGATGACTACATGTTGCTAAATGGGAGTCATGTAGTTATGACCTCCTCATAACACAATCACCGCTATCACAGAGTCCCTCGTAGCGAGTCCCCGAAAATTTTGTTACGCTACGAATACGAATACATTTACATCATAAGCCCCGAACGAAATCAAAAAAGCATTGCCACACAGAAATGATAATTTCGGAGTGTCAAAATCAGCTGAATTGCGTCAAAATAAGAAAAATAAATAAAAGCTCGTTTTTCATCTTTCGATTACGTTCTATTTGTTTCTGTCTTTATGACACCTTCTTCAAGGCTGCTAAAAGAATGCATTCTATTTCCTCCGCCACCTGTAGCTTTGCATTCTTTTTTGTTCTCAACCATTTTCTCTTGATGTATGCCTTCCAATCTAACCACACCTAAGAATTGAATAAAATTATAAAAAAGTTTGGACTAATCTATTCAATTTACTTTTCTCCAGCTAGATGTGTCATTAGAAGGTGGGCCTAGGCTATTTAACTCTGTTTTTACTGCTTCGCAAAAGGAATTCACTTCCTCCTTAGGGATTTTTGAAAATCCTTTTGCAATTTCAGGTTTTTCTTGAAGCATTTCATACAGCCTTTGGAACTGAATTTTATTTGTGATAACTTTATTTGCCCTTCAAAAAAAGTAAAAAATATAGGTAAACACTTTCACATTAAAACAATAGTAAAACTTGCATGATTCTTTTCATATATTTTATTTTTATTTAATTTATCTTCGCACGCTAAATATTTTTGTTTCCTTTTCAATTGAACTCCGATCAAAATAATTGTTCGTAGAAAAAACTGCCAAACTTCCTATTCATTCGGGGCTAGTGATACAACTTTTCACGAACTCCGAATTTCGTAGCAAATTTTTTTTGTACGACGGGAGCAATGATAGTTTTTTTCGGGGTTCGTACTACGAATCTATTACGACGCGACGGGGCCTGTGATAAGGCTGAATATGTGTTCTTAAGTTCAAATTTTGATTCCGCCAAAAGTAGCTGCTAAGATTACTCCATTTTGAGAGCAGATCGAAATACTGTTTTTAACAATCCTGTAAGTATGCTCAAAATTGTGTTTAATTCTGTATCTCTTAAATTTTGTACTTCAAAATACTGTAAACCTACGGTAAACCAAAATTCTGTATGAACAGAACATTGTATTTTATTTCTTATCACAAAATAAGGCATTTTTTATTAAGTTTTAAACAAAATACAAAAATAAAATCGCACTATATATCTACTAGGTATTTAAATAAATTTTGTTTTGCATATGTTTTTGTATTTTCGCACAAAAAGTAGACATTCTACATACTATAAAAAATAATTTAACATTTAATTTTGAGTAAAACTAATTAATTCCATTAAAGTAAATCAATAGTCGTACTTTTTGGACGCATATTTATTTGCATGAAAAATTAGTTGTCAGGTGGTTTAAAAACAACAAAAAGAAGAAAAATCTAGAATGAATTTTAAAGAACTCATATCAATTAAAAACAAAACTAATCATAAATTTCTTTTAATTTTTCTCTTTATAAAAAAAATACTAAAACTAGGTCTTTTCCTATTCTAAAATTGTTTTAATTGATCTAAAGGTCAAGTAATGGTAATTCAAGGTTTTACAATAAATTCTATGACATCCAATAAAAAAATAATCGATTGGGGTTAAATAAAAGTGCGTTTTAGACTTATGCCAAAAAATTCACTAAATAATAGTATAGTTTTGAAAAGAACTGTGAACTTAATTGCTAAGAACAAGTACAATTCCTTGGTACTTGAATTTCTTCAGTATTTGTAAACATTTTGAGTATCAGTACTCAATACCTGCCTGTCCCGGAAATTGTACTCATGGTTTTCCAATATGAGGTTTTATTTTAAATAGCCTGCTATTTGAGCAGCTGTCACTTTTAAAACTATCATCTTTTGACATTTGACAAGAACTAAGCCATTATTGAAAATGGAACAATAGACGTTTCAACAACTCATTGAAATCGTGAAAATTTACTACAAACATTTTATACAAGTTTGGTTTTGAATTTTTCTTTAAATTTAGGTGTTTCAGCTTTGATTTAACCCGAGAAAATTAAACATGGAAATAAATCAAGCAATAGTTACCCGTGGCATGATCGTTAGTGCGTTGGACTGTCATGCGAGAGATCTTGGGTTCGATCCCTGCCTGTGCCACCTTAAGTTTTTTTCACGGGTACTGCCTCTTGCGAGGAATTGACAAATTCTCCAAAGTAATTCTTGTCTTGAAAAAGTGCTTTCTCAAATTAGCCGTTCGGATTCGGCATATAAACTGTAAGTCCCCTCCATCATTGCAATTACTCGGACACAGGAATGGTTGAGAGTTGTAAGTCACTAGGCCCTGGTTCTCTACGGACTGTTGCGCCACCTAATTTATTTAATTTAGTTAAGAAATTTCACGTAAATAGTTGTTAATCAATTTAAATGATTATAGAATTTTAAAAATAACCTTTTACTGATTCAAAACATACGGGCTTTATAAAAATGTGAACAATTTTTTACAATATCAACACAATTTTTTTCTTTGAGACTATTTACAGCATTTTGAAATACAGAATTCTGGCCAAGCAGAATTTCTCCTACAGAACAGAATTTTGTTTATACAGAATTTTGTAATATGGGGATAATTTGCTCCATTTTTCGGACCTTGTTCACAAAATGTCTTCAAAATTATAAAAATACAATTTAAAACTGTTTTTATATCCATTTTGTGAACAAGATAATACATAAATACATATATGGTATAATAACAATTTAAATAGCAGTTTAAGCATTTTTTTTGTCGAAAAGTGAGGCAAAGTTTTCCAACTGACAGGGTTACTTTGTTCCATTTGAAACGTTTGCTTATAGTAATTAGGTACCTATACAAACAAAAGTTTTAATACAAATATTAACGGTAACTCCTGTACGAAAAAGGTTCCTCTTTTAGACACTAGTTTTGGTGGTTGATTGGAGCCTAAAACATCACTCCAAAGATAACTTAAGTCATCCATCTGAAGTCGCCATTTCGACAATCTTAGAGATTTATGCATCGTGTTAGTTGTATTTTTTTTTTCATTGAATGGAACAATTTCTCCGGGATATACAATGTTGGAAAAAATAATCGAATCAAGTGTCTTCATCATTTTCAATACACAAGATTTGTTTAGCAATTAAGTCTTTTGTCGTAAATCTTTCTATATTTCGATCGTTCCTAATGCTCTCAAATATACTCATTTTTGAACGGGAAGTGATGAATAAACTAAGACAAACTAAAAAAAAAACGATGGTTGAAATTGCGAAAACCTTAAACTGCTCCAAGAAAAAACTATTTAAAGCTTCAGTCAAGCCCAAAAAAAGAAAGAAAATGAAAAAAAAAAGATAAACTTCTTCGCATTTTGATACCCTATTGGTAAAAATGTGTAAGAAAAAGCAATTTCATAATTTAATAGAACTCAAAAATGAATTAAACTGACCAGTGATAGCTAGAACAATAAGAAACCTACTAATAAAGGGTTTTCCAATAAGGCCGGGTATATGTTGAAATGGAATAAAACAAGCTGTGTGTGAGTTATTAACAAAATTATTTTTTCATTTGAAAGGCGCATGTATGCCATTAAGTGTGAAATATGACAGCGTTCAAATGCCCGCCTCGGCTTCTTACGATGGCACGGATCTGAGTGGTCCAATTTTCAATGACTCTTCCGCATAGATCAGGCTGAATTTGAGCGATGGCCTGTTATGTTCACCTTTTTAGGGCATCGGTCGATTGTGGTTTATTTGCATAGACCTGCGACTTCAAGAAAACCCAACAGGAAAAAGTATAGGGGGGTCAAATCGCATGACCTTGGTGGTCAATTCGCCGCCGCCGCGGCCGGCCCAAATTCCACACCAAACGTCAACTTTTTGAGGATGCATTATCACCTGGTGAACCTCGCGTGGGTTGGTGTCGTCCCATATACGGCAATTTTGCTTGTTAACATAGCCATTCATCCAAAAATGCTCCTCGTCACTAAAGATGATTTTTTTGGCCAAAATTGGGGTCCTCTTTCAAACGATTCGAAGCCCAGTCAGCGAACAAACGGCGTTGTCTATGGTCATGAACTTTGAGCCCCTGAGTCAGTTGGATCTTGTAGGGTAATAGACTGCATCGGGTTCTGCTCAACATATTCACAGACCGCGTCGATGTTCTCGGCCGATCTTGCGTTCCTTGAACGTACGGCGGTACGGGTATTGGTTGATTGTGTACTGGACCGGTCGTCTCAAATTTGGCCACCAAACGTTGAAGAGTCGACTGTGAAGGGCCACCACTTCTAACGTAAAATGGGCGCAATTCGCGCAAAGTTTGCATTACCGAACACTTATTTTGATAATAAAGTTTTGTCATTTGTTCAATCGTGTAACTTACCATGATGATTTGGCATAAACAACCGAATAATAAACAAAAGATTGAACAGATGTTACCAAAACAAAATGGCCGCCACGGAGCGCTAAAATCTACCCGCACCAAAAAAAAACCCTATAGATTGTGAGATGTATAGTTAGTTGGTTGTCACCAGCCTCCTATATGGTGTGAAAAGTTTGTTTTTCACATAGGTACATAAGCATCTATAATAACAGCAGGCATCTGCCTACGCACCAAATTTTCCGCCTTAAAAAAAAAATGTATTGCTCGCACTTTGCAATGGAACTTCTTCTTACCATCAACTGGCAAGCAAACCTTTGCAACTTGTAGCAGATACTTTTGTATGTGTATGTAGGTAGGTACATTACGGTAGTTTCAATTCAGAGAACGTAACATGTCTGAACTTGAATAAAAAAAACAAACTCATTTCGTCAATGTTTTGTAAAGTTACCCCTGCAGAGCCAAAGTAACCCCGGTTTCCGGTAAATTAAAACAAACATCCCTAAAACTATTCTCCTACCTGTAATGTTCAGAGGTATCATTATTTAATTATGTGTTAGGTATTAAAAGTTCTCAAAGTTTTCAAAGAAGGAAATACACTCCTGTCACAGACAGTTTTTAATATACAATATACGATTCTAATCTAAATCTACCCGATCAGCCGGCTACGGCGCGCTTCTGACGGGTGGCGGCGACGACAACAACTACGACAACGACGACGACGACTTTACCATATGACCACTCAACCCTTCGATTATTTAACAATCACTTATAAACTAGAACGCGATTATAATACTAATATAAAAGTGTATAATTTAAGTGCATAACATATAAAGTTTGACGCCAATGACCACACCGCCGCCGCCATCGCCACCACCTCGACGCTCGCTGTCCGCCATACCACCAGCGCAGCGAAGTCGTTAAAGATAAAACAGCTGAGCTTTATTTTTTGTTTAGTCTAATACCTCTAGATATAATCCTGTTGTAAAATTCAAAATTCAGCTTACCGCTCTTTTACTTAGCCCTAACTTTACTAGCTATAAAGTCTAATTTGCACTCTGCTAAAGTAATCTACTCGAATGGTTCATTCAGAAAAAAGAAAAAAAGAAAACGAAACAATTTTACAAATTCTCACAAATACAAACATTCATCGAGCGAGACTCTGTAAAATTCGCATATGTTATAAAATATACAAAAGATACAATATCTAATCTGTATAACACACCATAGACATAGACCCGCATCCTCTTTGCACGCCTCCTCCGTTAAACAAATAAAACCCCGGCTACCTACCACAATATGAATATGGCAACAAACACTGCCATGAACCGCATTTTTTCAGCAACATAACGCTCATTTATTTTCCCCCTCAGCAGCGTCAGCCTCAGCCCTAGTGTCAGTTTAGCTCAGAGATTAATTTTATTTTTATAACTGTATTCGTACCTACATTTGCTGAATATACGACTACGAGACGCAGACGAGTATCTGTGAGACAGTTTCTGATTTTTTCTTTTATCTTTTTTTCGTTCCTTTTTATGCCTTACTTACTATAGGTTTAAAACGAAACGAAACAAACGAACGACAGACTGACTGTACTGTAGTGTTCGTGTTTGGTGAGGCGGTTAAAAAATTCATAAAACTTGATCACACGTTCGAAATAATTTCAGTCTTTTGAGTTGAATCGTGCCTTAATGGTTGGGTCTCGAAGCTTTATTATTATATCTTGATATTATTTGTTTTTGTTTAATGTTAAAATATCTAAAAAGTTAAAAAGAAAATTAAACCTACATAACTAAAGAAGTATAAAATAAACGATTTAAAAGAAATTTAATATCTCCATCTTTAAATATAAAATAATTCAAACGGATAAAACACATTTTATAAACAAAAAAGAAAATTTTTAAGTAACTTTTTTGTGATACATTCGTGTGTTAAATAAAATAAAAATAATTCGTAGTCGTGCATCACAAGAGTGTTGGGAAATTAAAGTTTCTTTTCCAAAAAATAAAAAAGAAAAACAAATTTACATAAAACTTGAAATTTCCTTTGGATATTTTTTTTGATTTACCTAAAAAAAATAAATTTAAAGTGAGTATATAAACAAAATAAACTACTCGTACCTACCTTACGTCTTTAAGTGATAATTTAATGTAGTTCTTAAGTAGTTCAATCTAGATTGTGAAGTGTTAAAATACATAATTATTTTAAAGTAGGCTCTTGATGAATTCAATTAAACGCGAATTTATTCACTTGTGCACTTGAAAAAATGTAAAAAAATATAGTTTTATAAATTTATTTATTTTGTCTTGCGTAGTGGAAATGGGAATCTTGAAAATTGATATTTGATTTATATTTTCTTAATTGTAAATTTGTATCAAGTGATTCTTTTTTTATGTGAAATCCACTTTAAGATTTCGAATTCACTTCTGACAGTTGACAGGAAAACTTGTTGATGTTTCATGATGGAATTTCATTGATTTATTGCATTTATGATGAACAGAGTTCATCCAGTAAAAATAATAATAAATATTTTATTTATTTATGCTCGTCAGTTTAATATCTTTATCAAAATATGGAGCTCTTTGTTGTGTTAAGAGGTATTTTCTTCAGCCGAACTGCAAGAATGTATTTCGAATATGTTTCAAACCCATCAGAGTCGTAAAAAAGGCATTTTTGGTTTTTCGTTTAATACTAACAACTTGAGTCTAGAACAGCTGCTAAAAATCTTATTAATTTAGTCTTTTGACAATAAGACAGAAAAATTCTTATTTATTTAGATAATAATGTCTCTCAAGTTTACGAAGTCTATGTGACCAGTTCCTGATTTTCAGTTCTTTTTGCCTAACGTCTAAGAATTGTGTAGCTCATATTTCACATATTGTGAATTCCAAAAACATTGTGAATGACTCTTGAATGTCTAAAATATTAATTGGAAAAAGGTTTTGTTTTTCTTTTGAAGATATTCAAAACCCACAAACAAATTTACTTGATTTTAGAACTTTATGTTCATCAGGCAAATGTGAAAACCGCTAAATTGATGAAAAATATTTCCTTTTTGAGTTTAACAAATAAAATGACAGTACTGAAGAAATCTTGCATTTTGGATGAATTTCTATGAAATGTCATTCATTCAAACTAAAATTAAACTTGCTTTTGTAGTTCAATGTTATTGCAAAGCATTATTTATGTACAAACTCTAAAAATTAGACAGTTTAAAGAAACATAATAAAAATAAATTCATTCGTTGATTGTTAGAACATAAATGTAAAAAGTTATTAAAGATAGTTCTTGCCAAAAAACGTAATGTAAACTAAGCTTAACATAAGAAAAAATTAGGTTTTGAATCCAAGTAAAAACACCGGGTTTGAACTCCAATATTTCAATTCTACTTTGAATCAATAAAAAGTAATTTTTTAAAATTCTATAGTCATTTGAATTATTTAATTTACGAGAAAATGTTAACTTTCGATAATAGTTATTGTTATCGCAGTTTCTGTTTCCACTTTGAGATTCAACTTAAACTCGTGATTTAATTGATTTAAGACTGGATTTTTTATTTTCAATTGAAGAGCTATCTTTTGACTTGACTTTAATTTGAATTATTTTCATGGCAAATTTTTTTTTTTTTGGTTTTAATCACAAGTGAAACCCTTTACATTTCTTGGCGCTCAAATTGTGAAGAAGTAAAGTTCCTTCGTATTAGTATTTAAAATTTGGTGGTACCAGTTACGACTGCGAAAGGAGAGAGCAAACTTTTCACCACTTTTGTAGTGAATTATAACAATTGCAATTAGCTATTTAAGAGTGAATCGTTCTATTTTTAATAATATCGTAGTTCTTGTCAAATGTCAATGGATGACAGCTGCAAAAGTGACATCTGCTCAAATGACGGACTATTTTACTAATGCAACCTCATATTGGCAAATTTTTTTTATATATTATACGCGCACTCAAGGGGATATGAATACCCTTATGATGATTAATCACATTGCGAGCAATTAGGAAGGGAGGATATGATTAGAAAGGAGATACCGATGCACATTGGTTTTGAATGTCTGCACATTGTAATGAGTGGGAAACATTGAGTCTGGTAAAGCATTCCACATTCGTGTAGTGCGACTAAAGAAAGAATCTCTGTACTTTACAGTACGTTCGAAATTGGGCTCAAGGATAAACTGATGAGCATTCCTAGAAGAACGGGTATTACGGTTGAATTGTTTGAGGGGAGGAATGCAACTGGCTATTTCATTAGAGCATTGTTTATGAAAGTAGCGATAAAATAATGACAGGCATAAAACCTTAGGACGGTGCTCGAGAAATACAAAAGTTACAGTTAGTTACTTAATAAATGGTAGTACGATTTTCAGGACAGGAATTGTACTTGTTTTGAATCATTAAGTAACTATGTTTTTTTTTTAAAACTATACGTTAAGCGAGTTTTTTGGCGGAAGTCTGAAACGAACTTTTTTTTTAACCCCAAGTGGGTTTGTGGAATAAATTTGAAACGCACTTTTATTTAACCCCAATCGATTACTTCTTTATTGGAAGTCTTAGAAATTATCGTAAAACCTTGTATTTTGTATTTTCTTTAATAGCCATTACTTGCCCTATAGATCAATTAAAACAATTTTAGAATAAGAAAACACCTAGTTTTAACATTTTGTAGTTTAGTTGTTTTTAATTTATACGAATTCTTTAAAATTCATTTTTGATTCTTATTGTTTTTGTTTTTAAACCACCTGACAACTAATTTTTCATGCAAATAAATAAACGTCCAAAAAGTACGACTCTTGATTTAATTAAAATTTTAATTTAATGGAATTAATTAGTTTTCCTCAAAATTTAATGTTAAATTTATTATTTGTTTTGTATACTTTTTGTGCGAAAATACAAAAACATCTGCAAAACAAAAATTTAAATATTGAGTTGAGGTACATAGTGCGATTTTATTTTTGTGTTTTGTTTAAAATTTAATGAAAAATTATTTAAGTTATGTGTTACGGAAAATAACACAGCTTTTGTTATTTTGTTTGTATGGAAAATGTATTTTTTATTTTTAAAGAGACATTTTGTTTTGTTTTCGAAATTTTCATCAGATTTTTCACTGACGACGCGACGGTGATTTATTTGAATTTAAAGACAAACAAAATGTGATTCGTTTTGCTGTGAAAAGATAAATTGAATTCAAAATGATTGATTGCTCTTTGTTTTAAAAAATAATGTGTTTTGGTATATTCTCCAAAGATACATATGGTAAATTCAGTTGCAGTGGTGGGTGTAGATCTGTTTTCAGCATCCAAAATTCAAGTAATCATCCGGTCTGACAATAGTTTCCGTTTAAAATCAATCAAACTATTTAAATGTTTATAAATTCGATACAATTTTGGATTGAACTTGGTACAACTTTACGTACCTTAAACCTTGATGTTAACTTCTTAAGTTCACAAAGAAGAAATCTAAAATTAAACTGTCACAAAATATGCACGAGTTCTTAAAAACGACTCACATGATTTTAAGTCACACGACTTCTTAAACAAAAAGAGTCTTTTTATTCAAAATTTAATAAGGTGTTAATTTTTCAAAAAGAAAAAATGTGTTTATACTCTTCATTATTCTGTCAAAATAATCAAATAACCCAAAATATTTAAATTCTTTTGTCAACATTGTCACGTTTCTTTTGGTTAGTTTGTTAATTCTTTAAGTTTGTTTCTATGCATCAGAACGGATATTGACGTAATTTTCACATCTAGATCTCTATTCTCATTATTTCGGAATATTATCATTATCAACAGTAATTGGAGTAAAACGCCTAAACAAGTTTGCTAATATTCACGTGAATAAATAACAAATAGTAATCAATAGAATCATTTATTATATGTACATGTTTCAAAACGTTCAGACGTTTTTCGTGAAAATGAAAAACTGGTATTCGTCAGATAGATGAATGGAAAAGGTGGTGCTTGTAGAAATTTAATTTACAAAATTTACTCGGAAATTCTTTTTCTCATAACGATGAGACTTTTATTTAAAACAAACTTCATTTTAAACAAATAAAAGAATTGCAAAACCAGTTCTAACCAGCATTTTGAAAAGCAATGTTTTTCCTCTTTTACATTCCTGTCTACATCATCTATTGTAGATGCAGTGTGTGTTCTTCTAAAGCAAATAATAGTTTTATTGATCTTGTAGAAATTATGCATGCATATACTAAGAAGATCTTAAAGAAAGATACACGTAAGATAACAACAAGGGCGGACTAAGTAACATTGACTAGCCTTGGGGTTTCTATCTCTGTTAGGGCTCTCTTTCTTTGATTCTTAGAGTATTCCAGTCTATTCCACTTATTAAATGTCAAAAGATGGCAGCTTCAAAAATGATAGCTGGTCTATGAGAAAACAGTCGTCAAAAACCATATGTAAACTTAAAATGTCAAATAAACAATAAGAACTTTTATTTCAAATCACATCAATAGCCCTTATTTTTTTCGATTATAGCAAATCCGTCACTGTATTTGATGTGCATTTCAGGAGAAATCAACTGGAAATGAACTAAACTATACCAGTTATTTCCAGTGTTGGAAATAATCTTTTTCTATATGGAAGATATATTATTTGTCTTTAAGTTTTTTCCTTCGGATATTTGCTTCATTCCTGCTATGAACGAGTACAGAGTATATACATAATACAATATGCAATGTCAGGACAGGAGGAGTATGACGATGAACATTTTTATATAAAATACGATGCTTTAGAAGTAATAATTTTATATACTATGTACTGTACGTACACATACAGATATTACGAGTACTTCTTTTCTTCTTAAGAAAACGTGATTGAATGCAGTTAAACTGAATAAATCAAAGAGAAAAAAAGCAAATGCACACTATTCTTTTGCAAGAATAATAAATTATTGTTTTTTTTTTTTTTTAAATGAATACATTTTAAATAAGGGCGACGAATGCAAACTTGAAGTTTTATTTACTTGTTTTGAAATTCAAATGAAGCGATTTGAAAAAGTTTTTAATAGCTGGAAACTTGCAACAAAATCCACCACAGTTTTTAAGCAATGTAAATAATTTCTAGTTTGAAAGTTTGATTATAACTTCTCACGAACTCTTGCTTCGTTACTTCAAAAAAGAACCAAATTTTCGTATACTAAGATTGTAACAACTGTCAAACACCCAACTGTCATTTTTTTTTTTAAACCAAACACATCCCCATTGTTTTTTACTTCAAAACATTACATCTGTCAAATTCATAAAAGTGAAATTTTTGACATTCCAAAATTTGTCGAAGAAATATCAAAATCACATATCTATGTATGTATAGATTTACAAAATCTCCCTAATGGAACATCAAAAATTGTATTAAAAATTTTATAATCGATATTTTCAACGAAAAATGAAGTTTTATTTATAAGAACTTTAGATTCAAGAAAATAGTATATTGTTTTGGTGATATTTTCTAAGCATTCTAATGAGATTTTTTGAGAGAAATGAGAAATAATGCAAAAAGTACAAACCACACTCCTATAACCCTGTGATTCTAATGAAAATTATGAGATTGATCTGCAAAATAAAATATCAATCACACCTTATTTTACAGAAAAAAACCCTAAGCCCTTAAGCAAAGTATGTACAATTGTCACAATTCTGTGACAGGTAACTCTGTTTGTGATAATGGGTATGTTCAATAACTTTACACAGAACTCTGTGTCATCTTCATGAACAAGATCTTTTTCTTCGAAGTCGTTATTTCTTTGAAATATATGAATTTGTTATATACATACATATTTGTAAATACCAGAATGTGTACTGACTCCTAAAAATGTATTTGTTTTTGCTTTTATCTTAAAATAAAAAATAATTTGTTTTGTTATTTTAGTTTGAAATTCAATTTCGATTCAAAAGTCAATTAAGGACTTTTTGTTTTCCTTTCAAAAAATCATACCTACTGAAATGTTTATTACCATTAAACTTGTTATGATAATATTATGAACTCATATCAAACAAAACAAGAAAATACAGGATTTTTCACTTCATCAAAAATAATGAGAAACTCTTTAGTTCTTCTTTAATGAAAAGAGAGAGAATAATATAATAAAATAAAACACAAACAATCAGATGTCAAAATGTTGTATATTGTATATTTTTGTTTTGTCATCATTATCAAGAGTATTGAATTGCATTTTCTTGACTTGTTGTTATTTTTTGTACTTTGAACTCTCGTTATTTCTCAAAACAATAAGATCAACGAAAGAGATAAGCGTGATGTTGGTTAATTTAAAATTAAATGTCTAAAATCAACAACTTCTGCGTGACACATGACATTAAAACGATCGCATGATTGTTAAAATACATCAAAATTGTCTTAAAATTAGTTTACAAAAAAAAAATATTACAACTGTGCCAAAGCCAATCATTGACACAAATTTCATACAAAAGCTTACCTCAATAGTCTATACCTACCTTTTTTTCATCATAGAAATGTGAGTGGTGAGGTAGTGTAAGCGTGGGCTTAATAAAAATGCATTTTATTTATTTGTCGACTTCATGGACTTACAATAAACCTATCCAAGCCACCACACCACCGAAGGTTAAAGTTCTGCATTCCATGAGTAATGTGTTTAGGTTGAGGTGTTTTGCAATCACACCACATAATAACAATAGCCTTCGTCTGACGTCTCGGGTCTCATGTAATATTGATTTTTTTGCTGTCTCTCTTTCTCCTGTCATTAAGAGGAAGTAATTTATAAGACAAAAGAAAATGCATTGGAACAAAAGTCCATTTTTATTTGGCCTTGTAAGAAACTAAACGGAATGAAACGTTGTAATCGATTTGATGATCTTCACTTGTCTCTGAAGTGATCTTCATTTGTTGTCTTATTTTATAGAATAGTTACATCTAAAATCAACCAATTTTGAGAGTATAAACTGACCTTAAGATTTCAGTTACCTATAAAACCAATCTATCGAGTGTAAAAATTAAACTTTGAACGATCTGATCTTACAGTTGCGATGATCATGATGATGATGGGAAATTTTATGAGTTTATCAATTAAAGACCATCAAATAAAAATTAAATTAAAAGAAATATGATTTTAAATTGATCAATAATGGACTTCCAAAGCCTTAGTTTTTTTTTGTTTAATTGTCTGGTTTTGTTTTATTTTTTGTTAAATGAAAAAAATCTCAACTAAACAATTAAGGAATCTAAAATTACACTGCATTTGCTTTGATCAATTATTTTATTGTAAATGACAGCTCGGTGGCGATCGACGGTGGCGGTGCCCGGTGACAGCGTGTGATTATTTTTCGATTCAATGATGCTTAATTTTATTAGTTTTTTTTCTTTCTAGTTACCTGTCAGAATAGAAACATAGACATACATATGTATGTATGTGTATTACAAAACTTCTATTAAAATTCTAAGTGCGTAGTTTGAGGTTTTACTTTTTTGTTTTATTTGTTGTAGGTAAATTCTTTCAATTGTTAATTCAATAGAATAAAAGTGGTTACTAATTGGAAATGTGAATAAATTAGTTACGACATTATAATTGCCAATTACCCATTACATTTACCACTTTTTCTTTTTATTTGTTATGTAAATTATTATAATTACAAAATTAAATCTTAAACAAAAAAAAGTCGCATAGTAATTTCTTATATGATCGGTGATTTGATTAGACAATCACAATTACAAAAAAATTATAGTGATTAAAAGTTCATTTAAAATCTAGAACAACACAATAGAAGCACCTTAAACTCATGCATTTTACCTTTTTGTCGTTATAACTTTTTGACATAACCACACCAATTTTATTTGTTTAAATGAAATTTGACAGAGATCATTGTTAACTGTCACTATTTTGAGCGTGTTCCAAAACAGTCGATTTATAGTAATGTCAACATTTGACAACTCTGCTAAGTTGAATCAAGATAACAAAGTTTAATATTATAAGTTTGGCAACTCCCTTCAAATTTAGTTTTAAGTTTGAATTATTTCCGAAATAAATGTCATTGATATAGTTTTTGGGGTTCATATATGAAGGTTTGAAGACCACACATTTTTTCAGTGTAGCAGATCACATTTCTTTTGCCATGTGGCTCTTATAAATGTTGCATTGCTTTTTAAGTCTTTAGTCGTTCAATGCTCACAACAAATTCGGACTTTCAAAAATATAATTTCCAAGTTTTGACATTTATAAAACAGACAACTGTCAAAAAGTTAAAAGTTTTAAGCTATGATTACACTTATACTTAAAATTTTGGCCAAATCCTCTACATTTAATGGGAAAACTTTCAAGACCACATCACATAGTAAAACGCCAGTCATTATATGAATGAATATAAAATATATAATGTATATCACCTACGTGTGGCTTTTAGACTCTTTCTCCTAATCTATTTTATACGCCTACAAAGTTTCTATATAGAAAACAATCTAGAAAAAATAAAACTCAAGTATCATTATCTTAATTCTCTACCTTATACTTTAAAATAGAAACAAAACAAAAAAACTATTATATATCTAACCACTTTAAAGTGCCTGACAGAAGATTGTTCCGGAAATATTTATACACATACGCGTGTCATTGTTCTCTTGTTGCTGAGTGATTTTATTAATTGTTTATAATAGGTTTTGATAAAGTTAAAACAAAAAATAAAAATTTCACTCTCATCGTAATGGTTTATTCCACGCAAAAGCACGACAATCATTAGATCGTAAATACAGTACAGTACACACAATCTTATCATCAAATGCAAAATTTTAATTATTTTTGAACTTTGATACGATTTTTATTGTCTTTTTAATCCATTTTTAGGCACAAGAAATACCAGACCGGCATTTTGTATCCAATCTTGGAAAAATTTATTTAATTTTAACAAATAATCTCATAAAAATTTGACCATGAACTAATAATCCATACGTTATTTTAGAATATCGTAAAAGAAGAATGTTGTTTGTCAAATTTTTGATGTGTCATTTCCTTTTTTTGTTTTTTTTTTTTGTGTGGAGTCTGCCTTACATCTATGCATAATATAGAAATTATTGTAGAAATGTCATTAACACATTGTTGTAAAAATTGGGTCATGAAGTTTTAATTTTTACGATCTTACAAATAAAATAATCGTAGAAAGTTGAATTTATCTTTTTCTTTTTTTATTTATTTGCATACACATGTGTGTTTTATATTTTTTCTTTATGGCACTTAAATTTTAATTATATAAATAGACAGGAAATATAGAAATGTCATCAAACTGTCAAAGAACACATTGAAAGAGTTTATCGATTTTATATGAGATAACTAATTTAAAATGTCATCTTTATACATAGCTTGTCTTTAAAAATAGAAATGTGTGTTAAAATAGCTACTCAGAATTTCTTGTTTTGTTAAGTATGAATGAGTATAAGGTGACCTTTATTTTACGATTACTATGCACACACTCATAATGACAGTAGGTTGTAAATAGGTATATATTCATAGACCTTAATGTAGGTGAAAAAAAAAATGACTGTTGTAATTTCATTATGACATTGAATGCTCTACATGTCAAGAAAATAAAAAATAAAAAAGAAGCTGACATAAACATTAAACAAATGAATAAATGCAATGGGCCCGTTTTAAATGTATAAGAAGAAAAGAGATGCACACAGAAAACATGGTGTGTGCGTAACTTATAGCATTGATGTTCAAGATCGAGGTTTATTTTGTTTACATTTAGCTTGTTTTGTTTATTATTTGCTGTAGGTAAATCGTAATAAACAAAACAAAAGTTAACATTTCAGTGCTAAAAGGCATCTTAATAATAATCTTTGTCTGACTAATATTTTTTTTTTGATTTATTGTACTTTTAAGGAACTGAAACTAAAGAGATATGTAGATTGTAGGTACCTATAATTTTGACATTTGTTATTTCCATGAATTTGCAAAATTTATTATTGCACCATTTGTAATCAGCTAACTGTAACATGATGTGTCAAAAAGACGCCCACTGATTGTCTTGTCTATACATTTCTACCTTATTTGTGACATGTGAGTGTAAATGTCATGTTTTAAATTTATAGATATTGATTAGCAAGTCTGTCTATGGTAGGTATATTTATTTTTTATCTTTACATTCTAAAAATATTGACTTGATAAATTTATTGACTTTGCTTAGAGTAGAGTATAGAAGGTGTAACCTACATATATAAACTTTTTTGAATATTGTGTTTGTGTGTTGGGTATCGCAATTCAAAGCCATTTGAATGAATTTTTTTGACGTTTGGTTTTTGGTTAAAATGCAACCGCATTTCCATAATCATAATACAAATAATATAATGCGCTTTATAGGGTAAATTATAGGATATATAGATTGGATGGAAAGAGGAAAATATAAGAAACATTAATTGCTTATTGTTTGTTTGTTCCTTTTTCACTCCGATGACATTTATTAGTACCTATACAGATGAAATTTGTATGGTAAGTTCATCTGTCAGTATGTTAAAAATTCTTTATCTTTAGTGAAAGTAAATTTGACAGCCATAATTTTGATGTAGTAATTTGGCCAATTAGATCGATTTTGGTATTTCCTGTTTACACGACGACATTCTGTTATCCTGTGCTTAATCTGTTGATTAACTTTTTGAACTTGCCTTTAACAAAATCATCAAACTGTTACTTTTGGAGAATTGACATTTACTTTTTTTTTAAAGTTAGACAGATATAAACAGATAGTTAACTTATATGACTAAAAAAGAAACGTGATTCGGTTTACTTTTGTCAAGTTTTGATGAATTTTGATTTCGTTTTGATTATAATGTTAGTTCGACCTTTAAAATGTCTTAATTAAATTCAAACTTACCGAAATTGTTAAGTTTTTTTTAAACGTCTACAAACTTTTATTTATTTTCATTGATCACTGTTATTTCTAAATAAGGTCAATTTAATGAATGTGTAACATTCCAACGGATTATGTTTCCATCTATAAATATCATAACACCTTTTTGGAACCTGTTTTGCTATTTTTGGAAATTTCATACTATTTGTTTTGGTAATATTTTCTCAACAACAATTTATAATGTAACTTTATAAGCAACAATATGTTAATATTTAAATAAATGACTCACTCATAAAACGGACCTTGTACAAAAAATGTAAATATACCCAAGATTATAGTTTTCCAGCTAAGATAATAAAAATTTAAATAAGTTCAATAGAAATGTATTATATCTTTATCTATTCTTCAATTGAAGGAATATATAATTAATACAAATTCTTGTGAATTGAAACTGTCGTGAGTGACGTTTTCTAATTTTTTAATTCAACCGGTTTAAAATCACGACATAAATGTTTGTAAACAAATTAAAAAAATTTGCATCTTGAGAAATTCCCTTCCTCTATAATATGCATAAAATATAATGTATAATAACAAATATTCTCTCTTCAGTATTGTGAGCCTTTTAATCAGGTGGGTGACTAAGATGCTCTGTTGCCTTGGAAATTAATGAATTGTTAATAATAATAAATTTTTCTTAAAAAAAAAATAAATCAACGTGATAATCGCGTGCTATGAATAATAATAAATAACTTGGATGCAATATAACCGCACATATAGGTATAACTATATAATCAAAAACTCAACTTAAGTTAGGTCATCAACCGAATAGAGACAATAAGCTATAATATTTTATGGGAAAAAGATCAAAAGAAATTATATATTTTTTTTAAGGTTTTTTAGTTTAGTTGAGACTTTATGTAATTTATCAAACATTACGTTCACATAAATCTTGAAAGAAAACTTTAAAAATCATAATAAATAAATCTTTTAATGGGCATATAAATTTTATACGGAATACGGTTAAAGAAAATGATATTATGCACAAGGTTTGATGTTTTTTGAAGTTTCTTTCGATAAAGGTTAAATATTCACCATAGCCAACCAATACAACCTTAGCAAAGTATGATCAAAATTCTTCAATTTAATTTATAACGTATTGATCTCTTAATATGTATTAAGCTTGTTATCTGTCAAATTGCATACAAAATTACTTTAATTCATAGACTCATGGATTACTTAAGAAATAAGCTACATGAAAGAAAGAGTTGAAAAACAAACAGATACTTTTTTGACAGTTCTTAATTTGATCAAGTCATGTACACAGTTGATTTCATCCTTTTCCATGACAGAAAATGGTTTTTTCACCATGTGGTGAAACTTAAATAATTTTAACACCTTCTATATAACTAAATGGTCTTGGCTAGGAATATAAAAGGAAAATGGCGACTATGATAGTTTGAGAATTCCAAATGAATGCATTCAAAGATAGATGCTAATATTATTTTCTCATATTCATTATGAACTTTATGAAACTGGACCACTTTGTTTTTTTTTTTAACAAATGTGTTAAATTACAAAATATATATGTAGATATATATTGTTAAAAACAAACTTAATGACCTTACTTTACTCGTATTACGTATCAATAAAATTCAATACCCGTAAAAAAACATTTCAAAATAATGACATTTGTTGGATTTCACCACATTCATTCAATAAATTTAATTAGGTACTATTATACGATTCTAATGGTGCCGGCCGCCGATCGCCGCCACCGCTGCTGCCTGCCGCAAGAATATACAAACCTACAATTTATTAGGTTTATTTCATTGTGCAATATTTTTGTGTGGCATTCAATACTTTGATAAGCTTGAAAGATTTTAGTACACAAATATAGAAAAAAATAAAAGTATCAATTTTCATGACAGCTTTCATTTTAACTTTAAATTTGATATTGTTTTTGTTTATATAAACAAAAATTATTGTTCTCATCTACAACGATGCGAAGATGCGCTTGAGTAAGTCTTTCGTGTTTTTAATCGAACAAAATTAGAATTAATGCACGTAAATTACAAAGTAGATAACTTTAAGTTATTGTTTGTTTGGAAGAAAAGAACAATAGAATTGGTTATTTTGCAAAGTTATAGGTTCGTTTTATAAGATAATTGTTGTACCTTAAATTCTTACTGTCAGTTTTAAACAGTTGAAATATTCTTCTTACGTCAAAAACACATAACGTCACGAATATTTATGACAGTTGATGAGCAGACATTAAGTGTCAATTGCAAAGCATTCCGTTAAAATAGTTCTTATTTATCTAAACTAACTTACAGTAAAAGTGTCAACATACACAACTGTCAAATTTCCTTCTTATTTGTATTTTTAATTAATTTAAATTTAATCATGTTTATTATTAAAAAGAATAAAATTAACAATTTTGTTTTCTTTTATATTTGCAGTTACAACAAACATGTCTATCGCCAGTGTGCATCAACCTCAAATCAATGACATGTACAGTCCACTTGGGTAAGTAAATCGCTTAAGTGTTTGCGGCTTTGTCCTCATAGATTCTCTCAGTAAGTCAGTAGCCACTTTTAAATATCAACTATTGATACATTTACACGAGTATCTAAACGTCATTTAGTTATTACTCTAGAAATAATGAAAGAGTTTAAAATCTGATAAGTGTCAAAAATTTATAATTTAGTTTAATTTAATTTTAAACTTGTCACTTTGTTTTCTTTGTTATTTTTAATTAAAAAAGACACAATGGATGAATATATCAAAACTTGTTTGATGAATAAATTTAATACCATTTTTAAGTTGATTCATTTTGATTTTGAAATCACGGTGAAAAAAGGAGCCTCAATGTGACAGTTTATTAAAGGTCACATTAAAGGTAGTTTTCGGGTGACTTTTGTATTTATTTTAAAAAGTTATAAACAGAAGTTTAAACAAAAAAATCACCGATTTTTTTTATGTTCACAATAAGCAATAAAATATTTAAAATTATTGAATTATCTGACAATATATCCTGTGATCAGATAAGTGCCCTCATTTCCGTATGTATTTAGAAACTGCCTTCCACGTGCCAAATAATTTTATTACTTTGTTTTTGTCTTTGTAAATTTGATAATCACCTGTTCAAAGTACTCAATGAACATAAAACTCATGTAGGCACGTATTTATGTGCTTAGTTTTTTAACATATCCATTATGTTTATGGTTTACGCCAACACAAAGTTTTTAAAATAAACTATTTGAAAAAAAACCCCAAAAACAAATGGCAAACAATTCACAATACTTATAGACATGAATAAATAATTAAAAATAAATTAAATGATAATCAATATATATTTGATTAACAAAATCTATTTTTTGACATTTTGTTTTAGTTTCATTATTATAGAAAATGACACTAATAACATATTAATAATTTAGATAAATATACATTTGAATTTAAGGTTGGGTGGACTTGATTAAGAAGTTGATTAAAAAAAATTACCCGTTTTTGAGATTATTTTTTTATTCATAAAGTGGATAAGATTAGGTCGTTTTTGTTTTCTAATTTTGGAATAATATATTATTTAGTTGCTATTTCGGTGTTTCTATGAAAGTAAAAATAACTTGTTTGGTTAGTTAAGAAGTTGTGTACCTACTTATATGGGGAAAAAAGTTATGTCATGATGTGAATGTGGGACAAATCTAATGTGATCGTTCCATAATTTGTATGGAACTGACGTTAATTTTCCTTGCGTTTTGAAATTTAGTATGGAGAAGTTAGATCTGTTCCTTAACTTTTCCTTATCTACACCTCTCCAACGAACAGGCCTAATTTTGTACGCCATATTGTTACAACACATACGAACATTTTCATTTAATTTTATTTATATTCCAATTTTATTGTGACATTTCCTATCAAAGCGATTTCTTTGAAGTCTAGTTTTTTCTTTTATTTGTCAATTTTTATCGCTTAACCTTCAAAAGCGACATTAAAAACAAACAATTCTCTCATACGCCATATTGTGTATAAAAAGCAATAAAATTTAACAAAAATGCGCAAATCTATTCACGTGTTCCATAAGTGAATCAAACGCAATTACAAATACATTATCTTCAGTTTTGGACCACCCAAATGGCTTACTTAAAATTTTATTAAACAAACTTCTTTCTAACAAAGTAATGTCAAACATTTAGACGTGACTATTTTTTTTAACGTCGAGATTTAAATAAAGATTATATAAAATTGATTTTCTGATGTTAAGTATCTATACAATCGCATTTCCATAAAATAATTTCAAACGTTACACCTTAAATTACATTTAAAAAAAAGACGTAAGAAAATGTGACATTTCTCAAGAAGTTGACATCTGCAATCTGCATGTAAACTAACCCACAAAGTGAGTTCACAAATTGACCTTTTGTATGGTGCATAAATATTTTGCATACTTGATTGAAACAATAAACGCCACCACTGACGCAAGCGGTAATGAAAAATTGCATAGTTTTTTTGATTGAAAAATCAATATTTGGCACTGAATGTAATACTTTTTTGAACTTGAACTTATGTGTCAGTTTGCAAGTTTTGGCATTTAAAACTGTTAAATTGTTTAAATTTAATTTAAATCCAATTAGATTTGAATATTTTTATAAAATATACGTTTAAGGGAGATGGTTTCTTTTTAAAATAGAACTGTCAATTAGTTAACTTAAATGCATCACTATTTAAAATATGTGACATTTGAATAATAAAAGTCAAATACATGCATAATCTCTCTCAATGCATTCAAGTGTAAATTTAGATATGAACATATAAACACTTGAATATTTTGAATAGTTGTGAAATTCAATTAAAATAAATTACCGGAATTTGTTGATTTTTTGACAGTGATGATGGTGCGGTGGTTGTCAAAAATTGCTTATGTCAAAGGAAATCCTTTGGAAATATCTTTAAGCTCTATGTACATGCAGAAAAATACTAATTTCTGACAGATAATAATAAACATTTCTGTGTCTAAATCCTAATTGCATGTATGCAGACAGGCACTTTTAAATTATTATCTATTGCTTGTTGTAGGGAAGAACATTATTTGTTGTTTTTCTTTTCTGTACATCGAAGCGACCTGCAGTCGCCTTGCATCGCGACGCGTCGTTATCGTAATTCACACACTTGCAATGCAATTTTCTTCGTACTGAGGTGGACTTAACAAAATGATGCAATTAAATATTGGATTTTAGTCAGTGATTGAACGAACAAAACAACCATTCATTAGGCGGAGTGCACATCTGTAATTACACTAGCAATACAATATGTCACCGTCAGTGTGTAAAGCTTTCGCTAGAGGGTGGCTATTAATAGACCTACCCTATACTCCGATGTCTTTTGAGCATGTACGTAGTATGTATGCAATTATTTTAGTTACTTACGGTTTTGAATGTGGCTTGTTTTTCTTCTTCATTTTCTAATTACTTTTGTTTTTGCACGAAATGCAATTTCACTTCCATATGACCATGGAATCCGTGCAAACATATGACTAACAAAAACAACTGTCAGAATGGCATTTAGTTATCTTGTTAATTATTTTCGATAGAAATACCTTCTGAAATGGATAAAAATGTAATATGGCGCATTTAAAATGTTCTCATTTCCGTATATTATGCATAAATGAAACTAAAACACTCATTTTCAAAGTCGAAGAAGATTTTCAACGGAAGTAAAATTATTTGGCACACATATATAAAATGCAAAATGCAGAGGCAGACTTGTAGTTGTAGACAGTCTCTTAAGACAGATAAATTTATTTTAACGACTGTCTGGAGGAGGAGGATGATGTCGCCAAAAGAATATAATTTTAATTTAATTACATGAGATTTATAGAAATAAAATACTTTACTTAATGATATTTTTTTTTTTTTTTTGTATTTATTTTATACAGACGAAGCAGTTTAAGTATGTCATCGTCGCTGTCAGATTTAGTTGGCAGTCCATTGGAAATTTCCATGGATAATGTTCTAACTATTGAAGAGCTACGTGCTCATATGGGATCATGTTTTACATGTGGAGTATCATGGACTGATGATCATGTTTCATTGGATTGCGGTGAATGTGGTGGATATAGTTTAGAAAGACCATGTCCCTTGTGTGATGGACAATGTGGTGTTCAATGGAAGCGTGACTTTACGATGGTAAGTTTTAATTTTAAATATGATTTCTTTTATCATTAACCCCCAATGCATCTTACACAAATATACATATCAAACTTGACTTGGGTTCCAAAATGTGATTCCAAACAAAATGATAGAATTTCAAAAATTGTTTAACGTCAAAAGTGACAACTGTTACTTTGTTAAGGCCATTTATCTAAATTAAATAATTCAAAATAATCTTGATGATTTTATTCATACAATCCAACACAATGGTCATAAAATAATTACAAATAAAAATACACAAACGTCGTCGGTGTCAACAACAAACTGAAAGTCAATGTCCTCGAGATTTTAGAAAAATCTTTCCTTTTTTACAACAAAATCATATTTTCCCTTTTTTATTCACTTGTTATTTTTTTAGTGACGATGAAATTCTGAATGACGTTCATTTGAATAAACACATTTAATATTTTGACATTTGTTTCTTGTATTATATAAGTGTTAAATGTTTAAACTATGCGTCAGTTGAAAAAAAAAAAACACTTTTTATGTGATTATTTCCTGTACATTTAAGTACACAAATCACACTTGCAAACAAAACTTCATAATGACAGATGTGGAAAAATACCTTCTTTCTAGTTTATGATCTTTCTTATCAATGTTCTCCTGTTTTTATTTGTTTAATCTTTGCGGTATGCCACGAAGTTGAACTTGTTTTAGAGTTTATGTAAACAAGAAAAAAATACCAAACAAATAATTAAATTATTTCAAATGTATCGCGCCCGTCATTTGTTTACTTTTAGGCGCCTTAAAATTGATATTTTTGCTATAACACGACGACTTTTGAGTCATGGCCTTCTATAAAAAAAAAAATATTTACTCTGGAAAAAATCATACAGAAGCTCAAAATATAACAATTGAAAATAGAAGAACTCTTGTTCTGTTTGTTAAATTTCATTTGAATTTCGGGACATTACATTACATTGACATTAGTAGTTCTTATATCCACCACTTTCGATCACTTTCACCAAACAATGACAGTTTGACATTTGTAGTTCTTATATCCTATCCACCACTTTCGATCACTTTCATCACACTGTTTAAAACATTCTCACTAAACAACTGCTTTTTCTTTCTTTACAGTCACACGCTTGCAGTAAAGCCCGTTGGCAAGGTGTTTGTACCAGCTATCCAGAAGCTTTGCTCTCAGCACCAGCCACCATCGTTCCATCTGTCACCTCAGCATCATGCGCCGCATCGAATCAACTGCGTTTAGCACAAGAACTATGTGCGAGGTTGGAACAACTGTCAGCCAGTGCTCACACATGATTGGATAGAATTATTTTTACCACATCCACCAACGCACTATAGAGACCAACATCAAACTATTCATCAAATCTATAGTTAAGGAGAAGAGAGATAGAAGATAAATATTGCAGCAAACTATTATTTAATTAATTCTGCGAAAGCTTTTGCTACTTATTGTATTTGTTTTTAATTGATTCTTTTTTTTTTTAATTATTTGATAATGACTAAGTTTAGTTTGTGTATAAAAAGAAATTAGTTTTTAAGAGTTGATTCAATTTCACGAGACTTCATAATTCATAAACCATTTTTTTTTTCAACGAAATCATGAGCGATTTCAATGATAAATTTAAGCAGACATGTTTCTCGTTGGTTGTTTCCTATGCTAAGTTGTTTTTGTAGTAACGGTTTTAGTCTAAGATATGATCTGTCAAACTATCTAAGTTCTTCTTTCTTCGTTTTTTAGAATTTATACAAACGCTCAAGATGTTTCCTTAAAACGAAAAACTATTTAGGAGACTTTTTAACTTTTTTAAACTATTTTTTAATTTTGTTAAAAAGACGTTGTATCCTATATATACAAAAGAAAAGACTATATTACGATATTACATAAACTAACACATACACCCCCTCCACACACACACACATAAGTAAATCAATATGTATATATAAACAAAAATGTATATTTGAAATGACATAACTATGTAATAAAAAAGATGAGGAATATTTTTGAATAGATAATCATTAATTATTTTTAGAAATTATATAAAACATTTGATAAATGCATTTGATTGAGCAATACCAAAATGAAAAGAAATGTTTTGGCAGTTAAATGAGATTTATTTCAAACTAAAAAAAAAAAAACAAAAACTTAACCAATTAGACTAGAAAATAGAAATGTAATAGTTTATTTTGTAAATATCATAAACACAACAAAAAGTGATATGTATTTTTAAAATTTTAAACAAAATTACATTTTTGTTTTAATTTCAATTGATTTATGAAATTAAAAAAAATGAAAGATGAAAAGAAGATTCAACTAAAAATGCTCAAAAAATTTAAAAATCTATTCAAATTCTATTTAAACTTTTTTTTGTATAATTTGTCATTATGGATTTTCTGTGAAAATCCTCATTTTGTTTTAAAAATACATATGGATTAGGAAAAGACAAAAATATTAGCAACTACTTATGTATGTATGTGAGAAATTTTCGGTATCGTGTTGTGACGTTATAATTTGAAAGAATTTAACGGACACGCTGCTTGGTTATTAAGTTAAGTTATTACATAAATATTTTTAAAAACATGATAAAATTGTATTAGAAAAGATTTTTTTTTCATTTTCAATAATTTCTACATTAAATATATAATTTAATTTTTTGTTTAAAATTGTGGTTTTTCAATTTGTTTTTGTTGAACTATTCTAAACATTAATCGTTGGTGGCATATCTGTATTTGTCAACATTAAGCCTTTTGAATTACTTTGAAAATCTGTCTTTTAGTTTACTAACTGGCGTTTTATTAGACGTTTGGTTTTTAATCTGGCAATACTTTTTTCGGAGTTGGTCTTTTTGACAGCTTAAAAGAGAATAGGCGGCGCGTTGTTGCTCACATACAGCTGCTAAAAGTGCTAGCCTCGGCGACCACTTGCCTGAAATAATTTTGAAAACAATATCAAAGCCTTGTCTTTATAATAAGGCGAAATTCCTGTTCATAGATTAACATTAAGCATCAAGCGGGCGCGCGTAGTCGAATCGACCGTGCTTAGTACATTTTCGTTCATATTATTATTTTTACCCATCATATGTAATTCTTATTTCTAGTAGCCCTTTTCATAATTTTAAGTACTTTTTTGACAAATTAGACTTGAAAGACAATGATAATGATAATGTATCTAAGTACAAATCAATAAATAATTATTGAATAATTAGTGCTTTATTTCTCTTATTCATCCCATAGATCTTTTCGGTTACGCGCGCCCGCTCCCGTTACAAATGACCGTGCGCCCGCTTAAAGGTTAATTGCATTTTATTTCTTCTTGAAAAACACGCGTCTAAAAACACCCTTTATTTGTAAACGAACCTTCGCATCGGATCGAACGACTGGCGAACTTTGACTTTCACCTTTGAAAACAAAACTGTCAACATTAAAAAGTGAAAATGAAATGTCATTAAATGTCAAAAATAGGTGTGCAGTCAAATTCAAAAAAATGTATTAAAGATTATATTTCTTTATCATAAAGTTTGTACGTAAACAAATAAACAAATTTTGTTTTTTAATTTCAGCTTGCAGTCTAGCTGTATGTTTGCATACCTTATGTCACTTTTTCCCCTCTCGTCTAGAAAGCCCGTAATCGTTAGGCGCTAGTTATAGCAATCATTGGTTTTCATCATTGAAAACAAACATTGGAATTTTTTGGCAGGTCGTTTATAGCTTTCATTAAAAATGTCTGTCATTGAAATAAATTTCCTGATTGAAAGCCACCGAAAATTTTTTACTGACAGAAATCTGTCATTTGAATTGTGTGAAATTGGAGCACAAATCAGTGGCACGATTCGTTTCACTTTTGAACATAAAAGTATCAGCTGTTCAGGAAAATAGAAAAATACATTTTTAGAGAAAGATAAATGCGTAATTACACTTTTTTTTCTCAAAGAAAAATCTTTGTGTGATTTCCGATCGATCAGTATATAATTTGCATTTCTAATCAAAGGGAAGCACCGTCACATATCCATTCAAAAAATGTTCTGGATCGATTTAAATGATAGCTATAACTGGCGCCTTAAGCTCAAGGTCAAACGAGTCCTAATATTTGGCCTGATTCTTCTTCGAAGGTCCAAACGTCCCGATACGCTTGGCAATGTTTGGGTTTGCTTCCATTATGTTCAAAAGATTGCAATTTTTGAAAATTACTTTCCTCACAGTGTTTTGGAATTAGATATTGATTATTTTAGCTTTTAAACAGTTTTAAGTTTTGTTTTTATGAAAAAAAAAGAGAATTAAGCACATTCATTTTCGTGATATGAATTTTTACTACTTAAGACGTCAAGAACACATTGTAAAGTTTAAATCGTTGTTTGGTGTCGAAGATCCATTTCAAATACTCCCATTAAATACTGGGGCCTGATTATGAGGTTCGCGGCGGATCGTTTTCAATTCGACCTTTCAAATTCGACTCGCTTCGTATTTCCTTATTAACGAACTCGCGGCGAAGCCAAAGTAGTTCTTCCTATATTCCAGTGATTTGACACTTTGGTTTGACTTTTTCTCTCTATATTCCAGTGGTTTGACACTTGGTTTGACAGCTTTCCACAAGTTTTGTTTTGTTTTGATTGAATTTGTGAAATTTGCGGTGATTTATTTAATAAACAATATTAAAATTTAAAAATGGAATCAATTATGGTGTATATTTATTCTGAAAGGGAGGAATTTGAGGAATCCCAGGAATCCTCAAGATTACGGGTGTCCAGGAGACTACTAAGAAGCAAATCTTCTCCTCTGGATCTCCCTTCAACTGAGTACGTATTGTTTCCTTTTAGTTTTAATCAATTAATCTACACACTTTGTCTTAATAGATTTATCAAACTATTTCGACTTTCGAAAGAAGCTTTTGTCTTCATTTTGCAAGAGATCAGTGAGGAATTCAAGGATCAGAACAGCAACGGCATTCCTTCAATTTTAAAGCTTGCCGCTACTATGAGATTTCTTGCTGAGGGATCGTACCAAAAAGGAGTTGGACAAGACGTACTAATTGGAATGGCACAACCAACAGTCTCAAACGTTTTGTCTGAAACTCTTAAAATTCTTGAGAGAAAGTTGTGCCCAAAAATGATAAATTTTAAAATGAATGAACAGGAACATCGTTCCTTGAATGAATTTTAAAGTTTTATATTTTATTGTGGATAAATTATAAGAAAATTAAAATAAAGCTAACTCACATTTTTAAATTAAAATAAAGAAATAATCCACGAAATCGAACACTGAATAATAATAAACCCTCTTTCGCCTGTGAATCCGCCAAAAAAAAGCTATCGGATTCAACACGCCAACAAACATTATGAAATTTCAAACTCGCCTTCGAGTTCGTTAATTGGTCGAATTCAAAACGAAGAAGGCGAAAGCGAAAGCAATAATTGAAAAATGGCAAACTCGCTAGCAAAACGATTCGCCGCGAACCTCATAATCAGGCCCCTGTTGTGACGAATTTAATCCTGGATGCCTTTCGCTACGAAGTTCATGAAGGTCGTCCAAAACAGTTGTTACTTAACAAACAAAACTAGCTCCAATTGGTGTTCGGAAATATTCATATTCAATGGAGCTGGCTAAAAACCCGTGTACAATAGCGTCATAGTTGTTAAATCATGGATCTACATGTGTCAATGAGCCTGAAATTACTCTTTTTGTGACAAAGGAACAGTGGGAGTATTAGGAAATTAGTATTTATAATGCAATGACAATGAAAAGACAGAGTGTGATAAATTATTCCACATTCGCGTAGTACAGCAAAAGAAAGAGTCTCTAAACTTGACAATACGATCATAGTCTGGCTCGAGACTATGACCTTACCTGGAGGCGCAGGTTTTATAGATGAATTTTTGAAAGGAAGAAACGCAACTGTCTATTTTGCTAGAGCATAATCCATGTCACATCTAAAATCTTGGGTCCAATCCCTGCTTGTGCAACCTTAAAGTTTTTCAAAAGGTACTGTCTCTTGCGATTAATTGAGTAAGCTATTCTTGTCGTGAGTGCTTTCAAATTAGCCGTTTGAATTCGACATTACAACTGTAGTACTTCCACATCCTTGGCATGACTCGAACACAGGAATGCTTGAGAGTGGTGACTCACTAGGTCTTGGTTGTCTATGGACTGTTACGCTACCTATAGTTTATTTATAATCTATACAAATAAATATCAAAAAGGATTAGACAAGTAAATTTGGACTACTGTGTTGAAGCTATACGTAAATGAATTAAAGATGTTATTGTCAACCATTATTGAAGATTTTACTGTGAGCCCATATTTTTGAAGATTGATCACGTGATTTGACAATTAACGGCTTTATCTTGTTTTGAACCGCTAACAAACTTTTCGTAGACAACCAGAAGAAGCTACAAAGATGATTGTAGAGGTATTTTACGAGCAGTTATAAAAATGTTTCCAAAATAATTCCACCTATTCAGCTCAGCTATGCTTACTTGAATCTACGCTTGTTTCAAAGTCTCAACAAGCGTATTTTTAAGAAACTAAGTAAAATAAAATAAAAATAAATTAGGTGGCGCAACAGTTCATGAAGAACCAGGGCCTAGTGACTTACAACTCTCAACCATTCCTGTGTGCATGTAATGTTGTCAGAGATGGAAGGGACCTACAGTTTATAGATAGATAGATAGATAAATAAATTTTATTTTCTTAAAAAAGTGGTTATAAAAACAAGATAGGTAATGCTGGTGTTCAAAATTAGTTAGGACAATAACTTGTTAAAGTTGTCTGTCAGGTTAAAGTTTTACTATTTATATTTTTGCTTAGCTTGAATTTACTTTAAATATTATATTCATTAACAATTAATTTGCGATAATTAAGAGCATATTTTAAGAATTTGTATAAATTTAAATAACATTTGCCATTCAGTATTTGAAGAAAATCGGTGCGATTTATTGTTTCAGCTCCTAGAAATAATCTCCGGTATGAATTAAAAATAGGACAGAATGCTGACGAAGTGGTAGATGTTCTCGGCTGCATCAAGATTACACATTGTGCATAAGCCAACAGTGTCATGCTGAAATGCCCTAGCATTCAAGTTAAGTAATACACACCTCGTTCTTAAGATCATACTTATCATTTCTCGTGAATTTGAGTCATTAAAATAGTTGGGTACCTCTGTGTATGATACATTACTATATTCGTCGTGAAATTGTGATTGTAAAGCACGTTCAGTTTAAGATAGGTAGCCCGCAACAGCGACACCTAGCGGTAAGCCTTTATTGCACTGGCAAGCTTACTTTTCATAAACTTGCTGTCCCTTGACATTGCTTTGACGCTTAGTTTTTGAAACTTACCAAAAGTGGTTTCATAAGAGTACCCTCTCTCTTTCCAAAATTCCCCGAGTGAGTTCCTCTTTCTAAGCTTCCAAGACCTAACAAACGCTGCCTCATTTGTTAACCTTTGGTCATGGCTTTTTCTATCATAATTTGATTTTTCTTAGGGTACGAAGAACCAAACCCTAAGCATTATAGGATAAACCACAGCCACCACGAAACTCCCAAAAGGGCCGTTCCCATTATATGATCCACGACCGAAATCATGGGGGCTGATCATATCCCGTGGTACCCATTTATAGCCTGGGTCCGGCTCGCCATCTTTCGAGTCTTTGATAGGTCAGATCTAGGGAAGATAACCCTAAGGTGACCGCTCAGCTTTATGATTGAGACCTCAATCCACCAGCTTTATCTTCATTTACATCATTCTTTTATTTTTAGAATGATTTTTACTGGAGTCACTCTGAACTTTTAACAATTTTTGTAAACATCAACTTTCACGAAGAGGTCGATTTTCGTCTATTACTGACTTGTATGGATGGCTATTTATAATTTTGTCAGTAAGTCAGCCTCACAGACCATTGAGGCAGGACGACGGTCCTTTCGTTCCGCCGTTCTTGAGATTTTTTAATCTCAAGTTGGGAGAAACAATAACTTCTTGCGTTCGTTCACAAGTAGAGACCTTTATCAGTGCAATTCTCAGCGTGCCTTTTTTCAATTATAATTAATTGGACAGTATCGCCTCTTCATTGAACATACACTGAAGTCTCATTGCTTGTGTCCAGGGGCCACCACGTGGAGGTGCAAGTAAGTACATCTTTCTCCCAGATTATAGACAAGCATATAATATATATATTATGAGCTTCCCTACATCTACACGGGAGTCAGTTTGACCCCCTGTAAAGCACGTTCAGTAGAATCTTTCCAATGTTGTTCTTTCGGTGGAGTGCCATAACCCCCGCGGGGGTTAGTTCCCATTCAATTGGGAATTAACCCCCGCGGGGGTTAATTCCTTTTTCAAATGGCATTAATCCCCGCGGGGGTTAATTCCCTTTTTATGTGGGGGTTAATGCCCAATTATAACTGGAAATAAGCCCCACGTTAATAAAAAAACAACAAACATAAAGGAACAAAATTATTTCTTCATTTATTTTTCAAAATAAAACAAAAATTTAAAAAATAAAATAACAACTTCAACAATAAAAAAAATGTATCTTAATCATTTTGAATTGATAACACGGCGGCGTACTAACAGCTTGGTATGTAAGGGGGGGCATGCTGCCCCCCTGCAACCCCCCTGCTTGGGATCACTATAGGATTTGGGGTGGGTGCGAGTTTGGGTATATGCAAAAAACTCTTGCATTTGAGCACTAAAATCAAAGAAATTCACAACAAAAAAAAACAAGTATGGCTCACAGTTATGAAAGAATCACAACGCATTCGTGTTCTTTGCATATACCCAAACTCGCACTTACCCCAAATCCTATAGTGATCCCAAGCAGGGGGGTTGCAGGGGGGCAGCATGCCCCCCCTACATACCTAGCTGTTAGTACGCCGTCGTGCTATCAATTCAAAAAAACTTTTTAGCAAAAGTAGCTATTCTAGACAATAAATCAACCATTTTTGCGTGTTTTGTATGTAAAAAAGTGAACTTTAAATTTTTTTTATTAAAGTTTACGAATTTTAAAATATTCGGAGTTGTTTCCTTTATTTTTTGGCCTTATTTCTTTTTATAAATCGAAATAAAGCCAAATTGGTTTTATTTCGTTTTGAACAACGAAATAAGGCCAAATTTGAAATTTGGTGTTATTTCATTTGGTACTATTTCACGTCACCCGTATTTTTTGTTTATTTGTTATAGGAAGGTATGTCATAGCTTTCTCAATTCCATTTTGAAAACTCACCATTTCTAAAAAGAATAGATATGTACTTTATTTCTGTTTAAGTTAAAGGTTTAAGTACATTTAAAAATGCGTAAAACAAAATAAGAATTATTTTCCAAAAATATTTAAATACATTATTTTAAACTTCAACTCAAGGAACAAGATCGCAACTTTGTTGTGCATTTTATACCTATATAATTATTTATTTTTCCTTTATTTGTTTACTATTGTACAGCAAAGCTAAAAAAAAAGAAAAAATGGGGGTTAAAGCCATTTCTGAATGGGAATTAATACCCGCGGGGGTTATTTCCTTTTTCTTGTGGGGATTAATGCCACTTGAAAAAGGAATTAACCCCCGCGGGTGTTAATTCCCATTCATTTGGGAATTAACCCCCGCGGGGGTTAATGCCGCGGGGGTTATGGCACTCCACCTGTTCTTTCAGTTTAATCAAAAGCATGTTGTGGGCATGTTTCCAATCAAAATTAGTTGCTTCATAGTTAACAACGATGCCAGTCGCGCGAAAAAAGGCCTGACCATTCCTGGGCCCAATAAATATTTTTGCGAAGTATTGCGGATGAAAGTATGCGTGGTAATCTAGAGCTGGGTAGACTGAAAACTTTACGCAAATATTTCAAATGTATTTCAAGGGTAGTAAGAAACGCTTTTGGAAGACCGGTTTCGATGTTTATAACGTAGTTTGGTGTATTATCTGGTAGGTTGAAACATCTTTTGACAAAACACCTTTGGAGCTTTTCACATTGTAGGTACTCTTTGTACCCACATACTTGAGCACAGTAATACATAATTGATCTGGCGGCTGAGTCATGGACTTTAAACTTTGCTGAATGTGGCACTAACTTATTTTTCAGGAACTTAGACCAGGTTGCGTTGATTGCATTTTTTGATGTTGCAAGCCTCTTTGTCAGGTGTTCAGACCAAGACATATTATATGTAAAGACGACTCCAAGATATTTGTACTGGTTTGTTATTTTTACTTCTAGACCTTTGAAATTCCATTTTTCACTTAATGCTCTTCGGCCTCCATTCCTAAAAATAACAATTTCAGATTTCTCAAGATTAACTTCAAGGTTCCATTTATCGCAATAGCTGCTGAACTTGTTTATAATTGTTTGAAGTAAAGCTGGACTCTCAGCCAAAATTACAATATCATCAGCATACAAAAGAACATTTATACCGATTCTTTCCACATATATTCCGATGGGGAGTTCAAAATGTAGGTCATTTAAGAACAAGACAAAAAGCAGAGCGCTCAGAACGCAACCTTGTTTAACGCCTTTGCTCGTTCTAAAGAAATTAGAGGTACTGTTTCCATCCCATAAGGCGGCAACTGTATCTTGGTATAATAGTTTGATAATTTTAATCATTTTCGTCGAGATGCCCAATGTTATAAGTTTGTAAATAAGAGCTTCTCTGTTAATATTGTCGAACGCAACTTTTAAGTCTACGAACCAAGCATAAAGTTTCTTTTTCTGGCTTAGTTGCAGCTGAATAAGGCATGAAAGATTGAAAATCTGATCAATGGTACTATAATCTTTTCGATATGCAGCCTGGAATTCATTGAGTACATTGTTGTTTTCGATCCAAGTAGTGAGGCGGTTTAGGAGAACTAAGGTGAATAATTTGTAGAGGGTATCTAAAAATGAAAGCCCACGATAGTTAGATACAAGACTAGCGTCACCTTTTTTGAAGAGCGGAAAGATAATTGATTTTTTGAAGGATGTTGGTATTGTTTTTGTTTCGTAGATTCTTTTCAGCAAAGTATGAACCTCCCCAATAAAAGAATTACTCGCATTTTTATAAAACTCATATGGAATGCCGTCTATACCTGGAGCTTTGTTTTCTTTTGAAGATTCAATCGCAATCTTTACTTCATTCAAATCAATTGGGTGATCAAGTTCAGGTATTTCAACTAGATTTGTTTCACAGGAATATTCTCCGCTGCTTAATCGATCTGAATTAAGGGAGTTTTTGAAATATGACATGAATTCAGAAGCTGGGTTCCAGTATTCGTAGGATTACCGCGTATCTCTTTAGCCAGTTTCCACCAATCTTTTGCTGTGTTAATACTTGCAAGTTGTCTGGAAATGCATTGGTAGTACGATCTTTGCTTTTCTTTACATAGGGCTTTGTACTTCTTATTTGCTTCGCAATAGTTTTTTCTGCTTGCATCGAGATTATATTTTCTGTAAATGTTAAGTAGCTAAAGTGAAGATTTTCGAGCTTTATGACAATCCATATCAAACCAGGGTTTCTTTCGCTCAAACTTGACATTGGTATTATTAGGGTTCCCGTATGCTGCATAGATACACTCTTTTAAGGAGTTGCATCGTGTTTCAACACTATCCAAAGGCAAGAGTTTTTGCACAGCAACTTCATCAATTCTGTTCATGTATTGAGCGCGTCTATTGGTAAACCATTTAAGTCTTGGAAGCAACAATGAACTGGGGGATTTTTGCATTTCTTCAAAAGCTTTAAGACCTAAAACTATTGGCATGTGGTCCGAAAAGGTTGTACTTTTAATTGAGAAACTTTTAATCATTTCCAATGCACTGTATGAAGGGCAGCAGTAGTCAATAACTGAGGATCCTCTAGTTGCCACAAAAGTAAACTCTCCAGTTTTATCGCCAAAGCCTCTCCCGTTAAGGATAAATGCACCGATGTCTTCCAAGAACTCACAAAACATATTGCTGTTGCTGTCACTTACAGTATCTTTTGAAATTCTCACTTCAGTGATAAGTTGTGATATCCGTGAATCGACTGTTCCTTTTATTCCTGTTCTGACGTTAAAATCTCCCATAAGAATATAGTGGTTTGATTGAAATTCATCAAAGAATGTTTTTAACTTTACGAAATCACGCATCCAATGATTGCAGTTTAAATAGCTTGGAACCAAATTTAGAATAAATCCCAAAAAGTTGCATTGCAAGTAGACAGTATCATGTACATTGAAGAATTTCAGTTGGTATGTGGATTCAATAGTTTTACGGAATCCATATAAGCATCCTCCACTAGCTCTGCCAAAGTTAGATGTTTTTGTTGCCGCAATCCAGTATAGTTTAAATTCTTTAAAATAAATTTCATAATGACGAATATGCTCTGATAAAACAAAAGTTTCATACAAAAAGAAAATATCAAATTTACAAACGTATTTAAAAAAGTTACATAAAATAGTTTTATTAACAAGACCAGCTACATTATAAGACAAGACCTGACAGACTTTTGTTAGCTAATGGTTATTTGGGTTATTTTCGTTTGGGCGTTGTATGTTTGTAGGAGTATCCAGGATGACAGTGTAATTTAAGTCCTTTCCCAAAAACTGACTCAGAAGTTGTCTGTCTTTTTCGTTAAAGGCTCTTACAACGCCATCTTTGCTACAGTTTATATACCGAATCCCAACGGCTAATTTGAGAAAGCACTTTTCATGACAAGAATTACTCTTGGAGAATTTGTCAATTCCTCGCAAGAGGCAGTACCCGTGAAAAAAGTTAGTTGGCACAGGCAGGGATTGGACCCAAGACCCCTTGCATGACAGTCCAATGCACTAACCATCACGCTACGGGTATTAACTAAGTACATATTTTATTATAAAGTTTGACAAAATATACAAGAAACAAAAATCAAGTTCCAAAAGTTTCTCCATATTTCTGAACCTACAGAAGTGGTCTGTTCTTTTTTAAACAATTGTTAACTTTTGTTGTTATGTCAACAAAAATGATCAAGTGTCATTGCTACGATTCGTTAGAATTTGTTTAGAATCATATTAAATTGCAAAATAAACAAGAAAATAAAAGAGCAAATTGATGAAATAAATAATAAAACATTTCCTGAATCAAATGTTTAGTTTTATTTAGCAAAAAGATGAAAACTAAAGACAGTACTTTACTGGATAATATAATTGGGTTTGATTTAGATGACAATTTTCTTTTAAAATCGATGTCTTTTTCCAAACCAAAAAAAGAAAACAATTACTTGTTTGAAAACAATTACTTGTTTCAAAACAAGTCGTTCACTTTTACACTTACATAACTCCTAAGCTGAGTTGTGAAGTGTTACAAGTTGTTACGATTTGACACTTCAACAACAATGAGTTAAGGAACTATTTCTAAACAATCTTATCTTATGAGTAAAATAAATCAATTTATTTTTAATCTGGATCTGTCACAACACAAATTTTCCTTTTTTGCGTTCCATGGGGAAAAATAAATGTATTTATTTTTGATTACAGTTTTACCCCTCTTTGCACTTATACTAATACAATTTTTAGATGTTTAGCTGGAAATTTGACAGCTCTACTGCACTCGTTAACACGTACACGAATGACAAGAAAACAATTCCAATCGTGTTCCATGCGCCTCGAAAAAAATCAACTTATGAAGGAAATCTGAATTTACTCATGGAAAACACCATCAACGTTTGGGAAGGACAATAGTTAACGATTGTTAACAATAGCTGGCAAAAGAACAGACCTAAGGGCAGTACCTTTCTAGTATGTCAATGCATTATGGTGGCCTTGAAAAATATGTTTATTGAATTCGACGATTATTTGGCCTTCAAATTTCGTATTGAACTGTTACAAATATTTTGGCTACAACTGAATCCGCGATGGTTTTTTTTTAATCGATTATAAGGTTTAATATCTTCCACTTCGTTCAGTCACTCTACTTTTACAAAAAGTAACATTCAATAGTTTTGCAAGTTTCTTGGCAAGAATCCGAAACTTGGCGAGAAAGAGTGTATGTACATCCATATTTGTTCTTAAATATGTTTTCTTCTTTGAACTTACTTTAGTATTAGTAGGCAGGGGTGAAATAAGACATTTAGCTAGTTACTAAATTGATAAACTAGTATAATATTGTATGCAAAATATATTTCATTATATTTTTCAAAAATCATTATAAAATTATGTATGCACTTAATTTTGCTTAACGTAAATTAAAATAATTTAAATTTCTTCTTTAGTTCTTGTTTTTTCCATGCTGGTAATATATCGAACTCCGAAAATGGCATTCCAAATAGGCTAACAAAATCGTCATGTGTTAAATGAACCTATAAAAATAAATAGCTTAGTGAAAATCGTCACTAACAATATTCTTTAATTTTTACCTCTCGCTTAAGAGGATTAACCTCTGTGGGTAACGTGACAGCCTCTTGTTGTAAAACTGACAAAGGATACTTGTGGTGCTGATCGAAATCACTATCGTTCTTAACTGAATGTTCAACACTCTTGAAACCGTTAGTATATCCATTACGAGTGATATCATGACGCATTTTTTCAAAGGGTACAAAGGTCTACATATGTAGAAAAACAAAATAAATAAATACCAACATTTTTAGAACTCATCCCAAAATTATATACTTACATCCCAAAACTTTCTGTCCCAAGAATCAAAGAAGCCAGTGAATATATTCGGTTCATTGTGTTGCCTCACCAATGCTATCGCCGTTGTAGTCCTTCGAGGAGTTGTCGACGTTTCGAGAAACTCTTGAGCTATCGCCCCAAAGCCTTCTTCGTCAACTTGTAATGACAGCTTACCACACCAAACAAAAGCAATTGCTCCTGCATCTAAGATGTATGTGTTTTCTGGCAACAAATCGGATTGTCCGAATCCCAAAATTTCTTGTGTCACCAATTTTCCACGATAATTGTACACCAAATGCAGATGAACTTTTCTCTTGTCAATTGGAATGCCTATTGTTGCTTGTGGCAGCTCATTTAATGGCGAGGAACTTGTTGAATTTACTGTTTGGCTTATTTGATTCGATACAGAGTCCCAGAATTCTTTGGGCTCTTTACCCTCCATAACGAGATTACACTCTTCGGCAAAAATCGACCCGATATTTTTGGCAACTTCTCGAGCATCACCCGTTGAACTTTGTCCACACCATACCCAAACTACATCCGAGCTGGATCTTATCACATAGCAATCTTTTGCTGTTAGAGCATTTAGTGGATGAATTTGCCAAGCTTTGGAAGTAAATGTAGAATCGCCTTGAACTTTGAAGATCTCCAGCTTCGAAAGTTTTTGGTGGCTGCTATTGTTGTTGTTACTATTACCATTACCGTTCATCATATTTCCATTGCTAACATTAGATTTCAGAATGACAAACTTCCCCGAAAAGATTTGCAAGAAATGTGGGGTTTCATCACTTTCGTTCATCTTCACTACCATGGTCTTGTCACCGAGTTTATGGAATCGTTCCTTGCCGAATTTAGTACATTTTGATATTGCTTCCGGGGAAGCTTCTTTGCCAATCCACATGTAAATAATATTATTGACGCCAACATCCTGAGTTCCACAAAACTGAAATCAATCGTTAGAATTTTCAAAATTTTTACGACTTTAAAGATAAACTTACTGCAACGGTATATTGGACAATGTAACAGCTGTCAGTTTTGAAAACTGCAGCTGATTTGCGAATTACGATTTCTTTTAGATGATCTTCCATAATTTGATAAACATGCTTCTCTCCAGTACCATCGTCAATGAGCTGATTTTCCGCAGCCATTTTAGGTCGTTGTGAAAGGCTCAGAGTGTCGAACTTCCCCAAAATTTGGGTTGTTTTAGTTTCCCTATCTTCCCAATTCGGGAAAAGATGGGTAAACTCGATTGGTTCGTGTCCTTCGATGACACGAATCAGCAGAGTTGAGGACGGATACTTTTTCTGGAAATAAAAATCAATTTAGTGAACTGTCGGACCTGGTTAGGTTACTCTTTTAGAACTAACCTTTTTAATAAATCCCCTACCATTTCTAATGGCTTCGATATTTTCGACATTGGGCACGTTCTTTCCGATCCACATCCAAACGCCCAATGAAAACCCATTCAAAATATAAACCGCCGTCGAATCATTGAGATCACTTTGACTTGGAAGCGTTGAGGTTATCTGATCGATCCAATACTTCGTTCCCTTGTAACCGCATTTATACAACTTAAACGAACTGCTGTATGGCTTGTCGATTTGATTACCCTGGTTGACAACCCGATTGCTCCGAGGCAAAAATGTGTTCCATATTTGTGTGTGTTCGTCTGTCATCGATTGTTCATAACCATCGTCAACAATGATTATCTCACTGGCACAAGTCGAATTTTTGAATCTTTTTGCAATTGCCAGGGCTTCACGTCGATCACCAACATTACTCGATCGGCCAATCCACATGAATGTCTCTTTGCCGGTGTTTAAAACCATGATGTATTCACTGCCAAAATTATGCCAGTTAATCGATTCCATTTCGACACAGCTTAGAAATTGACGACCTCGGATTTGGAAAAGCCGACAGGTATCAGTTGAAGAAGCTAAAGCTCCCGAATAAATTCTAAAATTTAACAAATTTAGACTTTTTTGTATTTATTTTACATACAAAAGTTGAAAACTTACGTGATTCCTCGTCTAAAATACGACATAAATCGTACACTCTCATTATCCTGAGATTCCCTATATTCAGTTGCAACATTCCCAAAATAACTATCCAATTCCATGACCTTGTGGGCGACGTTTGCTTTTTTTTGCTGAGTAACTTTTTCACCAAGCCAAAAATGAATGAATCTTTCAAGACCTGTGGCATTTTTGGTTTCTCTTGACTTGAAAGAATAGAAAATTTGAAAAACTGCCAGAGCAAAAACTACATTAAAATGGTGCGTGAGACTTACAATTGTATCTTGATTGACATAAGTTCCAGCTGGACATGCTGCATATATGATGTAACAACAATCATCGTAGAAACTGCCAAAATTCTCTCTCGCAACAACTTCCAATCGATCTTCTTCTATTTTCCAAATGTGAAAGCATATAGCATTGCGGGAGAGTTTTCGAAACGATGCATCAACTCTGAGTTCGGAGATGGTATCAGGAAAAATTTCCTAGAAAAATAAAAACAATAAGAGTTAGTTTAATAGAGGTCTAAATTCAAGTCGATTGCATTCTGCTTTAAATGATGAATAACATGTCACTATCATTGGACAGTTAATTTAACGTCACCTTTATTCACACGACAATAATTAAATTAAGAAAAAAACACAGCAGATTCAGTAGAATATGGAAATTAAAATCAAAGCATTAAAAGCCCACAATCTAAAGTTACAAGTAAACATGCACCAACGCAATAGACTGATCGAACTAACGGATCAGATGAACATCGGTTTCCTTCATATCATAAAGTTAAATTTGTTGAAGTTTTCCATTGGTAGAATCGATCAATTAATTTTTGATTTTTTTAATTTTGTGCTCGATTGGGAAGAATTGTTTTTATCTGAAATGAGTTCTGTTCCTTTTTCCAACAACAATTGACCAGTTTGCTAAACTCATTATTGAAGTGTCAAATAGTACCGATTTGTAATAATGACAACTCAGCTCGGGAGCGGATCTTACAATTTTGATATTGACAGATCAACAATTTCAAACAATTTTCGTTCCTAAATGATTCTAACGAATTCCAACAATTCTTAAAATTGACAATTGAATACATTTTATTTGACATAACACCAATAGTTGACAATTGTTCACAAAAAAAAAAAATAGAACACTAAGATCTAAGTAGAATAGACTAAATGAGCTTTCCATGGTTAAAATAAATCAATTTATTTTTAATCTAGATCTAACACAACGCAAATTTCGCTTGTTTTTACATTGCATGGGGCAAAATAAATTGATTTATTTTTGATTTAAGATCAAATCTACAGATCTCGATTATTCAGCGGATTTACCACTCTCTTGAATAATACCAATACAATTATAAAAATGTTTAGCGGAAAATTTGACTTCAGTCGTGTTCCATTAGCAACGAATAAAAATACATTTTTGACGGAAATCTGTATTTATGTAAATATAATAAATATAATTTTCAACTGTCAGTTTGACGAATAGGATTTGTGATTTCATAAATTTATTTAAGAAATAGTTGTCCAGTTTATATTTCTAAGAGATGTCCATATTCTCAGTAAAATGAAAAAATGTTCATACAATCTTCTCACTTTTGCTGTCAAAAAATCCGAGAATAAAATTTTTATGATTGGATTTCTCAAGAATTCTCCATCGCACAATTCATAGAGGAAGAAAAGAAATGAAAAGCGAATTTGAATGCAAGGTGAGAATGAATAGTAAACTGTGCTTATATGCCTCTCTCCTGCTTTGTCAATCCCTCTGTGAAACCTCAGAAATTTTAGAAACATAAATTGGCCAAATGGCTATATTAATATAAATATGGAAACAATTTTAAATTCTAATGCTTTCGAGATTTGCTTTAAATATCAAATTAAAATTGAACTTCAATAGATTTAAACTCTCCAAATGGGTAGTTTAAAAATGGCCAAATTTCCATCTGCCAATTTTTTGATCGGTTAATGTTGTTTGGCTTAGATGAAACTCATGCATAGGACTATCACGGCAGAGATGCGATAATATTTACACAGCAGGTTACTAAATAGTTTTTCGTATAACAGGTTTTATTTTGAAAAGACCGCTAATTGGGCAGCTGTCACTTTTGAATCAGTCATCGTTTGACACCTGACAAGTAAAATCTACGCCTTTAACAAAAATGGAAAGGTACACTTCTTATGATTTAACACCTTTAGACGTTGACGTAAAGGATTAGGTCTATGCCAATGCTCCAAAGTTAAATTCGTAATGTTATCGAGGACATTCAGCTGTAAATGTAGCAATTAGTCAATTTGGAAAATTTCATCAAAAAGGTGCTGCAACCTTAACCATGGTGAGTATTTGGCTGATATTGTTTTCGAGTGTTAATAAGTGCGTTTTTTTGGTATTCCATATATAGTACAGTGATAAATTGCCAACAAAACGATCCGCAGAAGCCATATTTTTGTATTTAAAAATTGGTACAACTGAAAGAAGATCTGGCAGAATAATAATAAATAAGAAAGTTTTGTGAAAATCAAATGTTAAAATTAACTTAGCAAAAAAAACTAACTAAAACTAATAAAATGGGCAATTTTTAAGAAGAAATGGTATAAAAATATCTGGAAATTAAGATTCTATAAAAAAAAGTTCATTTAACAATTGCTTCAAGAAGGGGGTTTGATCGTAGACTACTACATTAACATGTGGTGTTGAAGCGAGCTTGAAGACCGCCTCAATTCTTTATATACCTGAATCGAGTTGAAATGAGCTTGATTCGGCTCGATTCCCGTCGGAGATCGGAGTCGAGTCAAAATTTGAGAAGAAAAACCTGTGTGGTCTGTTTTGTTTTAATAAAATTACAAAAAAAAATGGACATGGAGTAGGTAGCATATTCTTATATGGTGCTCAACTAATCAGTTCTTCATTGTTTAACACCAATCAAACTATCTCAATTGCACTTCACACATCGAAACACCATTTGCATTTTCGAAAGTGCTGTCATACTTAATCATTTTTAAATCTTTTTGTGCGGTGGAAACACCAAAAAGATTTATTTAATCTAAATTGAGATAAACCTTCGGTGGAAACATAGCAAAACATAAATATCTTTTCTATTGTTTTCTCTTGCAAAATAAGCCCAGTTAGTCCATTTTCACTAACAAAACTAAATAATATCAACAGTAATAGATTATTTTTTTTCCCAATGAAAACACACATGATTCCAAATGCACAATTACTCAACGAACACAGCCTTCGAGATACAAATGCAATATCAATCGTACCAACATTTGAGAACGAAATCACATAAGATCCATTCGAGACTCGTTGTCAAAAACCCATCCATAACTAATTTCTTTTTTTTTCGGTGTTATTCATACTATGGATATTGTTTTTGTTATTCGTGTAAAATCCTACTGTACTATGGATAGATTTTCCAACAAAACACGGGTAATGAAAAATAATAGTATTTTGCTATTTGACACTCATGTAGGACTTTTAAGGCTAATGGTGACATTAGTAGTAGGAGTGGTGGTAAGTTAATAAGCGCCACTAAATCAAACATTTTTTTAATTTTTATTTAGGAAATTATAAATACAGAATGTTCTTTTTAGAAGAAGAAAAAATAAAACGCCTATAGTTTAATGATATGGCCAAAAAATTAGCTTTTTTATGCAGATAAAGGTGTGCCATTATGTTTAAAAATGATTTCGGGTGAGTGGCAGCCACGGCATGCACTAAAAAATTTCAGCCGAGAGATCCAATTTTCGACCGCTTCATGCAGCAATTGGCACAGTGTGTCAGCAATTCACTTCCAAATTGTCAATCATCTACGACACAAGCAACTTCACATAACCCCACAAAAATATAGTCAAGCTATGTTAAGTCGCAAGATCTTGGAAGAGACGCCACAGGCTCACCACGCGAGATAATGCGCTCATCAAAAGTTTCCTTTAATAAATTGATTGATGCCAAACCAAACTGAGAATAAATCAATTGACATCTGTCAAAAAACAAATCCGGAAAAAAGTATTGCCACATTGAAAACCAAACGTCTAAAAAAAACAGCCGTTATTTAAGTATTTAATTTCTGTTAAGAATTTGCTTAAAAGAAGATTGTTGTCCAACTTAAAATCAACAAACATGCCACTGTGCTGCAAATGTAAGTAAAAATAGTTGTTAGATTTATTGATGCAACTTAAATTAATTAGCTTATCTTTGTCAATCTAATGTAAGCTTAGGAAGAACATATAATTCACCTCGAGTCAAAACACACCTTTCTTATCTTTTAACATTTTTTCTTAATAAACATACTCCGTTTTTTCAAAAAAAGATGTCGCCCATATTATCTTAACAATATTTTATCTATCTGGCTATTCGAATTTATAAAATTAATCAAATACAATGTTGTGTAGTAATTTATTAATTTACTCTCCAACTACAACTAAACATAAACAAAAACTGTCCAACGTCCAACGTCCAACTATTGGACATCAAAGTTATCTACAACACCACATGTAGCATACACTATGCGGAGGACGCGATGGATTTATTAATTATGTGAAAAAGAGAGTAAACTAATGAAACTAAGCCTTCAACTTCCAGTCTTTAACAGCTTTTTGAAAAGTTGATGATTGATGTGTATTGTTTTTTGTGTTGTGTATATTGCACCTGTTTTCTGATGGAACGGGCATTTCATTTTTATAATGAAAGGAATCTTTTCAATGGATGGTGTTGAATCAAATTCCAATACCTACACGACTTTAAATAAAAATATAGAAATAGATTGTTTGAAATATTTGTATAAAACTATGTTTGTTCATAAGTAGGTGCATAGATGCATTCATTGAAACTTTTTTTGTGTTGCATCAGGTGGTGCATGCAACATATTTTTTGATATTCATGTTTTTATATAAAGGTCATGAGAAGGCAGAGTCATATACCATAGCAAGCTTCCTGCCTAACTATACTAGTGGCATGGCAGATGTTTGGCATTTACTTTGAATATAAAAATGTTCCATCTGCATGCATGCGATGAAGCTAGCTGTAGGTTGAACTTTCAATTGGATTTTTTTTAAAGATATTTTTTTTTGGATATTGATTTGAAAGGTTTTGAAGAATGTAAAAGAATGTCAATGGAGATACTCGTAGTTACCTTTGAAATAAATTCAAAGGCAATGAGACTTTTACTTTAATTTTTGTTTGGTTTAAAAATAGATTAAGAAAAATATAAACCTTTAAGTATAGGAGTAATAGAAAACAATAATCACATTCAATGAGTTTTATTATATAATTGTTTGTGTGGAGGATGTCAAACATGATCAAAATAGAAAATCCTTTTAAGTCCCGCATCATTTTTTAACATAATAAATAAATATAAGAGAGTAAAAAACTAATCTTAAAATTAGTACGAACGAATTAACTTGGAAAATGTACTCCATTAAGTAGAGACTCACTTATAAATTAAACCATTTCAGAGGTATATTTTCAAAAATCAATGGAAATCGATTTTCAACATTGAAATTGTGTTGGAGGACATTTTTTCAATGTGGAATTTCAATTTTTTAGGAGTGTAAAATAAATTTCAGGGTCGCAGCGTATCGTACCCCATCTATCGTAAGATCTCTTTAATCTCCCATCTGTCATTTTAATGACACATGTATTTATATGTATATATTTGTGTAGAAATATCATCCGTATTTTTTGAAAAAGTCATCCGTAGTATAGTAGAAATTTATGTAAACAACGTAAACAACATCTGCGGAAGAATCAGTGCAAATAAAACATAAAGTAGAGATTTGACTTTTATTCAAGCAAAGTGATAAGTTTTGATGCGGGACGCGATTTGGAGCAAAAATGGCGGAGAAAGACAATGAAAAGTATTTAATCAAATTCTAAATCGTTTATAAAATAATTAATTTGATGGATTTCAGAGATTATTTTACCAGAAAAAATAAGAAGGTGAATTTATTGCTGGCAGAAAATCAAAGTCAGTATTGCGGAGAAAAGCTTTAGAGGAGATAAAATGTGTGGCTCCAGATTTTAATTACAATGAGAGTTTTTATGACGAGTAGTATCACATCCATCATAAAGCAAAAGTTGTTTTTAAACGTTAAACTTTTTGTCAATCAGCATCGCATTGTAATCAGCTGAGCAACGATCAGCATTGCAAAAAAGCAATGATGCGTACCAAAAAATTTGACGTTTGTGAATTTACCCATACTCAGTTTGGTTTGCCATTTCATAATGAATCGACATTCCTGGACATATTTATTACTAAAATAATTTTTAGGTTCACACGACTCAACGAAACAATCAATTTATTTGAAGAGCGCCTTTTGGACCAGTGGAGCGCAATTGGTGACATACGGTACGTCTTTAATTGTTGCATAAAGTGGTCGAACAATGGGTCTTTCGGCTGGAATTTATTCGAGCCAGCCACGATGGCAACTTGTTTAAAATATTTTTTTTTAAACATAATGAAAACCCTTTATCTTTATAATAAAGCTAAATTTTTGGCTATAACATTCAATTTTATTTTTTCTAAAAAACACCTACTCCATATGGAGTTTATTGCATATAGTATCATCTTAAGTCCTCCTAAAAAGATACAGACACAAATTTAAATTTTTTTTAATATTAATTGTAAACAATTTTGCATTACAAGTAAAGTAATTTACGAACGAACCCTTTTCGTTCAATTCTTATTTCATTCAAATTGAATTTTGAAAATGGAAAACAGGAAACAATTAAATATAAACTATTCCTGATATTTTCTTACCATACCATCAATAAAATATTACTTTTTATTAAGTTTAAGTTTAATTTATTTAATTATTCTGACAAATGTTCAATTGTATCAACATTCAAATATGAAAACCAAACTACAGCGAATGGATGCTTTTTCTTAGAATTTCTGTATGTTTTTTTACAACGGGTGTTTGTTTTAGAGGTATACAATTTTAAGTTGGCAACACTATTTTTACCACTAGAGGATAACATAGGCCTTATTATTGTCGATATACGGCCACAAATGTAAGAAAAAGTTATCGATAGTTGGAATCCAGATAAGACTAAAGTTGTTTTAATCCATTTCAAAGTTCTATGCCTCGCAAAAAAAAAGCACATCAAACCCCAAAAAAATACTGGTATTTAAAAAATAAAATCATTCAAATACGCAAAAATTATTTAGTTTATGAATAATAGATTCATTGGATTTGATAAATAAAATGTTCTACTGTTACAAATAGAAAAGAACCCATTAAGTGCTTTGCACATGATAGCGAACAACGAATGAACGAATGGACGAACAAACGTGATTTTACATATTTCAAAAAGTCAATTCCAAACAAAAACACATTTAAATTATAAGAAACCAACTGACAATAATGTTAGGATAATAAAATTTGCATTTTGTTCTCTAAAACAAGACAATTTTGTAAAAATAATTTGTTAGTAACGAATTGCAGTGTGGTTGCTACGAACTGTCAAACTCTATTCCACATACCATCCACACTGCAACGAATAAATTGTTCGCGCTCAACTTAACCTCAAAATTATACCACTCTTGTTTTGTTTTTGTGTGAAAGATCATGGCTGAGGAAAATATGGAGAAAAGGGTTGACAATTCGTCGCTGTCTGCGAATAGAAATAAAGCTCATGTGAAAGAAAAGTCGAAATATGCGAACATCCATGCTTTAGATGTTGGAAAAAGTTGTAAATATTTTACTTCCCAAAGGAAGTTATTGTAGTCGGTCCGATTTGTCGAATTGAAAATTTTGTTATTTCTGGACGTTTCAAGGTCCCTGGAGTCTAAATAAAAGATTTTTGGAGAGATGTCTGTGCGTGCGTGGAACGTATGAATGTACTGGGAAGCTTTTTTCGTCGTCCATATCTCAAGAACCAGTGGAGATATCGACTTCAAATAAATGTTGTTATACAGATAATAATGCAGAAAGATGCAAAAAGGACTCTCAACAAAATAAATGGGCGTTTTTTTTTTTGCATTTTGACTGTCATGCTAGAGGTCTTGGGTTCAATCCCTGCCTGTGCCAGCTAGAGTTTTTTTACGTGTGCTGAGTCTTGCGAGGAAATGACAAGAGTAATTCTTGTCATGAAAAGTACTTTCTCAAGTAAGCCGCTCGGATTCGGCTTAATACAGTTGGTACCCTCCATTCCTGAAAACATTTCATGCACACAGAAATGATTGAGAATTGTAAGTCAAAGTTCAAAAATTTAAGACAATGGCTTGAAACAATTTTAACTTATAAAAAATATTGTTTTTAAGATTCAGTAAAATTTTGATAAAAACCGAATTGACAGTTTAAAAAAATAAAAACCTAAAAAAAAATTACTTAAACTTGATAAAAATTGGTTTTCGACTCAAATATCTTTTCAAAAACTAAAAATATTGGCTTTAAACTAATTTCATTTTTAAAAATCCAACAGTGATTTTTTCATACAAATTTAAATTTACACAAAATAGTATGCAAAATTGGTAAACATTGAAATTGGGGAGAGTACGATAACTTTGGGGACAAAGTTTAATGACGGATTTGTATATAACAGTTAAAAACAAGCATTTTTTACTATGGGAGGGGGGGTCTATCTCCCCCCGTTTAGGCGGTAGGGGCAGTTTAAAAAAATATGTACATTAAATGGAAAAAAATAATTAAAATATAACGGTAATACTTATAATTAAGTATTATACCTTTTTTTAAAGCCTTTTGTCTATTAGCTTGTTTTTAAATCAAGTCAAAACTATGCATAGTTTTTGAAAAAAAATTGTTTTAAAGTCAAAATGTGTGCAAAAAAAAGTTAAAAAAAGGTTTAAAGTGTAATTTTTTAAAACTTTCAGATTATCTACTTTTTTTTATAATTCATTGCTCTTATTTGTTTTTGATCAAAAACTGAAAACTAGATGACTTGATGTCTTCTAGTTCTTGAGAAAATTGAAAATTACCAAAACAAAATATTTTAATTAAATTACTTTTTCCTTGCTTAAGTATTGACGTAGTCTTATTTTGATAGTAATAATCGAATATGAATTAAGATATACCTAGGGTAAATTAATTTTTCTTAAATCCAGCTTATTTAAATGCAAAAGGAACTTTGCATGCACCCCATCTGGCACCCACGGCACCTTGCACCCTCCCAACCTTGCACACATACCAACTTGCACCCACCCCAAATCCTATAGTGTGCCCAAGCAGGGGGGTTGCAGGGGGACAGCATGCCCCCCCTTACAGATGCCACTGTTGCATACACCCAAACTCGCGCACACCTTACTGTTGCATACACCCAAACACGCATTACGCATACGCAAATATTTACCATTATTACTATCAAAATAAGACCACTCAAGCAAAAAAAAAGAATTAAATTAAAATAGTAGTTGTGGTTACTTTCAATTTTCTCAAAAACTAAAAGACATAAAATCATCTAGTTTTCAGTTTTTGATCAAAAACAAATAAGAGCAATAAATTCTGAAATAAAAACAATGGTAGATAATCTTGAAGTATTGAAAAAGTTACACTTTAAACCTTTTTTTAACTTTTTTTACTCAAATTTTGAGTTTAAAATTAAATTTTTATTTTCAATTTTCTCAAAAACTAAAAGACATAAAATCATTTAGTTTTCAGTTTTTGATCAAAAACAAATAAGAGCAATAAGTTCTGAAATAAAAACAATGGTAGATAATCTTGAAGTATTGAAAAAGTTACACTTTAAACCTTTTTTTAACTTTTTTTACTCAAATTATGAGTTTAAAATAAAATTTTTCAAAAACTACGCATAGTTTTGACTTGGTTTAAAAACTGGCTAATAGAACAGAATGTTGGCTTTAAGAAAATGTATACAACTTAATTGTAAGTATCACCGTTATTTTTTAATTATTTTTTTCCATTTTAAATTATAACTAAACGGGGGGAGATAGACCCCCTCCCGTAGTAAAAAATGCTTGTATTAAGACCCTCTACCAAAAACCGTTATTATATCTTGGCGCCAAAGTTATCGTACTCGTGCCTTGAAATTTGATTCTAGATATCTCGTGAATTAATGAAGGTAAAAATAATTTCATTCTGTGCATTTTTTTTTTTTAGAAAAAACTGGTAGGTGTATATTTATTTATATAAGAAATAAAAACTTTCAGAAATGCTACTAAAATTGGTAAAAAGTTAACAAAAATAGGCTTTGAAATCACACTTATTTTATCATATGCAAAATATTTTTGCCAACTTTTAGTTAATTTTTTAGAAAAATTCAACTGAAAACTTTTTTAATAAAACACAAAAACTTACAAAAACAACGACAATACTTGAGTCAAAAACCATTTCTTATCAGCTTTTTGATATTTCTAATCAGCTTTTTGATATTCTTATTAATATTTTGTTAAAGTTTTAGAAAAATTGTCAGAAGGGCTCGGATAGAAGTTATGAGTGTGGATGGCATTATAGCCTAAAAATCTACACCCGGTCCTTTTTTTCAATATCTGACTTAATTCAAAAAGACATTACTTCTTATTTCACTATTATTTTCTCTTAAACACGCATTAGCGAAGAAAGGTTATATTTGTCGTTGAAGAGTACAATTTGTCAATATTTTCAATTCCTCAAATCGAATTGACTACAATAACTTTCAAAGGGAAACTAAAAAGATGTATGAAGGTAAAAATGATTAAATACATAAATGCATTTATCAAATCCCAAAATAACACTCAATCAAATCATTTTACTCTCGTATGTGCATTAATATTTCATTTAATTTTAACTGAGGTTATTTTTTAAATCCTCTTAACTTTTGAATACAAATCTTTATCAATAAAATTAATTTTTAAAGCGTTTTCACGTGGGCACTTAACTGAGTAAAGGGCTGATAAACTACAATTTTGGAAAAAAAAAACAACAACAGAAGCAAGAAGGTTCTATGACGTGTAAAACGGTTACATAATTTATATGGAATTTAAAAGATAGAACATTTTAAAGATAAAAAATGCACCAGAAAATGTTGGGTAAATTCACTAACTTGAAATTTGAATTTTTGCAATGTTTTTTAATCTGCAATATCGAATGAAAATACGAAAACAAAACTCAATTCTTTGAGGAGCACCTGAGTCAATAATTAAAAAAAAATTAACTTAATTCTTTTTTTCATTCAAAAAATAAATACATACATATGTATGTACAAACATATGTATATGTACGTGTAACAAGTCACGATTTTCATAACAATTTGCACCTTTCAAAATCTTAAAACAATTATATTCCAACTGTTAAAATACATACATAAGTCACCCGCATTATTGTTAGTATAAGCCATTTAAAATATTTTAAACTGTTATTCTGATATAAAACAGTTTTGTTTTTATTTACCAATTCTTTTTGTGTTATTTCCAATATTGGCATCTTTGTTGTTTTGGAAGCTTTTAGCGGTTCTCTGTCACTTTTATTAATTGTTTATAAGACACAACCGACGACGACGTTGTCACTGTATACCATTGGAGTTTCACAGTCTTGAAGCAATTTATTTATTTTAATATTATGAATTTTGTTTCCAAAAGCACTAAAATTTCATGATCAATTTTTTAAAATTTATTTTTTTAACTAATTGTTTTCTGAAATTTTCATTTCAAAGCCTGTTTTGTTTTTATACTATAAACCGAATGGCAGGCTTCAAGTTGCTACATTTAAAGTGTCCTAAAAGAAGTGCACTTTTTCTGATGTGAGATGTTTGCACAAGGGAAAGTCTTTCAAGTGAACTTCTTCAGTTTACAAATAAAAACACACAAAATTACAACTTTTATTACACGGGTAAAAGTAACATACGTAGTATAAGAAATTTATCCAAGACCGGGAATTCGTTTTTAAAATTGTTAAAGCCAACGATCTTCTCACGTGCACAAGATGCGCACAAATGATGTCTGACAAAACTAAACCTCGTGTGCGCAGCGGTGGCGGCTCAAGCACCACAACGCGATGACTTGTCTGTCGATGGACGATGAGTGAAGATGAAGATAGACAAATGAAGAGCGGCCTGGAACGGCTCTAGCTCTAGCTCTAACTCTATTCTACTGCAAAATTTTCCTTTTACAGCACATTAACCAAACATAACCATCATCCAAAACCATTCATAAAAGAAAAGACAAAAAACAAACTAAGAATAAAGGGGTGGGGAGAAGCTGCCGTGTCTTTCCGTATAGAATAGACGTAGAAAAGCAGAAAAAAGTCTAACTAACTATTATAAGATCTGAAAAGAAGAAAGGTAGCTGTATATAGTATCTTGATCTTCTATCCGTATGAAGATGAAGAGTATAGAGGTTTGAACATACCATCTATATAATATCAATAAGTAAAATGGCAAGAGGATTTTTCTTTTTCTTAGTTTTTTGTTTAATTGTCTTAATGGATTTTCTTTCAGGGGATATAATATGGACAACGGAAGAAAATAAGGAGAATTTAACCAGTAAATTATGATTGATTCTTGAAAAGGATCTTGAGCTTGTTTATAACAGTTATAATAGTAGTTTTAGACAATTGAAGATGTCATTGTTTAAGAATAATTCATATAAGGTTTTCGTATGTTTACCTGTGACATTTGTTTGGTAGTTCCTTAAAATGTACACTTGGGCGTATACGTACTTTTTTTTATTTTTTTTTATATTTCTTACAAACTGTTTTTGCATTTTATTTGTTCACTAGGTAAAATTTTCTTGATTGTTCAAACATGTAGAATTATTAATAAATCATCCATCATCCAGTCATCCATATTTTTATCGTTAGCACTTTGTTTTGCTCATTTGGTTTTATCTTTGAAACAGTGTTTTCCAGTAAGAGGTTTCATTTTAAAATTTGACAAAAACTGGTATTTTTTAAGATAAACCCTTGAGGAGGTATGATATTATCAATAAAAAAATGTTTTTAGCCAAATGAATACTAAGAAGCTACAGTTGCAGCACCATTTCCTTGTCACATTTGTGACTGTATGTCCTTATGATTCTATCTTTAAGGTCTTGAATTGATAAAGTGGCATTAACATAGCCCCTATATTTCAAATGGCCTCACAGAAAAAGGCCTAAAGGTGTTAAATCAAAAGACATTGATAACTAATCGTGATCATCTCTACGAGAAATATCATAGTGAAGAAACTTTTGTTTGCAAAAAATTGTGAATGTTTCGTTGCTTGTGTGGCATGTAGTACGCCTTTTAATTTCGACAGTTAAAATCATTAATCCCAGCTTGGAAGCATCAACCTTATTTTCTAAAAATTGAGGTTCAATCACAACGCCCACTCAAGCCCTAACACCATAACAAACAGTAACACGTTTCGAACTCTAATGCGATACAATATCACTCATTACCGTAAATTCCGAGTGCAAAATAGTTTGATCACTGAAATATTTTGATGCATTGTAAGGATCCAATCAGAGAATATACAATGCTGATGGTGAAAGACAGGCCTAGAGTTCATGTGTTAAAAGCCTTAAGACTTAGGTGTTTGTGCAAAATATAGTGTAATATCATTTTTGGAAATCCTATTTCCAACGATCGGCCATAAATCGATAAACCAGGGTTTTTATCAACACAATGGGTTATAACCAATAACTTCAGTTGTGTTGCAATTCAACACTTCACGAAGTTTTCCCAACAGCTAAATTTTTTCCATCAGTTCCACTACTGACAATCGAGTGGGTAGATCACGGCTACCCAAAAGTGTTAAAGTCTTGGGAACTGATGACTGCAAAATTGTAGTGAGTTTGAACAATGTTTAGTTTCAGATAACGCACGTAAACGACTTGATTTACAGTCAACTGTGTTCTTTTAGCGTAAAATAAGACTAAGGGGCCAGTTATAGCTATCATTGAAATCGATCCGGAAAAATGTTTGAGTCGATTATTGACTGTGTTTCCCTTTGATTAGAAATGAAAATTATATACTGATCGATCGGAAATCACACAAAGAATTTTTTTTGATAAGAAAAAGTGTAATTGGGAATTTATTTTCTCTAAAAATGTATTTTTCTATTTTACGGACCGAAATTCATTTTCCTCAACAGCTGATACTTTTATGTTCAAAAGTGAAAGGAATCGTTCTACTGATTGTGTTCCAATTTCAAAAAATTCCAATGACAGATTTCTGTCAGTAAAAGTTTTTTGGTGAATTTCAATCAAGAAATTTTGTTCAATGACAGAAATTTTTAATGATAACCATAAACGACCTGTCAAAAAAATTACAATGTTTGTTTTCAATGATGAAAACCAATGATAGCTATAACTGGCGCCTAAGGCAATAAGAAGTTTTTAAGATGTCAATGAATTTAAAACTTGGAACTTTACTTCACTACCTTGATTGTTCAAAGAGTACCAAAAACAAACTCCCCCAGGCAAGCTTAGATTTCATCACGAGTTGTATTTTGTAATGCAAAGAAATATTATTTGTTCTTTTTTCCAATTTGAAGAGGAACTCTTTTACACAAAACATAACATGGAATTGTGCTGAAAATAAAAAAATTATCGAGTAATAAAGGTCAACTTTCAATTGAATGAAAAAACATGATCACCTGTCAATTTGACATAAGTAGACTTGACTTGAGAGTTATGGGACTGTGCTGAAAATAAATAAATTATCGAGTAATAAAGTTCAGCTTTCAATTGAATGAAAAAACATGTGACCAGCTGTCAATTTGACATAAGTAGACATGACTTGAGAGTTAGGGAGATTTTTCTTGATTAAGGGGCCAGTAATAGCTATCATTGGTTTTCATCATTAAAAATTTTGCTTCGAGATTTAAAAGAAATGAGAAAAGTCAAATTTGTTGTGTTTGATGTAAGAAATTTTTTTATATAAATATCTTTCTTTTAGGTAATTTTTTTTAATTTTTCAGTGATGAAATCATTTTAAATGAATAGCTGATTACTGATTTCACAATTAGAAACAAAATCGGTCCACTGAGAGCGTTCTATTGTCTTTGTATTCCCACCTCTAAATTTTACTTGCAACGATGAACTCTAACCTCAAATGCTTAATTCCAATCAGGAAATTTATGTTCAATAATATAAATTTTCAATGAAAGTTATAACCGACCTGTCAAAAAGATTACAATGATTGGTTTCAATGGTGAAAACCAATGACATGTAACATATAACTAGCATCTAATTTTCCAGTCAACTTTCCATGAAATGATCCTTAATTGGAAGGCAATTGTTTTTGACAGCTAACTAATCAGATATTAAAAAAATTGCCTTACCTTCAAGTCTATTATGGCGTTTGAACCAGGACCATATCCATGCGATGAAGCACTAAGGTGTTTATTATTTTTTTAGGAACAAAGGAGGTTTTACTTGAAAATGAAAAAAAAGACGGCTTCAAAAGTGACAGGTGCCCAAAAAGTGGGCTATTCAGAATTAAACCTCTCATTGGACACTTCTTTAAATAAAAATATAGTCCAATTAAATTTTTATTAACCTAGACAATATTTGTTTAACACTTAAGCTGTGTTGGTTCGAAAATCTGCATCTACTTGCTAATTTTGCAAAACACAATACAAATGAAATGAAGTTCTAAATTTTAACTAATCCTGAACTGTCAGCTGTCACAACTTTTATATTTGTTTGCGTTGGAACACTCAACAATTTAAGAGTTAATTTTGCGCAAACTATAAAACACCCTTTTAAAGGATACAAAAAACTATAAAGGGTCTTCCATTTGTTTTGTTTTGCTAAAGGCCTTAAAGCTTAACTGACATATTAGGACATTTTTACAATATTTGTTTACCACAAAATCTACAGAGATTTTTTTGAAAAAAAAAAAAAATGTTGACCTATTTTTTCGAAATTTTATTTTGTAAATTTTGTGAACAACTTTTCCTATAGAATAGAAAAACTATTTATACATTTTCCCACTCTCGCTGGCTTTTTGATAAAGTAAAATACATTCATCATTATTGTTAATTGTTTCCAGAGCACTTCTTGAGTACAATGGCTTTTTCTTCGAAGTTTTATCGTATACATACATATGTAGATCAAACATCAAGATTAAGACTTTTTTTTAACGTTTGCCTATTTCAGCCGGTTATTGTTAAACAGTGCTGGATTTAGTTAATGGGGTTTTCCATGGGTAAATTAAGATTTCCGTCAAAAATTGATTTTTTGTGGCACATGGAACATGATTGGAATTACGTTTTTTTTTAAATTGTTTTTTTGGTGTAATTTTGTGAAATGTTAACGAGTGCGATAGAGCTGTCAAATTTAAACATAAAAGTTTTTTTAATAATTGTATAGTATTTGTGCAAAGAGGGGTAAATCTACTTAAAATTCCAGATCCACAGATTTGATCTTAAATTAAAAATAATCAATTTATTTTGCCCCATGGAATGCAAAAACAGGAGAAATTTGTATTTTGAAAGATATAGATAAAAAATAAGTTGATTTATTTTACCCATTATTTTTGTTTGATAACCCATAGCCTTAAAAAAAATGTGTCTTCTTTTCAAAACAAGAACTGTTATTGTGACAACAATTGAAATGAAAATTAGAGAATTTTATAATTTTTGGACAAAGATCGGTCTCTTGTCAACAAAAAATGGAAAGCTCTTTGTAATTCCCTGATGTCATTCCTAAAGAGTGTCAATAAAAAATCAGCTGTCAAAATAGTTTTGACATCTAATCTTCTTGACTATTTCTGATTTGATTTGCAACTATTATTTTTGGTAGCAAAGGGCGAATTGTTAAAATTTTGTACATATATGGTTCCCTAGAACGGTGCTCCCTGTTTACATAGGCCTCTGCATTACGTAACCCGGCTATGTTTTTCAGATTTTTCTTCCATCAGTTTAAGTGTTCTTAAGTCGAAGAGAGGTGTGTGCCAGTTTGACGGCGGCGTTTGGGGCGTCAGTTATGACGAATACTTATATTACTCATTTGCCGGAAGGTAACTGTTGGACGGTTAGTCGGCAGATTGATCTACATTTTTAATTAGAGTGTATTTAAAAGAAACATTCACCATAACCATAAAGCGATGTGTATTGTTTGATTTTTCTTCTGCTATTAAAATGAAAAAAAAAAATAAAAAACAAAGATTGTGGTTTATTTTCTTTTCTTTTAATTTATTTTTAAATACATTTGCATAAATACTTTGCATTGACAATAGCCTGTCATCTTCTTCACCAAAAATAGATCATGAAACAAATTGATATTCAAGTATGGAGATATCTTCTTACATCGAAAAGATTGTGAGGTATTGTAAGCAGATTTGGTGGTTATGTTGAAATTGATTCCGTTGTGGGATTAGAAATTATATTTCCTGTGGAAATTTGAATTTCCCTTTGAATTTCAAATTTATAGTTTTTCCTAAGCCACATCACGCAAATCCAATTGAAGATTACATTTTTTTTGTATTTTGTAGGTTTTGAGATTTTTGTTTTACGAGTAACTTCTTTTTCGTATCTAACCTCATTCTCACGTTTGGCTTGTTACTGTCAGTATATTTTATGTTAATCTAGCATTGCATGCACTTAAAATGAAATTAAGAGGTCAATTGAGTTGTACGCCTCGTGGATGGAAACGAAAAAGATTGAATGGTGTTGGGTCATGAACTCATGACATGACTATACAAAAAAAAAAACAACACCTAAATTAACACGCGTTTTATTTTCTCCAAGTGTTTAAGTTTTATGAGGCACCTAATTAGAAAATAAAAAAACAATCGTTTTCTGTGTCCGAAATCAGTAAAGAGAAGAAAACGGAAAAGAATTATTATATCACCGCTTAAAAAGAAGTAGGTAGTTTAGGGAACCTACTTAGGTGTAATATAGCCAAGAGGAAGGTTAACGTTAGACTTGTTGAACTCATTTGTACACAACGCAACAGGTGCCAAAAGTACTTTTAGATTTATTATTTAATTATTTTTTCAGTTTAGAATTTAGGTGTATTTATAAAAATAAACTTTGTTTCTACATTATCTAGATCACTTTCTAGTGGCGCAACAATCCGTAAAGAACTAGAGCCTTGTGACTTACAACTTTCAACCATTCCTGTTTGCGAGTCATTTTAGGAATGGAAGGACCTACACTTTTTTTTTGTGCAGAATCCGAAAGGCAAATTTGAGAAATCACTTTTCATGACAAGAAATGCTCTTGGAGGATTTGTCAAATCCTTTCGTCAGCACCTGTGAAAAAAGCAGGAATTACCCACGGGTACTACACTTTCAATGTTCTTAAAATTATTATGAAGGGTTATTTTAAAAGTATGGAAATGAAATAAAACAAAGAAGGCATAAAATTTACATCGGTCGAAACATAATCTTTGGAAATTATAATTTAAATGGTGCGGATGTAGTCTAATATTGAGGTCCAATTTTCTATTACTTTTTCATTTAATTTCATTTGTGGCCGTATATCGGCAATAATGCTGTGAATGTTGTACCTTCTGAAAAAATAACCCTTACATAAAATTTGTGATCAATTTTTGTTTGTTGAACAAAGAAGTTTTCAATAAAGGGTTTCATTTTGAATATTCCGCTATTTGGGCAGTTGTCACTTTTGAAGCTGTCATCTTTTGACAAGTAGAACTACACTATTACTTAAAATGTGACGATAAATTTGATTTTGGTGTGGGAAAAAACCACATTTATAAATAAAATAAGGTGGCTCTACAGTCCATTGAGAACTAGGGCCTAGTGACTAACAACTTTCAACCATTCCTGTGTGCGAGTAATGTTGTCATTAAGCCCAATTCTTTGGCTTAATTCAAGTTGCATCCCCTTTACTTAGATATAAACTTAATCTTACTTAAAATACTAAGTAACTTTTAGCTAATGATGAGGTTTTTTAAAGGGACAGTTTTGGAGACGATTTCTTAGGAAAGAAGTGCATAAATTTGAATCATTTAAATTGACATTCCGTAGCATGCGAGAAAATGAGGGTTAATTTGAGCCATAAGAGGTGCGGTGGGTGAGCACATTTAATAGACCCAGAAAGCAGACTTCAGATATTTGTATACGTTCTTCCATATAGTCTTGAGATTAATTAATTTAAGGCGGCCTTAAAATAAGAGGAAGGATCAGGAGATCATGCCAAGGTAGACCTCGAAGGGCAAGATCAGGTAACGTAGGGGTTGGAAAATTCCTTTGACCAACGTTTTACAAAACCGAGTGCTGAGTTGGCTTCTAGTATCATATCATCTAAATATATAAGAGCCCAAAATCGCGAATAACCTCAATAGAGTTGGTTATGGAGAAAGTATTGACGGGTTGAAGTAATTGACTGAAACTGTCGAGGTTCGGTTGAACAAAGTAAGATTTTGTAGTTAATTAACTGATAAAAACAATTAGGATAATTTTTAAGATTTGATTGATAAATCGATTAAGTATTGTTGATAGAGGTTGTTATAGAGATCAGTAAAACTAAGATGTATACTCATATAAATTCTTAAAATTCCCTACAAAAATATTAAATACTAGCGGCCCGTGCCGGCTTCGCACGGGTAGACATAAATAGGTACAGATATTTATGTTATAAGCATGATTATTAAAACGACCATGAATCACTAAATTAGAAAACATTTTTTTGTCCTACCATTAATACTCTTCGCAGCGTATGCGATGAAAGACATTTTATGGATAATTTGTTTACACCTTCGGTTGGTTTTAATAGAAATTTCTAAAGAATTCTATAGTAATTTAGTACTAAATGTAGCCTATGTTACTCAGTGGTAATGTAGCTTTCTAATGAAAAAAGAATTATTAAAATCGGTGCAGTACTTTTTGAGTTTATTCGTTACATACAAAAATACAAATCTCTCTTTATAATATTATTATATCGGGTGATTTTTTTGAGGTTAGGATTTTCATGCATTAGTATTTGACAGATCACGCGGGATTTCAGACATGGTGTCAAAGAGAAAGATGCTCAGTATGCTTTGACATTTCATCATGAATAGACTTACTAACGAGCAACGCTTGCAAATCATTGAATTTTATTACCAAAATCAGTGTTCGGTTCGAAATGTGTTTCGCGCTTTACGCAAATTGTATGCCTTTTTTTTTTAAAAAAAGTTCTCAAGCTCTTAAAAAATCACCCATTATATTAAACAATGTCCTCTTTTCAATGGAGGACAATAAATACATAATGGGTGATTTTTTAAGAGCTTGAGAACTTTTTTTTTTTAAAAAAAACGCATAAAATTTGCGTAAAGCGCGAAACACATTTCGAACCGAACACTGATTTTGGTAATAAAATTCAATGATTTGCAAGCGTTGCTCGTTAGTAAGTCTATTCATGATGAAATGTCAAAGCATACTGAGCATCTTTCTCTTTGACACCATGTCTGAAATCCCGCGTGATCTGTCAAATACTAATGCATGAAAATCCGAACCTCAAAAAAATCACCCGATATAATTATATTTCGAATTCCAACGTGGCGCCATCTATGAGAAGTTCACGATAGATGGTCCGACATTTTCTGTAAAAAATCTAATTTAAGGCGCCATCTGTTCGAGACTTATGAAACTTACGATTAATAACAAACATCAACATTGACAATCAGTTTATTGTGAATTATAAATTACTGTCGGATCCAATGTACAACATTCCAAAATCAACAACTACTAATAAATTAAAAATTAATTAAAAAAACATTGTCCAGCGGACAAAATTTTGAATCTAAACCATTCTCAGATCCCCTTGAACACACACAAAACATTTCATCAAAATCGGTCCAGTCGTTTAAGAGAAGTTCAGTGACATACACACTCACAGAAGAATTATATATATTAAGATTTTGCAAAAATAAGAGTTTTTAGGCTGTCAATTTTCCAAGAAACTTTTCCTAGCCTTATTATTTCTCAAAGAGATGATCGATTATTACAACTGTCCACCGATATCATGTGATTAAACATCTTTAAATTTTTTTTAAGGATTAAGTGAAAGATAAAGTTTATGACAATGCTCCACAATCGATTTAAGATATTAAGAATGGAATCTTAAAATTATCGTGAACACAAAGCAAAATGAAACCTCTTATTGGAAAACTCTTTATTTATTAGCACACAATGTTTAGTACTCCTTTAGTTGGTCTGGTATAATCGACTGTAGTTTACTGAGGTTTGAATATGAATTGGAGATTATAATTTTTTCATCTGGTCTAAATCATAGGTGCAAAAAGGATGCGTTTCCATTTGTCTCCCTAGCTTATCAGTTGAAAAAAATTTAAATAAGAAACAAAGTAAGAAAGTTAAATTAAACGGACTCATTTTAAAACACAGATTCACTTATTAATACTTTTTTAACTAAAAATTCAAAGTTTGTCAATAATTGCAAATTTTGTTAAAAAATATCAATTAATATAGCCAAAACCTAAGTCGTATTTGAATCGATTTTTAATTGCCAAATTTTGTTTTTATAATAGTAATAGAGGAAATATTTTTGGTTACTAATATTTTACATTGCACAATGCAACAAACATATTGTTCACACAAAATCACAAGACTTACTGGTGAGATGCTAAAATGTTTAAAATTTTAATACTGGTCAAAAAGGTCAAACGATGATTGTTCATGTTTTGCATTTCATTTAACAAAATAAATTGATTGGTTTTTAATTTAAAATCAAATTTGTTTAATCACATTTTTGTCAGATTAACCACACCAAGTCAGTTGTCTGTAGGTCAAGTGATATAATACCTTTTGTTGTGGTTATAAGACAAACATACATATAACAATAAAAAGAAAATAATGAATATTAATAATCACATTTTTTTTATTGTGTTCCATTTGCCACACAAAAATTAATTTAACGCGAATTAGAATTTAACAAAATATCTTAATGAAGCATTAGTGCAGGGTCATTTAATTCGTGGTTTAAGGTTAGTAGTGCTGGCATTTGACACCTGCCAAACTCATCTGTAATTTAACTGTCATAATTTATTAAATGGACGTCAAAATCCACAGATTACGCATTCGGCAAAATTGGTTTGGAATTGGATTATTGTTTGTAAAACAAACTCCCCTATGAGAGCTAAAAGTTCATCATATCTTGTGTTGTAATTTGGCAAGGAACCATTTTACAAAGAATATGACATGGAATTGTCCAGAAAATAAAAAATCACAGAATAATAAAGTTCAGCTCTCAGTTATATGAAAAAACACAATCAGCTGTCATTTTGAACACAACTAGATTTGTCGTGATAGTTAAGGAGATTTGCCTTGAGTAACTTCAAAGTCAACTTTTAACTGGCTAATCAGATACTAGAAACTTACTTTACCTTCAAGTATCTTTTGACGTTTGAACCTGACCAATGTCAATGCGATGAAGGTTTTTTCTTAGATTTTTAGTTTCACTTGTAAAATGACAAAAGATGACATCTTAACAATTTAACCTCTTATTGAAAAGTATAGTCCAATTGTATTTTTATCAATCTGAACAGTATTGTTCACTCAAATAAAAGCTGTGAGACATAAAGAAAAACGGGCACCAGGCAGCTAATTTATGTAATATAAAGTATTGAAAATTTGAAGCTGGTGGGTGATTTGCAATGTAATACTCGTTTTCAATCCTTTCCTTTACCTAAAGTACGATTTAATGTTGTCTAGTTTTATTAAGTTGTATAATAGTGTCATATAAGCTATTAGATCTGCCAAAAATTACAAAATACAATACAAATTAATTGTTGTTTCGTAAAGTTGGACAGCCTTTATAAAACTTTGTAAAGCATAATACAAATCTGAAATGGGTCTTAAATTCGCTTTGATTTGCTAAAGGTCTTAAATCTTAACTAACATATTAGGACATTTTTTTACAATTTGCGCACAACAAAAGCTATAGCAAATTTTTTTAAAGGAAAATAATATTCACCTGTTTTTTTCAAAATTTTATCTTGTAATTTTTATGAAAAAAATAAAAACTTTCAAAAAATGCTGCTAAAATTGATAAAAATTGGTTTTCGACTAAAAATGTCAAGAACAAAAAACATATATTGAAATCAAACTTATTTTTTTATGTGCAGAATATTGTTACTGACCTTCAGTTAATTTTTTAGGAAAAATTCTATTTACAACTTTTTTTTCAAAACACGAAAACCTACAAAAAATAAACAAAACACTGATAAGAAATGGTTTTCGACTCAAGTATTATGAAAACAAGGAAAGATATTGACTTCAAATTTTTCTATCTCACACAAAATATTGTTTTTCATATTTTGTTAAAGTTTTAGAAAAATCGACAGACGGTCACGGATGGGAAGTTATCAGTGTGGATCGCATCCCAGCCTCTTTTTTAGCTTTACTTTTAAAATCGACAAATGAATGAATGACCCTGTGTTAATATTTATTTATGAATTCATAGATCTCTATTCTATTATCTACACAAACCACACCCTTTCAACCTTTGGCAATAATTATTAATTTTCAAAACTTCAACTAACACTGTCATCGAAATAGTCATCATAAGGGTTAGCCCCAAATGCTAAGAACGCAGGACTATTACGCCTATAGATTACAATATCAGCTTCTACTTGAAAACGAAAGAATCACGTTTTCCCAGAAGCTATGCCTCCTCCATAAAGAGTTTAATTTTATTTTGTCATGAAAATGGCTTTCACATTACCCTTTCTTTCAGAATACGAATGAATTAGACACTCTCCTTTCCAACCCTAATATACTATGTATGTACAAATTACGGAATGGTGAAGTTGCAAAGCATGGTTCTTCACGGATAGCTGTGCCTTCCGCCGCTACCAAATTTATTTATTTAGTAATTTATTTAAACACCATCTCACCTGTTGAATAAAATTCCACTTAATCATATCTCTCATTAGGTGTTGTTGGAGTATAGCTTTGATTTAATTTCTCACAATTTAAATAAATTATTTATTTAAAACTTAATCAACTTCTTGAACTCTTGTTTACATTAATTTCATATCTTCACTAATTAACTGTTATATGGAATTGCCATCACACACTTGGAATATTCATAACTACCGCCAAAACTTGTCTAAAATAAACATTCGTAAATAATTCTCTTTCAAAAAAGGTTAACCACACTTTATAAAATTATGGTGGTGATGTTGATCGATGCGAATTTAAAAACAAACAAAGTAACATAATGTTTTTTTCCGTGTCATTATTTTTACCAAAATCTTGTTTTTCTTTTGGGAAAGATTAGAAAAATCCACCAATTTATGTTTATACAACTTTACGAGCAAAGGATTGAAACAAAGTTGAAAGTGCGAGCACTAGAAATGTTAAAATTTATGTGTAAGCTACTTTAGAACCACGAGACAAGGGAACCTTCCTCGATGGCTATTTTGAACATTTTGCTACGCATATAGACTCTGTCACAATACCATGCAGCATAAATGCACCTAACATCTGAACTTTAATTTGAATAAATTATTTTTTGTTTCTAAAGGTACATATATTTTTGACGAGAAGACCGGATTTATATACATATGATACGGAAGTAGATCTACATTTTTGATGACAGAAATAAAGGGGTTGAGCTTAACTTATATCAATGATTTTCAAATCTTGCGAACATTTTTGTGTCTTGTGTTTGTAGGTACCCTATCTACCAAGTTACTAATAATGCAATAAAATTTGACCTTTTGGTTAAATTTAGATTGTTCGCAATATCGGGGTTAAGTGTTATAGTGTGATTTTTGTGTTTTGAGAAAGAACTAAGTATGTAAATATTTTGTTTATGGAGTTGAATTGATTTACATATTTAAAAGTTTTTAAAAACGTCAATCTGATTTATCTAAAAATAATAATTTTACCTCATAATATGGGAAAAGCGCATTTATAACGGGTGATTTTTAGACGTATAGAGTTTTTGATAGGGATATCTGTCAAACTAGCTGTCAAAATATTGAAGTATGTTTGAATCAACGTGCTAATACTTACACCACAAGTCTGTTCTTTTTCTAACTAATTATTGTTCATTAACGTTAAGATTTTTACGATTTGTATCAATATGACGCCATCACTTAGACACACTAACAATGAATCAAGGAACGAGTTTCATTGTTAAAGTGTGTCAAATCCAAAGTGTTTAACTGTCAAAGTGAATGATTTGTTTATATACATACATACATACATATAAGTAACTGCTTTTTTTGGCCATTTTTAAGAAATTACTAAGCTAAAAAGATGATTTAGCAATTTTTTTAAACGATTTTAAAATCTTACTACCTCTTGACATTTGGCTAAAGTCAAAATCACAGAATGGCTACTTTAGCTTTTAACGAATTGTTAAATTCGATATGGCATCTGTCATTATCCTAGACAACATTTCTTATAAAAGCAGTTGAGGAATGGATCCAGTCTACATTGGGAATTTCTATGGGACCTATAAATGGTCCGTTTTGGTTTGTTTGTTTTGTTTATTTGCACGAACTGTCACTATTTAGACATGTTCAGATGCCAGTTTTTTTAAAAAAAAAAGGGAATAAGCAATTAACTAGTAAGCAAAACGAAAAGAAAGGTTTGAAATTTTAGAGTCGCTTAGTAAATTGGTAAATATTTAGAAAATTGCTACTGTGTAGAATGTTAAGCCCTTAACAGTAAGTTCTTTAAAATTCTCAAGCAAGTTAAGAGCAGCTTCAATTTGTATTTCGTTATTTATTTTACAATTTAAGGTTATAAAGATAATTTTTTTTTCAATTTTTATATTTTTAAATTGACAGATCAACAATTTCTAACAAATTTTGTTCCTAAATGATCCTAACCAATTTCAATAATCCCTAAAAAGGACACCTGAACAATTTAATTGACATACATATTATTACATACATATTGTATGTAAAACCAATAGTTCGTAAAAAAGAGAAAGACATGGAACAACCTTTACGAGTGGTGGCTCTGTTCGCCAAAAACTCCATTCCATTCCGAATGTTTGCTGTGGTTTACATGCCAAATGTTTCGCTCATTTCGAAAAAGATGCATTAACAAGACAGCTATGCAACAGAACGTCCAGCCGTCGTTTTGAGCCAAACGTTTGGTGACTGATTCATTTTAAGATATGCCACCTCGTTTGTGGGATTTGACACTTTTGTGCTACTTCTCTGGCCAACACTGATAAACTATCACTGAATAATCATTCAGAAGTCATCGTTCGACTTTTGAAGAAATAATTTGGTGTATACTTAAAAAATGTCATGAAATTTTTGAGTTGAACCCCAAATTTTAGACGGTCCCTTAATTCTTTGGTGATTGATATTTAGAGAAGTTCTACATCCTTAAAAACTAAGCGAACTGCAAATACAAAGTTCCGTCAGTTTAAAATCACAAAAACCCAGAGCAATGGAACAAATTTTTTTTGAAGAATAATAGTCAATAATTGTCTTTTTACAAATAATTCATTTTAGAAAAATGTTCTGTACTAAAATATCAGCAATACAATTTCAGTGCATGCAAAATTGAAATATCGGGTTTTCCAATAGGGACTCGACAACTTTTTATTTAATTTGTGAACACACCCTTTCACTTATCATCAAACTGTCAATGTTAATTTATTCAGTAAACTCAACATTTTCACCATGTTAAAGTTCACGAACGAGCAACATCTAAAAAGAAATTTAGAGTCGGTGACTGAAACCCTAAGAGAGTTATCTCCAATTATCGTTTTCGTATTGGGCAAGTTGTCAAGTTCTTATTAGAAATCCTTTATAATTATGAAAGTGGTTTTTGCTATCTTAGAGAACTGAGCTGTCAATTTTTTCAATCAGGACTAGCTTGGAGCCTGAAATCTGAATAAAATAACCGAGCTAATAGAGTAAAAAGCAGAGCTTGGTTGATTTCATGTTTTTTCGTGTTTGTATGAAAGCGACAGATGGAACAACAGTTCTCCAGTGTGTTTCATAAATAAATTGAAGAGCCTTCATCGTCATCAATCTCTGTTGAAGTGGTCAAGGTTTGTTCTCAGTTTAAAAAGACAAAAGTCGAAAGAAAATGAAAGAATTATTTTTATTTATTTTGCGTTTCATTGGGAAAAATAAATGGATTTTATTTGTATTTGAAATCAATGGTTTTGGTTTATAATTTGTTCGATTTCTAAAACTGTGTCAAAAACTATTCTAAGTAAGTTAGTTGATATGAACATCAAGTTAACTTTCTGCTTCTGAAGTGTATTAAGCAAAAATAAATTTGACAAATGTACTGACACTAGTCCAAAATGAAAAACGCCATTACTCTGGCTTATGAATCTTTTTTAAATCTTTTCGCATTAGTCACAATAAATTATAAATTTCCCAATGGAAAAGTTCAACTAGATCGCTCTAATATAGAGAAATTGAGAAGAAATTGACATTTGTGAACATAGTGGTCAAGAAATCGATTTAACAGTTGAAGTTTATCATTAAATCGAACAAGTTGTTTGGTCTCTAATGTTCTGCTCAGTGTTCAACTCACTTACTTTAAAAAAAAATTAAGGGACATCTTTTCTAAGCAACAAAATTAAGAAGTAACTGCAATAGGATTTGCCCAAAAAAAAAAGAACAATACCTTGATAGGTAATTCAACAATAGGTTCATGAATATGAACCCAATGGAACTGTCAACTCTCTTACATTGCTTCCATCATGTCATAGTCTTCCGTAGAACTACAACAACTCACAGAGCCAGCCATCAGGCTCATTATAATAATTATTTCCATCGAAATCACTCAACCGGAGATCCCTGCACAATAAAAAAAAAAGTGGGTTTATTTTGGATTCCACCACTTTACTTTTAAAAAACAACAACAATAACAATACAAAAGTAAACATTTTGATGATGATGATTATAACTCTCAGGGCAAACTGTTATCTCATGTCTTGTTTTTATTTCTTTAAAAAATTATTGTCTTTTTACCTCTTTTCATTTTTACACATGGACACTGCATATTTATAATAAATTATGTAATATTGTAAGATGCTGTGTAATCACAATGAATTATGGGGGGGGATTGTTGGATTATTATACACAGTTAAGTGACCAACCTTTTGTTTGAATTTTAACTCGGAAATTATGTTTGTTTTTTGTCTTTTTGTTTAAATGCAATTAAGTGCACTATGAGATTATTGCTAACGAAACTGCATAATACTGTCAGGGCTTTATAGGTGTTTAAAAATTAAGGAAGGAAGTACCTTACCTACTTTCTAAGCATTAATATTCATGCTAATTACGGAATTTGCAATACTCATACTACGTCCGTGGTACAGAGTTTTTTTTTTTCATTTTAATGTGATCAATTATCTTTAAGAGAAAAGAAATAAATCAATTCTACTCGTATCAATGCGGATCCAGTAGAATATTGAGAATTTCTTCATAGTTGAATTTCCTCAGATTTCTTTAAAATCAAATTATGGCGAATTTCTTTTAATCGACGACGTTTTCAAAGAGTTTATTCAATCTTCTATCCCCTTTTACATTGTGAGTTAAATAAAAGGTCACTAAAATACATAACTTGCTTCACTGGCAGTTTAACCATTTTTTTTTTTGGACGTGTGGTTTTTAATTTGGCAATTCTTTTTTCAGAGTTAGTCTTTTTGACAGCTGTCACTTCTCATGAGTCATACTCATTTTGGTTAGCCACTACTTAATATGAAGAGCCTTTCTCCTGGACAACGTTTGCAAATAATGTACATTTCATTTATTGCCAAAATAACGGTTCCGTTCGCGCGACACATTCATTTATTGAAGGAAACTTTTTGTGACCGTGTGGCGTGTCATCCCAGATCGTGCAATTTAACGCCACTGGACTACTTTTTTTGAGGTTTTGTGAAGTCGCTTGTCTACGCAGATAAGACCCGAGACGACTGATGCCTTTTGAGAAAATATTCGGTTCGTTGTTTTGCTGCAAAATGTTTTCGAAAATTTGGGCTTCCGGTTGGAATTTATTCGAGCCAGCCTCGGAGACCGAGATAATTTTTTTTTCCTATAATGAGCTAAATTCTTGGCCATAACATTAAATTATGTTTTTTCTTCAAAAACACACGTCTATAAAAACACCCTTTATTTTACATTGAAGTAATTAAATAATTTTAACGTGCTATTCAAAAGAGAAAATTGGGCTGGTTTTGGCCAGCTATTAAAAAATTGACTTTCAATTAAGGCAACTTTATTGGAAAGATGACTAGAAAATTAGTCAAGAAAAATCGACTTTCTATCAAGTCAATTCTACTTATGTATGTCAAAATGACAGTTAATCATATTTTTCCATTTGACTAAAAGCTGAATTTTATTACTCTGTAATTTATTTATTTTCTGCACAATTAATGTTTTGTGTAAAAAGGTTTCTTGTAAAATTTGAGAAGTAATAAGTTATACATACATACGAGTATGTCTTTAAAATACTAGTTGTGATGGAAAAGTGTTTTGTAAACAATATAATGTTTTTCTACGATCAACTAAAGGTAAAGGTTAGTGAAGTAAAGTTCCTAGTTTGAAAAGCTTATGACACTTAAAAAAACTAACTAGTTGCCTTTGTCGAAATGAACGTTAAAAAAACGCAGTTGACTGCAACGGAAATCCCCTTTTGCATTAGTTTTAGTCTGAATTTATGACAGGCATAATTTGAACACCTAGCTCGTATGAGCGAAGAGGAACCAGCCCGGAAAGTTGTAAATAATTAGAAACATTACAGAAAGCTTTCTCGAAAAGCTCATAGTTTTACATTATTTATCAACGTTAAGAAAACAGACAGTTACGAAAAAACCAATAAAAAAAAAACGAGTTAAGATTACATTGCCGGCACATTGTCGTCATAGAGTCCTTTAAAACAGACGGTTAATCATTTATAAATAAAATAAAGAGAATAGGTCCTAAATGACAACCTTGGGGAAGTCCAGAATTAAATTTGAACTTGTTAAATTCGCAACTATTTAACAATACAGAGTAAAATATATATCAAATAAATAAGATTAAAGTAATTTTATGAAATATTCACTAGAACACAGCTTTCTTCTAATCTAAAAAGCAAAACTCGTTGTGAGAGTTTGTTAAACGCCTTTCAAAAGTCAGTAAAAATATAGTTCAATTTTTGTTTGCTTTTAAATGAGTCAATACAAATTGCTGTTAGTTCCTTTAAGAAGTTAACAGTAGAAGGTCCTTTTTTAAAACAAAATATTACCAACACAAGGATATTTTATTATTTACATTGCGCCTAAATGTCCCTCTTAGCTTCACGAATAACATCTATAAGGTCGTGAATCGATTGTAAAGAAGAAGTTTAAAGGTATTAAACCACAATATATTTTTAAACACAATGTTTCAAACAAATCCCAAAAATCTGTGTCAATTCTAGCTTAAGTTAAACGAATAAACCTAAACACGAGTGTGTCAAAAATAATTCACACAAGGCGTATTTTTTAATATTATTAATTTATAAACCATTGTTTTCCAACCGGAAGAGACAAAAGATGGAAAATTAAATAATTCGTTATAAAATATTTTCAACTGCAGAAACCTTCTAATAGATTTGAATGTAAACTTAGACACAAACCTCTTACGAGAATTAACTAAAGATGGCAGTAAGATACTCAAAAAGAAACCGCTGTAACTATTGTCATTTTTCACCACAAAATCAGCTGTTTCCCTTTACAATCGTCACACAAAAGGAAGTCACAAGCAATAACAAGAAACTACAAACAGAACAACTTAGAAGGAAATGATAAAAAGATAAGCAAACATATCTAACAATAAGAATTATTCTGGTAAATTATTAAATATTGTTTAATAAATATTTGCATTCAAATTATTTTCTTTATCCGTAGAAAAATAAACTCATAAAATAACAATATGGGAAATCAATCGGCAAAAAGTGATACAAATTCACCTTTAAACTCTGAGGAAACACAATTTGTCGATAATTCCTTCAAAGGACTCACGTCAAATCATGACAAACTTAAATCAGATGTATTATTAAAAGCCTGGTCTAATCTAGTCGATCCAGAGTACCTGGCATATACTAAGGAAAGTCTGTTTGGTAAAACAGAAGCCATCACAAACAAGCCATATGTAGAGCACTATTACGTCGCAGTCAAGGGAAGTCTGTATGAAAAATCGAACTACATAAATACGAGAATCTTTGGCAATCCTCCAGGAGTAGAAGGAGGCATTACCCCTGATAATCTGCTAAAATTCGTTTCGTCCGTTGTACGAAGCTATTTCATTATGTTGGACCACAACAAGACGCCACAATACAAAAGCTGGTTGGACAGGAATGTTGTGGCCAATCGCAAGGACATTGACAACTACTCCCAGTATTTACTCAAAAACCTTATGAATGTCCAACCTGTGTCCTTAGATGAACTGGAAAACTGGCTACATTTCAATCCCCTGTGGCTGGAGATGTGGAAGGCAGTTGTAGTTTTTATTTATAGTCAAAAATCTTCAACACGTATTCCCAGCACGGCTGAATGCCAACCAAAAACCTTACCATTCTGTGAACTGGCTCCAAACTGCAACCAACTGAAAAGCATTATGGATGTAGGCAAGATTATGTTTCTCAGTGATCAGCTTCCCACTGAATTCCGAACAAAATGGCGACTGCTGTTCAATTCCCAATTACACGGTGAGAGCTTTGCCACCTTCTTGGGAAAAATCATCAATAAAGGACCAACGGTTCTCATCATCGAAGACGAGCAGAGGCACATTTTCGGTGGATTCGCTCCTCATTCATGGAATTTACATCCCAAATTCGTCGGCAATGACACGGCACTGCTGTTCACTTTGCAGCCAACGATGCAGAGCTTCATTCCCTCGGGATACAACGATCATTATCAGTATTTAAATACCAGTCAGCAAACCATGCCAAATGGACTCGGAATGGGCGGTCAATTTGAATACTGGGGCTTATGGCTGGACTGTGAATATGGACTGGGACAATCTTCGGAAACATGCACAACTTTCAAGAATTATAAACAGTTATCGGCGAACAAAGCGTTTAATGTGAGGAACATTGAGGTGTGGGCTGTTGGTGAAGAGCCCGAGAAGGAATATGGAGATGAACCGCAAAGATCGATCCTCGACAAAAATCTAGAGGATAAAGTCATTTTGGATTTAGCTGGAAGGCAGATGCATTCGGAAGGCCTTCGAGATCCTGATCTAGAAGATTAGAGGGAACATTTTGTCTGAATAAACCTAGTAACCTATATTTTCATTCTATGTATCCAGCATCTTCTTTTTTTAGAATGTAGCCTCTTTATTAGCTTTAAAAATAAAATTGATTTATGTTCCTTAATTTAAATAAATATCGTATAACGCTTATCTGTTCAAATATTCCAAAGTTTAATGAGTTAAAAATTGTTTTCACATTGGACTTTTTGACGCGACCCATTTTAACGTCTCATAGTTGTATAGTTATTCTCACTTGATATGTATTGGCGATGTGGAACGTCAAAAGGATACACAATATTTTAAATTGGTCAGGTTGAGCAGAAAACATAGATAAATGTCTTGAAGGCAATTCAGGTTTCTAGGATCTGATTGGACTGCTGCCAAAAAAATGGGCAGGTTCAGTCAACATAAGGGACTTGAAATTAAGGCAAGTTTCTAGCATCTGATTGGCCAGCTGCCAAAAAATTACCTTACAATTAAGGCAACTTTAATGGAAAGTTGACTGGAAAATTAGTCAAGAAAAATCTCCCTAACTATTAAGTCAAGTCTATTTCTGTCAAAATGACAGTTGATCATGCTTTTTTATTCAACTGAAAGCTGAACTTTATTACTCTGTGATTTATTTATTTTCTGAACAACTTTGTTTAATGCTTTCTGTAAAAGGGCACCTTGTCAATTTGGAAAAGAAATAAGTTATATTTCTTTACAATACAGAATACAAATCGTGATGGACTTGTAGCTTGTCTGAGGAGTGTTTTGTAGACAATAATTTTGTTTTTACTTTTTGTACTATGAACTTTAAGTAGAGGTTTGCGAAGTAAGGTTCTGAATTTGAAATTCACGACACTTGAAAAACTAACTAGTTGCCTTGGTCAAAATTTACGTTCAAAGAATTAAGTTGACTGCAAATGAAGTCCCTTGAACCTGCTCAATGTCTATCAATTAAGGCAGATTTATTAAAAAGTTGATTGGAAAAGAAATAAAGACAAATCTCCCTAACTGTCAAGTCTACTTACGTCAAAACGACAGCTAGTCATGTTTTCCCAATTAACTGAAAGCTGAACTTTATACCTGCACATTGTATTTGAAACTTTTCTAAACTGTCTTAGATTTTTTAATTAAAACAAATTTTTGAATTTAATTTATGAAGTGTACCAGAACTTGTTGAAACTATGCAAATTTTCTAGGGTGAAGGTGACAAAATTATTAAAAAAGTTGAGTTTAAATACTTTGCATTTCTTTTTTAAGAAATTTGTATCGTTTTTCAAAATTTAAAAAAAAAACAGTTATTCGTAATGACGGAATTGTCAAAAGTTTTCAAAAGATGTTGGTCTTTACTTCGTATGCTCTAAACAACTTACCATTTAAAATGTCTCCCTTAGAATATAGCAAATATTGTGACATTTGTACGTTTTTCTTATGTGAATTCACTTAAAAATTTATTTTGGGAATTTTACGAGTTCACTTTCTAAGCCAACAATCTCCCGCTGTCTGACAAAGAGGAAAGGTACAACACTGGACCTATCCAATAAATACGGCACTTCCTGTTAATAAAAACACTAAAAACTATGGGGTTTTCCATAAAATAAATCAATTTGTTTTTGGTCTAGATCTGTCAAAACGGAAATTTTCTGTTTTTGCATTCCATGGGGCAAAATAAATTGTTTTATTTTTGATTTAAGATCAAATCTGCAAATCTTGATTTTTTGGCAGATTCACCCCTCTTCGTTAATACAATTATAAAAAAATGTTTAGCCGGAAGTTTGACAGCTCTACCGCACTCGTTGACACGTACACGAAGTTGCACTAACAATGAAAGACAAAACAGTTCCAATCGTGTTCCATGTGTCATGAAAAATAAACTCAATTTTTGACGGAAATCTGAATTTATTCATGGAAAACCCATAACAAAAAATTGATTTTACTAGGATCCCTCGGCATCTGACATCGAAAATCAGTAAGGCGCACCAGACCACATAAAGCGCCATCTCCATAAACCGACACACGGCGAACCAAGCGTAGTGTCTATGAGCCTTTTAAGGAATTCTTTTCGCAATCCATTTTAATTTTATTTAAACGATTTAGATCTGCATATAATTTTATTTCTATTCCCTGTTTTGTATGTCTATTCCCTTGTCCTGAATTTCTTTGAATTTTAATACTCCGTATTGTCAGTTAATTTTGTTATTATCAATTTGACAGTAAATCACAGTAATTCAAAAGTTAATAAACGGACCTTATATAAACTTGACTTTTGAAAATCGGAAACGGAAACAATAATTCTATAGAATATCAAACTGTGGTGGATCTGTTAATAAAATATATTTATATATATACATATATATTCTTATCTAGATTTTTTGAAAGACTTCAATCAAAGACCATATAACAATACAATATACTTGTTATATGGTCTTTGCTTCAATGGTACTTCTCCTTTTTAATGTCCTCAAGCCCGATTTTATCTTTTTTGAACTGTCGACAGTTGCGAATTGATTTAAAATTCACTTTAACTGCCTTTGAAATTGTTTAAAGAACTGGATTAAAACCCATGTCCACACCAATGTCTAATGGAAAATTATCAATTGTCTCGCAACTAGTAAATGTTCCCAGAAGAAAAATCTAAGTCCGCATTAAAGAAGTTCGTTTTTTCGCTGATGGTTGATTTTCTTCTTTGAATAAAAACAACACAATCGAATTTTAACATTAAATTTGTTTATTTACTTCGACAACACCCCAACAACTCATCTATCAATTGGACATTTGTGCCTCCACAGCCAGCTGACTTTTGGCTTCCTCTCCACATTCAAATCTTTGATAATCAATAATGTCACAATTGTTTTCCTTCAACACATCACCAACAACTTTATCAGAATCGACCAAATACTCTTGGTAGATTAGACAAGTTTCATCATCTTTATTTTCGACTGGCTTATCCTTGTGTTCTTCCCCAATTTTTTTCGGATTCATTCCAACTATATGCTGGCACAGGTTCTTTTGCAACTCCACGTCCATTGAGTCTCCTCTAAATGCCACAATTGTACCGTATTTTCCTATTTGAGTTACATCTGATGGGGCAATCGATGTAGATGTTGGATGTGTGTAGCCGGAAAGTTTCAAAAAATTGTTAGTTTTGAAACAAATTGCTCGCCGAATCGAGGCATTCTCTCCGACTGTTCCGATAAGCAGAGCCAAATGGTCTCCGAGACTTTTGCCATCTTCGGCTTTGAGGTTTTTCAAAGCATCCGACTCGAAACCAAGCTATACAAAATAGTAAAATTCAAATTGAACTTGGACTTGGACAAAAAAAAAGAAAGAAATACAAACCTTCCATAAATCACCATCGAATTCGGTCATTTCAGTGTATTTGGCACACACTCTCGAAGCATGGTCAACAAAGTTCTTAAAATGATCATTTCGGGCAACAAAATCTGTCTCGCAATTCACCTCCACCATGGCTCCAACGTTGCCCCGGATTAAGACACCAACCAAACCTTGAGCAGTGGCACGACCTTCGAGTTTGGTGGCCTTGGACCAACCCATGCTTTGTGCCTGTTCATGAAGCCATTTCTCTGCCTGAAATGTTAAATTCTGTTATGAAGAGAAACGTGACTAAGACAACAGAAGATAGATCCTACCTTAGACAAATCATTATTGTGCATTTCCAGAGCTTTTTTGCAATTGGCAAAGGTGTAACCGGTCTTTTTACGCAACGTTGCTAGGGAACTCTTTTCTGCACCTGCAAACACCGGTCGTGTTGTATGAAGCAATCGAATGGCTTGTTTGAGAAACATTTTGCTTCTGTTTGAACTTGTTGATTTCCTTTCAACGATTAAGGGTGAATTGGAAGAAACGTATCTACTTATCGACACCTAGGAAACACTGAAATCAATAGAAAAATAAATAAAATTTAAGTTTTCCTTTTTAAGATTTGTATCGACTTTGAAAGGAAGTCAGTTTTGTGAGAGCATTGGAATAAGAATATAAAACACAGAAGATAAGTGAAACAATTGGAAGAGTTTATTGCAAATAATATATTAACATGTGAGTAGTTAAATAATTTGTTTAATTTTAATAATTTACCAGGTAATTGTGAAGATTGGAAGGATATTTCAAATTGGAATATGGTTATTGCACAATTTTTCCTGCTTCAAGAGATAATTTGACAGATTAGCTCCTTTGACAGATGGTTCATGTGTCAAAACAAAAAATCGGGTATGAAGATGGATTTGATTTTTATTTTTCATATTAGTGGTGAATAAAGGAAAAACGGTAGGTGGCGCTTATTAACGTAAAACTACAGTATGTCTTAAAAGTCATCACATTTGTATGAGACATTAGGTCTGTTCGTTAGTTTACCGGAAGATAAAATGTCAACAGAAATCCAACTGATTTTGAAGTTTGTGTTTTCCAATAAGAGATTTAATTTAAGTTTTCGCTTTTGAAACTGTCTTCTTTTATATTTGACAAGTAGAAACTACGCCATTATTAATAAAGGCATGATCCGGATTTTTATCGAAAAAACATCGTACGTGATGAGGCCCATTTTCACTTGGAGGATACGTTAATAAATAGATCTTTCGCATTTGGAGCTCGTAAATTCTATGAATGATTAGTGAAAAGCGTCTCTATTCTTAAAGTATCACTGTTCAGTGCGGTTTTTAGGCTGGCGATGGTAATGTGATTGGACTATAAGAATTATTTGAAAATGAGGCTGATGCAACTGTTGAAGTGAATGAATTGGGCTAACAAGCTTTGATTAATATTTGCTTATGGCCAGAATTGGAAGATATTGATGTTGATTGATTATTTTTAACAAGATGGCGCAGTTTAAAGGCAAACGTTTTCTAACTTATCAATTCAAATGCTCCACAATCGATTTAATCAATTAAATAAACAATTCGAAAAGTAACCAAGGACATACACGTAAGCTAAATTTACAGAAGCGATAGTAACGTTAAGGAATGGATGATACCGACGCGAAGTTGGCTGCAAGCGGTCCAGTGCTTCTGAGAGTGTTCAGTTCACATAGAACTCTTTTCAGGTTATTCATTTGGATGTCTCATCATTTTATTACATTCTAACTTAATTATTGAACAGAGATAGTGAGAAAGATATAAGTGGAAACGAGATAAAAGAGTGAAACTTGAAAAAGACGGTTTGTCCAAAAAACTGACAGATATAGAAATTATTTCACAGATGCCAATCTTCAAGGAAGTTCTGAGAACTAAGGTTTAATCAGATTTTAAGAATTTAAAAATAAGGTGTAATTCTTCTGTCTTTAGATATTTTGATGTTTGAATTCGTTTTGGTCGAATAAATAATAATAAATAGAACAACAATATTTATTTGTGCACACTTTTTCATGTTTTTTTTTGTCGCTTATAGATTATAATGAGTGGTCCACGCCGGTCAACTGGAGCTATTCCGAAATCTAGTCAACTACCTCCACATCCACGTCAAGCTATTCTTCAAAAAATAATCAATTCCAAAGCAAATCCCGAATATAAAACACGCCGATTGTGGTATGAATTAAATCTTCCGGAATGTACAAAGGACATTTTTAATGGCAAACGATTGACTATGGATGAATCTGAGGTGAGACACACCAGATGTATGCAACCCAAGAGAAAACGGACTCAACGTAGTAAAAATACAAGTAAGATTGCAAAAATTGTAGATTCATTTTTATTGAACATTTTTAAAAACAATTTTAGAATATCGATCTTATTTGCAAATGCGTCAAGATCGAGAAAATTTTCGCAAGAAACTCGTTGAGTTAATTGCCCGCAAAGAACATGAAGTTGCAGACAAATCCAATGAATTTCCAAACGCTGAAGAAAAAGAAATTATGCGATATTATTATTACATAAAACATGGAATCGATACTATTCATGTTTCCCCATTAAGCACAGAAGTCTTAGCTCGCATCAAAGGGATGATTCCTGAATTTTTGCTAAGATTTGACATGGAAATGACAGAAAATTTAACACAAATCAAATCTGATTATATTTTTGCTATGAAAAAGGCTGTCATCGATTTTGTTCTTAGCAATTCATTGCAATGCGAACAGAAAGAGAAGGATCAAAGAGATTCAGTGGAGAGAATCGAAGCTAAAGCAACGTTCAATAGATGGCGTTATCGGTAAGTAAAGCTTTGATAAACTAAATTTACAGCAGGTACTCCAATTTATTCATTTCACCCTTTGAGTCAAAGTGAAGTGTGTTTATTAAAAAATCATGAAATGATCTATTTATATGGATCAATTGTGGCAATACTTCAATTCGTTACCTTTTGATGACAATTATGAGTTTTGTGATAAGTAAACAAACAATCCTAGTAGTTCTGTTTGTTTTTTATATTTTCCTTATTAAAAGGGTTAGATCTGTCAACTTGGTAACTTTTTTGACAGCTAAAGCTGTTGTCCACACGGATTAAAATTTTTGCACAAAAATTCATTCACACTTAAATCTCCAAAGTTCCTATCTAAAAACAAAATTAATATGAAAGACAACAAAATTAAAGTCGTGGTGTTTGACATTTGTTATTTAGCAGAAATTACGAAAGCATTGTTTCTCTTTCATTTGGAGCAATAAGAGTTCGTCAAGTTGGAAATATCCAAGTTTTTTTTTTTTTTTTATAAACGTCAAATGAATGTCTTTGTGGAAATGTTAGAATCATTTTGGAGCAATATTTTGACGTCTCCATCTATTTCTTAAAAGTCAGTTGTGGCTTTTAAATTGCGAAGAAGATGGGCTTAACAGTAATTAAGTGCAAAGCTAAGCATTATATTAAATTCATCCTAAAATTGAAAGTGACAACTGACAAAGAGACGTCTTGGAGCAGGGCTGGATCTCCTTAGAAAGATCAGTTGATTAATAATAACATTTTGAATTTTTAAAAAATTACTTAATTCACAATGATTTTAAGTTTGATTTTTGGTTTGAAATTTTTAATTTTGAAAAAATGATGCCTCTGGAAGGATTTAACGACCGTTATAAATATCTTTGTTATTTTTATTAAACAGATATGATGAAAACCGTTCAAAAATTAAGAAAACCCTCTTTTCGATACATCGATGTGTGGCTCACATAATGGCTCTTTGGACAACTAAATTTAATAATATTGCCTTTATCGATGTGAATGACTTATCCAGTCATGGCGAGGCTTTTGAACTTTTCGAATTTACTGTATGAATAGAATTTTTTCTTATAGATATAAATCCTTCTGTTTTTCTAAACCAAAACTTATTTCAGAACCAATGTTCATCTCACATTGAGCATACAAAATTACTTCTAAAAGAGAATTGGTATGGAGAAATTCATAGCATTCTTTTGCGTGGACATAAAAGAAATATCCTTCCCGATGTTAGAAAACCAAAGCTTTTGGCACGATTTTATAATTGTGTGGCAGCCCTTATGACTCAACAACTTGAAGATGTTTGTATAAGAAGCTTAACCTTGTTTGCAGATTTTATGTGTGATTATGCAGTAAGTAAAACGGAAGTACCTGAAATTCAAATAAAAATCAAACTCTTTGTCTCTTGATAGAAATCAAATCCAGGTCTTAAGCTTGCTATTCAGCTAGAGGATCAAGATACGCTTGTATTTAGTCCGAGTTTTAGCAAAATCAAAGAAGAAATCCTGAGAATCATTGACAATATGATATTGGCCATTCAACAATTGCCTCGTGTCGAAACTAAGCTCTATACAGATCTGAAGGTTTCGAAACAAACCTTCCTCCAGCCTGCCATTCCTGAATCGATAATATTTACTGCTAAGCGAAAAATTTGCGACTTACTTGAAGATCAACGCATCGGACCTGAACTGCGTTTACAGGACTTCGATGAATTTATGAGTTTGATGAATGGTATCGATGCTGATACTATTGGTCGATTCATAGAATCTGAACCACCATTTGAAAGCTATTGCAAGAAATTAATCTACTATCGACAGTTAGAAGATCGAATTGCTAAGGAAATATGGGGCGTTATTCGAATGGGTTTGTATGAATTCCATCGTGAGGGACTGATAACGAATTTGGAGAAATTGGCAAGGTTTATGCAGCAAGAACTTCTTACAACAATGGTTAGCAATCAGCAGGCGAAGATTAGTAAGCTTGGGAAGGAATATGAGGCGATAGCGAAGAAAGCTTTGACAATTCCGGAGAATACAGCAGAACTGATGAGTCTGAAAGCGTTTGTGGCTCAAACTGAAGATCGAACGGCACCGGAAATGGAACAAAGATTGAAAGTTGTAAGTATTTACGGTGGAGAAGGTTTTATTAGAAGATCTGCTGAATGTGAAATTTTTGTTTTCCTTAATTTTCAGAACATGGATCACATTCTTTGGCTCATGGACCACATGCTGTATACCCCACTAGAAATAAAGAACAACAGCAATACTTTCCAATGGTTTCTCCAACTGCCTACGGTTTTCAAAAAACATCGTGAAATCATTGCTGACAAAACAATCGAATATCAAGAACTTCTCAAAAAGCGCATAGAAGCATTTCGACGTGATTTACAAAACTACAACGAACAAGTTCAAGAATATGAAAACTGGGGCGACATTAAGACTCTGCTTAAGTACAAGAGACGTGCTACAGTGCTTGACAATCGCTTGATGGTTGCTATGGAAACAATTGATAAAATCAATGAAGAAGAAACATCATTCGGTTGGGATTTGTCTCAGTATCCAATTCGAAAGAAAACCCATGATCATTTGATGCCATTCAAAAAACTCTACGATGCTGGCCAGGAATTTATGGACAAGCATGATCTGTGGATGCATTCGCAGGTGGGAACCTATGATCCGGACGATATTGAAAATGAAGTATCGACAACTTATCGAGTTATTCAGAAGCTCGATAAGCAAATGGGAGATAAACCACAAACTATGCAGCTGGTTCATGAGATCAAAGAAGAAATCGATGCTTTCAAGCATCACATGCCGATCATAAGTACTCTCGGTAATCCTGGAATGAAAACCCGTCATTGGGAAGAAGTCTCTGAAATTATTGGTTTCCCCATAAAAGTCTCTCCCGAATTGACGCTTGAAAAGATTATCGAATATCAGTTGGAGGATTATTTGCCCAAGTTTGAGACGATTTCAGAAAGTGCCACCAAAGAAAATAATCTCGAAAGAGCTATGTGTAAAATGGTAAATGAATGGGAAGAGATGTCATTCAATGTGTCACCCTACAGGTAAGTGGTTTGAAACTTTGATATTTTATGGTTCGAAAAACAGGGTTTTTGTATGTTTGCAGAGATTCTGGGACCTTCAAACTTGCTGCTATTGATGATATTCAGGTGCTTTTGGACGATCAAATAATAAAAACTCAAACTATGAAGAGCTCACCATACATTAAGCCTTTCGAAGAAGATCTTTTGTAAGTTTAAGAGAAAGAATAATCTAGAGGGAAAGAGTTTGAATTCTGACTTGTTTTTCAGGAAATGGGAAGCAAAACTTGTTCTTCTCCAAGATATTCTCGATGATTGGTTAAGAGTACAGGCCACTTGGATGTATTTAGAACCAATATTCTCAAGTCCAGACATTCAACAGCAAATGCCGGAAGAAGGCCGAAGATTCAGCGCTGTTGATAAGGTAAAAATGTTAAGTAATGGTATACCACACTTTGTCACTAAAGTCTTTTCAAGATATGGAAAGATCTAATGAAAATTGTAGCCTCTGATTCTCGAGTGATGTCTGTTGTGGAAATTGAGAAAATGTCCGAAAAGCTTAAGAAGGCTTTCAATCTTCTAGAAATCATTCAAAAAGGACTCAATGCGGTAAGAGATCAAGGTCCTTACATTTGAACTAGATTCAATGCTTCTTTTCTTTTAGTACCTTGAGAAAAAACGTCTCTACTTCCCTCGGTTCTTCTTCCTATCGAACGATGAACTTTTGGAAATACTTTCCGAAACCAAAGACCCAACTCGAGTTCAACCACATCTTAAGAAATGTTTCGAAGGCATTGCTACTCTTAATTTCACCGAAGCTTTGGAAGTAACCATGATGCGTTCATCAGAAAAAGAAGAAGTTCAACTGGTTGAGATTATATCAACAGCGAAAGCTCGAGGTCAAGTGGAGAAATGGCTATTGGAACTTGAGAATTTTATGAAGAAAAGTATACATTTTAAAATTCGACAAGCTTTTGAAAGCTATCCTAGTACTGAACGAGATAAATGGGTTCTGATTTGGCCTGGACAGACAGTTCAGTCGATTTCGTTGACCTATTGGACCGCTGAGATAACACAGTGTTTCTTCACCGAAAATCCTGTTGATAGTTTGGCAAAATATTTGGAAATTTGCAAGGCACAGGTAGAGTATCCCAAAAAAAAATGGGTCCTCATTTATGTATGTTTTGAAATTCTTAACCTTGACAGATCATGCGTATTGTGGATCTCGTTCGAGGAGATCTCAGTCTTCAAAATCGAATAACTCTTGGAGCTTTGGTTGTGTTGGATGTTCATGCTCGAGATGTTTTAGCAGAAATTTGTGAGAAACAAGTCTCCGAGCTGAATGACTTCCAGTGGCTCTGTCAATTAAGATACTATTGGGAGGATGATAATTTAGATACCCGAATGATAAATTGTAGTTTAAAATATGGCTACGAATATTTGGGCAACACAACTCGATTGGTTGTTACCCCATTGACAGATCGTTGTTATCGCACTCTATTTAGTGCTTTGCATTTACATCTGGGTGGAGCACCAGAGGGCCCAGCCGGAACTGGAAAGACTGAAACGACTAAGGATTTAGCAAAGGCAGTTGCTAAACAATGTGTTGTTTTCAATTGTTCCGACGGATTAGATTATTTGGCTCTGGGGAAGTTTTTCAAAGGGTTGGCCTCGTGCGGAGCGTGGTCGTGTTTTGATGAGTTCAATCGAATTGATCTCGAGGTACTTTCGGTTGTAGCTCAACAGGTAAGCTCAAAATATAGACTAGGTTGACATTTCATGCCTCTAACTTTACTCTTCGTATTGTTCGCTTCATTTATTATACCTTTTAGATATTGACAATTCAACGAGGAATAAATTCCGGCCAACCGACTATGGTCTTCGAAGGGACTACTCTAAAGCTTGATCCAACTTGTGCTGTCTTCATAACCATGAATCCAGGTTATGCTGGTCGTTCCGAGTTGCCCGATAACTTAAAGGTAGCTCTTTACGTTTTTAACTTGATGAAGTTCAAACTTAAACAAAGCTAAATCTTATTTTTCAAGGCTCTTTTCCGATCAGTAGCCATGATGGTTCCGGACTATGCTTTGATTGCCGAAATCGAGCTCTATTCGTATGGCTTCTTAAGTGCTAAACCATTGGCTGTTAAGATAGTAGCAACCTACAGACTGTGTTCGGAACAATTAAGCACGCAATCGCATTATGATTATGGCATGCGAGCTGTTAAGTCGGTCTTAAAAGCTGCTGGTGCTCTAAAGCTTCGTTATCGTGACGAAAATGAAGATATTCTAGTGCTGAGATCGATCAAAGATGTTAATCTTCCTAAATTCTTAAATCAAGACGTCCCTCTGTTTCAAGGCATCACCTCGGATTTATTTCCAGGAGTTAAACTGCCGGAATCGGATTATGTACTATTTAATGAGTGTGTGAGGAAAGCTTGTGAGAAGAATAACAAACAATGTACGGAATTCTTTTTGGAAAAAGTTCAACAAGTAAGAATCTTAAATCTTGGTATTCATGTATGTTTCTTGATGGTGCTTTATTTTACTCTATTTAAGCTGTATGAAATGATTGTTGTTCGTCATGGTCTAATGATAGTTGGTCTTCCATTTGGAGGCAAAACAACATCGTATAGAATACTTGCCGAAGCCCTGCGTTACATGGAAGAAACTGTAAGCCTGATTTTCATCTGTATTTTGTAAAACACTTTGTTAAGTTTTTGTTTTGCAGGATGGTAGTGAAAATGGTGCAATTTACACCGTTATGAATCCCAAAGCCGTGACTATGGGTCAGCTCTATGGACAGTTTGATATGGTCTCCCATGAATGGAGCGATGGTATTTTGGCTGTAAGCTATCGAGAATTTGCAGTTTCAGTGACATCCGATAGAAAATGGTTGATATTTGATGGACCTGTTGATGCAATTTGGATAGAAAACATGAATACTGTCCTGGATGACAACAAAAAGCTTTGCCTCATGTCTGGCGAGATTATTCAGCTTGCTCCAACAACGAATCTAATATTCGAACCAATGGATCTAGAGGTGGCGTCACCGGCAACTGTGTCCCGCTGCGGAATGATTTACATGGAACCAAATTCACTGGGGTGGGAGCCTTTGGTTACCTCATGGAAGAACACTCTGCCAGCTGCGTTCCACTCTGTCAGCAAACAGCTTATATCGATGTTATTTTCAAGATTTTGTCCGATATTGTTGTGGCTTGTTCGTAAGGGTGGTCTCCGGGAGATTTCTGCAACTTCAGATGCTAATTTGATAAACTCCTTGATGAATCTTTTCGACTGTTACATGGACGATTTTTTGGACGAGCAATATGTGCAAAGTTTGTCTGATCTGGATGTACGAGCACAGATCGAAGGAGTGTTTTTCTTCTCGTGCATTTGGTCAATAGGAGGAGCTTTGGACTCGGCAAGTCGAGATAAATTTTCCATTGTCTTTCGAGGCTTAATGGAAAAGACCTTCCCGGTTGGTGTATATGAAACTTTCTCTGTTCCAGAAGAGTTGCATGTGCCAGCCCTGGCAAAGCCGTTTATTTTTCCCATACCAAAGCCGGGAAGTGTTTTTGATTACCGATTCATCAAGGAAGGCAAAGGCAAGTGGAAGCCTTGGGAAGACGAAGTGGCTGCTGCTGCTCCCATCCCTCGAGACATGCCAGTCAATCAAATAATAATTACCACAAGTGAAACTGTTCGGGTGGCGGCAATTTTGGACCTACTGATACGACATGGAAAACCACTGATGCTGGTGGGAAATACTGGAACTGGCAAAAGTTGCTACGCAATTGATTATCTGCTGAAGAAGGCCGACACTGAGGTGTACAAAGCTTTGTTTATAAATTTCTCAGCTCAGACCTCAGCCAATCAAACACAGGATATCATTATGGCAAAATTAGATAAACGAAGAAAAGGTGTCTTCGGCCCTCCATTGAACAAGAAGTGTGTTGTTTTTGTCGATGATGTTTCAATGCCTCTCAAGGAAACTTATGGAGCTCAACCGCCAATAGAACTTCTCCGAATGATGCTCGATCACTGGATGTGGTATGATCGAAAGAACATTGTACCACTCAAGCTGATTGATATCCAAATGGTGTGCGCCATGGGACCCCCTTCGTCGGGAAACACTGTTACTCCCCGGTTTCAACGGCACTTCAACGTTTTGGGAATAGATGAATTCAGTGATTCAATCTTAAAAGTAATTTTTGGCAAAATAGTTCTGTGGCATTTGGATACGCGAGGTTTTTCAAAAGAATTTGATCCATGCATCGATGAGATCGTCAATGCCACTTTGGATGTGTACAACAAGGCCAAGTTGAATCTTCTGCCTACACCAGCTAAGTCACATTATCTTTTTAACTTGAGAGACTTCTCGCGAGTGATTCAGGGCGTCTTACTTTCTGTGCCAGAAGCCACCGAGGATCTAAACTCGATGCGGAGACTTTGGGTTCATGAAGTTCTGCGGGTATATGGAGATCGTTTGGTCGACGATATCGACCGATCATGGCTTTTTAGTTCCGTATGCGAACAAATGGAGGTTCACCTCAAGTCCAAGCCGGTCGAATTGTTCTCAAGATTCATTGAAAAAGAACGCGACTTGGAAGAGAATGATCTTCGAAAATTGATGTATTGTGACTTTACCAATCCAAAAGCTGATACCAAGAACTATGTAGAAGTTGAAGATCCCGAAGAGCTACGCTCTATTGTCGAGACTTATCTTGTTGAATTCAACAATATGTCAAAGAAACCAATGGACTTGGTATTGTTTCGTTTTGCCATTGAACATTTATCTAGAATTTGCCGGATTATCAAACAACCTCGTAGTCATGCCTTGCTAATAGGAGTAGGCGGGTCTGGAAGACAGAGTTTGACCCGCTTGGCATCGCATATTTGTGACTACGAATTGTTTCAAGTTGAGATTACTCGACAGTACGGACCAAATGAATGGCATGAAGATATCAAAGGAATATTGAAGAAAATCAGTGCTTCAGATTTACATGGAGTTTTTCTGTTCACAGATGTTCAGGTAAGATTGTTTTAATCTTTTGAAAGTAGCTTTGTCAAGAATTCTGCTTTAAGATCAAAGACGAATCATTCCTTGAAGATGTAAATAATCTTTTAAATTCTGGTGAAGTTCCAAATCTCTTTACAAATGAAGAGAAAATCGAAATCTGTGAAAAAATGCGTCAAATTGACAAACAACGTGATAAAGCCGTTCAGACTGACGGAAGTCTTGTAGCACTTTTTAACTTTTTCGTTCAGGTTTGAAAAAAATGTCTGTCCTTGTCTTGAATGTCACTCATGTATATTTTTTCCTTAGGTTTGCAAAGATCAACTCCATATCGTCCTCTCGATGTCTCCGATAGGGGAAGCTTTACGAGTTCGTGTTCGTAAGTTCCCATCAATTGTCAATTGTTGTACAATCGATTGGTTCCAACCTTGGCCAGCAGATGCCCTCTTGGCTGTTTCGACTCGTTTCTTAGCAAAAGAAGATCTAACCGATTTGGAACGGAAAGCTGCTATAGACATGTGCATGGATTTTCACACTTCAACACAAATATTGTCAGAAAAGTTTTACTTGAGATTGAAACGTTACAATTATGTTACACCTACATCATATTTGGAATTGATTCAGACTTTTAAGGGATTGTTGGGAGCTAAGAGAAGGTAGGTTTTGTGGGCATACATAAACGAAGAAAAGTTTACAGCGAGCGAGACTTACAAAAAGTTAAATTGACATTTTGAAATTAGCATAAATTAATCGAAAGAGAAAAATGTATGTGTATTTGACAGTTGTGTCAACTTTTAGTTGAGTTTTGACATTTGTGTTTGACAATTATTACAGTTCTGTCTTAGAATGTAAAATGTTTTTTTGAATTTACTAATTTTTTAGGACAATCACTACGAATCGAAGTCGATATTTAACAGGAATCTCACAATTAGACATTGCATCGCAGCAAGTCGGTGTTATGAGTGAAACATTATTGGCTTTGGAACCAAAATTAAAAGTTGCTTCAGAAACTGTAAGTTTATTTTATCCAAGTTTGAAATTTTATTTTTAAAGCCTTTTGAATGGCGCCCAAGATTAAGAATCTCTATTGTTCAGTTAGTTTGACAATTGTGATGGATTTAAGCTTAAACTAGTTGATATGACTCTTGGTCTAACTAAAGCACAATTTTGATAAAATCGTATTTCCTCACTATTTTTCTCTAATTTATTCACAAAAGGTCGCTGAACAAGTAGCCAAAGTTCAGAAAGACAGTGAAGCCGCTGCAAGTCAACGTGAACTAGTCAAACAAGACGAAGCAGTTGCCTCTGAACAAGCAGCCAAAGCTCAGGCAATTAAAGACGATTGTGATGTTAGACTTGCTGAAGCTTTACCAATTCTTAACTCAGCCTTAGCAGCCTTGAATACTTTAACAACCGCCGATATTGCTGTTGTCAAAACAATGAAAAGTCCACCAATCGGTGTGCGAATTGTCATGGAAGCTATATGCATTTTAAAAGATATCAAACCCGATCGTGTGGCTAATCCCTCTGGGGTTGGGATGATTGAAGACTATTGGGGTCCATCGAAGAGAGTTCTTGGTGACATAAAGTTCCTAGATAGTTTGCTGAATTTCGACAAGGACAATATTCCACCGGCGATCATTAAGAAACTGCAAGATCGAATTTTGACCAATGAGAACTTTGATCCGGACAAAATTAAGTCGGCTTCGACGGCCTGTGAGGGTTTGTGTAGATGGGTGATTGCATTGACGAAGTATGATGTAGTGGCTAAGGTTATCGCCCCCAAGAAGATCGCTCTTGCTGCAGCTGAAGCTGAATATAATGTAAGTGATATACGGAAGTTAAGGAAGTTGGTATAAGTTTAAACACCCTGTTTGTTTTTACATTAGGCCGCACAAAAACTACTCGCAGAGAAACTTGCCCAACTTGCTCGTGTCGAGGCTAGTCTGGCGGAAATACAAAAAATGCTCGATGAACAACTGCGCCAATTTAAGTAAGTACTCGTATAGGCATATACCCACTCCAAACATATGTATGTACATTGTACATATAAGCAAGTGTTCATGATAATTTCCTAGAAAATATAATAAACCCTACCACTACCACCTACAACAACACCCTCTACTCCTCGATTATTATAGGAGCCTTCAACTCGAACATGAATTGGTAACAAAAAAACTTAATCGTGCACAGGAACTCATTAGCGGATTGGGTGGTGAGCGCACCCGCTGGTTGGAGGCAGCAAGGATACTAGATGAAACGTACCACACCTTGACCGGGGACGTGCTCATTGCTTCCGGTGTTGTCGCGTATCTGGGGCCATTCACCATCGATTTCCGTGTCAGTCAGATCCGGAAATGGGTAACGAAATGCACTTCGTTTGGCATCGTCTGCAGCCAGGACTTTCAATTACAACAAGTGCTGGGGGATGCTGTGGAAGTTCGCGCTTGGAACATCTGTGGCCTCCCAAGTGATTCGTTTTCCATCGAAAGCGCTATTATAATGAGGTAAGTATATAAGAGCATCATGACTATGATGATGGTTGGCTGGTTTTTTTGTTGTTGTTGTTGTTGTTGTTAGTGTAAACGATTGTGATGATGCTTTGCTAAAATGAAAACCAACCTTATTTTTTCTTTGTTCCCAACACACTTCGCGGTCCAGCGCTAGAGCTAGAGTACGTGCCTGGGTGGTGCGTGTGAGTTGTTTCTTCCTTTTTTTTATTTGCGTGTTCTTTGTTGAGGGGATGATTCAGTCGTTCGGTAAAGTAGTTCGGGATGATTCTGTAGTTATTTTTTGTTGTATCCTTCTTTAATTAATTCTCGCCTTACGGCGGCGCACACCACAGCACTACATCTGCTACATGCTACTCTTGCATTAAATACACGCTGTTGACGCGCCGGCCGCGTGTAATGGTGATATGGCGATTGCGACCGTAGATGCTGCATAGCTACTGTAGCACGGATGCTATTTGCTGTTCCTGTTAAGGATGACGACGAGGACGAGGACGAGGATGATGATGCCGATGCGATGGTGGAACATCAAAAGAATTGATTAATGTTGTACGCTAGATTAGGAAAAAGTGTTTCATTCTCGTCTAATTTGTCACACAGAGTGGGTTTCCTATTTCTGTGTGTTCTCGTTGTGCATCAACCCTACTCCCTGACGGCTTTTGCAATACCTTTTCAATATATGTAATAGTTTTTTGTACTCCGCTGCACTATAATGTTTGTGTGTGGGATTATTATTAAAGAGGATACGAATTTGTGAATGACAAGGGGTGGGATTAGGTATTCGCCTAATGCTCTCTAAGGATTGACAGTTGTGTTTTCTTTTTTTTTTTCGTCCTGTTGTGTTTCATTCTTCTGGTGGTGCAATATTCTTATTCCTATTCCTATTCCTATTCCTATTCCTATTCCTATTCCTATTCCTATTCGACTCGACCCCAGAGACCTTATCCTCTGGTAATAGTTAAGCAAATGAAAAGTATTATTTTGTTTTGTTTTCTTTTCTTTTTGTGTGTCCAGATCCAGAAGCGCAATCCATCCCTGAATCTGCTCCTGGCCCTGATGCTTTTTGAACTAAACAAAATTGATTTCTTTTTTTTAAGAAATGTCAGGGTTCGTCTTCTGAAAAGAGATTAATCCGAATTGTGTGCGAATAGGGCAAATATTTGCTTTTCGACGACGATGTTGTTTGTACACATGAGCTGCTTCATTTTAATAGGACATATCGTCAGGGAGGGGATGTTATAGGACTTTATAGGAACAAACAAATTTTATAATACCAGCTGAATTATATTTATATTAAGTACACATTTGTGTAATGTTTGAATGGTGCAATTGAAATTTGTAAAATCTTAAATTTTATTTATTTAAAATAAATTTAACAGGAAGTACAACTTTTCATTTTACTATTTTTATCATTGCGTCGTCGGCGGGTGGTGTTTTTCGAACTTACATAGAACATTCTTCTGAGAATACAAATAGGCTTATTGGAAAACCTTGTCAGTCTGTGTTTCAAGAGTGTACTTGAGGGATAAGTTATAAAATGTGATGACAACATTAATGTTCATTATAGAGCTCTACAAAATAAAGCTTTCTGCTAATATTACAAAGAACATAAATTCCAATAAAGTTTTTTTTTTTTTTTTTTTTTATTAAACATAAGTTTAAATGACAGATCCTGTCATTGAGGAGAAAGTTTTTAAAAGCTCATAAAATGGGACATTTTTTTAATGGAACAGATGGTGTTAAATTGAGTCACTGTGAGACTTACATATATTTAGGTCCATCCCTTAAAAGTATTAAAAAGTAGATTGAAAATTACCGTCATTTGAATGATTTCTTAAAAAAACAACAACTTATTTTTAGAATATTAGTTCATTCATTTTTTGGTTCCGAAAATAAAGCTTAAAAAGAGCCTAGGATGCGACCCACACTGATAACTTCCCATTCGTACCCGTCTCTCAATATGTCTATAATTTTAACAAAATATTAATAACAATATTTTGTGTGAGATGAGAAATTTGAAGTCTATATATTTCTTTGTTTTAATAATACTTTGGTCGAAAACCAATTCTTATCAGTTTTTTGTTGGTTTTGTAGGTTAAAAGTTAGAAACAATATTTTGCATATTTTGTTTTTGTTACTGAACTTTTTAGTCGAAAATTATTTTTAGTACCATTTTTTTAAAGTTTTTTTTTCTTATAAAAATTTTACATACTTAGAATGAAATAATTTTGAAGTCAATACCTTCATTTGTTCTCGAGATATTCAAATCACAAACATCAGTTGTTACCAATTTTTGTGTAGATTTTTTCAATTGAATTTTTTTAAACATTACAAAATGTTGAAAACAATATTTTTTATAAGATAAAATTAGTTTCAATGCAATACGAGTATCAATAATTGTTGGCAAAATATTCGAGTCGAAAATCAATTTTTACCAACTTTTAGTAGTGTTTTTTTTTTTTTAAAAAAAACAATATTATATATGTAATATAAAATTCAATTGAAGTTCCTGGCTTTATGGATTCGCAAGAATTCTTGTGTCAACCAAAAATCCTTTCTGCATCTTTCTGTTTTATTACCTGTATAACGAAATTTATTTAAAGTCGATATCTTTACTGGTTCTTGAGATATGGAGTTTTTCGAACGTACGGACGTAGCAACGTACATGCGAACGTACGTACAACCGCACACACAGACATCTCTGACATCTCTCTAAAAATCTTTGATTTAGATTGGGCAGGTTCAGACAACATAAGGCACTTCATTTACAGTCAACTTCATTCTTTGAACGTGAGTTTTGACCAAGGCAGGTAGTTAGTTTTTAAAATGTCATGAGTTTCAAATTCAGAACTTTACTTCACAAACCTCTACTTTAAGTTCTTAGTACAAAAACTAACAAAAGCATTATTGTCTAAAAAACATTCATAAGGCAAGCTGCATGTCCATCACGATTTGTATTTTGTATTGAAAAGTAATATTGAACATCAAGTAATATTGAACATCAAGCCCAAAAAAATTCCACTCTGCGAAAAGTAATATTATTTATTTGTTTTCCAAATTGACAAGGAACCTTTTTATACAAAACATTAAATGAAGCTGTGCAGAAAATAAATAAATCATAGCGTAACAAAGTTCAGCTTTTAGTTGAATGAAAAAACATGATCAACTATCATTTTGGCAGAAGTAGACTTAACTTGATAGTTAGGTAAATTTTTCTTGACTAACTTTCCAGTCAACTTTCCAATGAAGTTGGAAGGCAAATTTTTGGCAGCTGGCCAATCAGATACTAGAAACTTCCCTTACTTTCAAGTCCCTTATGTCGCCTGAACCTGCCCATTGTAGGGACCTTGAAACTTCGAGAAATGTCAAAATGTTCAGTTCGAGAATTTGGACCGATTAAAATAACTTCCTTTGGGAAGTTAATAAAACGCAATTAGCTTTATGTTTTTATGAAAATTATTTTAAATCTGTCATTTAATATTAAAAAACAACATCTTTCAAAAACCGCCTCGGTGGACAGTTTTTGTAGTCGGGCTATTATGATTACCATAATCATCGCATAATTTGCGCTAAAATTCACTAAGTTTTAATCTATACTTTTGTAGTAAGTTTTTATAATTCTAACTCGTTTTTCAAATGCTAAGCGATCCATAATCATTAAATTTAAACATTCAATTATTATTATGACACTTTATATGGCAGCTGAGTTTGACAAGTGTCAAATGTGTCAGTGTTACCAACTTAAATTCCACAAATGACTATGGAAACTAAGCCCCAAAAAATACTTCTAATGACACAATTAGGGAAATGATTTTAACACAGATTTTTCCTTCTACTTTTCCAAACTTTTTTTTTTGTTGAAGTTTTTTGATTAAACAAATAAAAAACTTAAGACATATTAAAATTTGTATATCGAAAATAATTACTATGCATGTATGTACATATGGCTTGAAAAAAAATTTAGATACGGGTGATTATACAAAAGTTGGGTAACTTTTGAGGATATTTTGTTTACGATAGTTTTTAAATCAAAATTCTATAAATTTGTGTGTATATGATAGCTAATCTAATTAATATATTGTTCCCAATCGGGTCAGTCACTTTTTTGAGTACATTGTAAGATATTTAATAATTTCAGAATTTGACTGCCAGGGGATTGACGAGGTAACATAGTAATGATACATGTTATACACAGTTTTGAAAGTATTATAATGAAATTTAATAAAAATTAGTATTAATCTCTTAGGATTTAATAATGATCACTTAAAAGCACTTAGTAACAATTAAAATAATTATTAATATGTAATACTGGGAGAAAATACACTATCAGTTTTCAAAACAGACTTTCGACATTTAACGTAACGTTATTCACTATCTTTTACTACTTTTACATAGTTTTACTTAATATTTCCAAGTAATTAACAAAGTAATAATGATAACTAGTACTAATGATCATGAATAACAATACACTTGACACAGAACTGACACCATAGGACTGACGAAAAAGACGAAATTTGAGATTATAATCAGGACTAATGTTTTTTTTTGTAATTTCGAATATCAAAAAACTACATTTTAACAAATCATAGTCTAATATGTATAAATAAAAATAAACTTTAGATTAGCAAAAAAATAACGACTCACCATAGGACTGACATGTTGACTGGCTAAGAACGTGTATAGACAACAAACATAACCCAAATTCTGGTACAGATATGGTGGCCGTCAAATTGTGCGACCCGCAACTAACTTTATTACCAACATTAAAATTCAAAGTGGGATTTGAAAGTGAGTCGGTGATATTTCAGACGAATTTCAAATTTAAAAAACATACAAGGGACTGACGAATGAAACTGAACACAAAATTTCTTATTTTATATGAAAGTTGTATTATATATTAAACTATATACCTCGCAGATTGTATTAAATTAATAAGTTTTCTGAAATCAATGATAATGTTTAATAGACAGTCACTTAATGGTTGGTTTTCAGGGTTGTGACATGCCAGAGGACTGACGTTTGAAGAACTAATTGTGTTTTTATAATAACTTGTATTCAAAATGAAGAACTGAAATTGGGTGACTAAATAAAGGTCTTTCCATTGTTTTAAAATAAATTGCAATCTCAATAAAATATAATCAGACTTTGTATACATTGGTTGATGACATCGAGTTACCCAACTTTTGTATAATCACCCATACCTATTTCTAGCTTTCTCTCTAAAGGTGTTAAAATTTTGAACGTAAAATCAAAATATCTTTAACTCACCGTAAAAGCAGTCAGTTTTTGAGAAATTTTACGAAGAAATCCAGTCCGTGTATAAATTGGGAAGGAGGATTAAGTTTCTGGTTTATCAGAATAGACCCAGAGATTTAACGTATTCTCAAAAAATTAAACCAAAGGCATACAATCACAAGAACGTGGTTAAGAATTCATAGATCCATTTCTTCAGGTTATATACAGTCACCAAATGTTTGGCTCTAAAAATTGATGGTTACACGCTATGATTTCCAATGACATAAGTATTGCGAAATTCACAAATCATTTGTCTGTAGCGTTCGAATTATTCACAATAATGTTAGCACAGCTTTCGGTCGTTAATTGCAGTAAACAGTAATATTTTCCGAACGTAATGGAAAAGAGTTTCCCTCTAATAATCACAGTTATTCCTTTTTACATACTCTTAACACAGAAATGAGCCTCATCGCTGAAGATGATTTGACTATAAAAGTTATCTATAAGTTTGGCGAACAGAGACAAAGTTTTGGAAACAAATTTCCACAATGTATAAACGTTGTTGTGGTGTAAGTCTTTGCATGTTAATTTGCCAAAATATACTATTTTGGTTAAACAGTCAAAAAAACTCCCTATTATAGTCAAATTTGAATTTTAGTTTAAAAAATCAATATTTTACATTTAAGTCCACTTTTGAATATTACAGAAAAACCGATGCATGTTTATAGACAAATGGTCTAACCCAATGTTTCTGTAAATATTTAAAAAAAAAGGAATAAACTTTAAAAATATCGAAGAAATAATTTAACAAATTATGAATGCAAAATTCTAAAATAAACAATAAACTTCTAACAAATTTTTGCACATCTAATTTCAAGATTTGTATTCAATAGAAACCCATTTAAACAATATCTTATATGGCGCCCAACAACAGATTTTCAACGACAAGTTTAAATAGTTGTAAGGACAAACGTCAATTTGTGTTGGATGTACCTTCGATTAGATATTATTTGTTTATAGAATAGAAAGTAATAACAGAATTTTATATCCGAAAGTTCTCTACACTTTGAAGACTTCCATTTTTTCTAAAAACCTGCGTCAAGTTTATCTTCCAATCATATTTGTTTTTGTTTTTTTCAGTTAAACCTTATGTGACATCAATTTCATAGAAGTCCAAATTTAACTCTAAATTACTTTCTTTTAATTTTTCAAATTGCATCTTAAACATTTTCATATTCTAGAAACTCTCGTCGTTGGCCACTCATGATTGATCCTCAGGGTCAAGCTAATAAATGGGTGAAAAACATGGAGAAAGGCAATAAATTGTGCGTTATTCGTTTAAATCAACCCGACTACACTCGAATTCTAGAAAACGCCATACAATTCGGTCTGCCAGTTCTGCTGGAAAACATTAACGAAGACTTGGATCCTTTGCTTGAGTCAATTTTGCTAAAACAACTCTTTAAACAAGGTGGAGCTTTGTGCATTAAGCTTGGAGATTCAATCATTGAATATAATCATGAATTTAAGTAAGCCATCATTTACGTATCGGTGGAGCTTTTATGAGTTATCAATTTTCCCCAATCACATGTAGATTCTATATAACAACAAAACTACGAAACCCCCATTATCTGCCTGAAGTTGCCGTCAAGGTGACTCTTTTGAACTTCATGATAACAACACAGGGTCTGCAGGATCAAATTCTAGCCATCACTGTAGCCCGCGAACGTCCAGATTTGGAAGCAGAAAAAAATACCCTTATCGTTCAGAGCGCCGAAAACAAACGAACCCTCAAGGAGACCGAAAATAAAATCCTAGAAGTCCTCTCAACGGCAGAAAACATTCTAGAGGATGAGACCGCAGTGCAAGTGCTTAGTTCCTCCAAAACATTGGCAAACGAAATCAACGAGAAACAAGCCATCACCGAAGTCACAGAGAAACAAATCGACATTGCACGCTTAGGTTATACACCCATAGCAGCTCATTCCACAATTCTATTTTTTACCATTGGTAGGTACATACATATATAGCCAGTACATATATGAGGCTATGCTGGTTAATGGGAACACCCGCCATTGCCGTGGATCTGGAGGACAGAAATTCTGTCCAGGACATGGCACAAACGAATTTTTAATTAACCAACAAAATTTACTTTCAGCCCAACTGGCAAATATCGATCCGATGTATCAGTACAGTCTCGCTTGGTTCGTGGGGCTCTACACGGCGTCGATTGACAACACGGACAAAGTGGACGATGTGACAGAAAGGATGGCGGATTTGCGGAAGCACTTTACCTACAGCTTGTACGTCAACATCTGCCGCAGTCTGTTCGAGAGGGTAAGCTAATCTATGTAGACGTGAAAGTGGACGTAGACACGGACGACAGCGACGTGAATTCGAACGTGAACGTGAACAGGAACGGAACCTCGAATCTCCATGAAGTTTTATGCAGATAGGATTATTTTTGCTGTTGTTGCTAGTTGTTGGAGCGCTGCTGGAGCGCTGGCTCATGGAGGTTGCTGTTCTGTTCGCTTTCGCTGTTGATGTTGATGTTGCTGTTGTTGATTTGATTTCGTTGTTTTTAATTTTTTCTTTCATTTGTTTGTTTTTGCTTTTATATTCCATCTCCATAATAATTGTGGACTGGACCGTTGAATCTCTTCATATCTTGCATCTCTTGCATCTTCACACAACCATATCCAAATATCAACCCTCCCAAACTTTGCCAACACACCCCAACATTGACACCACAGGATAAGCTACTTTTTTCGCTGATTTTGAATATAAACCTTCTAAAGTCCGAGGGTGAAATCGATAACTCTGAATGGATGTTCCTGTTGACTGGTGGCGTCGGTCTCGATAATCCTTTGGCAAATCCAGCTAAATGGCTTCCGGCAAAATCATGGGATGAGATTTGTCGACTAACAAATACTTCCACCAATTTCAAAGGAATTCGCGAACATATACAGGATAATATTAGCCAATGGAAGAGTTTCTTTGATGCAGAAAATCCACAGGATGCTACCATTCCACAGCCATGGAATGAAAAATTGACGACGTTTCAAAAACTTCTCATTTTGAGGGTATTCCGTTCCGATAAATTGGTTCCGGCTGTATTGCATTTTGTTTTAGGTAAGCATTTTATCATCGTCATTCAGTTTCTATGTACATACATATATATAATGTATAAATGTATCTACATATTCTGTGTTGTATGTCTTTGCTTTTTGAAACATGTATTGCGTACGCTTCTATTCACATAAAATCAGCAAATAGTCCAGAGGGCAGTATTTTTGAAATAATTTATGATTGCATTTATCGTATACATTTTTGAGGAATCGGACAAAAGAGTTAAAATCGACTTCATTTATGAGGGATTTATGAAAATACCATATGAACCCAATATTGACAAATTGGTTCTATATTTTTCTTTTAATAATCGAGACTCAACGAAACTGAAAAGTTTACGAATGTTCTGTTCTATTAATATCATTTTAAAAATCTTGTATTAAAAAGTTAAAAACAATGACAACAAAATAGACCGAAAAAGAACCAGGATATTTTATTCTTTAAAAACAAATGTCAAATTTGTAAGTTTGAAGTTAATTCTTTCATTCGTATGTCAATGGGTAGGTTCAGACAACATAAGGGAATTCATTTGCAGTCAACTTCTTTCTTTGAACGTAAATTTTGTCCAAGGCAAGGTTTTTCAAGTGTCATGAATTTAAAATTCAGAACTTTACTTCACAAAGTTCATAGTACAAAAACTACCAAAATCTTTATTTTCTACAAAACACTCCTCAGGCAGGCTACAAGTCCATCACGATTTGTATTTTGTATTTTAAAGAAATATTACTTATTTGATTATTTCTTTTCCAAATTTACAAGGAACCTTTTTACAGAAAGCAATTAATGAAGCTGTGCAGAAAATAAATAAATCATTGAGTAATAAAGTTCAACTTTTAGTTGAATGAAAAAACATGATCAATTGTCATTTTGACATAAGTTGACTTGACTTGATAGTTAGGGAGATTTTTCTTGACTAACTTTCCAGTCAACTTTCCAATAAAGTTGCCTTAATTGGAAGGCAATTTTTTGGCAGCTGGCCAATCAGATGTTAAAAACTTGCCCTACTTTCAAGTCCCTTATGTCGGCTGAACCTGACCAATGAAACGACAGTTTTACGTGCCAATTTGTCAAAGTTAATGGGCGCATTCACAAAGCTAGTGGCTACGTAGTCAAGGGATTCTGATTCGCTAAATCTAATTACAAAAGTAGTTGAAATTTCCTCTCCGACGACGTAGTGTAAAAAATTCGGCTACAAAATTAGTGGAGAATGATTTTGACGTTTCACAATCAGCTGCTCGGTAAAGTAACACGAATTCAAAATGAAATAAATCGTTCAATATTTAAATACAAATATAAATCACTTAAATTATGTCTTAAATTTGATTTTGTTGAATTTAAATACACAAAACATAAGTTAAAGTTATCAAATCAAAAAATATTCTTATTTTATACATATATTTGCATTTGTCAATAATATGACAGTTCCAGATTGACTAGCTTTGTAGTGTAGTAGTTAGCCACTAGCTTTGTGTATGCGACCAATGCCTCATTTACTCAAATGACAAAACGTCATCATGACAGCTCTTTATTAAAATGCATTTAAACTAATTATAAAATTCCATACGACAATGGCTGCGTTCAATCTCAGACAGATAGGGTAAACGGATACCTTTTTGCTAGTGTTTTACGTGTAAAATAACAGCTGATCAAAAACAGCTGAGATGTCAAAAAAGGAATCCAAAGGTATCCAAGAATTTTTGGGGTATGTAGGTATCTGACAGAACAGCTGATTCAACACATGGTTGAATTTCAAGAAACTTGAAAATTGATTTTAGTTTTTTGTATTTGTTGGTAAACAAAAAGATACAAAATGTTAGTTGAAGTTGTATTTGAGGATGTTCTGTACATAATAGACGATGGAGAAGCTATTTGCCTCCGAATTTTAAAGTTAATTATGATCTGGTCATTCGGAAATGAGATCGAAATTCTTCCAAATTATATCTAGGTATTGTCACTTCATAATAGTCCTCGTTTCTGTTAGGATAGTTTTCTGTTAAACGTAAATCGTTTAAAACCAGAGGTTTCGCAAGTAAATTTTTAACCGTATAGAATTCCAATTGAGTTAAGAGGAAATTTAACATAGATTACAGATTAAGTTTATCTCTTATTTAATATTTATTGTTACGCACCTATCAATTCATCATCGTCCGACGAATCAGTTGAATTATCCATTAAATGTTTTATCTTACAATAATTTTGACTTCGAAGCTTAAATGTTTCTCTGCTTTTTGTGAACAGCAGAAAGTTGTTTTCATTTTCAGCTATCTCAATACAGCTATCCAACTCGTTCAACAAGGTATCTAAAAGTCCACCTATCCAAGATACCCTATCCAACACGAGATTGAACACAGCTAATAAATAAAATATACCTAACATTACTAAAGCATTATACATCAAGTAAAGTAGTGTTCTTGACATTTTTGCATTTAATGTCATTTAATTTTACTATAGTCACTATATGTTGTGGCTAAAAATTGCATGCCGGTTATTTTTTGACGTGTGGTTTTAAATCTAAATAGATCAATTATGTGGCGCAACAGCCCGTTGAAAAGTAGGGCCTAGTAGTGACTTACAACTCTCAATTATTTCTGTGTACTAGTCATGTTGTCAGGGATGGAGGGGCTCTACAGTTTTAAGCCGAATCTGAACGGCTAATTTGAGAAAGCACTTTTCATAAATTATTCTTGAAGTATTTGTCAATTCCTCGCAAGTGGCAGTAACGGCGAAAAAACTAAAGATGTCACAGGCAGGGATTGAACCCATCACGCCACGGGTTTTAAATCTGCCAATACCTTTTTGAAGTTGGTCTCTTTGACAGTTGTCATTTGATTTGATTCAATTTGGTTTGCGATTTCATGTCACAAATAGACTAACTACTATAAATATGCAAATCGTGCATATTTATAGCAGCTTATCAATTTCATCATTTTATTGAAGGAAACTAGTCATGGGTATCTGTGGAGTGACCTCCAAAATCGTCCGATTTAGTATCGCTGGTAAATTTTATGTGAGGAAGTCCGAAATTGCTTGTCTAAGCAGATAAGATCTATACCATTGACATCATGAAAGAGAATATTCGGCGGGTTATAGCTAACATACGGCCCAATCGCTGCAAAAAGTGTGCACAAAATTGGGCCACTCCCTTCCCTTGGAATTTATTCGAGTCAGCCAAGGCGGCCACATGCCTGAAATCATTTTTTTTAACATAAAAGCAAATCTTTAACTTAAAAATTAAGCTTAATACTTGGTACTAAATGGTTTTTTTTAGAGGTATATGACTTTAAGTTGGCGTTAGGTCCTTTCGAACATACTAAAAATATTATAGTGTCAAAACCATTTTTGTGTTGTATGATTTGGGCAATATTTTCGAGCCTTTGAACTTTAAAACTTTTTCGGGTTTTATGAAATTCTTAATAAAAAAAACGTTCGGTCTTTTTGCCCAATAAAATAACACCAAAATATTAAATATTTCATACTGCCAAAATTAGCTTTCCGGTACAAATACTTTAGCCGAAGAAAATGCTAAATCATCATAACGCCCAAAGGCCCAAAAGATGTCATGCGTTTTCACCTTTGGGTACTCTGACTAACATTTTGAGTATAAAGTTTTATAACACAAAACGCAAAAATTAAGAAAAAAAAAAATGACACAATGCTCAAAAAACTATGTCGTTGGGTTATAAGACATAAGAAACGATAGAAATTTTCGTAATGCCCAAAATAACTGTGACAAAGCCCAACCCTTATGTCATAAAACCTGAACCAAAATTTAAAATCAAAAATCTTTTGGGGAAAATGACAACTAACAATTTGGGCGTTTTTTTATTTTTCATTCGCTATGGGTTTTTGGGTATAGTTTTTTTTTAACTTTTTGGGCCTTGTGACTAATTTTTGGCTTTATGAAATTTTAGGATTTGGGTTTTCTGGTTTTTAGCGGAAAGATTTAACGAACCCCATCTTTTCAGCTGTTAAGTGATTTTTTTGTTTCGTTTGGCATTTCAATATGAATAGACAGTGTTTCAGACACAAATGTTGGAAAAAGCCATAGAAAATTTGAACATCCAGATTATACTACCAGCCATGGCGGTAATATGCCAAAAATCATATTCAAAGTATAAAGACAGAAGGTAATCTTTTGAATAAAGTAAATTCCATGTTAATTTAAAAAAAAAAAATCAACTTTATTGAATTCCAAAGTTCCAATCCAAAAAAACACCCTTTATTAACTCGATGTCATTATATTTGAAAATTAATCGCGACACACTATTTGTTTTATAATAATATTAAAAAAATTTAGAATAATACCAAAATTGGAAGAGAATTAGCCCAATCAGGAGTTTCGCCCGAACCCCATCCCAAAGGAAAAAATCCCCTTTTTCTTTTCACTTACTTTTGGTTTAACTGGAAAAAAATTCTTCCTCTAAGCCTTCAAATCAGGTCAACTGTCGCATATTTAACAGCTTTAAATTTCACTCAAATTTTAGATGCGAAGGGACGACAACAACCGTAGGTACAGATCTTACTCTCGGTTTGCATAAAAAAGATGAGAAAAATCTATTGAGAGCTTGTTTCTGAACATCCCTATTTTTTTAACTGTCAATTCTAAGTAAAATCTTATTCCTGCACTACTCCTGATAGCTTTTTAAGATCCGGAGAACAAAAATATAAAATGTGAACGATTTTTCACTCGAGAATCATGATAGGGCTAAATATGTCAATATTTTAAGTTCCAGAATTACTTTATTTGCTCGAGTGACAGTTCACCAACATTTCTGTCACAGCTTAGACATTTGTAATATGAAACGTCAAGACATTTTTGGAATGACATAAATGACTATTTAAAAACTAACTAAAGACATATATGTATGTATGTAAGTTTAAGCGAATTCATATAAATAAATTGGTATTATTCGTAGTGTCAAACAATCAGTTAAATATTGCATAGCTGACATTTGATGTTGTCATTGAAATGACAGCCTGTGTGTCATTTCAGCAGAAATTAGTTAGGACTTAGACTCTGATAATTTAGGATATTGTAATTAATCACGCATTTACATGAGTGATGAAAATTGTTTTCATTATAATTTCTGACAGTTTTGTCAGCTATAATTTTTATAAATAAACAAATAATTAATATTAATAAATAATAATGAACAAAATTATGGCTAAATTCAAAGCTGTCAGAAGAGACACATAACATCAGACATAATTATCATAAGAACCAATGAGAGATGTTTATTATATCTGTCAAAAATGTTATCAAACTGAATTATGACAGTTGCACTATGTTATTTGTTTTATGAAGCCATTTTGTTAAATTTTTTTTAAAAACTTAATGATTTCATATTTTTTAACTTTTATTCTCTTTTTTTTTAAGAAAAAATGGGCCGCCAATTTGTCGAACCACCTCAGTTTGACTTGCAAGCCTCATTTAGTGACTCACACTGCTGCATTCCGTTGATATTCATTTTGACACCAGGAGTCGATCCCACAGCAACACTACTCAAATTCGCCGATGATCAAGGTTTTGGATCGAATAGATTGTTTTCTTTGTCACTCGGTCAAGGACAGGGTCCAATTGCAGTGAAACTAATCGACGATGGCACTAAATTCGGTAATTGGGTTGTTCTACAGAATTGTCATCTGGCCAAGAGTTTTATGCCAGTTCTTGAGAAAATTTGTGAAACTCTGCTGCCCGATCAGACGCACCCCGATTTCCGTTTGTGGCTCACATCATATCCGGCTGAACATTTTCCGGTTGTGGTGCTACAAAATGGGATCAAAATGACAAATGAACCCCCGAAAGGATTACGTTCGAATATAATTCGATCGTTTTTAACTGACCCCATTAACGATCCCGAATGGTTTGAGAACTGCAAACAGCCAACAACATTCAAAAGACTCATCTATTCGTTGTGTTTCTTCCATGCGGTGATTCAAGAACGTCGATATTTCGGACCTATCGGCTGGAATATTCCCTATGAATTCAATGAGACCGATTTAAGGATCAGTTTAATGCAACTGCGAATGTTCTTGGATCAATATGTTGGGGTGAACTATGAGGCGCTACGTTATTTGACAGGCGAATGTAATTATGGTGGTCGTGTGACAGATGATTGGGATAGACGTACACTCAAAACTACATTAGATCGATTCTATTGTCCGGAAATGTTCGATGAGGAGAAAATGTATTATTTGGACGATTTGGAGGTGTATTATGTGCCGGAGTTTAGGGAAAATGAGGCATATGTGAATTTCACTAAACAGCTGCCATTGATAGCAAAACCAGCAGTGTTTGGTTTCCATCCGAATGCAGATATAATGAAGGATCAAAATGAAACAGATGAACTATTAGCACATACACTTTTAACGCAGGTAAGTTTGAGTAAAACTATAGTCTGGTCATATTTTATTGGAATACGATATGATTAATGTGTTTTAAGGTCATCAGGGATTTTAATCCCCTCGATTAAGGTGGGTAGTAATTGGTTATTCTTCATTTTCTAATTGTGCCAAATCATATGGGTGGGATATTAAAAAAAATAAAGTAATTTTTAATCACTTTATAGTTTAATGATGATCTTTAAAAACTTAAGGTATGTTCCAGAGCTAAATTCCATTATGCAAGGGTTCTGTGGCTGGAAATTTCAAAATATTAAAAATGCTCATGATGGGTTAATGTAGTGCTCAATTTGTGCTCTGTTATTGATGGAATTCGGGATTAACTTCTAGAGTTCTTATTCGCAAAATTGTGCTTCACGTCAAGCTGGGAATATCACAATTTTTGTTGGTACCCATTGGAAGTAATAATCTTAAAGTGTTGTGCTTCCAGCTGGACGGTAAGCTTAAGCTCACCAGAGGTTGGATTTTTGTGATCAGCTCGGACAAAAAGAGCCATAATTTACTGCATCATGGGAACTTCGATTGTGGTGTTTCCAGCTCTACGTATGTACCTTTGAGAAACTTGATACAAAATTTCAATGGTTGACCAATTTCGGAAATAAGTTATAAAAGTTTTCTATACATTGAAAAGGTATGTTTTTATCTCGAACATCCCATGAATGAAATTTGGCTCAGTTTGTAAAGAATATTTTTACAAGAAAAAAAGCGATTCTTCCATTCCCCTTCGATACGTACTACGAATTGTAAGTCTATCGAAATAAGGTATGGAGAAAAATGGAGGCGGAACAAAACAGCATACTTAAAGGAGCTTATAAAAATGTTGATGTTTCAAATGCATTTGATAAGCAATTATCACATCTCGACCTGTGACGTCAGTGGTCTAAAGTGGTGGAGTGCGTAGTGCACACGACTTCTAAGACTGAGCAAATCTGATATGCGTGGGTTCGAAACCTATGGTGTGCATAAAAAGTTTTTCAAATAAAATTGGATTAAAGCTCAGCACCACAAAAAAGGAGACTGATGAGTGCAAAAGTGGCAAAGCACGAAATAGCTATATCTCCAGCCAAAAACAATGAGTTGTAGCACCTTTAAGTTGTTGTTGTTGTTGTTCAAACATTCAACAAAAAGCGATTCTTCCATTTTTATCGAAATTTTTATTAAACTCGCTATTTTATGCATTTTACCACTTTTACTCGTAAAAACTTATTTACTCGATATACTTTACAAAACGATTTCGAAATCTGAATTTAATGCTCCATTTTTACAAAAAGTTTGTCACTAGGGTTTGCATGTAATTTTTTTTTTTAAAGAGTTTTCCAATTAATACTTGACAACTTGCGCAATCAGAGGACGTAGCCGCGTCGCTTGGACCATCGGCTATAAATATTGCGTCAGCTTACAAGGGTGTAAGCCGAGATCCTTATGCAAAATACGTAACAATGTGATCTAAACGATGGCCAAATCTTAAGAACGCCATAAAATTGATTTATTCGGATCGTTTCCTACGGACGCCTAAACGGCAGCGATATTTTCGATACTTTGACCAAGCCGTTGTCTCAATGACAGGGCATCATCACAAAACGAATATGTAGACTCAAATTTTCGCACTAAACTTGTTATTTTTTTTTTTTTTTTAATTTATTTGTTAATTAATCATTTACAATTAAGTTAGTATCTGCGAAGCCGTAGCTTTTCTGCAGAAGATTATTTTTCTATACAATCTTATAAATAAAGTGAGTAATTTAAAAAAAAAATATAATATTCAAAGCTTTAATTAAAAGTATCTTTAAGTTTTATGAATTAATTATGTACTTGGATTATTTAAGAAGTAATTTTGTATGTGTTTTTTTCTTTTTTTTGAATTAGCAATAGTTACTATTTCACGAGGAAGATCGTTAATTATCGTGGGAACAGTATGTAGTAGTTTGCGTCTGCCGTAGTTATTATAATTTCTAGGGATTTGTAACATTCCTTGGGCTCGTCTTCTAGTGTTTACTTGATGTTGTATCGGTCGAGTGAATCGGTTGTCATCAAAGTACTCAACAATTGTGGTCATCTTAAAATATTCTCCACTCTAATAGTTTTAAAACCTGCCTCATTACTTTTTTGACTACTATTTTCAATGATCTTAATAGCTGCATTTTGAAGCTTTTGTATTTTTTGGATATGTGTTTTAGCTGCATTACCCCAAGCAAGTATACCATACCGTATCTTTGACTCCATCAAAGCATAATACACTGTCTACTAAGGCGGAAATAATGACCGAAAATTGGAGTTAACGCTCTTAAAGTTGTGGTCACCTATTCCGACTTTCGGTAGAAATTATTTTTATAATTTGAAGATGTTTCTCATTCGTGTACTTTACTAAGACGAAATTGTTGAGTTTACTGAATACATTGACAATGACAGTTTGATTTAAACATGTCAAAACCCTATTAGAAAATCCTTTATCCCTATTAGAAAATGCTTTATTTCTGGAAATAAAATCAAACTTAATTATTTTTCAAACATGAAAAAGTATAGAAACTACTCGTATTAAATTTTTAAATCGATTATGTTTAAGCTATGACTTATATTCATACATTCGCAGTCGTAGTATTCAAAAAAGTACATGAACGAAATAATGTACATGTATTGTAAACTTTTTGAAGTATCATGTTTAAATATTAGCAACCATTTCAAATTTCTACTAAATCTAAAGAAATCCTTGAAAATCCTAACTTTTTATTAAAAGCAAAAGCAAAAGCAAAGCAGTTCACCTTCTAAGAAGCCTTTGACATCTTTCCTATGAATTATTTCTTTCCGTATTTGAGCTTTTTAATCGTTTGTTTTTCTTTTCTAATATCCCGCTTTTCTCTAGTAAACAAAAACTCGGAACGTTAAGGAATAAATAAATAAATTGGGTGGCACAACAGTCCGTTGAGAACTAGGGCCTAGTGACTTACAACTCTCAACCATTCCTGTGTGCGAGTACTGTTGTCAGGGATGGAGGGGACCTACAGTTTTATGCCAAATCCGAACGGCCAAATTGAGAAAACACTTTTCATTACAAGAATTACTCTTGGAGAATTTGTCAATTCCTCGCAAGAGGCAGTACCCTTGAAAAAACTTTAGATGGCATAGGCAGGGATCAAAGTCAAGACCTCTGGCATGACAGTCCAACGCACTAACCATCATGCCACGGGTACTACGGAACGTTAAGGAAACATAGCAAATAAGCGATAAAAGGCTTCGAACCCATCCCAAATCCAATAGTGAGCTCAAGCAGATACATAATTCACTGTTTATACGCGTCTCAAAGCCCTGTTTACTAAATACAAAATTGGGCGTTGTTATGACATTTCTAAATTTGGGCGTTATGACATTGAAAGTTGGTTTGGGTGACATGTCATTTTATTTTTGCTTTGTGACGTTTTCTTACTGATATTTTTGTCGACGTTTCTCTTTTTGAGCTTTATGTCAAATTATGACTTGGATATAATAGGTCGTTGGTAAATAAAGACATAAGAAAAGTAAGAAATCATAAACGTCGTAATGCCCTTAATAAATTTCATAAAATCCGAACATAAATTCAAAATAAAAAAAAATTCTTTTGGACAAAATGACAACTAACAATTTGGGCGTACTTTTATTTAAAATTAATTGGTCGTTACGATATTCGATTTGGATTTTCGGCATTTAGTTAACCTTTTTGGGCTTTATGACATTTAAGGATTTGGGCGTTGTGGTTTTGGGCTCAAAGACCTAATGCCTAAATAAATATATGTACATATGTAGCATTCCAGGAAATTATTAATACAATTTTTGTGTAAGCAATCATTAGTGGTTATTATCATTATAAATTGGGTCCGCAAAATTACTTTTTTTTTTTTGAAAATGCTATAAAAACATTGAGTGTAGCTTCGGCTGTGTGGCACGTAGCGCCGCCGCCGTCCTCTTGAAACCAAATGTTGTCAATATCCTCCTCCTCCTTTTGTGAACAAAAATGAGTTCAAAATGGCCCGATAACGATCGCCATTGACTGTAACGGCCACTATTTGGACCAAAATCCGCACCAAACAGTGACTCGTTTTGGGTGTATCGGCTTTTCAATATATGCGTGCGGGTTTTCTGTGCCCCAAATCCGACAAGTTTGCTTGTTTACATACCCGCCAAGATCAAAATGAGCTTCATCTGAAAAGATGATTTTTTTGGCAAAATCGGCATCTCTAAGCGTTGTTCCCAGCGTTGTTCAAGCATATACACAACCCTATTCGTTCAGCGGAAAGAAAAAACTAATTATCTGTCAAATCAGACATGAGCTAAGTGTTACCATTCACGAAATAAGCACTAGATGAAAAAAAACGATAGATGGCGGACTCTATATTTAATTTTAATTACATTTATGTAATTACATTGCAAGTAATTGATGCTTTTCAATTACATGTAATTGGTAATTAAGTTTGTTAAACTACATTTTAAAGTAATTGGAAAAGTGTATTGAGATTGCAATTACAAGTAATTGTAATTGAATTTTGTTATAATCCTTTTTTTCCAACTTTGCTTTGGTTAGAATTCATACAAAAAATGTATGACTTTTTACTGCCTCTCTTTTTTAGCACTATACTGGAGCTTCCAAATTACTAACTTTTTAGGTGTCATATTGTTTAATCGAATGTTTCACTGATTCATAAAATTTTAGCTTTAAATTAAAATCCGGTTACATAATTTGTCTTGTTTTTATACTCACCACCCAAAAGAATCTATAATTATAAATTTCATCCAGCAAGCCAAATATTTACGACCATTTTGTAAATTTCATTCTCTACTATAAATCAGTCTCTACACAAATTATATCTACAGATAAAATTTACATTCAACTGAATAGGTACTATGTAAAGATATACATATGTATAGGTTTCTGTTGAAAAGTTACCCATTAAGTGATATCCTTCTTTTTCGAAAGATTAATTTTAACACAAAAGCTTAATTTCAATACAAAAATTAATTGATTTTTTTTTTAAATTTTCCAAAACGCTGCCTCTTCTCCCCACACAAATAAAACAAAAACAAGGATCGAGTGGTAAGTACACAACTGATAAAGGTATCCTGCCAGGTAGCTAGTGTATACCTAGGTACTTTATACGTATACCTGCATGGCTTTATCTTTGCAAAAAAGTTAATTAACCATTTAAAGAGAAAATTATAATATTTGATTGTATTTCCTTACCCGCCCCCACTACCAACCCCCACCAACCCTAACCTTCCCAAAAAACGCACAATTTTGTAAACGTGAATAAATAAAGGACCTCGCTGCTCAACGGGTAAGTTAAGTTTGTATATATGTATATATGTACGTATATACCTACTCTTAGGTGTATATCTATATATACAATACCATCAGGCATAATTAACCTTTGTTCGTTATGTGATGATGCCTCCTATGTTCTTTCGTTCGCTCGTTCGTTGTTCGTTAGTGCTAACTTTTTAATTTATTCTTCGCACTTTGCTTTCATTTTGGTTTTCATTCCTCTGGCTATTATGTATCTACGTCCTTTGTATATATATTTACCTATCTACAATTGCTAAAATGCTGGATGCTGGATGTTGGTGCTGCTGATGCTAATAAAACAAAGAAATCCCTGACACAGAAGGCAATTTACATTGAAAGCTTATCCAGGAAATTTCCCGAAAACCTTCATTTACCTAATGTTCCTAAATGTCCTGAATTCCTATCCCTTTATGTTTCCCTTCCATTCTTTGCACTACAGGACACAACTACTGGAGGCAGTGGCGGTAGCGGTAGCGGTGGTGAAGGCAATGATGGTGCCGCAACAACACCTGAAGAACTGGTAATTAATGTTGCCTCAGATATTCTAATGAAGCTTCCCGAAGACTTTGATCGCGATGCTGCGTTAGCTAAATACCCAACGAGCTATCATCAGAGCATGAATACGGTGTTGGTGCAGGAAATGGTGCGCTTTAATGTTTTACTCGGAACCATTCGCACCAGTTTGATAACTTTGAAGAAAGCCATTAAGGGTGAGTACTTTATATTTTGTGCCTATCTATATCCTTATACTATGTATCTATACATATCTATCCATCAGCTATAGTATAGGACGGTATAGTACCTTTATTTACACACCGGGGATTGGAGCAAATTATTTTCTAATTGAATGTATCCAATTAGGACTGGATTGAGATTTGGTTTGCGAGTAGGCGAATGCGTCTATATATATTCGTGTAGCTAGGCTATATAGGAGAAAATGTCCTTTTGTATAATTACGATTGATGAAGTTTCAGATACGGATACGGATGTGGATGTGGAGGCGGAGGGAATGAATGTTTGGTTTTGCTTTAAAAAAATTATATTTATTGGTTTTTTGTTCATTTGACATGAGAGTTAATGTGGTTGATGTTTAATTTGAATTAATTGGAGCTTTGTGCATTGCGTGTAATTATATTGGAATTAACGTCATATTCTCGGTAATTAGAGGAGAGTTGTCATGACATTCCAAAGTATTTTTACCCAGAAGCGCTGTTGGCTGTAGGGCGTTTGCGTATATTGTACATTATGATATGATGTTAAGCGTTTATTTGAATATTATGTATAGCAGGTATGTTAACTGGTATTTCTATAATTACATACTATTGATCAATTGTTTGTGTTGCATCGCTTATTGGAATTGTTTTGCATCATCACACCTTTTGTGCTCGGCAGGAAATTTAAATATTTAAAAATTCTTACAACAATTTTGAGAGAATACAATTTTTTAAGCTTAGAAGAACAATGTTGAAATTTTTATCTGGGTTAGCATTGTGTATAAAGTTTGAGGCTGCTTTTTGTTCAATATCATAAATGGGTTCGGAGGTTAAAATTTTGGTGAAAAGGATGACATTCAACTGTATCGTAAGCCCCTCCCCACGAAATACGAACAAAGATAGGTGCAGGCCATGTTTTTGTTTCAAACAAATCACCAGGATTGGTTTTCCAGCTATGAACACTTCACTTTGAAGGATAAAATAGAAAAGTTTATTTTTCTCAGTTACTAATCAAGTTCATTAGTAGTAAAATAAAAACACCTTTAACAACGAATTATACAAATCAAAGGATCTGTACTTATTTACTTACTTAAGGTAACACTACAGTCCTGTGTGCACTAGGGCCTGAGCCAACAAACTTTCCCATCTATCTCGATCCCTAACTGAATGTCTCCCAGGACAGGGATGATTAGGGTCTTATATATCGGTACTTTAGTTACTCAAGAGAATTCTTGACTACTCAATTGCTTACTTAGGCCAAAGAAACAGCTGTTAGCAAGAAATTCTTTATTTGATCTTAGCGCTGGTGTTATTTTCTGCATTCATAGCAGAGTCCAGGTAGACGAAGTCCTTATAACTACCTTAAAGTTACGTCTGTAGATGGTGACGTTTTGCCCGAGACGTGTCGGTGTTGTAGGTCTTGATGACAGCATGTAATTCGTATTGCCCTCATTACCCACTGAATCAATTTTTGCCGCCTCCGTCTTAATTAATTGCACAGACTTTTGAAAGATATTACATCGTGTGTTAACGTGGCAGTTTTGCACTATTCCTTCAATGACGATGTTAAGAACATCACATGACAACGCATCACCTTGCGCTTTCTACACAGAGGGTAAAATGTATGGACTCAGTGCAGAGACTTTTATGTAAGACGCTTACGTGGAATTTTGCATGATATTCCCATGAAAAATCTCTTACTTAATTAAAACTAACATGTGATGGTTACATTTCAATTTATTTTTCAAAACCAGCAATTTAAAACAAAATCTATGTACCCAGTGTTTTATATTTCTTAAGCCTATACTCAATGCAGACGATAAGCACTCAATAAATAGGTCTTCACTGGCTACAGAAAGATATGTGTTCACTAAATAAAATGTTAAACATCCATTCCAAAAAAACATGTTTGCTGATTAAAAGCAAAATGTGTTGAGTGTATATTCGCGTCGCAATATCGAAGAAAAGAAAATTCTATTTAACGCTCAACATTATGCGATGATTATATAATGTATTTAATTTTATTTAAAATGTGGAAGACGTTTTGTGTTCACTATACCGAATTATGGAATGAATACAAGTGACGTGTATTGAAACAAATTAAATGTATGTAATAGTTACATAATTGTTTGTACTGAATACATATACATATTTATGCAATTAGTACATTAATTATTTCAATGTTTATGTTATGAGTATACAGATTTATGTAATGAATACATTTATTTATTTAATGACCATGCAAAATTTACTCACTAAATTGTAGTGTACTTTTTTTTTGATATGGTGAGATAATGGTATGTAACAATTATAAACAACATTGAAACATATGTAATGATTCCATTAAATGTATAACAAATAAATATGAGTACCTACTTACATGAGAATCACATTTAGCAGGTATACATTTAATTTAATAATTCCATAGAATAATTATATCTATGTGATGTGATGTGTTAATACAGTTTTTTACACATTTCGGTCATAACTTGAGTAACGTTAATTAATAATACGTCTTGATTTTTAGAAGTATTCGCTTCGCGTAGACACGGTCTTTTGCGTAGCACTACAGAAAAAAATCCAAAAATGTGAAACCGCATATGATCCTAGTGGCCAAACGGCGGCGGCGCCACAGCTCTCTTCACAATTTTACTTATTGCTTTCGTAGTGGTTTATTATCATTGTGACCATCGTAACATCTACTTTTGTAGTTGTTTTTAATTCATTTTAACGTGTTCTTAAATTATTAAGTTATCCATTATTGTAAATGTTAATCATTCAAAAAATATAATGAAACCTCAACAGAAACCACGAATTGAATTAACCATTGGAGCAACTTCCTTTTTTTGAATGGCAAGTTTTTGACTTCAAAGTGTAAACAATATCCGATATGTTCCAAATAAGTACACGAACAACTTTAAGAAAACTCAAAGAAAGTGGGTGGGTACCACGCCCTTGAGTGCCTAATTTGTGTGCCTTAATTATTACAGGTAAGAAAGGACGTCCGTACCTCATTTTTAAAAAAATACAATTTTGTTGTGTGAAAAAATAATCGCCACCACTTCCGTACTGCATATTACAAAATTGTCAAAAGCTTCATTTTGTTTTTAAGAAGATTTTACGACCCTCAAGTTATCACTACATTTTAGATATTTAAAAAGCGGAGAATGCAGTTTATTGTAACTTTTTTGTTGTAAATTAATTGTGGACAAAAATTGTAGCTCAACGATTAAAGTGGTATGTAGTGCTAACTGACACCATGAGTCGAGGCATACAAACAAATTAAAAAAAATTCCAATTAATTTCGAATATCCTTGGTTAATGCCTGGACTCACGGTGTAAAGTAAGCACCACATACCCCCTTTAAAAACACAAATAACTGCATGTTCAGTTTTTTTTTAATTTCGAAAAATGTACCTAGTGCTAACTTGACAGTGGTGAAGATTTAAGTAGTTCAACTATTAGTAATCTTGTACAAAACTTTCTTAAAAAAAAAAACTAAAAGCATTCGAACAAAAGGTTAAAACCAAAATACCAAAAAAACAACTCACCAAGTTTATATCCCAGAAAATTTGTCCATAGCTATAGAGTTTTTTTGCGAAACATATTTTTAATTTTCAATACCAATCATTTTCAAATGATCATTCTCCTGGTTAACTTTGCTGCATCAAAAAAAGGAAACTACTAAAAGGAACTTTCTATTAATTTTTACAGATTGTCGATTTTAATTTTGAAACCAATGCCATGTAACAAATTTTGGCAATGTTCAAACATATTTATCTATGCTACAATAAATTGAAATTAGAAAGAAGACCTCCTTTCATTTTCTTTAGCTCTATCACAACTACACCTGGGTTTTTTTTGAAAAGCACTTGCTTTTTCGAAGCAAGCACTTTCTCTTTCATAACTTTCACTCATCAAATTTATACGATCGTCTCCAATCTCTTTTAGACCATCACTGCTGACGGGTAAATCCGGATAGATAGCTTTTGAAGTTGGTGCTGAAAATACTCTCTTATCAATCATCATGGATGATAACAACGAAACAGTTTCGTCAGTTGAAGTTTTCGGTAAATCAAAAAACTCATTATTGGATTCTCCAGATATTTGTGAATCTTTTTCCAATAAATTGAATCGTTCACGACACCGATAAAGTTCCACCGGTTCATACTTGTCTAACTTCTTACGGTCTATGTAGTCAAATTTTATCATCGATTCATTCTCATCATCACCCATATCTATATCAGGGCTTGATTTGGTTGATGATGAACAAGTGTCAAAAATATTAATATTCGATATAGCACTGCGAAGAACTCCTGAAATTTCAGTTCGTGAACTTTCTTCGGTGGTGGTGGATGGAGCTGTACTTCTTTCGAAATTTCTCCCCCAACATCCTGCCATGCGATGGTAAATTTCCGAAATTACTTCATGAAGTCTGTCATCAGCTCGAACTTGCCGCGAAGCCTTGAGACATTCAATTTCGTTTATGGCCTCATTAAATGTATCACTTAAGGTCTGTTCAACTATTCTTTCGCCTTCAGCCTTCCAGCGTTCTTGAGGAATAGTCTTTCTGATTAACTTTCTTATCAGTGCCTTTGCTTCATTCTCAGCTGTCAATTTAGTGTCCACATCGGTTGAATCAAGGAAATCTGATTTTTCACTAGGTGTTTTAGTTGCCAGAACCAAAAGCTTATTTATTATATCATTGACTTCGAGCTGAGTATTAAATTCAATCTCAGACGACGAGGGAGTAATTATGTCAAACTCATAAGTCACCGCATTGTCAATAAGTTCATCTAAAATCTCTCCAACAATGCAAATAGCTTCAGGAGTTTGAAACTCAATGGCTAAAGCCCTCTCTACACTCGCATATAGTTCTTCTTCGATTGCTCTAACATAAGCTTCTTGTAACCTGTCGTCTTTCATCTTGGCAAATCGTTCCTCAGCCACGGCGAATACTTGATTCCGTACATAATCATTTACAATCATTCGATCATAAGCTTGTTTATCTTTGCCCTGTGAGAGCATTATCTTCTGATCCAGTTCGTCTTGATCAATTTGGGGAATTTGTTGAGCAAGTTCGGCAATATTTTGTCTTGAGAGTGATTCTTGCGTGAAATTGAATTCTCTTTCGAGAACAGATTCGAGGAATAATGAAGAGGTATCCTGACGAGTTTCGTAGGCTTTGGCAAAGAGTTCCTCTTGTTCTTCTCGCTGTTTGTTCTCTTTTTGTCTAAGACCAGCTTCAGCGGCCTCTCTCCACCAACGCTCCTTTTTGGCTAATAAATGAACAGCTTGGAATTTCTTTTGTAGTTTTAGCCGTTCAAGTTCGTCACCCAGAAATTGAAGAAGCTTGCCCAGGGTTGTCCCTTCGAATTCTCCAAGAATATTTGCTATTTCATCTTCACTTTTAAATGGAACTTCATCGATTTTAGATTGATTAGGGATTTCTTGCGCTTCTTCGTAAGGTTCTTGCTTAACCTTGATTTCAGGGTCAATCTTGAAAAAAAAATGGAAATTGTTGAGTTTGAAGCTTAAAAGAATAAGAAGTTTACTTACTGGTTTATCATCAGGTTTAACTAGATTTGTCATAGAAATGTGCCCTTTAACAACTTTTATAGGCTCAATTGGTTTGACAGCCTTTGTCTTCCTCTTGAGGCACTTAGGATCTCGTTCCAAATCCCCGCCGGTATGAACTCGAATACCCTTAATGCATAATTCAAAATTCAGTTTTATGAAAAAGTCAATTTTTTTTAATTCTTTCCTTACCCTAAGACTCTCGTAGACATTCTTTAAGTTTTCATCACTACAAAACCTTTGAGTGACTTCTTTCATTCGTTCTTTCGGCTTAGACCAAGTTTTCAATTTTCTAAATGGACATGCCAGTGAAGATAACCTCCCATCGCCTCTCTGTTTATCTAACTCATCAATTCTATCATCAAAATGCTTTCGAAAGCCTACAAAATGTCTTCGATTCGGATTAACTCCAAATCTCATTTGTGGTGCATGTAAATCTGAGGCAGGATCAATATGTTCCTGAACGATGTTACCTTTGCGATAGCATCTATTGATCTTCTGCTTCTTTGCTTCTAATCTTCGCATATCTCGATCATATTCGATGTTGATTTTTTGCAATTGCGCTTGTCTTTTGGCTTCAATTCTTTCGGTGCTGTAGGAGATTCTTTGATCAGACATTTTTCGAAGATTTTTCTCACGATTTAGAAACATTTTTTCAACAATTTCCATTCGAAGCATTTGACATCCTTGGATGTATTCCTCGCGGGCAACCCAATCTTCCCATTCCATGGCCTCAACCACAGATTGATGTTTTTCTTTATTTCTGGTATTGAGCAATTTAAGGGTCTGTTCGTATTTACGACGACGTCGAGCTCGTTCCACAACTTTGGCTTCATATTCTCCAGGTGGTTCATAACTATCAAGGAGTTTTGATATCTGATAGACCTCGAAGTTTACGTAGTTTTCTTTATTATTGGCTATTTCGGGCAAATATGGTCGGGTTTGAGCTGAAGATTCTCTAGAATAGAAGAAATATATGTAGACAAATTTACTTCTAACCCTTTTAAAATGATAATAAAAGTAGAGTGAAACAAACTAATTTCAAATAGGAGGTTTCATTTTAAAAAGTCCGTTACTTGGGCAGCTGTCATATTTGAAGTTATCTGCTTTTGACAGTTGAAGAGATATCGACTTCAAATAAATTTTGTTATACAGATAATAAGGCAGAAAGATGCAGAAAGGGCTCTCAAGAAAATTGCGTGGGTGATTTTTTTACCATAGCAGTTTAAAAAAAAGGTGAACATTTTGGTTAACCATAAATATCTCATGAACCAATGACGCTAGAGACTTGAATTAAATTTTATATTATATATTGTAACGTAATACAAAACAAGTATATTTTTGGAAAAAAATCTAATTAACGGTTTTTTTATAAATCAAAAAAACTGAAAAAAAAATTTGTCACCTCGAAAATTTTACGACTAAAATATGATTTCATCTCCAAAAAAATTTGTGACAAATCTAATTGACAGTTTTTTTTTTATAAAAAATAAAAACCTAAAAAAAACATTACTCAAAGTTGGTAAAATTTGAATTTCGACTCAAATATCTTTTCAAAAACTTGAGACTAGGCTTCAAAATTATTTTATCTTATAAGAAATATTGTTTTCAACATTCTATAAAATTTTGAGAAAAATTGAATTGACAGTTTTTTTAACAAAAAAAAAACTGAAAAAGAAACAATACTAAAACTTGTAAAAATTTACTTTCGACTCAAATAGCTTTTCAAAAATTAAAAATATTGGCTTCAAACTTATTTTATTTCAGTGAAAATATTGTTTTCCATATTCAGTGATTTTTTTATAAAAATCCAACAGTCCGTTTTTTCATAAAAAAATAAAATCTACGAAAAATAGTACGCAAATTTGGTAAAAATTGATACATATAGATAAACTTTTAAGCAAGACAAATTGACAGACCGGATGGGAGTTTATCAGTGTGGGTCGCATCCCAGCCTCTTTTTTTTTTAAGTGTTATCATTACTTGGTCGAAAAATATTCGAGGTGACAACATTTTTTCCAGTCGAAGAATAACGTTTTTACATCTGGTAACATATTGTTTTTAGTTATATTAATTATACCCCGAAAAATACCTTTGATTTATATTATTAAAAAAAAATCACATAAACACTTCAGTTTAAATAGCCAATCAGGCAGACGGTAACACCATAGCCTATTATTTTATTTTATTTTATTTTATTTTATTTTATTTTTATTTTTATATGTTAAAAAAACAAACAATTGTATATTGATTTAAAGAAATAAAATCTAATCTAATCTAAATCTAAAAAAAAAAAAAAAAAAAAAAAAAATCTGGTAACATTTTGACAAAAAAGTAACGGTTTTTTACAAAAAAATAAAAAACCTGAAAGAAAGCACAAAATAAAATCTTTCAAAACATGCTGCTAAAATTGGTAAAAATAGGTTTTCGACTAAAAATGTCGGAAACCAAAACAGGTATTGAAATCAAACTTATTTTGTTATATGCGAAATATTGTTGTTACTTTTAGTTACTTTTTGAGAACAATTTAACTGACAATTTTTTTTCAATAAAAAAAAATCAACAACAAAAAAGTGACAAGAAATAATTTTCAAACATTTTTGTATGTTACACAAAATTTTTTTATTAATATAAGTCGTAGAAAAATCGATAGATGGTAACGGGTGGAAATTTATCAGTGTGGGTTAAATACCAGTCTCTTTTTGTATTAGATTTAATTTACAAAATGAAAAACATGAAAACAAATGAAATACATATATACCTAAGTTATTCCTGATATTTTCTTAAGATAACCATTTCAAAATTGTCCATTTTATTAAGTTACAATTAGTTCTGGTCTGAATTTTGCTAAACTTTTAACAATTGTGTTTTAAAGTATTCTAACAAAATGTTCAATTGTATCAAGTTTAAATGTCGGACTACTGCGGATGGTTTGTTTGGCAATTTCTCACCGTTCTATACACTCCGCTTCAACTGAATACGCGCAAATATTTTGAAAACACTTTTTACGTATTTTCCAAATGTTATTGGTTATTGTGCCATCTGTTGATGGTAACTACTCCCTTAAGTTGCAAAGCTTTCTACTAGTAAGATTATTTTTTTTTTTTGAGTCAGATGAATAGATCCACAAGTTAAAACTTTTATTGGATTGGACTTAAATAAGTTTTTGTTAAGTTTGGAAGTAGTAATCCACTATAAAACCCTACATTTTTTTGATATAATTCAACGAAATTTCATTCCACGCTACACGCTCAACTTAATTGCAGAAATTAATAATTTTTTGACTTCAAACTGACGACCACTCTCATTAACTGTGGGTACTAACCATTTTTAAGTATATTTAATAATGTTTAGACCAGATGAGTACGGCAGCCATTGATGGAAGTTCACATTTTGCACCTCTGTCCCAGAGTTGCAAAAGCGTAAGTCACTTTCTAGCCAAAGCTTACAAGCTATTTATAATAAATAAATTAGGTGGTGCAACAACCCATTGAGAAAAAGGGCATAGTGACTTATGTACAACTCTCAACCATTCCTGTGTGCGAGTAAAGTTGTCAGGGATGGAGGGGACCTACAGTTTTAAGCCGAATCCAAACGGCTAATTTGATAAAGCACTTTTCATGACAAGAATTACTTTTGAAGGATTTTTCAATTCCTCGCAAGAGGCAGTACCTGTGAAAACTTTTTTTTTTAAATTAAGGTGAAACAGGCAGGAATTGAATCGAATTTTAAAAAAAATTACTGAATGTCCAAAACAATATTTTCTGTGCGATTAAATAAGTTTGAAGACAATATTTTTAATGTTTTGTTTAGGTTTTTTATTTTTTGTAAAAAAAACTGTGAATTCGATTTTTCTCAAAATTTTACCGAATGTTGAAAATAATATTTCTTATAATAAGATAAAATAAGTTGGAAGCCATAATCTCAAATTTTTGAAAAGATATTTGAGTCGAAAATCGATTTTTACCAACTTTGAGTAATGTTTTTTTTTTAGGTTTTTATTTTTTATAAAAAAAACTGTCAATTCGATTTTTCTTAAAATTTTACCTGATATCAGGTAAATATCAGGATTTATTCTTCGTTGCACAATATTGTTTTGGAGATAAAACCATTTTTTATTCGAAAAATTTTAGAGGTGACAAATTTTTGTTTTCAGTTTTTTGATTTATAAAAAAAAAAACGTTAATTGAATTTTTTTCCAAAAATATACTTGTTACAATATATGTATAATATAAAAATAAAGTCTCTAGCGTTATTGGTTCGTGAGATATTTAGGGTTAAACAAAATTTTCACCTTTTTTTTAAACTGCTATGGAAAAAAAACCACCCACGCAATTTTCCTGAGAGCCTTTTCTGCATCTTTTTGTACTATATATTATCTGTATAACAAAATTTATTCGAAGTCGATATCCCTTTTGGTTCTTGAGCTATGGACGACAAAAAAAGCATCGCGATCGTACGGACGTACACACACACGCACAGACATCTTTCTAAAAATCTTTTATTTCGACTCTAGGGACCTTGAAACGTTGAGAAATGTCAAAATTTTAAATTCGACAAATCGGACCCATTACAATAACTTCCTATGGGAAGTTAACTGAAAAAAAAACAAATTTGTCACTTTAAAAATTTTACCAACAGAAAATGATTTTATCTCCAAAACAATTTTGTAAAACGAAGAATAACGTTTTCAACATCTGGTAAAATTTTGAGAAAAATCGAATTGACGGTTTTGTTTTCAAAAAATAAAAATTTAAAAACATTAATGAAAGTTGGTAAAAATTAATTTTCGGCTCAATTATCTTTTAAAAACTTTGAGATATTGGCCTTAAGCTAATTTTATCTTTTATAAAATATTGTTGTCAACATTCAGTCAAATTTTGAGAAAAATCAAATTGACAATTTTTTTTACAAAAAATTAAAAACCTAAAAAAATGAACAAAAGTTGTTAAAAATTGATTTTCGATTTAAGTATCTTTTCAAAATAAGCGTTTGAAAATTTGATTCCTTATAGACCACAAAATTCATAAATAAAAATACTCAATTTACATTAAGTAAACAAAGAATATATTTTATAAAATTATAAATGCATTTCGGTCCACAACTGGGGAACCATCATCAGCGAGCGTCAATATACACTAAACAAGATTACAAAAAAGAAGCAGTGCAAGACAAAATGAAAATGAAAAAACAAAAACAATTACATACATAGTAAAGATTACATTTATATTGATAACATGAAAAAATTATTTCTTTTTTGTTATTATTGAACACCTTCGTGCAGTTAAATGCAAGAAACTTGAGAATGCAATTGCTTCCCACGCATATGATGTTAACCACGAAGTACCGCACAACAAATTTGGTATTGAAAATGTTCGCCTCTTAAAATCAATCAGCAGACCTTCAAAGCTTGATGCCTATGAATCGTTATATATACATATAAATGACAACCTGATGAATCTTGAACCAGGAGCAATTCAATCACCTTTGTTTGGTTGTTTAAAAACAATAACAAAATAAGAAATAATTTTTTCATGTTATCAATATAAATGTAATCTTTACTATGTATGTAATTGTTTTTGTTTTTTCATTTTCATTTTGTCTTGCACTGCTTCTTTTTTGTAATCTTGTTTAGTGTATATTGACGCTCGCTGATGATGGTTCCCCAGTTGTGGACCGAAATGCATTTATAATTTAATAAAATATATTCTTTGTTTACTTAATGTAAATTGAGTATTTTTATTTATGAATTTTGTGGTCTATAAGGAATCAAATTTTCAAACGCTTATATAAACTGACTACAAACCGGCTTAAATTTAGTGATTAATTTGACTAAAACTTTTTATCTTTTCAAAACTTTAAGATATTGGCTTTGAATTAATTTTATCTTTTAAAAAAATATTGTTGTCAACATTCAGTAAAATTTTGAGAAAAATTCTTAAAAAAAAACAAAAAAAAATAATACTAAAACTTGGTAAAAATTTACTTTGACAAAACACGAAAACCTACAAACTTTTTTAGCAAGACAAATCGAAAGACGGGATGGGAAGTTATCAGTGTGGGTCGCATCCCAGCCTCTTTTTATTTTTGTAATCTTTTTGGGTGTCCTGCCATAGCACTGGGCGGCTTTGGACAGCTAAAATTAAACTTTCACAGTCTTATTTAAAAACGATGTATAGAGCCTACATAAAGTTATGTAGTCTCTATAATGCCTCTAAACGCAAAAATGCTATTTATAAAACTTATGCAAGGTTGTATAGTCTCATAATAAGCTAAACGCGTTTTGAGGTTGAATAGAGCCTACATAAGGAAATTATTGTTATTATTATTTCGGAAATGTCATTTTGATTTCTCTCCATTTTTGAAATTAAAATAAAAACAATAATGCCTCTCCAGTTTAGCTCGTTTATTAATGATTGAAAGAATTTAAATCGCGTTTTACCGACTCCAAGAAGGCGGAAAGTTTATAAAAACAGGTTCAACCCAATGAGCCTAAGAAACGAAGAATTTAAAAAAAAATATAGATTTTCGAAAGAGAATATCATAAAAATAATTGAAATTACTTTTTTATATTTTATTTGTTATGACAAACAGCTGATTTGATAGACAGATAAATGGAATAGATTGCTCCATTTTGGTACTTTTTTTGATATAAGCATTGTATAACTAAAATTTATAGCAGAATTTTTTATAAATAGGAATTTTCGAAACGTTACATAGAGCCTACATAAATCCTTATGCACTGTATAACTATTCATCTGTTTATCAAATTCTATTAAATAAGACTGTCAGTGTTTATTGTACACATCTTTTTTCTACGTCGCTCAGCGATCGATGGAAAAATTAAAACAGATTTGATTACAGAGCGACGTCGCTCTGTCGCTTAAAAAATCGTTTAGTCGCTTAGGGTTTATGTGGCCACCTTCATACGATCTCATGTATTCTAATTTTTTTGTGTCGCTCAGCGACTCGTCTCTCGGTCGCTCAGTCGCTCATTGCGTGGCCGGACCCAAGTCTGTTAAGCGACTTGCGTTTACACCGACTTTTTGTTTTATTTTTCCCACACAACCAGAAGAATCTGATACAAATCTTACAATTTTTCGTCTTCAATCTACTGTTGCTGCTTCAAGTTTTGTGTACCAATCAATTTTTTAATTAAGAATACAAATATTTTCAAAAATGTTTGGTTGTATTCAGTTGAAGCAGAGTGTATACACGGGTAGTAAAGGCAGAAGTTTAAAACTAATATGCTGCTTTTCCTAACGTGTTGTCAAGTTTGACCAAAACTTACAATTTATTAATAACCTCTCATAGAAAATCACTGAAGGGAGATTGCTCACAGCAAAACCAAGTATAAGTTGAGCAAATCGTAAAAATCTCAGAAAAAAGTACGTATACGCCCAGGTGCACAATATTGTCTCACTGCGATATTATACACGAAATAAAATGGCAAACAATTCTTTTGTTCCTACGAAATATTTGAATCTTAAATTTGGACGATTTTTGCCATCGAAGGAACGTACAAAATGGCGCTTTCTAAAAGCAAAACCAAAATTAACGACATGACCTGGCGTTTCTAAAGGAACACAATTCAAAACTTTTTTAAATTTGAACAGAATAAGAGTCATCTTCTTTACATGGATATATATATAAGTCAGTGAGATATGAGCTATTTAACTTTTTTTTTCCCATCAGTTGTATACGGCGCGGCGGCCATTATTTCTTCTCGTCTTTCTTCCTTCGAAAAAAATAAGTGATTAAGAGTCTTTAAAAATTTATTTTCTTCAATTTTATTGAAATTACTCTTCAAAATCCCCTATTTCAAACTCAGGACAACATACAACATGAAGTTGTAAAAAATCTCTAACCATCAAGTAGTCGTAGCTCGTAGGTAGCAGTAGAAGTAGAGAAGTACATGTTCGACCTATTTGCTCTTGGCATTTAATCAAAGTCAAATATATATGTATATTCCCTCTCGTAACTCTGGTCATATATCAATCTTCTTATATATTTTATCTTTACATAGGTCGTAGAAGTGTAGATTGTAGAATCTTTTTGCCCTGGTTTTGTTTTTACGTTACGTTTTTTAACTTTGCTGAGTTGAAAGAAAAAAGGAAGGAATGAATATATAATAAAATTTACCTGTAACGTGTTTGAGTACATCTAGTTTTAGTTCGTTCCCTGCAAATCACCGGAACAGGACTCTTACAGTCTTCACTTAATTTAACACAGATGACGTTTAAATTACCCTGAGGATGATGATGGAAAAATAACTCACGGGACTTTCCCTTCCAGTCTTTGTCGGTAGCCTTGATAGTGGTTGTTGTAAGTTGTTGCCCATAGTTCGAAGCTGCTGGCAACGATGACGGTAGCGGCTGTGGCATCTCTTCCATTTGGTATTCACCTACATTATTTTACACGAAGGATATGTGTATAGAAAAAGGATATTAAAATACAAACAAGGTTTTTATATGAACTCGAACTCACTAGCCAAAGGGAGGTTGAACGGATTCCCATCACTTAGATATGTGGAGCAAGCAGCTTTGGGTCGTTCGGTGTACTTGTAATCATACTTCGGGAAGATGGGCTTTAGGCGATCCAAAGTGAGTGCCATTTCTGCTATACTCGTATGTCTGTATGTGTGTTGAATCTGAAGGTGACCAACCGGCTAGAGGCAGTGGCTATGCGAGGGATCTTCCTCGATGTCAATTCCCCGGAAATAAGGAAACTTTTTCCTGCTTTGTAGTTTTATTTCGTCCTTGTTGTTGTTATTTGTTCTTCCTTCTTCGTCCTTCGATAACCAACTAACCAACAAACCAACCAACCTTAAGGGATAGAGAAACAAATCCCAGTTTAATGAGATTTCAGAGGATGAAGAAAGAAAAGAAATAAGTATCAAAATAGAAAAGATATGAGAAGATTTAATCGAAAAGTCGATGTTTGACGTTTTAACGAATTACAATTACATCACAAACACATTCACATTCACATTCAAACTCCAAAACCGCTTACTTAATATTACGAGTTCTTTTGCTTTTTCCTAGGTCTTGTTGTTATGTCGGCACAAATTGAAGAAGTTTACAAGTCTGTTTTGATTGGAAAGATTCCCAAGATGTGGGCAGCTAAATCCTATCCCAGCCTAAAACCCCTCGGAAGTTATGTGCAGGATTTTATCCAACGTTTGGAATTCCTTCAGGTATGTAGGTTCATTTTTGTATCGATTAAACAAATTCACTTACCTTTCCCCTTTTTCCTTCTCTCCCTTTATAGACATGGTATGAAAAAGGTCCACCACCGACATTCTGGCTATCAGGATTCTATTTCACGCAAGCCTTCCTAACGGGAGCACAACAAAACTTCGCCCGAAAGTATGTCATTCCCATCGATTTATTGGTCTTTGACTATGAAGTTCTAAACGATGTCGAGGGCGATGGAGGACCGGCTATTGAGGCCCCACAGGACGGGGTCTATGTGCATGGAATATTCTTAGAAGGTGCTCGTTGGGATCGCCAAAATGGATACTTGACAGAATCACACCCAAGGGAGTTGTTCGATAGTGTGCCGCTGATTTGGATGCGTCCGTGTAAACGGGACGATCTGAAGGACAGGCACACGTATTTGTGTCCGTTGTACAAGACTGCCGAACGTCGTGGTATATTATCCACAACAGGACATAGTACGAACTTTGTGGTGGCCATGTTGCTGGAGTGTAATCCCAAAACACCCACGTCCCACTGGATTATACGTGGAACAGCTCTACTCTGCCAATTAAGCTTTTAGGGTTCTCATTCCTGGAACAGAAACAGGAACATGAGGAAGAGAGCTACTTGAGTATATCCATTCTTTTCGGTATCGGTACCTTCTTATATGTATGTTTGAAGGGTGTATTAGTAATAAAGGGATGTTTTATATTTTAATAAAAACAAAACGAAACAAAACAAAAAGACCTGATGGCGTTTTGTGTTATTGGATTATGTGTGGCGGAAGACGTGAAAAAAGAAAAGAACTTGATTTCAAAGACGATTGGTATTCAATTTGCATTGCAAATTATGTTGAACAAACACCACACCGTGAGGTGTGATGGAATTGGAATTGGGATCGGGATGGTGTAAATAAAATGAGACTTTTGGGAATAATTTTGGTATAGGCAATAAGGAAGTGCCTATGAATATATGAATAAAGAAAACCCCAGCAACAACTGTTAAGAAAAATGAAATATATCTGCATAACGGTGGCGTAATAACCATTAGAATTATATGCCACATACCATTGGAATATCAACAATAAAATTCAGAATATATGTATGAATGAATGGATTAATCAAAATATTAATGAAATATTACATTTCTCAAACTATTGTAAATGTAGTGTGCGTGGTAAGGGTTTTATTTTTAGGAGTAGACATTTCAAGTAAAGAAAAAAACAATAAATATTTGAAGTCAAATCACACATCTTCAATAGAAAATAGGAGTTATTTACGAGCGTTAATGGTATAAACGTTTGGGAGGTCAATATTTCATTTCAAAAATTGTCAATTTCAATTCCGTTTTTTGAATACATATTAAGAGAAAAATCAATTTAGTGTCCGCTCCAAAATGTAGAATATTGTTTTTTCTTTGAATTTTCAAAACTGGGACTAGTTTAAAAAAAAAACATTGGTCGACAAAATTACGTTTTTGTTCTGTTGCACACACAAAACAAGGATTAAGATGTCCTGAATTAGAATATCACTTTAAAAATTTTCCATCACATAAGGTTTTTAAAATATGACCTTTTAAAAATGATAGAGACAATTAAAAACGGAGTTATTAAGGCTAAGTTAAAAAAACTCAAGAATATCGCTTCATAATAAATTGTAAGGGGTTTTTCAATTGGCGCGGATAGATTTTGGCGCCCCGTGGCGCCCATTTTGTTTTGGTGACATCTGTAAAATCTTTTGTTTATTATTCAGTTGCTTATGCCAAATCATCATGGCAAGTTACACGATTGAACAGCACGTTCAAATGATAAAACTTTATTATCAAAATGAGTGCTCGTTAACGCAAACGTAGGGCGCGAATTGCGCCCATTTTACGGTAGATGTGGTGGCCCTGCATAGTCGACTCTTCTACTTTTGGTGGCCAAATTTGAGACGACCGGTTCAGTAAACAATCAACGCAAGATCGGACGAGAACACCGCCGCCGCGGTCCGTTAAATTGTTCAGCAGAACCCGAGACAGTCTATTCCCCGCCGTGCATAAGAACTCGGCCTTTCGCAGACTTCAACTTGGCGAATTTTGCGTTGGGACTTGGGCTTATGCCCGTATAAAATTCAACTGACCCAGGAGTTTAAAGTTCATGATCATAGACAACGCTGTTTGTTCGCTGACTGGGCTTCGAATCGTTTGGAAGAGGACACCAATTTTGGCCGAAAAATCATCTTTAGTGACGAGGCGCATTTTTGGATAAATGGCTGTGTTAAAAAGCAAAATTGCCGTATATGGGACGACACCAACCCACGCGAGGTTCACCAGGTGATAATGCATCCTCAAAAAGTTACCGTTTGGTGTGGATTTTGGGCAAACGACGTTAGTGCGGCCTGAGGCGGTCACCGCAACAGCGAGCGCTACATAACGATGACAACTAATTTCTTATGGCCCAAATTAAATCATATGGACCTAGACGACATGTGGTTCCAGCAGGACGGCGCTACGTGCCACATAGCAAACGCCACCATTTACATTGACAACATTAACAACCCTTTTTGGAAAACCATTTATGATGATCTTGCATAGTAGAATGAATAAATAAATTAGATGGCGCAACAGTCCGTTGAACTAGGGCCTAGTGACTTACAACTCTCAACCATTCCTCTGTGCGAGTACTGTTATTATGGATGGAGGGGACCGACAGTTTTAAGGCAAATCCGAACAGCTAATTTGAAAAAGCTCATTTCATGACAAGAATTAATCTTGGAGGATTTTTTCCTCGCAAAAGGCAGTTCCTGTGAAAAAACTTGAGATGACAAAGGCAGGGATTGAACCCAAGACCCCTAACCATCATGCCACGGATACTACGATCTTGCATAGTACAAATCTTAGTTTTCTAGATAGAGTTTAAATCATTTTAGTATCTCACTTAACTCTTATAATTTCTCAATAATTATGATTTGAATTATGGCCAATAACTTGGTCCTTTCTGAAGTTTTAAAAAACTTTGAATTGATTTAATTTCTTTATGTTTTTGAATAATTTGTTTTCGAGGTAACTTTTAGTTAAAACCGCGTTTTAAGATATATGTAGTGCTCAAAATCCGAAATACCCTTTTCATCATATTTTAACTTCCCATAGGAAGTTATTGTAATGGGTCCGATTTGTCAAATTGAAAATTTTGACATTTCTCGACGTTTCAAGGTCCCTAGAGTCGAAATAAAAGATTTTTAGAAAGATGTCTGTGCGTGCGTGTGTACGTACGTTCGTACGTCCGTAGGCCCGTATACGTCTGTACGTGCGTTTTTTTCGTCCTCCATAGCTCAAGAACCAGAAGAGATATCGACTTCAAATAAATTTTGTTATACAGATAATAAGGCAGAAAAATGCAGAAAGGGCTCTCAAGAAAATTGCGTGGGTGGTTTTTTTACCATAGCAGTTTAAAAAAAAGGTGAAAATTTTGGTTAAACCTAAATATCTCATGAACCAATGATGCTAGAGACTTGAGTTAAATTTTATAATATAAATTGTAACGTAATACAAAACAATTATATTTTTGAAAAAAAATCCAATTAACGTTTTTTTTTTATAAATCAAAAAAACTCAAAACAAAATTTGTCACCTCGAAAATTTTACGACCAAAATATGATTTCATCCCCAAAACAATTTTGTGCAACGAAGAATAATGTTTTTGGCATCTGATAAAATTTTGAGAAAAATCTAATTGACAGTTTTTTTATAAAAAATAAAATCCTAAAAAAAACTTTACTCATAGTTGGTAAAAATTGAATTTCGACGCAAATATCTTTTCAAAAACTTGAGATTAAGGCTTCAAACTTTTCTTATCTTATAAGAAATATTTTTTTCAATATTCTGAAAAATGTTGAGAAAAATCGAATTGACAGTTTAAAAAAAAAATAAAAACCTAAAAAAAATTAATAAAAGTTACGAATAATATTATGATTAAATTAAAATATAAAAAAAAAAACAAATTTTGTAAAATTTTTTGCTTTATTTATTTATTTAAATTACTTTAATTATTATCACAACATATATTATTATTTATGCGACGCGTTTCGGATATATATATCCATCATCGGGCACTGGTTGATGCTATCGGACTCCAACCATCAACCAGTGCCCGATGATGGATGTATATATCCAAAACGCGTCGCAAAAATAATAATATATGTTTTGATAATAATCAAAGTAATTTAAATAAATAAATAAAGAAAATCAATTTTACAAAATTTGTTTTTTTTTTTTATATTTTAATTTAATCACAATATTATTCGAAAAAATACACAACATAGAGACAACAACACAAAAAATTAATAAAAGTTAGTAAAAATTGATTTTCGACTCAAATATCTTTTCAAAAATTTGAGATAATGGCTTCTAACTAATTTTAACTTATAAGAAATATTGTTTTCAAAATTCGATAAAATTTTGTGAAAAATCGAATTGACAGTTTTTTTTACAAAAAATAAAAACCTAAAAAAAAACAATACTAAAACTTGTAAAAATTTACTTTCGACTCAAATAGCTTTTCAAAAATTACAAATATTGGCTTCAAACTTATTTTATTTCACAGAAAATATTGTTTTCGATATTCAGTAGTTTTTTTTATAAAAATCCAACAGTCTGTTTTTTCATAAAAAAATAAAATCTACAAAAAATAGTACGCAAATTTGGTAAAAATTGATACATATAGACAAACTTTTAAGCCAGACAAATCGACAGACGGGATGGGAAGTTATCAGTATGGGTCGCATCCCAGCCTCTTTTTTATATTCTAACATTTAAGATTTTACTACTTTATGAGTTTACATAATCTCAAAAAGCTTAATATATATAATAATTTTAGGAAACGTGTCTAAAATGTTTTCCATTTGTTTAAAAATCATTTTAGAAACGTTGCAGAAATAATTCAGAAATGTTTCTCTGTTTTTGAAACGTTTTTTAAATGTTTTTGAAATGTTTCTTTGGTTTGGACGCACCTTATGGTTTTTTCAAATTTTAAAATGTTGTATTTCAAAAACATAAAGTGATAGATTGACTTTGAAGTCGGATTAGGACTAAAGCATCAAAAACATTAGAAAAAGTATTATTTAATTGTTGACCAGTGATATTGATGCATTTTAATTTGTATTCGTTTTATTTAAGTTTTTTCGTAATTTTGGCTTCCAGAAATTACGCCAGAATATTTTTACAATTCTTTCGGTTTGAAAGTCCAGCGGGTGTGAGCGGGTGTGACCCCGAAAAAGGGAGTTAAAATCCTGAGATTCCGAAAATAATGTTGAAAATAAACTTTTTTTGTTTTTCCTAATTTTTGTATCACCGTATCAAAAAATTATTGTTCATTGTATTGAAATACAAAAACTCCATATTCTTTTAAGGCTCTGCAAAAATTTGGGGACAATGTTTTATTAGTTTTTTATCACCTTGCTCATCAATAACTAAGCTCCCCTTGCAATTTTGACCATAATAGCAAATGTAACGTGAAATATTATTTAGAGTATATTTTTTAACATAAATTTGTTTTTCACGGTCATAAATTAACACACTATTTTTACGAAACCCGGTAATAAATTCAATTTTATTTTTCATGCTTTTAATTTTTTATTTTAATTTTATTCACACTACGCACTGTTTTCTTAAATTGCTTAGGACTGATGTTCGACTGTACTCATCAAAATCGAACAAGTTTCAAGAATCTGATAACTAACTGTAATTTGAAGCTGTTGTTGTTAGAAATTAGTTCCCTCTTCATATTTTTGAATGTGTACTAAATTCCCATAAGAAAGTGGAGTTCGTTCCCACTTAGCATGGGAACTAAATCCACTTTACTAAAGTGGATTTAGTTCCCACTGAGTGGGAACTAAATCCCTCAGTGGAGTTAGTTCCCGTGGATTTATTTCCCCGCACCTAGAAACTTTGCAATAAAGAAGCATACCTCACTGTTTGAAAGCCGTAATCTACATCTACACTAATATTATAAAGAGGTAAGATTTGTATTTTTGTATGTAACGAATAAACTCAAAAAGTACTGGACCGATTTTAATAATTCTTTTTTCATTAAAAAGCTACATTATCACTGAGTAACATAGGCTATATTTAGTACTAGATTACTATAGAAATCAGTCTTTAGAAATTGCTATTAAAACCAACCGAAGAAGGTGTACAAAAATTAGCCATAAAATGTCTTTCATGGCATACGCTGCGAAGAGTATTAATGATAGGAAAAAAAAGGTTTTCTAATTTAGTGATTCATGGTCGTTTTAATTAGAATTCTTATAACTTAAATATCTGTACCTATTTATGTCTACCCGAGCGAAGCCGGGACAATGTATAATTTTGTACTTACAATTTTAGACGTAACAAGTTTAGACCAACAAAATTGTGTCTTTTCATAGATAATAAGTCAGTACAACTTCCAGAAAATTTCTATTTTTCAATATTGCGTGACTTTGTTTTATTTTTATTAAATCAAATAGAATTGGTGTTTCTTACAATTTTGAATAATAAAGGGTTATTTAATTGGAGTTTGACAACTTCATACTTTTACTATGAACGCAACCTTATTACTTTAAAGTGTCAAAATAATCAGTACCATGGTGAAGTTAACGAACGATGACGGTTTATAGTTACTTAAAGTTTGTTACAAAAATTCGGAATATTTAAGGGCAATTTTTAAAGACTCAACCATGGTTTAAATGACCTACTATTATATGGTCAGAAAAATTGTGCTGCACGAATAAAATAGGAATACTTAAATACTCAAGCTAAGTAAAATTATTGGATAATGACAAGAATCTCAGAAAGAAGTTGACAATTGAAAATGTGTTTCTGGTAAATACATGAACTTCGAATAATTTTTTCGGAGTTGATTGAGTTTTTGACAGATGTCACTTGATTTATGCTCAGTTTTGTTTGTCTGTAGCGTGGTCTTTAAGATCGTGCGATTTAAAAAGGCTGGACTATTGTGGGGTTATGTGAAGTCGCTTGTTTGCGCAGATAAGTCCGAGACTATTTACGCCTTAGAAGAGAATATTTGAAAATGATTCAAATACAAATCTTGCATTAAGTTATTTATTTTAGGTCTTGGATCAAAGAATTTATAAGGATTATGAGTATTTATTGAAAATTTCAAAAGGATTAGTTCAGGAAAATTTGATATAGAAACGGCCTTAAGGACTATACACATGGGAGCGACCAACGACCGACGAAAGAATGAATAAATATGATTTTAAAGAATTTGTAAACCGAATTTCTTTGTAAATTGTAAACAAAAAAGTAGAAATACAGGTAAAGTTAATCTTAAGGTAATAAGAAATTGAAATTTCATTTCCAAAATTGTAGAAAATCAAGGAAGCAAATTGTTCGCGTATTGCAATCTAAATGTAACAAACAGTCAAACTTAATACACGTTCCACATACGATCCACACTTCAACGAATAAAATATAACCTTGCGTCTTAACCTAAAAAATAAATCCTATTGTTTGTTGTGCATCTATAATGACGAATAAAAACAAGTAATGTGAATGAAATGTCATATAATGGACGAATATTCGTTTGTTCCTTGGTCGCTCTCATGTGAATAGTATTTTACTTCGTAAAAATTCCAGAAAAGTTGAATTTTGGTTGAGTCCTTTATACTCCTTAAAACTTCTTTCACTTTTAAGCTGGAGCAAAAAATAATGAGGATTGGGAAGAGGGATGAAAGTAAAAAGTTGTAGGTACATCTTATAATACATAGATACTTTAAATATCCATACGCCAAAAAATTTCCAAGACTTTTTGAAATGACGTAAACGTGACAAAAAAGACGAAATTTTAAAACTTTATGCCTCACTTCATGTGAAATTATTTTATTTTTAAAAGGAGTTGGAAAAAAAACTGGATGAATAGTCTGAGGCTGGAAAAAAAGATTGTCACATTCACAGAACTCTAGCTGTATCATAAAATTTATTTTGATTCCAATTAAACTTAAATTTTACTCCAAAAGTACCAACATGGTTAGTGTGGTGGCTTTGTATCTCGTTCCCCTATTTATTTGTGTCTGCTTTTGACTTTGTGGCTCTTTCTTGAGGTTTTGTATGTCGTTCTCGTTTATAATGATCTTTGTTTAAAAAGGTCGCATGTGGTTAAAACTTCTTGCATCGTTATTGATTTTTTAGTTTAAGTTATATTGTTTGAATATATTTTTATCCGTTTCTTTTTTAGCGACTAGGGTTTAGAAGATGCAAACAATTCCTTTGTTACCAACCACTAGCAGATAAACAGTTTTATTAGAATTCATGACATTACCCTAAAAATAAATATGTAAATAAATAAAATAAATAATAAATAAAAATAATCAAAATTTTAGGCACTTCCTGATTAAAAAGTTTTCCAATACCATCTTATTGGCTATGGGCCTATTAAAAAGACTTTTACTTGATCTTATTCGTTTCTTTCAAACTATCTAGTTTTTGTGAACGCACCCTTTTCACTAGTCATCAAACTGTCACTGTCAATTTATTCAGTAAATTCAACATTTTAATTGCGGTAGAGTACATGATTGCTCATTCATGTTTGTCAGCAAAAATGTTTTAGGAGTCGGTGACCGCAACAACAAAGAAATAACAAGTTAAGTGCAAAAAGTCTAACATAATTGTTGTGTGATGTTGCTGTGTCACTGAGATAACGGGTTGGTTGAAGTATCGTTGCTATTGAGATGTCCGGAACAAACGGTCCAAATCCCATCGTTCTCAAGAATTGGGCATCGTTAAGACTCCGTATTTTGCGTAAGAAACATGGTTTACATCCCGTACAAGATCAAGCTGACTCAAGAATTGCAGCCGATGGACTATTTAAATCGACTTACGTTTGTTCCCTAATTGGACAAGTTGTCAAGTACTTATTGGAAGGGATTAATCTGAACAAAGAATCCTCCAGCTGTCTAGAAAGTTAATATTTGATCTTATCAATTTTTCTAAATAAATACGTTCCTAAAAATAATTGAGTACACTCAAAGTCTATTCAAACACTGAAATATGATGGTTTAAGTTTGACATACTCCAATTGGAGTAAAAACTGATCCCTGTGAAATGTGAAATGTATATCTAGTCTGTCAGTCCTTGGTTTTGCATTTTGAGTGCTTTGGAATGTTTTTTTTTTTTATTTGTTGGTTGTTTCCTCTAAATTTGCCTAGACCAAAGGTGACAAAGGCAAACAACACATAAAAAGCTTCGAAGTTATTCTGAGAGTGAATTTTAGATTTAAATTCCATTTGTGCACATAAAAATATAAATAGTACTTCCCTGCTATAAGTAAGAGTACGGTACTCGAATGTTTTTGATTCATATAGTATACCTAAGCTGGGATAGTCATAGTACCCAGCGAAATACGAGTACCTACCCAACCCAACACAACCCATCATCATCATCATCTGGGTTTTCTCACCCTGGATGGCGTGGTGGCCCTGATGCCTGGCATGGCACGATGATGTGCATATTCTATCAAGCATAACAGAACAGAAGAAGGGATGTTGAAAATTCAGTGGTATTTTAATATCCTGAAAGTATTTGGCAAACATCCGGTTGTTTTCGAATGTGCAACGGTATGGTAAAATGGTGATTATGGGAGGTTATAGAAGAGTGTGGGTGGGTTGGGTCTTGGTCTTGGGTATAAAGGTTGACTGCTTGGATGTTGTTTGGTTTCTTCAAATTGTATGCAAACACACAAACCCCTCTCGTTGTTTTTGTTTTTTTGGCAAAAACATTTTAATATTTTGAATATATAATTTAATATTTTTTGGGGCGAAATGGAAAAAGAGGACCAGATGAGGACGCCTCGTGTCTAACGTCGTCGTTGTCGTGAACTCGACGTACAGATTGAGCAGAAGAGAAGAATAAGCGAGCCGCATATAAACGCATTATATCGAAAAGTCGTTATGCACACAAAGAGAAGACAAAGGAACATATTTCCCAACCCATCGCAGGATCTGTCAAATTTATTTTTGTATTTTATATTTTTACGGAGAGGAGATGCCAAAGATGGTTGCTAAGGCGGTATGTCACTTCGTTTAATGTGATTTGATGTTAAGTATTTTTAAATGGGATATCTCTCTATATGAGAAGGATGCTCCTTGAGGTAAGGTAAGGTAGAGGGTGCATCAGTTTGGTGCTTTTTAAAGGGTGGTGTAGAGTAGATAGGTATACACTATAATATCGTGCGTTTGGAAGGGGTCCTTCAGTCGCTTTTAATCCTGTTTTATTGCATTTTATTTTTATTGTTCGTTGACTTTATTCTTCTTCTTGAGATGTCACAATGGAAGGCAGCCTAAGGTGAAGGTCCTTAAGGGGAGCAAGGATATATCCATTCCATTGTTATGTACTCATACAATAAAATAAAAATTGAAGATTAGAGTTATAAAGAAAAAATTATCTTGGGATTAAAGCTTTAGCTTTATAACGACTTAAGGAATTCTTTGAAAAAAAAGGGGGTACAATATTGGTTTAATTTAGAAGAAAGACGTGCGTAGTAACGTTTTCTTGTAAGATGTGGTAAGATGTAGTTGCGGTAATGATGTGTTGTTGTTTCTGACTAATCCTGTAAGACTTAATTAACTGTGGTTACCGATCGGCTTTTTAAGAAAACAATTTCAAAGTATAAGTTAAACGAGAAAATGGAAGATGGTATTGAAAGTCGTAATATATTTTTTTCAATTCTTTGTGAATTCCTAACAAAATAAATTGTTCGATCCACATGAAGATTTGTATTAACTTGAAATCAAAAATTTGTGTTTTTAAAACATTTTAAAATAAAGCAAAATTTTTCAAAATATCAATTATTATTGTTTGTGCTAACGAAAAATAATTTTGTTAGTATTTTTAAAGACACAGTTACCGCAAAAAAGGATGTTTAATTGTGCCTTAAAAATGATCCGTTCCCGTGACGTGATGGTAAATGCGTAGGGCTGTCATCTAAGTAGTCTTGGGTTCAATTCAATTAAAGTTTCAATTCCATCTTAAAGTTTTTTTCACGGGTACTGCCTCTTGAGAGGAATTGACAAATCCTCCAAGAGTAATTCTTATCATGAAAAGTGCTTTTTCAAATTAGCCGTTCGGACTCGTTTTAAAACTGTAGGTCGCCTCCATCCCTGACAATATTACTCGCACAAAGGAATGGTTGAGAGTTGTAAGTCACTAGGCCCTAGTTCTTCAAGGACTGTTGCGCAACCTAGTTTATTTTATTAACTTCCAATAGGAAGTTATTGTAATGGGTCCGATTTGTCAAATTGAAAATTTTGACATTTCGCTACGTTTCAAGGCCCCTAGAGTCGTAATAAAAGATTTTTAGATAGATGACTGTGTGTACGTCCGACGTCACGACGTGTTTTTCGTCGTTGATATGTAGCTCAAGAACCAGAAGAGATATCATTTTCAAATAAATTTTTTTATACAGATAATAGTGTAGAAAAATGCAGAAACGGCTCTCAAGAAAATTGCGTGGGTAGTTTTTTTACCATAGCAGTTTAAAAAAAAGGTGAACACTTTGGTTAACCCTAAATATCTCACGAACCAAAAACGCTAGAGACTTTAAATAAATAATTAAATTTTATGTTATATATTGTAACGTGATACCAAATAAGAATATTTTTGGAAAAAAAATCCAAATAACGGTTTTTTTTTATAAATCAAAAAAACTGAAAAAAATATTTGTCACCTCGAAAATTTTACGAATAAAAAATGATTTTATCTCCAAAATAAATTTGTGCAACGAAGACTTACGTTTTCAACATCTGGTAAAATTTTGAGAAAAATCGAATAGACAGTTTTTTTTATAAAAAATAAAAACCTAAAAAAATTAATAAAAGTTGGTAAAAGAGATTTTCGACTCAATTGTCTTTTTTAAAATTAAAAATATTAGCTTCAAACTAATTTTACTCACAGAAAATATAATTTTCGACATGCAGTAATTTTTTTTATTAAAATCCAACAGTCACTTTTTTTTATAAAACAAAAAATAAAAACTACAAAAAATAGTACGGAAATTTGGTAAAAAATGATGTTCTGTTCTCGATATCTCGTGAAAAATAGAATATATTGACTTCAAATTAATTTCATTTATCCAATTTGTGTTTGTTTATTTAAGAAACAAAAACTTTTAAGAAATTCTACTAAAATTGGTAAAAATAGGTTTTCGAATAAAAATCTCGTTAACAAAAACTGATTTTGAAATCAAACTATTTTATTATATGCAAAATATTGTTGGTAATTTTTAAATTTTTAAGAAACAAAACACGAAACCCTACAAACTTTTAAGCAAGACAAATCGACAGACGGGTTAAGAAATTATCAATGTAGGTCGCATCGCAGCCTCTTTTTTTATTAAAAATTATCACCTCAAAAATGCCATAATTCTGCTTTATGAGATGTCCGAGGTAAAAATGTGCCTCATCACTCAAATCCGGATTGTTTTGATGCATTTTAAGGAATCAATCAGCAAAATTACAACGTTGCTGGTGATCGACTCGCTTCAATTCTTTTTCCAAAGATCAACGTAGAATCGACAAACCTGTTTACAGAAACATTCTAAGTAGATCTTGAGTGCCACCATACACGGTTTTGATTCAGTTTTACTATTTGCTGACCGAGAGGACGCTTCACTACGACCAAAAAGTGCTCTAATTAAGTAAAATGTTCACCATTTTTGTAATGAATTGTAACAAGTTCATTGTACTGTTGAAGCGTATATCGTTTTATTTCTGGTAACAACTTTAAAATTTTAAATAGCTGTCTCTTTAAAGCGAAAACTGTCATATTATGCCCTTTTTACAAGTAGCCACAGGCATTCACTCAGTACATTACATACAGTAAAAAAAATACAGGGCATAGAACACTATACCTTATGGTACACCGCACTGAATTTTTTTTTATTGTAATATTCTTAAGATCCACTTGGTCTAAGAAAAATTAATATTTGCTTTGGAAGATCTTTATTTTAAGTATAAAAATACCAAATCTTGAAAACGATAGAATAGACTTATTTCTTCCAATACAATATTTTTCTTCTTAATTTTTGTTATGTTTTTTTGTTGGCTTATGAAATTTTTTCTTAATGAATAGTTTAATATTTTGTATACAATTTTAAAATCGTGGTTATGTAAATCCCTTAACAGGCACCATTAAGCTATGTCAAAAAATACTCAGATGCACGATACAAGCACGTAAACAAGTTCGTTAAGGGACGTCTGTTTTTTTTTTTTTGTTGAATGTTGTGATTTTTCCAATCAGCTGAGCCGACTGATCTATTTTTGTATTTTTGCAATTCACCATTTTTAGTTAAAAATCGTTATTTTGTTTACTATCTTTTTTGAAGAAAAGCCTTACGTTGTCCTAATGAGGCACATGAGAAAAATGGAACGGGGAAAAGTTCAACGCTGGCAAAACCACTGCATACAATTTTCCATCTGTTCTGCTCTACAGGTCTCTTTCCGAGTGGATGGAAACCAGAATTTGTCCAGTCTGTCCCCACAAAAGTCGAATTCTCCTCCCCCTCCTAACTATCGTCTAATTGTACTAACGTCCTTTCTTTTCAAGGGCACGGAAACGCTGATCAAAATTCAGCTTAAGAAATATCTTAAAGAACGAAAGTTAATCTTGTTGAACGGTGCAACACATTTTTAAATTGTTTTGGAGAAAGTGACATTTTTGCACCTGATGTTTCGAAGAAATTTGATAGAGTTTGGCATTAAGCATTCTTATCGAAAATGCGTTAATTTTGCCTTGACTTCTGTTGGGTTAGTGTTCGTTTCGGACCGCTCAATTCAGTTCAAATCTATCAATAACAATATAATCGCTGGTGTTCCCCAGGGCTCCGTTTTGTTTCCGACACTTATTTTAAAAAAAGTAGTACCTGTAGCGTGACGGTTAGTGCGTTGGACTGTCATGCAAGGGGTCTTGGGTTCAAACCCTGCCTGTGCCACCTAACTTTTTTCACGGGTACTGCCTCATGCGAGGAATTGACAAATCCTCCAAGAGTAGTTCTTCTCAAATTAGCCGTTCGGACTCGTTTTAAAACTGTAGGTCGCCTCCATCCCTGACAATATTACTCGCACAAAGGAATGGTTGAGAGTTGTAAGTCACTAGGCCCTGGTTCTTCATGGACTGTTGCGCCACCTAATAAAATAAAAACTTATTTTAAAAATGCTATTTTATTTGAAACTTCTAACCCACTAAATTGTTTCACTAATGGCAGCAGATACACTCAGCTTTTCATATTCGTTGTTAGATGTTCATCCTTGTCTTTTGGATGTGGAATATCAACGGAAGCGTATTATTAGCTTATTAAATTTTGATCTTGACAGTATTGTCCAATGGGGAATCAAAAACCGTGTTTATAACACGAGTACTTCGAAAACTCAAAGCGTAATCCAATGGTGGAGTGAGAAGTTAGAGTTTTTTCAAAGTTCGTTGAGTTTAACAGATAATATCATACGAGTATAAAAAAAATCCATAAAAAAGTACATTATGTTTTGTGTGTAAAACTCAATATTAAATATTAGACGACTTGTACTGCACCATTCTCATAGTCGAAGTAGGTCATCTTGTAATAATTCATAGTTCGTCAAGAAACTATCTGTTCAAATATTTTCAAGTCATGAGCGTGTATTAATGCCATCAAATTTCATCTTGTAATAATTCATAGTTCGTCAAGAAACTATCTGTTCAAATATTTTCAAGTCATGAGCGTGTATTAATGCCATCAAATTTCATCTTGTAATAATTCATAGTTCGTCAAGAAACTATCTGTTCAAATATTTTCAAGTCATGAGCGTGTATTAATGCCATCAAATTTCTTAAATTAGAGGTGAGGTCGTTTATATAAACAGAATAAATAACAACGGACCAAGTTAGTAACCTTGAGGTACACCAGAATTAACAATATGTAATGTCTATCAGTAAGGTAAGATTATATTATAAGATATTTAAAAGCAAATCCAGGTTAATAATTATTACAGAAAATAAAGGAACAATCAAAGAAAAGAGAATCACGACCAAGAGATTCAAAGAATTTTGGGATAACAGACGATTTGGCAATAATAGGAAGACAGATAAAATGCTTGGAACCCTTTTTGTGGGTTAGTTTGAGAAACGCATATTTGCCTTAAACATAAAAACGTGAACATTTAAAGGACTGCCTAAACAGCATAAACAATGGGTATGAAAGAATTCAAGTTTTAGAATTTTGTCAAGTTGCGAAGATTTAGAGATTCCTAAATTCCTAGATTTATACGAGATACATAAGTGAAAAAATTGATCAGTATTTGTAATAACTGTCGAGCTATGATCAGTTCCAAGAGAGTCTTCAAAAATAATAATAATAACGTTTGGGTGGACCTTATTTGAGTCACCTAGCTTATACCTTAAAAATCTAAAGCATATATTTGCTAAACCAAGAAACCAGCGCAACTACATATATAAAACTCAATAGACGTTCTTTGATACATTTTTAAACGAATCTTTTAACTTGCAGTTTAAGGAGTTACTAAAATTTAACCTGCAGTTATATTGAAGTTTGTTTAATCTAAAATGTAAACGCCATAACATTATGCTATAAAAGATTGCTATGCGAACTTATGTTTAGTTGAGAATTATTGTCTTTTGTTCTGACTTTTTTCACGATATACATACATATGTACATCATGGCTACAAGAACTTTCAACTTTTATTGTCAATATTTACCTTCTCATGCATAAAATCAGAAAGTTTATGGGTTCAATATATGAGACACGTTATTAGATGATAACATCATTCACCCTCTTAACGACGACCAAAGACGTTAGCTTGGATAAAGAGTGACAAGTAAATTCCTTGAACTTTATTAAATTGTACAAAATTCCAATAACGTCAATTTTGCCACATGTTACATCAAAGGTTTTAACTGAGTTTTTTCCTATAAGAATGTACCCAGGAAAAAAAAACTTCCCGAATAATAAAATCTTTCAAAAAGTTCAAAAAGTAGAAACATGATATTCAAAAAACGAATTCTAAGAAACAAAAATCGACAGGACTGTCAACTTGGCTATCCAAATTGAAGAAGGATACAGTACGCAGAAAAACAAAAACAAAAACAAAAAAAACAAAATAACTAAGCTATTTAAAATTATTTTTTATAAGCAAAAGACAAGTGTTTCCTTCTTTTCTTTCTTATTTATCTATTTATTTATTTTAGTTTTTGTTTTCATGTTTTCTTCGTCAAAGAGCTTATCCATAATGATGTCCTACAACGAGCAACACCATCTTTGCAATGAAGAATATCCTTTTTCCTTTGTTCTTTTAAGCCATTACGATGGAAATAACAAAAGTGAGTCCCTTTGGTCCCTTGTTATAGTTGGGCTCTAGCTCCATCAGAGCAGCCATCATTGAAAAAAAAAAATGAAGACATCCTCAATTTGAATAGTCGTCCTTTTCTCAATTCGATTTCCAACAAAACATTTACTATTATAAGTACAGCGAGTGTGTGGTGTGTTTGCATTCCACTTTTGCATCTATCTCACTTTATAAACAACGCACACAAGTACTCTAGACTCTCGGTACGGTTTGGTTCGGCCCGGCCCGGCCGGCGCGTTTATTTTACACAACCAGCAGAACCAAACCTAAACGTCACCAAACATCCAGGACAGAACCAGAAGAATGGATGAAATCCTCATCCCTTTCGCAGCATCTCCGTACATAGCAAGTTGAATTTTGCATACGTTTACCCATCTTACAGGCGCGGATCCAGCTTTTGGTAACAAAAGGGTGTCAAATACCAATTGACAATTCTGCCAAAACTATTCATTTGACAGTTAATAGACTGCAATAATCTTACATCCATTAATTAATAGCAATATTTTGACAGTTCGTACATTAGGTAAAGGGAATTTTTTGACGGTTGGTTTTCGAGAAGGAATAAAATACATACGAGTATAATTTTACGTTATGGCCAAAAAATTATCTTTATCATAAAGATAAGGATAAGCCATTGGGGCATATTTATAGATGTTTGCTAAACTCTTGCTAAGTTGTTTTTAAGCAAGCCCAGAGTTTAGGCTATTTATAAATAAACTTAAACCTTAGTTTAGGGCTAAACCTGAGGTTTAACTATAAATATAGGAATTGCTGTGTTATTATCACAGCCAAAGGTCATATTTGTTTTTTGTTTGTGAATTGAAAAGATGAAAAAGTAAATTAGATATGGATATCTTAGAGGAGTTTGAGTTATGTATATGGTGATTTGCAAAATATGCTACCAAGAAAAAGAAAAATATACAAAACACGGTTCAATCCATTTGAATTAAGCAACAAGAATTTCTACGATAGATATCGTTTGGATAAAGAAACAGTCACATTTATTTTATATTATTATTATTTTATACATCCAATTTGAGGAATGACAGCACAAAATAACAAGTTTGAAAATAAAACAGTATTTTTTTGCTTTGACTTGTCATTTGAAGTATAATTGTAGTAGAAAACAACCTTAACCTGGGGTTTTACTAATCACAGCTAGAAAATTGACTATGAATAAGAGCTGTGTTTATTTAACCAACAAGCTTTAAACTATAGATCAAGAAATCAGGACTTTAGTAATTCTCTATGAATACGCCCCATTATGTTTTAAAAATGATTTGGGGTAAGTAACTTCCGAAGCTGTATGCCAGCAATAACGTTTCGAATATACTCTTTCAGGCGTCAATCATCTCGAGTTTATCTGCGTGGACAAAAAAACAAAATTACACAAAAAATAGTCCAGCGGTGTTAAATCACATGATCTTGGAGCCACGCCACCACGGGCCCAAGACGAGAGATAATGCGCCCACCAAAATTTTCTTTTAATAACTTGATTGTTTCGTTGCGTCGCGGTCGTCGTCGCACGAACCGAACTATTGTTTTGGTAATATATTTCTACGATTTGCAAACGTTGTTCAGAAGTAAGTTCATTGATTATGAAAGTCAAACCAAACTATTAATAAATCAAGTGACAGCTGTCAAAAGACCAACTACAAAAGAAGTATTGCCAGTTTAAAAACCACCCGTTACTTATTTCCTTTTAAAATGAAATCAGATATTAATTGAATTTTCAAAATGTCTGCAATGAAATGATTAATGGTTAATAAACACTTTTTGAGCGATTAATATAATACTCAATATTAAATTCTAGACAAAAAGATGAAAAATAATTTGGCGTTAATAAGTTGTGACAATTTAACTCGTTCTATGCTCTTTACGATTCTACAATTTCAAATTGTCATTTTCTGAAGCCGCATTATTGTGAGTTGGTACGAAAAGTGAGCAATGGACAAACAAAACATAGAAAACATAGAACGTTGTTTTGCTAGAAAGACACTTAATAGCAAAAACAAAACAACTTTTAGTATAAGGTTTAAAAAACCAAATAGGGTGGCGATCTAACTTACATGAAGTGATTCGTCTAAGTTGTGCCCTTTTGTGCTAAAATCTAGATGATTGGTTGCATTGGAACAGTTTGGTTTCCAGCTTGAGTAAAAACATTCAAACGTAAAGAATCGTGGCAAGATTGATTGGCAAGACTTATGTTTGTTTTTAATCTAATCTAGGTCTAAGTGAAATTTATAATAATACAACGAAACAGTTCTTAAGATTTAATTCCTGCTAAATAGAAAAAATGCTCTTTTAAGAGTCAGTATTTTTCGACGATGTGATCTATGGTAGAAAAAAAGTAAAATTTTCCCCATTTTTGTAAAGGGCATATTTTAAGACGTGTTTTTTTTCAATCTGGCAATACTTTTTTTCGGAGCTAGTTTTTTGACAGCTGCCACTTGATCGATTTTCAGTTTTGTTTGCCATTTCATCTACACTAATATTATAAAGGGGAAAGATTTGTATTTTTGTATGTAAGGAATAAACTCAAAAAGTACATTATTTACAAATAGGTATACATTATCTGTACCTATTTATGTATACCCGTGCGAAGCCGGGACGGGCCGCTAGTATTAAATAAGCTTGACAATCACAAGTATCCAGAATCATAGATCGTTGTAATGAAAACAAAGCACCAGGCAAGACTAGATACCTTATAAATTCTTCAAAAACACTACGAACGCCTTTCTTAAAGAATTAACGAGAACTTTCAACTGGATTTTCAACTGTGGTGGATCCAAAAAGGTTCAGGATGAACATCATATTCCCTACACTGAAGAAAGGAAATTTAACTGACTCAAATAACTATAGAGGTAATATCTTTTCTTAACGCTGTTACGAAGATCTAATAATCTTCTCAGTGAATACTAAGCCGGGTTCCGTGAGTGCTTTTCCGCAGTTAATAATATCTTAATCCTGACAAGTATTTCCCTATCCCATCTAGAAAACAGAAAAAACTATATGCCCTTTTTGTAGACTTTAAAACACCATTGATAGAAAAACCATATTTTCCAAACTCGAATTTTGCTTAAAATACTCTACGAAGATGCTTAAAATTCTGCAACAGCTTTATTGTGACTTATGGAACTTAAAGCTAAACACGAACAAGTAAAACATTTTTATTTTCCGAAATGGAACTTGACCGCTTGAAAGAAATGAGAAATGGTACTGGAGAAACGAAGAATTAGTAAAGGTTAAACAATATAAGTATCTGGGTGTCCTGTTAACACCCCAAATTTCCTTCAAGACTCACTTGGAAGAAAAGCTGAAAGAGAGCAAAAGTGCAATTAACAGCACGTGGAGTAAAATTTACAAAAAAGGAAAATATTGTGCAAAGTGCTTAATATGAAAAAGGTGATGAACCAACTACAACTTCCGCTTTAATTTAAAATTGCTAGGCATCTAAAAAAAAAGTGCAACAAACAATTCTTCAATAAATGGTCTAGGCTCTGCAGAGAAACGTGATCTAACTAATGGATAGTGGCCAATACATAAGCTCCTTGAAAGCGTTAAGTCCACCCAATTTGCAAGCTTCCGCTACCAAATCCAAGGTAGCCAAAGGAGACTAATGTAAAATCATCTCAAACATGACCTGGGAATTAAGAATCAGATCCAGGATGATCTAAGTGAAGATCTTGACAACATGTAAAACAAGAGGTAAACTCTTGCCTTTTAACTACAAACCATACGAAACAAGCTCAGAATCAATTTGCATCCTATGCAATCTAAGGCAGATAAAAAACATTATCCGTGTTTTGTTGGCAAATCTATCCATAGTATATTATAGATTTTACACGAATACCAAAAACAATATCCATAGTATGAATAACACCGATAAAAGTTAGAGTAGAATCTCACTATGGATAGGTTTTTGACATTTATACGAGTCCCGAATGGATATTATGTGATTTTGTTCTCAAATGTTGGTACGATTTATATTGCATTTGTATCTCGATGGCTGTGTTCGTTGAGTAGTTGTGCATTTGGAATCATGTGTGTTTTCCATTGGGGAAAAAAACAATCTATTACTGTTGATATTATTTAGTTTTGTTAGTGAAAATGGACTAACTGGGCTTATTTTGCAAGAGAAAACAAAAGAAAAGATATTTATGTTTTGCTATGTTTCCACCAAAGGTTTATCTCAGTTTCTTTTGGTGTTTCCATCGCACAAGAAGATTTAAAAATGATTAAGTTTGACAGCACTTTCTAACATGCAAATAGTGTTTCGATGTTTTTTATGAAGTGCAAGTGAGATAGTTTGATTCGTGTTAAACAATGAAAAGTTCAGCACCATATTTTTTTTTTTTTTTTTTTATAATTAGCGAACACTAAAAGGGTTTTGTATACCTTTAATATGCCAAAGACACAGTGTGAGCATTAGGAAAAGAGGGAAGGGTTGGATAGGAGGTGTCGGTGTACATTGATTTTAAATTTCTGAACATTGCAATGACAGGGAAAGATAGAGCGTGGCAAGGCGTTCCACATTCGCGTAGTACGGCTAAAAAAAGAATCTCTGTACTTCATAGTACGGCCGAAGTTGGGCTCAAGGGTAAACTGATGGGCATTCCTAGAAGCGCGGGTATTACGGTTAAATTGTTTAAGGGGAGGAATGCAACTGGCTATTTCACTAGAGCAAAGTCCGTTAAAATAACGGTAAAAAAGGGTGAGGCAAGAAACCTTGCGTCGATGTTCGAGTGACGTAAACGAGTTGATGATGTTAATGTCACCAATCATTTTAAAAGCTCTTTTTTGAATACTGTCCAAGAGGCTTAAATAAGTTACTGGAGCACCAGCCCAGAGATGAGAGTTATATTCAAGTTTCGGACGTATATAGGTTTTGTAGATTGTAGCCAGATCAGACGGAGAGAAAAATTTCTTGCAACGTCTCAAAAAACCTAGCCATCTTGCGGCATTTTTGGCAACATCGCGTATGTGATCGCTCCACAAAAGGTGGTTGCTGATGCACATTCCGAGGATGTCGAGATTTTCCGTTTCGTTGATGCAAGTGCCACTCATAGATAGTGGCAAAGAGGGTTTATCTCGCTTTAACGATGCAAGACAGCATTGCGTTTTCGAAGCATTAAATTCCACACGATTTTTTATTCCCCATTGTACAATGCTGTGTAGGTCGGAATTTAATGAGCTAATCATATTTTGCCGTTGCAGTTCCACATCCGAAGAGGAGGGTTGTGAGTCTGGAAACGAATATGAAAAGCTAAGAGTGCTATCGTCAGCGAAACAATGTATTGGATTAGAAGTGGCAGACAGGAGATCATTTATAAAAATGAGGAAGAGGGTCGGAGACAAAACGGAGCCCTGGGGCACACCAGCATTTATTTTATGAGTTTCAGACTTGAATCCGTCCAAAACAACTTGTATTGAACGGTTCGAAAGAAAATTTCTAATCCAACGAAGAAGAGATTCGTCGATACCGAAAGCACGCATTTTCGATAAGAGAGCAAGATGCCAGACTTTATCAAATACCTTTGAAATATCAAGTGCAATAATCTTACTTTCTCCAAAACGATGTAAAGATTTGTTCCACTGTTCGGTGAGATGAACCATGAGATCACCAGTGGACCTATTGCTACGAAAGCCGTATTGCCGGTCATTAAGAAGCTTCCGTTCCTCAAGATATTTCTTAAGCTGATAATTAATCAGCGTTTCCATGACCTTAGAAAGAAGGGACGTTAGTGCTATCGGTCGATAATTTGTGGGAGAAGAAGATTCGCCTTTTTTTGGGATTGGCTGAACAAATGCAGTTTTCCAACTACTCGGAACGAGACCAGAAGAATAGGATAGATGGAAAAGCTTACGCAGTGGTTTTGCTAGCGTGGAAGAACACCTCTTCAGAATAATAGCGGGGATACCATCTGGGCCAGCGGATTTATGAATGTTGAGATCTTTAAGAACTCTCGCCACAGTTCGAGTACGAAAAAAGATTGGTCCCATAGAATCATTTACGCGTTCAAGAACTGGGGGAGTCATGACACTATCTGGTAAGGTGGAATTTTCGGCGAACTGCCTAGCAAATAAGTTGGCTTTATCAATAGAGCTAACTAAAGGAGTGTCATTGACAACAAGCGTAGGAACCGAGGAAGAGGAAGAATTCCTCATATTTTTTACAAATGACCAAAAATTCTTACTGCCTTTGGGACATTGCAGTATTTTTCGCCGTAATTTTTGGTCATGTAAAAATTTGGTCCTTCGAATATAGGCGTTGCAAGCCTTCCTGGCTTGCTTAAACTTTTTCCGGTTTTCCTCAGTTGGGTTGGCTTTAAAACATCGGAAGCTCACCTCTTTCTCCTTGATAACCTCTTTGCAGCTCGAATCGAACCATGATTTATCCTTGGGTTTAATACTTTTAACCCTATTCGGGATAAACGTTTCCATTCCCAGATGAATCATACTAGAAATCATATCTGCACTGGAGTCTACGTCGCTACCGAGGAAGCATAGCGACCAGTTAAAGATCCTGAAGAAATTATTGAGACCGTCCCAGTTGGCTTTCTCGTACTGCCAAACGGTTCTCTTTGGAGCTCTTTCTTTAACTGGATTTGTTTGACACGAGAAATTAGCAGATATGACACTGTGGTCCGATGTGCCTAGAGGCGTCAATACACTGATTGTGTATTTATCAGGATCAGAGGTGAGAAACAAGTCAAGTGTATTTTCTGCTCGGCCGTTAACGTCTGATATCCGAGTAGGCTCATTGACAAGCTACCTACTCCATGTGCAATTTTTTTTTAATTTGATTAAAAAAAACTATATTTTTTGTACACAAACATGCTAATAAACAGACCATAACGCATTATCTGTAAAACCAACTCCTGCACACAATTTTTTCTTCACAACTTTCCGATCCCCGACCGGAATTGAGCAAATCAAGCTCATTTCAACTCGATTCAGGTATATAAAGAATTTAGGCGAGCTTCAAGCTCGCTTCAACACCACATATTAATGTAGTAGTCTACGAACAAACCCCCTTCTTGAAGTTTTTATTTTATGTCAAATTGTTTGGTTAAAACTTTGAAATCGACTTTCACATTACACAGACGTATTTTCTTGATTTTGATAGTCAACTATCAAAAATCAGCTTACACGATTTCACCCCTGGTCTGAATTTCGCAATTTTTTTTTTTGGAATTTTTTGATAAATTATTCTGGCAAATATTCAGTTGTATCAACTTTCAAATATAAAAACCGGACTATTGCGGATCGTTTTGTTGGCAATTTCTCACTTTACTATATATGGAATACGAAAAAAATGCACTTATTTTATCGCAATATGCCAGTGTTGAAAACGATAAGAACACAAGTCTGGGGAAACCCTATGCTCCAAAGGGACGAACTTAAAAAAATACTTAACGGAGAAAATTAGAACCTTCTCTACCATGACATCAAAAATTCACTCAAGTACATACAACAAGTTCTCGGCGCCTGAGAATATTGACGCCTTGGAAGAGAATATTCGGCACGTTATTGCTGACATATGGCCCCAAAGTGGCCCGATACGGCAGAAAGTGGTCGAAAATTAGTTCTCTATGATGGAATGTATTTAAGCCAGCCGTGGCGGCCATTTACCCGAAATCTATCGCCTACAAAGAACACCCTTTAGTAATGTTTACTAATTTCAATGGTTTGTTGAAGAATCGTTCAAAAATATCGTTCCATTTCTTAGTAATGAGTAATGACAGTAAACTGTAAAAACTACATGTCACTTGTCAAAGTATGTCAGTTTTAAAAGTGACAGCTGCCCAATCTCTTATTGAAATGTAACGTATAGACTTTGGTGGGTAATTCCACACATTATCCTCCCCCCTAAAATGTATCCGCACCTGATAATATTATGACTGCTAGCTGGTGTTTTCTATCCCAGCTCAGCCAACCACTGCCACCCAACACTATACACCAGGAGCGGTCTAAGTGTGATTTGACAGAGGGTCGTATTCGTATCGTATCTCGTATTATATAGTAGCACAGAGAACCTTTTGGAAGATGGATGGGTGGCAGTGGCAGTGGCAATGGTTAGGCAAAGCAATGCAAGGCAAGCAGGTTTGCCTGTCATGCACAAGCACATATACAACAAACATACATACATCCAACAAAAGCTTAAATAATGAGATTTTCTGGAAATCAACTATTTTTGTTTTTATTTTTTGGAGGTTGTCTTTTTGTTTTATTTTGCTTTTCTATTTTTTGAATATTTTTGTATGTTTTTTTTTTTGTTGTTGTTCTATTTGACTGTGTGCTTCGTTTTATTTGTCTCTCTTTACGTTATTCTTCACCCCATCTTTCTTTTATTATCATCTCTAAGGGATGCTACTCCTTGCTATTGCTACTGCTACTACCGATGCAACTTGGTTTGATGGTTTGCTATACTCTTTCATATAAAGCTATCCACTGCTGTAGAACTCTCGTATGTGAATGTTATAAAGTGTGTGCAAACATTTTTTGGAGTTTGGATGATGACATGGATAAGGGATGAAAGACGGATGGGGTGTTGAGGTAATATTATACACACACGAAACACGAAACAACGAAACACGTGGGAAGGACACAGTAGGATAAGGAAGCGAGGTAAAATCCTAACTAGGCATGGTGGGAAGAGAGCGAAGGGCAAAGGGCGAAGGGCGGTGATGCTCCAGCTCCAGCTTCAGCTTCAGCATCAACTACATGTTCGTGTTATTTTACCTTGCCTAGCCCGCCATGATTTTCTACGTATATCTATATATGATTGTATTTGTGTCCATGGGGATTCTTTGTGAGCTGCAGAGAATCTATTAAAGGCCACCAGAGGGAGCCAGTGCTCAATGCTCGTGCAGCAGCAGCAGCAGCAGAATCATATCATCAGCTACGAGTCCCTATATTCCAACCAAAAAATCCAGGGTTAAAGTAAAACCGGCTAGCTTCTTCTTATTCTTCTGCTTCTGCTTCTTCTTCCCCCAAAAATCATCATCCTCATTCTTATCGTCATCAGCCCACAGCTCTAGAGGTCCATGAAAGAGTAAAAGAGAGATGCCAACCAAAACCAAAAACCAACCCAACCTAACCCACCCGGTGTATCCTCGTGTATGTATGTATGTACCTATACCTACATCCGAATCAGAAGGGTGCGTTCATGGACCATCTAAATTGTCGTTGTCATTGAGTGTGTGTGTGAGTATGCTCGAGCTGTTTTATCTATGTATTTTTCGCGCACTCAGGCATAGATTACACTAAAACATAGATGAAAAGTTTTACAAGCTCCTTGGCTTGGCAAGAGCATTTATTTTTTAGGGGTGAAAGGGTGTTATCGTCAAACGTCACCCCTTGTGCCCTTAGTGCACCCTTAGCAATTCGAAAATCGGTCTACTACAATAACAAATCACTGGCAGGAGCAACAGCACAGCATACAACATACAGCACAGGATAGATGAAGGATTTTGGTACTCTGCATATCCAGACCCATAGCACAATCACACACACACACACACACAAATAGTTATCGTAGTATATGTGCAGGATAGCCCTGTCGCATACATTCACAGTTAGCTCGAGATGAACGAACGGAATACGATATGAACGACGTCGACGACGATGATGATGCCCGGGCTTTTGCTACTATATACAAAACGCTGGGCTCCACAGCTTCACTTGCTTTTTACTTGTTTTTGTTTTTTGTATGTTGGATTTGTTTGGTTTGTGTTGTATTTGTATTTATAATATTAGAGGAAAACGCAACGAGGCGACAGGGGGAGGGATGCCTAGGATATGCACGGATGTTGGATGTTGGAAAATACGATATACCTACGACTACGACGAGTAGGTACGCTTTGAATGAATATATTGGTGTGTTTGAGAACAGGGGTTCGCTACATCGACCGTTATTCGTAGTAGACGTTTAGGCGTCAACTAGTGCGCTTGGTGCGCTTTTATACGGTGGCCACATATTTTGAAGGACATCATCATCATTTTCTCTCCATTCAAGGAATAAAGCAATTTTCTTTCTATAGTACACACAGTACACACAGTAAAAGTGAGATATAGTACAAAAATAAAAATAAAATACAAATTTCAAATATTTTTTTTTTAAACCGAAAGACACATAATTTTAGGCTCAGTGTTTTTTAACTGATCCTCTAAGTTTTCTAGACAGAAAAATAACGTTTAAACCACTATTTTTTATCTGATTTTTAACGCAAAACTTAGTTTCGGGAAATTCGTTTTTTTTGTTTTAAGTTGGAAAAAAAATAAAAGTGAAAGAAAAATCCAATCGAACTTAGAAGTGATAAATCATATTTTTATATCCTTCGAAAATCCCTGTTTTTTGAATCATCATCAACTGTGTGAATTTTTAAAAATTCTATCTCTCGAAAAAATATATCTATCATCTCTTTAAGGACATCAACGTTTTCATCAAAATCATCATTTTCGCCGCATAGTATATGTACTGTACATATATCGACAACATCGACTCGTAGTCGAAATATGTATTTCAAAAATGTCCCCAAAAGGTAGGTGCATGCTAAAAATCGATGTTGTAATGTAAATGTTGTAAAAGTAAAAAATTAAACAAAAATAACTAAACTCCTATCGGGCTAAATGTTTATTAAATGTCTTTTTTTTCTCTCTCTCTCTCTCAAAATGTTTTTATAAGAAAATTACTTTTTTTTTTAAATTTAAGTTTTTCTTTTATATCTCAAAGTCTTGAAAAAAATATGTAAAATTATTAAAAAATAGTTTTAAAAAAGAAAAATCTACGCCTCCGTACATGCGTCGTCGTTGTCGTTATATTAGAAGATGGACCGCGCCCAAAAATTCGATCAGTTTTCGATAAAATTTTGTGTGTATACTATAAAATAAAATCAAATAAAATAAAAAAGAAAAGAAAAACGAATATACATATATAATATGTACCTACCTATACTACATGGAGAATGAGATGAAAATTTAATGTGTGTGTGCGCGCCTGCAGGACGCGAGATGACAAGAAACCGTTGGTTTTTTATCCTTTGTTTCCTGTTTTCTGCCATCCTAGGATGCGTGTGTTGGTGTTGGTGTGCGTAAATTTAAATTTATTTAGCTTTTTTTATTTTTGTAATTCTCTACTCATACTAAATATAAATTGCTATAGCTTTTATTATACGCGAAGGATATAATATTTATCTCTGCCTACCTACCTACATAGCTTTTCCTTTTTTTGTATATAAATGTGTGTACAATAAAATAATAAAAATCGACAAAATTTTAACTTTATTCAAATTAAAAAAAAAAAATTAAAAAAAAGAAGAAAAATGGATATGTAAGTGTTTTTTTGAATTTCAATTTTACTTAAGCATGTACATACATACATTTAAATAGATTATTTTTCTTCTTTATATATAAATAGTTTTTTTAATATGTATATATTTTTTTATGGATTTGAAATAAATCTAATAAAATTTATATAAGCACTTGTATATAAATCACATACCTTTTTTACTCCTACATAATAATAAAGGACTTCATATATCTACATATATTTGTATATAAACCAACATTTCTATAGATATATGTACATACATACTAGGTAATCTTAAAACATGAAAAGGGTGTGGCACTTTACATAACTATTGATGGTTTAAATTCTCTAACATTTTAAAATGAATCAATATATTTTATAATTTATCTTCAAGTTAAAATTTAATTTAAAATTTAAAAAACTGTATTTTTTGAATTATTTCTCTTAATCAAATATTAAAAAAATTTCCAATGCTGATTCAAGGCCATTTAGGATATGAACGAAGTTCATTAACACATCCTTCATTGTTACGAGAAAGTATGAAATAAGGGTATAAAGTTGAAAAAAAATTTCCTAGAATGCAAGATTTGAGCAAACTATAAAGTTAAATATTTGAAGAAAGCTTTAGGATTGGATTTTTAAAAATCAATATTAAATATTTTCGTTTCAAAAAATTCGTATATAAGTAAATATATTTTATTAAAATCTCAAGGGTCATTTTCGAAAAACGATTCACTAACTAAAATTCGATTTTTTTTTTTAAATCAGTTTCACATCTAGATTTTAATATTTGGTATACTTGAAAACGAATTGATCAATGAACTCACAGAATACGCTGGAAATATTACATATAGAAAAAGTAAAAATAATAAATGTTATATCAATAGATCGTTGAATAATTTAGTAAAAATTAGATCCTATTTTTTAAAACACCCGTCGAAAACCTTTAACTTAAATTTTTCAAAAAGAACAAAAAGAATTAAATTTTGTGCATTGTAGACCTTCAAAATTCAAATAGATCGGGGAAAAAATTGACAAAGTTAAATATTTAATAAAGTACTCCAATATTTAAAAAAGAATTGTATTTCTTTGGCACTTAAATTCGATTTGTAAATGTGAAATATCAAGTTCAATAAATGCGAGGTAATCGATTTTGGTAAAATTTATACTTTTTAAATATTTAAAAATCGACTTTATGCGAAAAATTGTAACAAATTAATAATAACATGAAAGCAATTTAAATTTGATATCAGGATTTTATTAGTTTGAATTTATTAAAATATTTTTTTCTAAAAACTTTAATAAATTTATAGTTTTGTCAAAGTCTTCAAATCAATTTAAGACTCAATCTAATAACTCTTAGTTTATCTCTGGTTTAGGAAAAAAATATTTAGAAACTTCAGCATTTGTTCAATTTCACTTAGAATCCGTGGTAAATTTCTTAGCAACCGGGAGGATTTTTTGGCATTCCATTCTGACACTCTATTAATAAATAATATTGACTGATTTGTAAGGTCTGACTTAAGAACATGTTTAAAACTTTTGCGATCTGGACTTGTTCGCGTCCATAAATGCATTTTCTAATTATTTATTATATCGCACAAAGAATTAAAGACATTGCTAAGCCGAGTTCTTAGTTTTCTAGACTCCCAAATTTTAGGGCCCAATAAATCGAAGTTTTACCTTAGGGTGAGATCTAAATGAGAGTTCCAACGATTGAGAACTTTATTAAGAAATAAGTTAGAACTTATTCTAGTACTAATTTTTCGATAAAAAACGAGATTAGATTAGAGATTAGACTTTTTCAAGAAATTGACTGATAAATTTTTAATCGACAACATTTTTAATTTATTTTCTATAAATCATTCTAAAAGAAACTTAGACATTTATAAGTATCGTCTATATTTATAGGTCCGTCTATAAACTGTTTGAGACATTTTCAGTTAAAGATTATTCTTAGATACGTTCAATTCAAGATTATTATGAAAATAATCGTTGCTTTATTATGGAAGAAACGCTCAAACATTAAAATCGTTTTATTTAACAGCTTTTAAATTATTAAAATGTCAAATTGAGAACAATATGGTAATAATTTAATATCAATCTATTAAACATTTTGCACCGTATTCTTTTTTCCTTGAATTCTTAGAAGATCATTTATTTTGCTAGAAGTATTTTTTTTAAGAAACAAAAGTAACAATATCCATATTACTTCAGCTAAATCTTGAATAAATTCTATTTCTAATCGCTGAAATATCTTTTTAAGCTTTTCAGTACATTTTCTAAATATAGTGTTTTTATTCCGCGCTAACAAATGAAGTCTAAGTATTTACAAATCTTGAAAAATTGATCTTCCCATAAATATTTTACAAAACATTCAATTAAATGGAATATTTTACTCAATATTTTGTATTTAAATAACAAACATATGACATTAAATTAAGTGAATTAGTCTACTTCCTGAATTGTCTGTACTAATTTATTACATAAATTGTTGCTGATCTTTACAAATTGAATTTAACGCATTCAGTACAGAGAATAATTTTTGTTATTTTGCTTTCTGTGCAATTATATTATTTTATTGAAAACCTATATTTCATCTTGAGGTAAAACGAGAGTTTTTTGGGAAAAATATTGGTTTGGATGAAAACGATAAAATAACAAAAAAAAATTAATTTAGAAAAGTCTAATCTAAGATTTAATTTGGATTGGATTGGATTGGAACTCAAATTAAAAATTAACAAAGTCAACGATAGTGGTAATACCGTTATCGAGAGATAGATTTGCTGTAGGATGCATTTTGTTTGTGCAAGAATTAATATTGTAAACAAAAATTATTGTTTATGTACAGTAAAAACAAAACAAATTACGATATTATTATATGTTAGTTTTATTTGTAATTATTATATGTATATTAGTCAAGTAATTTAACATTCAAACTTTTGACTCCTATTGTTATTCAGTTTAATGCACGTATTTTGTAAAAAACGGGATTGTCGGGATTTGACGGGATTTTAAAAAGCGGGATTGTAATTGATCGGGATTTTGAATAAGCGGGATTTTAAAAGACGGGATTTCAAAAAATCGGTATTTTAGCAGACAGGATTATAAAACTTTTTTTTTCGGGATTTTTTAAAAACGGGATTTTAAAAAGCGGGATTCCGATACGCTCCCATTTAATTTAGAATCAAACTACTTTGTACTAAGTTTTAGTAGGTGAGCTCGTGGGAAAGATTGGTTACTCATTTCTATTGCGATGAACATTTCAGTTTGTTAAAAGAATTCAGGATAACTCTCATTCCATTTTCTAAAACAATTACAATTTTACTTTAAATGAAAATAGATATGCATTCAAATGTTTAAATATTAAGTCTTTACTTAAGAAAATATAACTGAAAACTATGTTTACTGCAAAACTAAAGCTCTCAAATAATTCCGAATCTTAAGTTATTTGACCAGTTTAGATTTCTGAGAATTTTCACAGTCAGTTTGGCAAAGTAGAAGAATATAATATACATTCAATTTACTATTCAATCTTACCTAGCACTCAAATAAGCATTTTTGTTCTTACTTTTTAAATTGTGCGATAGAGAATTTTTGAGAAAGTAAATCATACAATTCTGTTCTCAGATTACTGACAACAAAAATGATACATTTTATTCATAATTCTAAGAATGCAGAAATCTCTTAGATCTTTGAAATATATACTGACCAACTCACAAAATTTGGTTTCGACGTTAAACAATTTAAAATCTGTTCAAGTAATAACGATTTTATTGACAGTTGATTCAATTTTTTTTAAATGTCAAATCAATACAATAAAATTTCCTCCCAGGCGCAATTTTTAGTAATCCTTCCAACACACAATTTGTCATTCATTCAAAAATTAAATTAAGGATTATTATTTGATTTTTACACATTCTGTAGTTGGCTCAACCATTTCTTCGACATAAGGTCTTTTTTTCAGAACTTTTACAACTGACTTGTTACTTGAAACTAGTGTAATTTTGTCTTGTAGTTTTATTTTAGAAGTTTATTAGTTTAGTAGTTTTACGAAAAATATTATCTATCAACAAACACAAAATTAAAGTCAAAGTTTGAACGACTAAAAATTAAAGATAAATGAAAACATTGCGCGAATTCTCTTTTAATTCTAATACAAAGCAGAAATTTAAATTCTTTGGTAATAATTAAAACTGTTATTTAAAAACTTTGGAAAGTATAGAATAAAAGATGTAGGTGTAGCTTTTTTCTATTTAGATATTCGAGATCAATTCAGTATTATTTATGTTTATTAATTTAATCCAACAAAAAAACTGTAAAATTAATTTTTCTAATAAAAATTACCAAATGTTACCAACAATATTTTTAATACACAATTAAAAACGTTTAAATTCAATAATACATAAGTTTTAACGAACCACTTAAGTGTTTTTATAAGTTTTTTTGTAAGTTTGTATAAGTTAAGAAGATAATTTTGATATGTTACCATCTTTAAACATTTTTAGAAAGTTGGCATCACAAAATTGCAATTTTAATTTTTGATATTTTGACTCCTGAGTTTCTGACATCACGAATTAATAAGTTCGTTTCCTGGATTTAGGATTGTTTGCAATGTTTTTTCATTTATCGTTACTTTTTAGACGTGTTGAAATGTAGAAGTTTTTATTATGATTATGATTAACAAAATTCCAACAAATAAAATACTAACCCTTAAAAAAATGTTCTTTAAAATGTTGGGATAATATTGTTCTTCTTTTTTTGTTTTTTTTTTTTTTATTAGAAAATCAGTATTTTACCAATTTTGTATAATGTGCTCTTTTTGAAAGTACCAACTTATTAATAATACGAGTATAAGATTTAAAAATTGTAATTCGATGGTCGCACTTTTTCTGGAATTGGATTAAAAAATCAAAGATATATATATATTAGAATCAAATGAGTCTTATAGCTAACTTACCAATAAGAATTCTCATCAGCTTCATTTCTGATTGTTTGATTTTTTTTTCTTTCAATCAATTGGAACATTGCATTTAATAATTTCTTGAAAATTAGTATTTCGAACAAATAAACTGTGCCATAAAAACTAAAAATTACCTTAACTACTACTAATTTCCTCGTTAAGTTTACATTTTTATTTTTAAAGTACAGTATTGTACGGATATAAGAAAAACTCGTTTAGCAGAAACACAATCAAAAACAAAAACTTAGAAAAAATTTCTTCGATTTTCCGACTTTCGTGTTTTCATTTGGTACTGTACCTAGTGAGAGATGTGATGAGTGATTATGATTTAGGATTTTCGATGATACATTCAAATTAAACTTTAACAATAAACTAGAAAACTTGACACATTCAAAATTATTTCGACAAAGTGTAAAAAGTGCGATAGATTTTGGATTGAAGTCATAAAAGAAGTACAGTACTTAAGAGTTATAAGTCTTAACTTAAGACTTATAAGAAAAAAACTCTTTACAATCATAAAAATTTCTACTTTATAAATTTAAATCGTCCATTTATAAAACAAAACATCCACTTTTAAGAAAACTATCGATACAAGAAACATTTCTCAAACTACGAGCATAGTTTTCATTTTCATATAAAGTTTCTAATATTATAAAACTTTTTAGTTCATTTTTTTTTTTAAGTTTCTTACATGTTGGATACTTTACTACATTTCAGTGTTTTCAAATTTTTCTTGATTTATTATATAAGAAATCAAATGCGAATTTAAATTTCTTTCAATGGAAATAACTAGTTTTACTAAAGATTCTGCCCAGATAGTGAATAAGGGAAGATTTCTTAAAAATACAGAAAGTTTTATGTGGTAGACATTCATTAGTTTTTCTGGTAATTCGATAGGAATTAGGGAAGATTTCTTTCTTATTCCAATGAAAATCACACTACTAACATACAAATTCTAACATTCGGAATAATTGAATTTTTGTCGAAGATTTTTTTACAGCATTATTCATTTAAAGTGTTTTCGAAATTATTCAATCGTTATTAAACTTAATAGCAATGTGATTCAGGTCCAAACGGATCACCGATTGCCAAAATTTTGGGATTTCTATAAAGACTTGTTTTTATTAATTTTAGAATCACCTTTCGAGTTTTGATAAAATTTATTGTTAGAACAGTTCCTTATTATCAAAAATATTTCATATTTCTACAATTTTGGAAACAAACTTTATTCAATTTTTTTTGTATTTCATTTGAAAAAGAATTGAGTTAATTTTTAGCTGTCAAGAAAGTTATTAGGTAAATAATAAATATTTTTTGAACACAACATGTAAAATACTAAGGGTCAACAAATTAGAATTCTAAATAAAAGTGTCACCCACACAATTATGAAGAAGATTTTAGTTTTAATCTTAGTCGAAAACACTCAATGAATTTTGATAAAAAGGCTTCAGAACTACCAGAAACTAAGTCATACAAATTTATATTCGAGTATCGAGTTTCCTTTTTTTTGGAGTTAGCTTTATTCAGCAGTTAAATGAATTACAAAAATCGAAGTACCAACCAAATAACAAATAAAGGCATTCAAAAGAACCTACTTCTCTTATTAGTTTTGTACCTTCTACGAGAAGTTTTTGTAATCTGTCCGATTTTTTATATTGAAAACTTTAAAAGGTCTGGACGTTAGAATATAAATCAAAGATTTACTTGCGTGATACCTTCTTTCGTCGACTATTTCTTAAGAACCGACAGAGATATCAACTTCAAGTATTGAAACAGGTAATCAAATCAAAAGCTTCAGAAAGGAATTTTAAAATAAATTTAGTGGCCGGTTTAAAAAAAAATTGCTGTCTCCATATATTTCTCGAACCAATAACGCATTTTAAATACATTGTGACGTGATATCAAATTGGTAAAAAATCGAGTAATTTCAAGAAACTGTTTTTAATTTTAGAAATTAAAAAAAAAAAACTGGAACAAAATATTTGTCACCTAGAATATTTTACAGACAAAAAATAATATAACCTTTAAAATAACGTTTCTGACATCTGGTCAAATTCTTGGCAAAATCGAAGTGTCGTTTTTTACAAAGAAATAAAAACCCAAAAGAAAAAATATTACTAAAAGTTGTTAAAAATTAATTTTCGAACCGAACATCTTGGCAACAATTAAAAATATTGGTTCAAAATTAATTATTTCTTATAAAAAATATTACTTTACCATTTAGTTAAAATCCACGTGATAAGTTTCTTATAAAAAATAAAAATCAACAAAGTTGGTAACAACTGATTTTCTATTCGAATATCTCGAAAACAAAATAAGGCCTTGACTTTAAAACTATTTCATTCTATACAAAAAATTGTTGTTAACGTAATATAATTTTCTTCAAAACTCCATTTAGCATTTTCAAAACTTTCAAAAAATGCTACTAAAATTGAAAAAAAATTGGTGTTCGACTAAAAATGTGTGGAACAGAAATAGATATTGAAATCAAACTTATATTGTCATATTCAAAATATTGTTACTAATATTTAGTTAATTTTTTTTTTTTAAATTCAATTGATAACTTTTTTTACGAAACATAAAAAACTACAAAAACAACAAAAAAAACTGATAAAATTGGTCTTGGACTCAAGTATCTTGAGAACAAAGAAAGGTGTTGACTTCAGACTTTTCTTATTTTTCACTAAATGTTGTTATCAGTGCCTATATTATAAAACTTTTAGAAATATCGACAGACGGACACAAATGGGAATTTATCAATTTGGGTCGCATCCCTGAGTCTTATTAATTTTATATTCACATAAACCTAATTAAATCTCACGAACTATCTACCATCTACCTAAAAATATTTCTAGATGAATTCCCATACACATAAAGCTAATGTAATAATCTGATAGGTAAAAAATATATAGATACCTTTTATCATAGGTATGTGTGAAAGTATAATTCATTAAAATATGAAAATAAAAAATGAATTATTGTCACCGGCAGATGATGATGAAGCGTTCCTATAAATAATTACACGAACAAATAACACAATACGAGTAAGAATACAAGATTGCATTGTTGCATTCATATAATTAAAATCTTTGTGCAGGGATTTTTATGTTTAAGTTCACCTGGGAAAAAGAGAGGTATCATAAACATAATAAAGGAATGGAAACAATCATAATAGGTAGTATATCACACAAGGATACATGTCCCATAAGCCATAAGAAGAAATGAAGACCAACAACCCCTATTTTGATACAACACACAAAAGCAGTGTGAAAAAAGGACACACATTGCAAGGGATAAAAACAAGAAGAACCGCATGTGTTCCTCTGCCTCTAGATCCTTTAGTACTAGCCTATGCGCCTAACTACCTACATACCTCTCCCCGTGCCCATGCCCGTTTCCCGTCACCGTCCCCCTGCTGACAACACCAAAAAAAAAGAAATATTGTGAGAAATGAAACGCAAATGCATTACGAAATTACCGACATCCTTTCATTAATTGTGACGTAAGTTGCACCATGTCCCCGATAATTTTCATTAAAGGACTCTGTTTTATTTTCTTGATGCAAACAGGGAATCCTGATGATGACTTTTCGTATTTTGCTTTGCTTTTCTTGTTATAGTCTCCATCTCGCAATCCTGAATCCTTATGCAGTACATATACATAAATATGAACCTATAGATATAATATGTTTTATGGTAATCATAGCTACGAGTATGTAGAGCCTATATAGAGTAGATTTGAGAAGCGAGAGATTGAAGAAAAAAAGACTTCAAAATTGCATATGTGTTCGTGCATCACTGTACCGAACGTATACAACCCTCTGTGATTATGAGTTTATGACTCACCTAAAAAGGGGTGGTGTGATTCAGGATGAATCTTTCATCACATTGTTTTAGTTTTGTTTTTTGTTTTTGTTTTAATGTTTCTTTTGTAAACATATTTTTGTTAAGAACACAACAACTTGCAGTTTATTATGTGGGAAAAAATGGGGACATCCCTGTATACATATTTTAATAAATGTAAAAACATTTATAAGCAAGTGTATTTCACGTCTATGTATGAGTATGGGCAAATAAAAAATAAAAATATTTTAAGTATGTTTGTGTTTGGGCAGAGATGAGGGGAATACCAACACAAGATGATTTTTTTTGTATTCTTCTTTGCCCCGAAGAATAATGAGTCATCTTAAAAAATCGATTTTTGAAAAAATCAAGATAAAAATAGCTTTAAGCAGGTTGTTGCTTTGCAAATTAACTGAAAATTCTTCTATATGGCTACTTAAAGTATAAATACTCTTACGAGTACAAGAGCTAAAACCGTAAATTTAAAATAATGTCTATGGAACTTTAATAAAAATCGATTTTAAATACTTAAAGTATCTGCTAATATTTATTTAAACTAGAAATTTTACAAAATTCATAAATTTATAATTTCTTACAAAATCTTGTTTGAAATTAAAAAAAAATGTTAGGTACTTTGCCCACTTATATAAAGTTCTTAATAAGACTTATTTTACCTGTCATTTATAGACAAATTTAACTTTGTTGAAACTAACATTTTTGTCAGTAAGTTTAACTGTAGAAATTTGACGTATTTCTATAAATGACAGTTTTTGTCTAGTTTATAATTATTATCCACCGATCAGAGAAAAGCCCAATTTTGAGAACTTACTTTCAATGTTGTGCGCACAATTGTTTACTATATAAAACAAAATCAATTTTTTGACAGCTAACGTCACAAATAAAAGTGATTTAGACCTGTAGTGGACTGAATTCAAAAAGGACAGTTGAACCCAGCTAAAAAGTAATCGCTAGCTACTTTATTATTGTAGATAAACAAAATTTGACAATGAGTATGCAGGCCAAACTGCGTAAAATGATTTGTCCGAAAAAAAGATCTGTTTAATTCAATAGTTCTGTGTGTCTTATAAAAACTGGTAAAATATATTATTTACAACTATGTATGTCAAAAATTCAATACAAATTTGCTTATGTTTGTAAAAGCTGCCAGCATAGTTATTATGACGCTACATGCTTACAGATAAAGTCCTACGTTTTTTATCAATTTTTTTTTTAATTTTTGAAGTAAAAACTTAAATCGATTTGAAATCCTTCGTATTTGAGTTTTCCTACTGCAAAAATAACAGTATTTAACATTTGAATTTTTTTAATTTTAAATTGACAATAAAGTTGAAAAAGACTTAAAGGATATTTATTTATTTTTTGTTAATTTAAAAAGCTTTTAAACTCGATTGATGTGCTCTTACATCTCACTGAAAATCTGATTCTTCCTTACAATTCTTGAAACCTCTATTTTCTAATTTAAGTAAACTAAATTTATCAAAAATCATCTAAACATTATGATTAAATCATTATTGATTATTTGTTGCTCCAAAAAACATATTCAACTGAAGAACATACAATATTTTTTAAAGCAAGCGTAAGTGCGTTTGACAGTGACAGCAGTTACCTTACAATTTACAGCCTGTTTAAATTGCTAAGATAGCTTAAAGTTGATAGAGATATATTTTAAATATACTCCTTTATGTTTTTTTTTATCTTTCTATAAATTTCAGGAAATTACCGAAATACAGAAAGTTCAGAATTGAAACCGGATTAATTGAGTTACTTAACAAAAATGAAGAAAAGTTATGTAAGTTGGGGTTTGATCGTTAACTTTCTAAAACTGCAAATTCCCATTGTTCTATTCCCGAGTTTTATAAAATTGTTTAATGTTTAGATACTGAAATAACATCCGAGTCTTACAAAAGTTTAATTTACAAAATTTTGAATGTTATTTTAGAAGCATTTTGGAAAATCTGAAATACTAGCTATTAATGCTTGCAAATATCTGCAACTGAAAAGTTGGGAACATTATGTACATACTTTTCGTCAAAAACATTATTTTATTTTAAAACAACCTATGTAAATCTTCAATAAGTCAAGGTTTTATTCCATACAAACAAAAATCGAACTCAATATTTTATTTGGAGCCTAAACTTCGATTATTAAGGAAATTGAAAACGATTATCCCAATGTCTATCTGAACGCCTATTTATTTAGACAATTTGACACTGAATTTCTCGTCTGTTCTCTTATCAAAATATTTGTAAATGAGACAAGATAATATAATAACAAATTAATTTTACTTACCAGAAAACCGCTAAGTTCCTAGACGCAGGCTAGGTCCAGGCTCAGTTATAAATATTTAGGTACATACGAGTATTAGACTGTAAGAGGAGGGAGTTACATTACTCTATTTTAACGAAACCTATATATAGCAAAGCCTCACTAGATCTAGTCTCATGACCAAACCATTTTCATCCCTTCTTTAAAAAAATATTTCAAAACTGTTAATAAAATTTCCTTCCATGTACATAGAAGGTGTAGGATGTTTAAAAGACTTATTTATGTTCTGTTAAGAAAACCTTTTAAATTAAAATCAATGGTAACAAATTTTAAAGAAATTATTGTTAAGGGTTTAACATTTTACGAAGTAGCGACTTCTTAAATATTTAGCAATTTACTATAGCAACTCCAAAATTGTATACCTTTCTTTTTACTAACTAGTAAATTGCTTATTCTATTCTATTAAAAAAAAGAGGCTGGGATGCGACCCACACTGATAACTTCCCATCCCGTCTGTCGATTTGTCTTGCTTAAAAGTTTGTCTATATGTATCAATTTTTACCAAATTTGCGTACTATTTTGTGTAGATTTTATTTTTTTATGAAAAAACGGACTCTTGAATTTTTATTAAAAAAATTACTGAATATCAGAAACAATATTTTCTGTGAAATAAAATAAGTTTGAAGCCAATATTTGTAATTTTTGAAAAGCTGTTTGAGTCGAAAGTAAATTTTTACCAAGTTTTAGTATTGTTTTTTTGTTAGGTTTTTATTTTTTGTAAAAAACCTGTCAATTAGATTTTTCTCAAAATTTTACTGAATGTTGACAACAATATCTCAAAGTTTTAAAAAGATATTTGAGTCGAAAAACAATTTTTACCAACTTTTATTAATTTTTTTTGTTTAGGTTTTTATTTTTTGTAAAAAAAACTGTCAATTCGATTTTTCTCAAAATTTTATGGAATGTTGAAATAAATATTTCTTATAAGTTAAAATTAGTCAGAAGCCGTTATCTCAAATTTTTGAAAAGATATTTGAGTCGAAAATCAATTTTTACCAACTTTTTTTAATTTTTTTTTTCGGTTTTTAATTTTTTGTAAGAAACCTGTCAATTCGATTTATTTCAAAATTTTACTGAATATTGACAACAATATTTTTGAAAGATAAAAGTAGTTTAAAGCCAAAAACTCAAAGTTTTGAAAAGATATTTGAGTCGAAAATCAATTTTTACCAACTTTTATTAATTTTTTTTTAGGTTTTTATTTTTTGTAAAAAAAACTGTCAATTCGATTTTTCTCAAAATTTTATCAGATGTCAAAAACATTATTCTTCATTGCACAAAATTGTTTTGGAGATGAAATCATATTTTAGTCGTAAAATTTTCGAGGTGACAAATTTTTTTTTCAGTTTTTTTGATTTATAAAAAAAACCGTTAATTGGATTTTTTTCCAAAAATATAATTGTTTTGTATCACGTTACAATATATAATATAAAATTTAATTCAAGTCTCTAGCGTCATTGGTTCATGAGATATTTAGGGTTAACCAAAATTTTCACCTTTTTTTAAACTGCTATGGTAAAAAAACCACGCACGCAATTTTCTTGAGAGCCCTTTCTGCATCTTTCTGCCTTATTATCTGTATAACAAAATTTATTTGAAGTCGATATCTCTTCTGGTTCTTGAGCTATGGAGGACGAAAAAAACGTCGCGAACGTACGGACGTACGTACACACGCACGCACAGACATCTTTCTAAAAATCTTTTATTTCGACTCTAGGGACCTTGAAACGTCGAGAAATGTCAAAATTTTCAATTTGTCAAATCGGACCCATTACAATAACTTCCTATGGGAAGTTAAAAAGGTCATCTGAACATTTATAAACAGTGACAGTTGGCGAAAATCAACAAAGCACAAAAACATAAACGGATCTACATATTGATTGCAAATGTCAGATAACTCAGGCAAGGCACTCGTTTATCGTTTATTGATTAAGTAACGAAGCAATTTCTTTTGAAAAGTAATTTCTATATACATATGTACATAAATAGTATGTTTACCCAAATGTAAATCCTCAAGTTTCAATAAAAAGTTTATTTACCAACATCAGCCAGATATACATTTTCCAAAAAAATGCAGTGTTATACATGTATGTACGTTTAATTCCAGTGGAACTGCTAGCCCAAAGTTTGTAGTTGGGTTTTGAATGTTACATTGTCGAACCTTTACCTAGAGTAAATTTCACCATCATCGTCCAGCTATTTGAAGGGATTTACTCGGGACTTAAAACATCGCACTTTTCTGCACAAATTCGAGTCTTCAAATAGTTCCAAAAACATTTTATTAAATTAAAACAAAACAATTGTAGCTCACGAACTACTACAAAAATCTACTTTTTAAAATAAAATTAACAGAACATTTTTTCTAGAATAATGACAGATGCCATATGGATTTAGCAAATTTCTATAAGTTAAAGTAACCATTCTGTGATTTTAACTTAAGCTAAATGTTAAGAGATAATAAGATGTAAAATCGGTTAAAATTACCTTAGTAAATTGCGGAAAATGGCCTTCAAATTTTTGCGCCAATATATTTTATACGTATTTTTCTAAGAATTTTCGATGAAAAATTCTTAAAGACTTTTGAGATATTATTTGGCAAAAATTATTCTGTCAAGGTACTAACATTTCTTTGTGAAAAGATGTAGAAAGAACTTATAAACAAATTAAGTGGGTGTTTTTTTACTATAAAAAAGTGACAAATTTAGTTGACACCAAATATGTATATCACGATCCATAACGCTAACAACTTTAGTTAAATTTTATATTATAAAATGTGCCGTGATACCAAACTAGTATAATTTTGAAAAAAAAAATCGATTAAAGTTTTTTTTTTTTTTAATATTTGTCAGCAAATTTTACTAAAAAAAAAGATTTTGCCTCCAAGATAATTGTATGCAACAAAGACTGGCGTTTTCGACATCATTTAAAATTTTGAGAAAAATCAATTTGACAGTTTTTTTCACTAAAAATAAAAATAAAAAAAAAACATTACTAAAAGTTATTAAAAATTTATTTTCGACTCGAATATCTTTGCAAAAATTAAGGTTATTGGCTTCAAACTTATTTCATCTTATAGAAAATATTGTTTTCGACATTCAGTAAATTTTTTGTAAAAATCCAAGTCAGTTTTTCAAAAAAATTAAAATCTTCAAAAAAATACTACACAAAATTGGTAAAAATTGATGTTCGATATCACGTGATAAATTAAGGTATTGACTTCAAAATGATTTAATTCTGTGCTAAATTTTGTCGTTAATGGACGATAATGGTCTTAGAAAAATCTAATTAGAATTTTTTGTAGGTACCTATATAAATAAAAACTTTTAAAAGAATGCTACAAAAGTTTAAACAATTGGTTTTCGACTTAAAATCTCGTTAAAAAAACAGATTTTGAAATCAAACTTATTTTATCATATGTAGAATATTGTTGTTAACTTTTAGTTAATTTTTAAGAAAAACCCAACTGACATCTTTTTTTTTACTAAGAAACGAAAACCTATGAAATTAACTAAAAAGCGATCGAAAATGGTTTTCGACTTAAGTATCTTCAGAAAAAAGAAAGGTAATGAATTTAAACTTTTTTAATTTTATACAAAATGTGTTTATTAATCTTTTGTAAAAGTTTTAGTAATATGAAAAGAGAGGCGCAAATAGGAACTTTTCAGTGTGGGTCGCATTCTTTAGCCTCTTTTATTATTTTTAACTATGCAGTTTCTAAAAAATAAAATTCCTTAATACCAATATTTGAAAAATACATATATAAAATAGTTTTAAAAATCAAAATTCAAATTGGTTTTCCTTCTTGATGACCAAAGTATGTTTTTTCTTTTATCATATTAGATCTCATATGTAAAATAGAAAGAAATAAGCATTAGGTAAGGATAGGTACCTAAATCTAACCTACATACCTTTTCCTTTGTAAAATTCTATAGGTATATATCCCAACCCACAAAATCTATAATCCCCATATTGAATTTCATCCCCCCGTAAAAAAATAAATACCTACCTACCTACATTATGTATGTATATTTTCCTACTAACATAATGAAATAATATAAAAGGATGACAAATCGTTCAGGAAAAAAAAATATTAATCAAATCCCAAAAAATGTCTTTAAATTGTGAATCATATTGCATCCTGCACCCTCTCCCTTCCTCTATATAATGCGACATATGTCTCTGACGGTAAAAATATGTAGGTAGACCACTTACCTTCAAATGTACATAGATATGTACAATAAAAATATCTCAGCCAAAAAATAACACAGATTTAAAATTCACATTTCGATTTCACAATAATTTCGATATGGCCACGACACGATCCACATCCCTACAAAGAATTCGTCCTTTTTGTTTTTGTTTCATTTCAACGGCTACGACGACGACTACGATAGCGACTGCGAGCGACTATGATCTCACGTGCCACTCAAACAAAAATCCAGGTTTCATGCTTCCAGGATTCAGTCAGATTCACATTCAGTAGTAATTCAGGACTTTTGTTCAATGCACGTTGTGTGTCTGTGTAACTAATATGAAGTCATAAATGTAACACAATTACCACCCCTCTGGTGTTGGCTCTCTGCTCCTGCAAGCTGCACTTACTTACAAGACAACAACAACAACAACAACAAGGACGACAACAAAAGTGTAATGCCGCCAGCGGCGATAAATGTGTTATAGAGGGTCGTACTACGTTGACGTTCAGGCAATTTAGTAGCGGCGCGAAGCGGTGCGGTGTGCGTATGCCTGTTTTCATTCTATTCTCTTTTATTTTTGCACCCGTTTTTGTGTGTCCTTATCCATATTCGCCATGATTATGTGTTTTCGGTTTTTTGAAATATCAGCCAAGGAGGCGGCAGCTGCAATCCTTAAAAATTGCTACTATACGGTACAATAAGGATACGGAAAACGGAACGGAACGACCAAAGCAGAAACAGAAACAGAACTTCTCGTCCTGATGGTTGTCTTGGTCCTGTGTCTTGTTTTTGTTCTCTTTCAGTTCAATTTAAAAAACGTAACGTCACCTCTCAGTCTCCTCAGCAGCTCAAGGTTCTTTGACGTATACCGGTATTCGGTTCGGTATTGTGTGTCCTGTGTGAAGTGAGTGTAGTGTATTCTCCTTAGAAGTAAGTTAATGTCTTGTTGTGTCTAGCTTCCCCTCTGCGATGTGTTGTGTGTGCCAAGGACTTCTGAAGGCAATAACCCCTGATTTGTGTCCAGAGTTCATGTGAAAAATATGCAGTTCGAGTTCGATCAGTTAGTTCATTGTTCATTGTTCATTCTTCGTTCTATTCTACTTCTATCTACGTCAATTTCAGTCGTCTTCGTCCTGCAGTCCTGCAGACAAAACAGAAACAGATGATGTTCTTGCGAGGATTTGGAGCAGGAGAGAATTCTTTATGGCACCATCATTCATTGATATTGCTTCTGCTTCTTTTTGTGTACGTTTCAATTGTCAGGACCCGGGAATTATTTACTGTTATCAATTTCGTGACCATGAAATTCACATCACGTCAAAAATAAAATAAAATAAATAAACAACAACAAATATTCTGAATATCCTTTTTGTAGCCTAATACAATATGTGTCGGTGTAAATGTATAAGTGAATTAAGTGTGTGTGATTAATTGTGTAGGTATATGTATATATTTAGTGAAGTGGAAAGTGATCCTGATCAGCTGATACTTGATTCGGGATATATATGTGCAATTTTGTCAGTTGATTGAAGTCCCTCGAGTAGTCAATTACTTACTCCGTTTTTCTCCTGGTATCCACTGTAGGCCTATATGTATATTTGTCATAAGGCACGCGGTGAATGCCAAGAGCGAACGAAATACACCAAACGACAATAAATTTTTGTTAAAGTGATCCAAGGAAACATTAAGTGAACTAACTAGTTAAGTGAGAGTTAAAGTCAAAGTGATCGTGTTGTAATAAGGATTAAAAAAATGTTGCTAAACACCTATTTTATTGGAAATGTGTCATCGATTTGGAAGTGATTTTGTAACATTTTGATACAAATTGTAGTGCACTGTAGTTGGGGTTTGAAAACAAAAGTGTTTGGCTTCGAGAAGTTCTAGTTTAATTTTTGTTTTGTTTTACTCCAAAAGAACGGTTCATTGTCCTAAGGGGTGAAAATAACACTACACTAAGTATACACACCGATGTATTCACAGGATTACAGAAGAAAAACTTAATATTTAAATATTAAATTCTAGACATTTTGCAAATGGCGCATAATCCTATATTTTGACATTTAATATTTTAAAAGACCCACAAAGCTTGAGGTTTTCGTAAGTTAAACTCTACCAGGTTTCTATATTCTTGTGTTTTGTGAAAAAAGACCGTTAAAAAAAATCAAAACAAAGGTTTTTTTTTCAGTTCGAATTCAAGTGCGTTTTTTCGGAAACCCTTTTTTTTTAAGTACGTTCAGTAAACCACCAAACAAAAAGTTGGTTTAGAGCTACTCCGAGATAATTGGCCAGTTTATATTTATAAAATATCCGAGATTTTATTTTCAGAAATATTAACAAAACTGAGCATACAAATTTATCACTTGCTGTCAGAAATCTGACAATTAATTTTTAATGATTCGATTTGCAAAGAATTCTCTTTGCAAATTAAAAAAGAAATGCAAAGCTAGTTTGATTGCTAGGGGAGAATGAATCGTGAATTGTGTTTATATTTCAATCTACTGCTCTGTCAATGTGGTTGAGAAAATTTTCAGAATTCTTATTAATATAAACTGGCCAAAAACGTTGCTCTAGGGATTTATAACACCGACAAAATTTAATTTGGCAAAACAAATGGATGTACTTATGTATAAACTTAACGTTAGTATAAATAAGGTTTACTAATAGAAACAACTTTGAACTATATTTGTGAACGCATCCTTTTAATAATCATCGAAGTGTCAGTGTCAATTTGCATCAGGGTATCATTGGGATCTGGTGACCGCAACTTTAAGACCGTTAACAAATTTCGTACACAATTCTAGCCCTAAAAGACAGACAATAACAATGTTATTAAAAAGTTTTAGTGTACATATTCGTTGGGGTTGGTCGAAATATGTATTAAAAATATCACTGCCGTTCCAGTCAATTTAATTCAGGTTCCTCCTTTCACAAAAACCAATAGGTATATTTCTTCCGTTTCAACCCAGTTTAACATACATATGTAAGTATATGGGTTGTTCAATCGTGGGAAAGGATAAAATTGTAAACATTTTTCAGCTGCTGTCACACTCGTAAATACACCAACAAGAAAGAACACCTACTAACAAAATTACTGAAAAAGCTTTGTTCAAATTGTTTTGAAATCTAGTTTCACCAATAGAAATAAATTGAGTTACTACTGCATTTTTGACACTTTATCTATTTGACAGTTAATGAAGTTATATTTTATATTTTATATTTATTTAAGAAGGAACCTTTCTTTCAGAAAGTTTTTCTTCTTCATCTTCGTCTGAATATAAATCAATTCCCTTCTTTTTCACTGAAATTGAGTAATCTAATATTTCTTCGTTGTTGTGACTTTTTGTCTATCATATTATCAACGAGAGTATTAACAATCGGCCCTATGGAGGCATCCTTTTGGAAAGGAAATTTCTTCGATTTCATGCGATTCGGAGGATTTTTGCTAAAAGGTATTCTTCCGAACAGCTGCTCGGAATGTTTCTCCTACATTTTTGTAACGCACCCCGACCCCCGGCGAATTGTTTTGTTATTTAACCAAGATGGTTTTTTGAAATTGTGAAATTGTTTTTCTGGGTTTTTTCAACACAATTTCTTTGCAGAATAATAAATATTTTTAATAAAGTGTTTGAAAAATCTAAGAAACTAAAAAAAGTCGTCGCAATTTTCTTGTAAGCACTTGACGCATTTTGTGATTTTTTTTTTCGATTATAAAATGGAACTTCAACATCCATCGAAGAATGCGCTGCTGAAAGTTTTTCATTCCAAATCCAAACTGATACCGTTCTAGGACCAAATATCTAGTTTGAATGTCTTACGTTATAATCAAAAATCCTATTTTTATCACATAGAATTCTATGTTATGGGGTCGCAAATTTTTGTCTTCTATAAATCCATCCTTAAAAATAACTTCTGTTATTTTGACATTATGTTCATGGAATGTAATATCTAACAACAAATACAAAGGAAATTAGACAAGGGAACAAGGAAATATTGACATATTAGTTTTTTTTTCAGGCCTTGGTTTTCTTTTGCTGCTTTCAGATTTTAATTTTTTCAACAAAAAATTTTATCCTGGGTATGTTTATAAAATTAGTAGCTATTAAATTTTTGTTTATACTTCACTACAATTGTAAAACATTGTGTTTTTTTACTTAACGCATTTCCAGTCGAATTCTCATGATGTAATATTTTTGTATTCCACAATTTAAGTTAACATTCACTTTTTCAATCCGAAAAAGTTTATTAGAAGTAGAAAAAATTAATTTGTAAATAAAATGTAAAAGTATATTTCAAAATAAATAAACGTTTCTCTAATTTCAGTTTATATTTTACCACGAAAATCGATGAGTCTTAGAAAAACAACTTGGAATTTTGTTCAACCAATATTTTTACAATTATGCTTTTGTTAAAAAAAAAGAAATACATTTGTTTTACTATATACATACATCATACAAAAATGAAAGAAGCTAGTGTCGTAGTTTGCGGGCAAATCATTCTGATATAATAAAAAATGCCAAAAATACTCTGAATCCACCCGCAACTTATTAAACGGATTATGTAATCGGCAAGAATTTGTATTGTTTTGCAGAGCAAATGTCCTTAATAATCATCCATAAGCTGCTGCAAATTTTTAAGGATTACAATTTTTATAAAACAGACAAATTACTATTTTCTTACAATCATTCAAGTTCAATTATTGTTTGAATGGCTTGTATTATAGGCTCTATGTCTTCAAATTAGTATTTTAATAAATACTACCATATTTGTTTATAAGTTTTTTTTTTGTTTTTGAAGAAGAATTATACTTCAGTTTTCCCATTTGCAATATTAATAAAAAAAGGATATTATAAGATTTATGCCCAATTTCATAAACAACTTTTATACATTAAAAAGGATTTTAAACTGTAAAATGCGATATTTTGGTTTCACCAAGCGTTTTTAAAGTAAACAAGCTTTAAAACACCTTTTAAAACTAAATGCCCATTTTTGGCTCATTAAATTTCAAAAGTGTCATTAAAAAATGAATATGACAGATTGACAGCTGATGTATTGTAAAATTTGTATTCTCAATGTTTGGAGATACAGAATGAATAGGTAAACAAATTCGACATTGCATTTATAATATTATTTTTATGATTTTAATTTTTAATTAGAATATTAGATTGGTCATCTTCATCTGACGAAAAAGAACAACATAAAGTTTTCGCCGCTCAAGAGTATTCCGCGTTCACAAAAATCCATTTTCATATTTTATTTTTGAACGACACACGATTTTTGATTTTGAAGAAGTTCACACTGTTGTATTTTGTGATTCTTGTCATTTATTTCAACATATAATGCTTTCTCATTTTTTCTGACACAATTCGCTTAATAAAAAGAAAAAAGGGGTTTTATTTTTACAGGGTTGTGAAGAGAACTCTATTTTAACAAAAATATCCCTGAAATTTCCCATTTCAAGCTTGGTGAAACTGAAAAAATTTAAAGGCCTAATAAAATTTAAAAAGCTTTTAGATAAAAGTGCCTTTAGTGTTTGTTTATGAAATCGGACATTAACTCTAATAAATTTAAATTAAAAAATATTTTATTTTATTTTATTTGATTGTGAAAAAAACTATGAAACTCTTTAAATTTAAGAACATATCAGTACTTAAGGTTTTGTTGGTTGGGATTGGATTGTTCTTGAACACAAAACGAACTAAACGGATTGGTCCGAGGACTAAATGCGAGAATGAATATGGTTTTGCATAATTCAACTTACATAGGTAAACATTGTAATTGAGTATTTTTGGTTTTGATTTCGATAAATTTTATGCTGTTAAAAAGTCATAAACGATTTTAGGTAATGTATTTTTAATAATAGGGATTACAATGCATTAAACAATATACAATTTTAAAACTATACAAAAAATTATATTGCTCCAATGTTTTCCAAAAAATATTTTTTTTTGTAACTGAAATAATTTTAAAAAAAACTGTCAAATTTTGTATGAGAATTGGATAAAATATTCCAAGGATAAATTAACTAATTCAATAGACATTGTCACACTAAGAATTAAAAGTGTTCAGAAACATGATACATTTGATATCTTAAGGAACTTACAAAAAACTCTGATCGTGTTACGTAAATATGGCATCGAATTTAACGGGCCAGTATAAAATAGTCTGTGAATTCTTTATCGAATATATTTTTTGCATTAAAATAGTTGGAATTGGAAGTCGGTTAAAATGAGATTTAAGCTATAACTCACACTTTTAGTTTTTCATTCTTGATTCAATTCATTTTTATTTTTATTCGTTGACCTACTGTTCACTTAGGGCAATCTTCACCAAACCGAAAGTAAACGAAAGGAGGCTGGGATGCGACCCACAATTACAAGTTCTCATTGGTGCTTTTTCAAATAAATTTTTACTTGCCACATACAGGATCTACAAGTTTTGCATTCGTAAAAAAATTCGAACTCCAGATTTTAATCAAACATGACATTACCATTTGGTAGAGAATCGAAAGAAGTGGGTCCAAAGATTCCGTCCGTCCGTCTGTCTGTCGTCGCCCCTACAGCCCAAGCCATTGGGTTGATTGAGTTCAATTTTTTTTAATGACAATAGTCCGCATACAATTTTTTTGGCCAAATATCGAAAATTCGAATTTTCTCAAAAACAAACCGATAGATTTGTATTAAATTTTCCCCAAAATTTTTTTTCTTAAATTGGCTTCATTCCATACAAAAAATGTATTTTTATATATATCCCCCATAGAACTAATAAACCAATTTAAATATTTTTTCTGTACAAGCTTTTATTACTGTTTTAATAATATTTGATGATCAAAATGTAAAAAAAAACCGCTCTAATGATTTTCAAATACAAATTTTGAAAAATTAAGGTTTTTTGGAGACAAACGACATTTAAATGTTTGAAAACAAACTTTTTTAAAGGTACATTTTTAAATTTGAAATATTTTTTAACATACTGTTTTTATACATGATCAAGTTCGTGTGACCCGGAAATGTTATTTGTGTTTGAGGTGTCAAATTTGTAATCAGTATTTTCTGGTGTCAACCAAAATGTTTTACTTTTTATTTCCATTGTTATAGTAAAAAAGACACTCACTGGATTTCTTTTGGAAGTCCTTTCTTCATCTTACACTTGATGGTATTAATTTGTAAAATAAAATTAATTTGAAGTTGATGTCTGTGTTGGTTCTTGAGCTATCAGACCCATTTCAAAAGATTCCAATAGAAAGTTAATAAGCTGATTTATCAATTAAATTAAAATTATTATTATAATTTTTTCCATACAATTCTGTTGTATAGTCACGCAAAGGAAAGTAGATTTTCTGATAGATTTGGGAAACAGAAAAATTAAAGCAATATAGCAGTTTTTTACTGTTATGTTTTACATCCTGCTTATAAACGTATTCACTCATACAACAGTAAATTACTGTATTACTGCAAAATACAACAATATAAATTAAAATCAATCAAGGCAAAGTCAATTTCAAATCTCAATAATTGTGTGGTGAAAAATAAAACCATAAGGCCTCTTTCACACACAAAGGATTCGTTAAAATCCATGCGATATTTTCGTTGACGTTGATTTCACATAAGCCGGCCGTTTTTGCCCATACTTCTGAAGTCTGTACCGTAAACCATTGATTATTAAGAAATAATAGCATGAAGCTCCCACACTTCACGAAGACCGATTTTTCCCATACGGTCGATTGAAACAACTATCCTAACTACTGGAATAAACACGTATTTTAAGCGTGCAGATAAAATTGTCGTGAGTGAAGAGGTCCTAAGGATTTATAGTTAATAGTTAATTATAGAGTACCAATAAATAGATTTTCTTATGAATTTTTCTCTACGAATATTTCCTTAAGATAAATAGAAAATTCAAGTTTTTTAAATTTAAACTAAATTTGAAAAATATTGGGGAGAGTACGATAATTCAGGTGACAACGTTTAATGACGGATTTGTATAGAACAGTTAAAAACAAGAATTTTTTTTATTGTGGGCGGGGGGTCTATCTCCCCCCGTTTAGGCGGTAGGGGCAATTTAAAAAAATAAGTACGTTAAATGGAAAAAAATAATTAAAAAATATTGGTAATACTTACCACTAAGTTTTATAAATTTTTTTAAAGCCAACACTTTTGTCTATTAGCTTGTTTTAAAATCAAGTCAAAACTATGCATAGTTTTCGAAAAAAAATTGTTTTAAACCCAAAATTTGTGCAAAAAAAGTTAAAAAAAGGTGTAAAGTGTAATTTTTCAAAACTTTAAGATTATTTACTTTTGTTTTTTTTTAGAATTCATTGCTCTTATTTGTTTTTGATCAAAAACTGAAAACTAGATGATTTTATGTCTTCTAGTTCTGAAAAATTGAAAATTACCAAACAAAATATTTTAATTAAATTATTTTTTCCTTGATTGAGTATTAACGTAGTCTTATTTTGATAGTAATAATCGAATATGGATTAAGATATACCTGGGGTAAATTAATTTTTTCTTAAATCCAGCTTATTTAAATGCAAAAGAAACTTTGCATGCACCCCATCTTGCACCCACCGCACCTTGCACCCTCCCCACCTTGCACCCACCCCAAATCCTATAGTGTTCCCAAGCAGGGGGAATGCCCTCCCATAGACATCCCACTGTTGCATACACCCAAACTCGCACACACCTTACTGTTGCATACACCCAAACTCGCACCTAACATTATTACTATCAAAATAAGACCACTCAAGCAAACAAAAATAATTAAATTAAAATAGTAGTTGTGGTTATTTTCAATTTTCTGAAAAACTTAAATACATAAAATCATCTAGTTTTCAGTTTTTGATCAAAAACAAATAAGAGCAATAAATTATAAAATAAAAACAATGGTAGATAATCTTGAAGTATTGAAAAATTACACTTAAAACCTTTTTTTTTATTAAAATGTTGAGTTTAAAATAAAATTTTTCAAAAACTACGCATAGTTTTGACTTGATTTAAAAACTAGCTAATAGAACAGAATGTTGGCTTTGAAAAAATGTATAATACTTAATTGTAAGTATTACCTATATTTTTTAACTACTTTTATTCAATTTAAATAATAATTTTTTTAAATTTCCCCTACCACCTAAACGGGGTGAGATAGACACCCCTCCCATAGTAAAAAATACTTGTTTTCAACTGTTCTTAAAAAATCTATTATAATATCTTGTCGCCTGAGTTATCGTATTCTTGCCAAAATATTTATATACAAATAATTATTTTAGCTAAGAACTAAATAAATACATATGGAATGGAATATAATAAGGATCCTAAACAAATTTAAAAATTAATTTTGTACACCATTTTATTAATTTGTTTAAAATTTTTTAAAAAGGCACATTTTATCACAATTTTCCTTATGTAACACGAGTAAACATCGATTAAAAATATAAGAGAACCAAAAGTTTTCAACTATTATTATCTAGTGTTTTTATAAACTGAAAGAGCGGCTTTGCTTTTCAGTTTTAGATTATTAGAAGCAAAGCTATCTAGAAGTTAAAATAGGTATTTAAAAATTAAAAAATCGATTTGGAATATTGTTTTATAATTATTAAATCAAAGATGTTTGAAAACTAAAAATACTTTGAATTGCATCCCGAATATGCAAAAAAATACAGTTGAGAGCTAGCATAGTGGATGCTCTACGATTTGATGATGTTTTTCAGCATGTTAAGTTAGGTTAATTTATTAGACAAAAAATAAAGCAGCCTGCTGCCGAAGAGCATATGTCAATCATATGGCAATGGCAATTCACCGAAGTAAATAGCCCATAATAAAAGTTGAATTAATAGATACTATTTACAAAATAAAAAAAGAGGCTGGGATGCGAACCACACTGATAACTTCCCATCCTGTCTTTACATTTGTCTTGCTTAAAAGTTTGTACGTTTCGTATTTTGTTAAAAAAAGTTGTCAGTTGAGTTGTTCTTAAAAATTTTAAAATTACCAACAATATTTTGCAAATAATGAAATAGTTTGATTTCGAAATCTATTTTTGTTAACGAGATTTTTAGTCGAAAACCAATTTTTACCAATTTTAGTAGCATTTCTTAAATGTTTTTATTTCTTATATAAATAAATAAAAATTGGATGAATGAAATTAATTTAAAGTCGATTATCTTCTATTTTTCACGAGTTATCGAGAACCGAACATCAATTTTTACCAAATTTGCGTACTATTTTTTGTAGATTTTATTTTTTTATGAAAAAACGGACTGCTCTGTTTTTATAAACAAAATTTTCTGTGAGATAAAATGAGTTTGAAGCCAATGTTTTTAATTTTTGAAAAGATATTTGAGTCAAAAATCAATTTTTAAAAACTTTTAATAATTTTTGTTAAGGTTTTTATTTTTTATAAAAAAAATTGGGGGAGAGTACGATAACTTTAGCGACAAAGTTTAATGACGGATTTGTATAGAACAGCTAAAAACAAGCACTTTTTACTATGGGAGGGGGGTCTATCTTCCCCCGTTTAGGCGGTAGGGGCAATTTAAAAAAAATATGTACATTAAATGGAAAAAAATAATTAAAAAATAACGGTAATACTTACAATTAAGTATTATACCTTTTTGTAAAGCCAACATTTTTGTCTATTAGCTTGTTTTTAAATCAAGTCATAACTATGCACAGTTTTTGAAAAAAATTGTTTTAAACTAAAAATGTATGCAAAAAAAATTTAAAAAAAAAGGTTTAAAGTGTAGTTTTTCAAAACTTTCAAATTATTTACTGTTTTTTTTTTTTTAGAATTCATTGCTCTTATTTGTTTTTGATCAAAAACTGAAAACCAGATGACTTTATGTCTTCTAGTTCTTGAGAAAATTGAAAATTACCAAAATAAATATTTTAATTAAATTACTTTTTCCTTGCTTAAGTATTAACGTAGTCTTATTTTGATAGTAATAATCGAATATGGATTAAGAGGTAAATTAAGTTTTCTTAAATCCAGCTTATTTAAATGCAAAAGAAACTTTGCATGCACCCCATCTTGCACCCACCGAACCGTGCCCCCTCCCCCCTTGCACGCACTCCAACTTGCACCCACCCCAAATCCTATAGTGTTCCCAAGCAGGGGGGTTGCAGGGGGCAGCATGCCCCCCCCTAACAGATCCCACTGTTGCATACACCCGAACTCGCACACACCTTACTGTTGCATACACCCAAACTCGCACCTACTATTGTTACTATCAAAATAAGACCACTCAAGCAAAAAAAAAAAAAATTAAAATAGTAGTTGTGGTTATTTTCAATTTTCGCAAAAACTAAAAGACATAAAATCATCTAGTTTTCAGTTTTTGATCAAAAACAAATAAGAGCAATAAGTTCTGAAATAAAAACAATGGTAGATCATCTTGAAGTATTGAAAAATTACACTTTAAACTTTTTTTTTAACTGTTTTTACTCAAATTATGAGTTTAAAATTAAATTTTTCAAAAAGTACGCATAGTTTTGACTTGAATTAAAAACTGGCTAATAAAACAGAATGTTGGCTTTAAAAAAATGTATAAAACTTAATTGTAAGTATCACCGTTATTTTTTAATTATTTTTTTAATATTAAATTTTAAATAATAATTTTTTTAAATTGCCCCTACTGCCTGAACGGGGGGAGATAAACCCCCCCCTCCCATAGCAAAAAAATGCTTGTATTAAGCCCCTCTACCAAAAACCGTTATTATATCTTGGTGCCAAAGTTAACGTACTCGTGCCAAAAATTGTCAATTGGATTTTTCTCAAAATCTTACCAGATGTTAAAAACGTTATTTTTCGTTGCACAAAATTATTTTGGTGACAAATATTTTTTTCAGTTTTTTTGATTTATAAGAAAACCCGTTAATTGGACTTTTCCCAAAAAATATAATGTTTGGTATCACGTTACAATATGTAATATAAAATTTAAATTAAGTGTCTAGCCTTATTGGTTCGTGAGATATTTAGGGTTAATCAAAATGTGCACCTTTTTTTAAATTGCTATGGTAAAAAAACCACTCACTCATTGTTCTTAAGAGCCCTTTCTACATCATTATTTGTATAACAAAATTTATTTGAAGTCGATATCTCTACTGGTTCTTGAGCTATGGACGACGAAAAAACGTCGCGAACGTACGTACACACGCACGCACATACATCTCTATACAAATCGTTTATTTAGACTCTAGGGACCTTGAAACGTCGAGAAATGTCACCATTTTTAATTCGACAAATCGGACCGATTACAATAACTTCCTATGGGAAGTTAATAAATTTAAATAACTTATAATAGTGCTGAAACAAAAACTTTTCAACTAATAGTACAAAACAAGAATGTCTTCAGCCCAAAATACAAAATAAATGGTACATTTGCTAAATGGGTTGATGTTGGATGATACGATGACTTTACTTTATCCCGAATCCGCGTCACGTAACGTAAAACTATGAGGTTAACAAACGTTTCCTTCAATAAATCAAATGTGTCACAAGCTGTGTGACATGTTTCGCCGCACACCATGGTTGTTCAATTTATGAACGAGAAAGTCTCTAATTGTGGCTCTATAGCGGCCACCATTAAATTAAATGTTGTGGTGAGAAGTACGTATGTACCTATTATTTCACCAACCCAATAAAATAAGCATACCAAACAGACAGTTTTTGTAAATATCACGGTGACTAACATTATCATCACTCCAAATACGACAGTTTTGTTTACTGATATATCAGTCAACCAAAAGTGAGCTTCATCGCTAAACAAAACTCGATCAAAAAAATTAAATGAAAAATAGATTAAATGAAAAATAGATTAGCAGAATTTGCCCTTTCAGTCAATTTATGCTGAAATGCCAAACCAACCTTAAAAATAGATCACTTGACAGCTGTCAAAAAGGTTGCTAGTTAAAATAGTGTTGTCAACTTAAAGTTCTAGCTATACCTCCAAAAAAAAAATGGGGTTTAAATAAAAAAAATAAATAAATAAATTAGGTGGCGCAACAGTCCATGGAGAACCAGGGCCTAGTGACTTACAACTCTCAACCATCCCTGTGTGCGAGTAATGTTGTCAGAGATGGAAGGGACCTACAGTTTATATGCCGAATCCGAACGGCTAGTTTTGAGAAAGCACTTTTCATGACAAGAATTACTCTTGGAGAATTTGTCAATTCCTCGCAAGAGGCAGTACCCGTGAAAAAAAGTTAGGTGGCACAGGCAGGGATTGAACCCAAGACCCCTTGCATGACAGTCCAACGCACTAACCATCACGCTACGGGTACAACTACGGGTTTAAATAAACAAACATTAAAAAAAAAATAACATAACATGATTAAAGTCTACAGTTAAATTTCATTTCATTTCTTTGACAGTAATGGTACGTACAGTAAGATTACATCTTTTATAGTACTTAGATATAATGGCGCGTATTTATAGATAATTACTAAAGTCGTGATTTCTTGATCTATAGTTTAAGGCTTGTTGATTCAATAAACACAGCTCTTATTCATAGTCAATTTTCCTGATGTGTTTAGTAAAACCCCAGTTTGTTGTTGTATTCTACTACAATTATACTTCAAATGACAGGTCAAAGCAAAAAATACTGTTATATTTTCAAACTCGTTATTTTGTGCTGTCATTCCGAGAATTGGATTTTGAAAAAAGTAAGTAAAACAAAACTATTTAATAGAAAATCAAAAAAAGAAAAACAAAGTTCAATAATATTTTAGATGAAAACAAAGGAAAATATAAAACGCGAACGGCAGGAAAACTTATCGCAGTCAGACAAAGAAATTTGTAGCTAATTTTGTCAAAAAGAAGAACTACACCAGCAAGTTTACGTACAATTTATTTGATATCATTTCCCTTTTCAGCTTTTCAATTCAGAAACAAAAATCAAATATGACATTTAGCTGTGATAATAACTACTTAAACACAGCATTTCCTATGTTTATAGTTAAACCACAGTTTTAGCTCTAAACTTAGGTTTAAATTTATTTATAAATAGCCATTAGCCCAAGATTTTAGCAAACATCTATGAATATGCCCCAATATGTTTCCAAATTTACATTTAATTAAATACAATTTAAGAGAACGAGATTTTATTAATGTTAAAAACAATTCTTTGTGATTGAAGGGAAAAGGGAGATGATTATGGTTGAATTGGGAGAGACGAAAAGTGAAGAAATATTGCAATTTTAAATCTTGTATAGTTAACAATTAATTTAATTGGAGATGGGAGCGAGTTCCAGAGTTTAACAGCACGTATGAAAAATAAACGGGACGAGTTCAGATAATTGCCGAGTTGAGGGGTAATATTGATACTTCTAGCGGAACGGTTAAATGAGAGTTTGGTAAACAGATAAGACGGAGCCTTAATACGAATTAATTTATGTAAAAATAAACAGTTTCTTGCGTTTATGTTTTGCTGCAGTGTGCGTGCAACCCAATATATTTTTAGAAAATTCCGAAACATGGTCATATCTAAGTAACCCATAAATGTAACGGACATCATCAGTTTTTGTTTGGATAGTGAATCAAGATCACTGTACACTATTTCAGCACATGATATGAGGGGAACTATTAAAGCAATTATTAGTTTACGCCGAGTTTCAACAGGGGTAAAGTATGCTGCAGGCCAAAGTTTACGTAAGCATCCATAAAGGTGGAGTTGAACGTCGTCAGCATACGGGTGAACCGAAGAGTGCGAACAACACGCAGGCAGCTCATTGATGAACATACAAAAGAGTATTGGACCAAGAATCGAACCCTGTGGGACTCCTTGCGTAACAGGTCTGAGAGCTGAGCATTTCCCCCCAGAAAAAAGCCTTTGTGATCTGTCAGATAGATAGTCACCAATTAGCGAGCATGCCCGCTCAATGAAGCCAAAGAAGTTTACGAGTTTCCACTTTAGAATACTGTGATTCACTTTGTCAAAGGCTTTTGTTAAGTGGAGTAAGCAGAGGAGATTTATTTGACCCTTATCATAGTCCACTCTAACGTCTTCAAGAAGATTAACCAGAAGATTAACCATTGCAGTAGAGCAGCTATGATTTGCTCTGAAACTCGATTGTTAAATTTAAATTTTATTCAAGAATATTATCGAAAATAAAACACGCTGATTTCATTAAAAAGTTTAATATGAATTTTTCTTTTAAAATTCGAAATTGTAAATGTAATTGTTTAATTAATTAGTAGTACCCGTAGCGTGATGGTTAGTGCGTTGAACTGTCATGCAAGGGGTCTTGTTTCAATCCCTGCCTGTACCTACTAACTTTTTTCACGGGTACTGCCTCTTGCGAGGAAGTGACAAATCCTCCAAGCGTAATTCTTGTCATGAAAAGTTCTTTCTCAAAATTAGCCGTTCGGATTCGGCATATAAACTAAAGGTCCCTTCCATCTCTGACAACATTACTCGCACACAGGAATGGTTGAGAGTTGTAAGTCACTAGGCCCTGGTTCTTCATGGACTGTTGCGCCACCTAATAAAAAAATAATAAAAGGTAATTGGATCAACAATTTGCAACAATGACTTTATATTCACTCAGTTTACTACATGCCTTTTATTTGTTTGAAAGACTTACTTGGGAACATTTCTGAGATATTTATAATACAAAAGTACTTGTGTTAGTTATAGCTATTTTATACTGATTGCTTTATAGAGATTCTTTTAAAGCTGCACATCAAGATTGTGGAATGCTTTCCCGAACTATTCTTTTCCCAGTAAAATCAAATCTTCATTTTTCATTTATTCCTTGCAAACAAAATGCACTGTTTCCAAGCTTAAGAAAAAAAAATTAAAATCTGAACTTATCGACTTGACCATACAAAAGTTTCTTCACTTTGGCAGTTCCAAATCGTCTCCACAAGTCGGTATTTTAGCTTAAAATAAAAAAAGGACAGATGTCTGATTGTTTTTTTTTGCCTTTAGAGTTAATGTTCTTGTCACTTCTTCATTCAAAAAAAAACCAAACCAAAGCTAAGACCTTTCTGTGTGTCTGTGGTAAGCCGGCTTTGAGAAGAAAGATGTTTTATTCTCGTACATTCTTCATTATGTAATGTCTCTTCGGTCACAATCAGATTAAAACTTTACTTTAAAAGGAATGAAAAGTTAAGAAGTGACATTTGAATAAAACACCAAGTCGCCTGTCTTCCTTTTACTGAGTGACTTTCAATTCTATTTTTTCCGTTGTCGTCTCTATTCTAAGGTTCTGTCATTGTGGTTGCTGGCGGCGGCGGGCGGTGATGGTGGTCTTGAATTGTATACCTATATCTTTTTATAAAGCTTTAAGTCAGGTAGAGATACCTACCAACCTACCTTTCAGAGTTTTGATGAGACTTTGAAGGGTATCTTCTATAACAAAATATTATTCATTTCATTACTGTTTACTTTATGTGGGTGTTTCTTCATTCGTGTTGAGTAATTTTCAGACCACTATTGTACTAACTTATATACCTACTACCAAAGACCTATGTACCTAGGTACCAACTTCTTGAAATATCCTTGGAGATTACTTACCCTTTTGTATTCCTATCAATATATGTATGTAATGTACCCATATATTATATTCAATAATACTTCCAACAACGCCCATAAATGTTCCAGAAGCTTATACCTACGTGGGCCATTCTCATAATCTGTGCTGTCAGGTTCTTTGAAAATTTTAAATTTAATATAAAATTAAGTGTGAGGGGCCAGCAAGGATGCGCTAAATATCCCCGCACACAAAAGCAACATACAATATTCTTCTCCTTGCAAGCACCAAACCAACACGAGATTCGAGAACAAAGAGACCTTATGAACTATAGAATCACCCATAAGATTCTCGATTATGCTCCTATAGGTACGTACGTTCAAGCAAGGGCAGGGCGCAGAAATGGTTATGGTTAGTTTTGGTGGGTGATAGGATAGGTATGCGTGGGTGCTTTGCTTGGTTACTGATGATGGGAGTACAGCTACACAGCATATACCTACATAAAGGGTTTCCAGTTATATATAAGTATGAATGAAGTAAGTTTATACCAACCATCAAAACCTCCTTGCCTGCCTTTTAATTCTTGCATCCATACTTTTCATTTTGGGATGCAAAATTATGGAAATAAACGCTTGTAATCACCCGCCATCTTTGTCAGTTTGAAGCGAAAGCAACCAAAGCCAAACGAGAACAGTATATGTAGGTATACACTATACATACCGAATATTTATAGTTTTGCCAACTCAAGCGTCTCTAGAGAACACTCCAATCTCCAACTTGAACAGAGAGCCCATCACCAGTACAAAAATATTTAAATGCATCCCCATCACTTCTATACTTATGTCTGTCTGCATTAGAGGGAGAGATATATGCAATTACTCACTTCTATATCAATGTGTGTAGGATGAGTTTGCATTTTTGTTTTTGCTGCTGCTTCTGGTTCTGATTCTGATTCTGCTGGAACGGTAGCAAAAAGAAGAAAGAGTGAGAGAAAAGGGAATCCAATTTCAGTTCTAGTCCCTGGCATTTTGAAACTGAGTTGCCTTTATGCGAGTTTAATATTTTTATATAATTATTCACGGTGACGTTTCCTACTTAGAAACGTCAGATAAAATTGACATTATCCAACGCCATGACTCCTAACACACGAATTCAATTTATTGAACATTACAAAATGTAGCTTTAGAATGTAATGACATATAGTGGGATTTATCCTTTTTTTGGGAATAAGCTAAGAGGAATTTTTAAAAGCCTGCTGTGCAAAAATGAGGGATTTTGCGTTATGCTCAAATCATTTGCTATAATTATTGTTCGTTTTTCTATGAAAATGCAATTTATCCAACTATGAAATTCTTGAATTGATAAAGAGAACGTACCCTTTTTATCTGAATGCGCTCATTTTCATTGTTAAATTTTCTTACTCACACATATTCATAACTTATTAAGTGGCACACATCCATGCACACGAATAATATCTTACATATGGGTGATTATACAAAAGTTGGGTAACTCGATGTCATCAACCAATATATACAAAGTCTGATTATATTTTATTGAGATTGCAATTTATTTTAAAACAATCTAAAGACCTTTATTTAGTCACCCAATTTCAGTTCTTCATTTTGAATACAAGTTATTAAAAAAACACAATTAGTTCTTAAAACGTCAGTCCTCTGGCATGTCACAACCCTGAAATTCAACCATTAAGTGACTGTCTATTAAACATTATCATTGATTTGAGAAAACTTATTAAATTAATACAATCTGCGATGTATATAGTTTAATATATACTACAACTTTCATAATGCAGTGTTCTCCACTTTATTTAAAAAAAATAAGAAATTTTGTGTTCAGTTTTATTCGTCAGTTTCTTGTGTGTTATTTAAATTTAAAATTCGTGCGAAATATCGCCGACTCAACGTCAAATCCCACTTTGAATTTTAATGTTGGTAATAAAGTTAGTTGCGGGTCGCACAATTTTACGGCCACCATAGCTGTACCAGAGTTTGGGTTATGTTTGTTGTCTATACACGTGCTTAGCCAGTCAACACGTCAGTTTTATGGTGAGTCGTTATTTTTTTGTTAATCTAAAGTTTTTTTTATTTATCCGTATTAGACTTTGATTTGTAAAAATCTAGTTTGTTGATATTTGAAATTACAAAAAAAACATTAGTCCAGATTATAATCTCAAATTTCTTCTTTTTCGTCAGTAGTGTGGCGTCAGTCCTGTGTCAGGTAAATTGTTATTGTTCTTCATTTCTTGATCATTAGTACTTTTAAGATGAATATTATTAGATTTTGTTTGTTGATTACTTTGAAATATTTAGTAAAACTATTTGAAAGTAGTAAAAGATAAGTGAATAACGTTACGTTAAATTTCAAAAGTCTGTTTTGAAAACTGATGTAGTATTTTCTCCTAGTATTACATATTAATAATTATTTTTAATTGTTATTAAGTGATTTTAAGTGATCATTATTAAATCTTAAGAGATTTTTACTAATTTGTATTAAATTTCATTATAATACTTTCAAAACTGTGTATACTCGTCAGTCCTCTGGCAGTCAAATTCTGAAATTTTTAAATATCTTACAATGTACTCAAAAAAGTGACTGGCCTGATTGGGAACAATATATTAATTAGATTAGCTATCATATACACCCGAATTTATAGAAGTTTGATTTAAAAACTATCGTAAACAAAATGATACATATAGTGGATTCGTATATAGTGGATTCGTATATAAGTTTTTGACGTAAGAAACTTTTTGACAGATAGTACTACATCAGTATATTGTGTGCAGTAAAAGACATTAGCGTTTATTTTTGAAGCAAGATACAAATTTTAACTGTCTCTATGTTGTTGCTTGTTTCGATAATAACTAGAACTTGAATGATGCTTTTGTCAACTTAAAGTCCTTTGCAAGTTTTACCTACTTTCAATGCTTTTCCTCTTTAAGACAACTGCACAGAAACCATATATGTAAGCATTGAAAATTACAATTGATTATCTTCCCTGTTATTTATGTAAAAGAAAAATAGTTACGAATCACCTTGTAGCAATTCAGTCATTTTTAACATTTAAGTTTTTTTATAGTTTTCTTTTTACTTTTCTCGCTCATTTCCTAATTCGAAAAAAACTCATATTAATTTTTAACCCAAAAATAAGTTTCGTCGTCTCATTGCAAAGTTTTTGCATCACAATTGTTTGTACTCTTCCATTTTTAGAAATGATGGTCTTGAACAACAATCCATCTTCTAATCTTGTAGTTAAGCTTGTCTATTTTCCAAAACTTTTATACTTCAATTAATCTAAATTGCCGTAATTTTACAAAGAATATTTCAAGAACAAGAATCGCTATTATTGTGATGTAGCCCACACTTTACAAACAGACAGATAAGGCAAAAATGAAACCAGGAATAACACAAATTGACAGATTAAAGAAAGTTTGCAACAAAAAATTCCTTCATCGAATTGCAGGGGTCTTTCTGTTTTAGTTTGGGGCTCTGAACTGTTATAATCTTCGGAGCATATTGAACACGCTTAGAGCAAAGTTTATTCTGAAAATTTCTTGGGCGCTAAGAATTCGATTTGAATGCAGTTAGTCACATAGAATTTGGGAATTTCCATTTGCGGTTTTTAAAAGATGAAAATTTAACGAAAATTTAAGTTGAGTTGGAAATTAAAAAATATTTTTGATTTATCTGTTTTTGATTGTTCTGTGAACATTTAGAAATCCTCCTGTCAACAACAAACTAATACAACTCTGAAGCTCTGAACACACTTAACAATTTTTATTTTGACAGTTCGGGCTCTGTTCAGATACGAAAAAGAAAACCACCTTATGTGCAGGCTCAAAAGGAATCACTTTATAGGAATTTTTAATAATTTCGCAAATCTCAGCAAATGTCAACTCTACCTTGACATTTATGAACTAAAAAATAAGTACAAACTACATGTCAACAGGAGATTAATCACTACACTCCAAAAGATTCGCTTGAGGATTTATTAAAAAAAAATGATGATACAATAATTTCGTTTTCAGAGCTAAGAACTTGAAAAGGTTTATTTTTAAACATGTCGTTTCAAGAAGAAATTAAACAAGTATGGCTAACTTTATTATAAAGATAAGAATTTGAAATTATGTTTTAACAATGATTTGGGCAAATGGCCGCCGCCGCGCCGTGGCTAAAAACTACAGCGGCTTCACAGAACCTCAAACAAAACATTCCACCAAAAGCTTAATTCAATAAAATATTGTTTTATTGCGTCATGCGATCCGAACCATTCTTATGGTACAAAAAATGAATGAATTGCGAACTCAGCATTAAACAAGTGACAGCTGTCGAAATGATCAACTCCAAGAAAAGTATTGCCAGATTGAAAACCACACGTCTAAATGATAATCTGTTTCGAATTGGTTGAATATTGTAAAAATAAGTGAATTTGTGTGTTTCTTCAAATTTTCAAATTGCAAAAAATTAAATACTATACAACTTTTTAGACGATTATTGAGTTTAACATAAAAATCATAAGTACACTACCTACTAAAAAAACGTCTTCCAGTTTAAATAAAAACGTATTTGGTTACCCTTTTTATTCGAGGACTATAAAAACTGAATAATCTTCGGCATACCATCCTTCGAAAGAAACTCATACTCTCAGTAATCTTGAATTCAAATTCGCTTTCGTTCTACGCTGACAGCGAGACTGATGCTACTGCTGCTGCTGCTATACTCCTACTGCCACTGCTATAGTGCTTCTGAAGGTTGCTCCCTTGCATTGCAATGCTAGACTCCCGGGCGCGGGCTTCCTACAAAATACGAATACGACAAACATTATAAGGGATGGACGTTTTAGGGTGTAGTTAATGTGTGCCGACTGCTACTGCCACTGCCGATGCAAAAGTACTCTACAAGCTACAACTCCATTTACCAGTCTCTCTGATGCTGCTTTATTAATGTGGACAGAAACAATCGCAGCAATATTATTACATAGATACATTGTGTGATGCTTGGCAAGGATGATGGCGATGGCAGGAGCTGGAACTGCTGGGTTACTCGGTATGAGTTGGTGGGTCCGTCTCCATATCTGCAGCCCGGTTTGTGATAAATGTATATGCGAGCTCCACCATTAACCTAACGTCGTCGTTGCTCGTTCTTGTCGGTGGAACTGGCAGTGTCAGCGGCACCGATGATATGGCAGCCATAGCCAAAGCAAGGTGCCCTTAAGGGATGAGCATGAAGGGAATTTGGAAATACAAGGAAACAAACATGGTTGCTGATGCTCTGTGTCTCAGCTTGCTGTTTTCATTTGGTTTGGTTTCATCTAGCGTTGCCACAGAAACGACAGAAACAACATAACTCTTCCCAAAAACACAACAACAACAAATCGAAGTCTTATTTTTCCTGCTTTTACGAAGGGTGAAAAACCAAACCAAACTAAACTAAACCAATGTTGATGAGATGATGATGATGGCAATGGCAATGGCGATGGCAACGATGCTGGCAACCATAACAATGTATTTTTATTTGCCTTTGCATTCACATCGTTGCCAGGTGATATGGAACAATCATGGAAATGATAATGGAGAGGTGAATCAGAAAATGCACCAGGCGGCAGGCAGAGCGCAGAGGCACACACAAAACACAAAAACACATTACACATTTTTTTCCAGACATTGGGCGGATAACGAAACTATGGATGGGTTATACAAATTCCAGAATAACAAAAGGGTTTTGTATAAGAAAGGGCTGCACCAATGCACAAAATTTTCCAGAAAAGCAAAACCTTAAATTGGAGAAACATCATCATGCTATAGGCGAGTTGCTATGATACCACCGTATTCGCCATCATTCATGTTGCCGTTGCCATCACATCATCAACCTCAGCATCGTTTATAGATAGATACGAGTAGTTTTGAGAATTGTGAGATTGTTATTCTGAAAATTAAGTGTACGCATATTTGAATAATATTATTATGTTTTAATTCGGTTACTAATTGTTTAAAGTATTTTGAAATTCACTGATGCGAGGGTTTCAGTTTCATTTTATACTGAAATTTCCGCATGTTTGAGTTAATTTTTGGACTTAAGAATACTCAAAAATTCTATAAAATTAAATGTGAGAAGGAATTTTTGAAAAATAAGCAGAATGCATTTTTAGTAGGAAGAATTAGGTTTTGAATTAATTACATAGAGAATTTTAAGAAATAATAACGAATAAAGATATCATTATAACATTGTTACAATTTTCATAAGAATATTATGAAGTTTCCCCAATCAACTGTATCCTAAGTGAAAATCTGAAATAATATCCCACTCACTATTACTTCTTTTTTTCTGTCACTTATGTACGTATTGTAATGTAAACGTTTTGTTTTGAAAATTTAGTTTATGCAATTCACAAAGAAGACGTTTTACCTTTTAAACTTCCAACAGGAAGTTATTGTAATCGATTCGATTTGTCGAATTTAAAATGTTGACATTTAACGACGAGACGATTCAAGGTCACTAGAACCTAAATTATAGGTTCTCAAGGAGATTTCTGTATGTGCATGTGTTCTTTAAGTTAGGTTAGGTTAATGGGCTGGCGATAGATGGCACTACCGCCACACTTAGATTAATTTAGATCCATTGTAATACCCTGAAGTATTGAACTTTCGTAAAAGAGTGAATTACCATTCATATAACCTCTAAAATAATAAAGTAAGATCTCCAGATTGATTGGAGTCAGCAACGAGTAATTGTCGCAAACGAAGCCAGCCCTATCTCCCATGTCGAGTTCGGAAAAGGTTAAGAAGGAGATTCTCCTTTTCCTCTGTCAAGTTGACGTTCTAGTTCTCGTAGTTTTCATTTTTTGTTTGATATACAAGTTAATTGGATAATTCTTGGATTTCAAAAATCTGTAATTAAAAAAGAAAAGAAACAAAAAGGAGATTTATTATTTTTCAAGATTATTTTGGTCCACACTATAACGTCAAGTTATTTTCCCAATTTGTATTGACATTTCTTTGTTCCAGTCTTTAACAAATCCAACCACAATTGCTCAGCTTGTTGCTGTAAATGGTGTTTTATATTTATAGATGATATCGCAGTTACTGTGGCCAGAAATTGAAAATATGGAGCTGGAAGATATGTGGTTAGTTCCAATTTAACGATGCTACTTGCCACATAGCCAACAACGTTACAACGACAAAGGATGAACTAAGTCGGAACAAAAACAACATTGAACCTCAATTATAGGTTATTGTTGGACCACCCTCAGTACAATTCTTATGTCACTACGATAATATATTAATTTGGAATTCGTTTTTAACTAAGTTTTACGGATTTCACCCAATTTACTTTCTTCCATAGATTTACATTAGTGGGCACACTCAGGCGTATACGAAATTTTTATTTTTTGATTTCACTTTTTGTTTCTTTTTGTATTTAAGTATAGTCTGTAAAGTGAAGAACCGATCGTCTAATCACTTAGCTCGTCAGGCTAAAGATGTTAATGTCACTTCATCAATAAATCATGTTGCTGAAATTTAGTTCGCATTGTCAATTTTTCAATTTTCATTGATAAGGGATTTTTTTTAGCAACCGACCATCATCATTTTTTAAATTTGAATAATATTAAGGAAAAATCCATAAAGTAATACTAAAATGATAATATTTTTTTATAAGCCAATCTGCTTGTAGCACATTTTGCTGTTAATTCGACGCTATAGGAAAGTTTCATGAGTCCTCCTGTTCTTGAGAGCGTAAACGATTCTAAGGGACGAATCTTCTTTCGCACTCGTGCAGTTGCAAGAGTACTGAAAGACCTTGACATACACAAATCCGCTGACCCGGATAGTATCTCCCCAAATGTTCTGAAGAGGTGGCAAAACCACTGCGAAAACTGTTCCATCTTTCCTACTCTACAGGTCTCTTTCCGAGCGGCTGGAAAATAACATTTGTCCAGCCTGTCCCTAAAAAAGGCGAATCCACATCTCCCTCCAACTATCGTTCAATAGCACTCACACCCCTTCTTTCCAAGGTCATGGAAATGCTGATTAATTATCAGCTTAAGAAATATCTTGAAGAACGGAAGCTTCTTAATGACCGACATTATGGCTTTCCTTGCAATAGATCCACTGGTGATCTCATGGTTTATCTCACCGAACAGTGGAACATCGTTTTGGAGAAAGTAAGATTATTGCACTTGATATTTCAAAAGCATTTGATAGGGTTTGGCATCAGGCTCTCTTATCGAAAATGCGTGCTTTTGGTATTGATAAATCTCTTCTTCTGTGGATTAGAAATTACCTTTCTAACCGTTCAATACAAGTTGTATTGGATGGTTTCAAGTCTGAAATGCATACAATAATTGCTGGTGTTCCCCAGGGCTCCGTTTTGTCTCCGACTCTTTTCCTTATATTTATAAATGATTTTTTGTCTGCCACTTCTTATCCATTAAACTGTTTCGCCAACGAAAGTACCCTCAGCTTTTCATATTCGTTTCTAGATTCACATCCTTGTCCTTCGGATGTGGAACTTCAACGGCAGCGTATGATAAGCTCATTAAATTCTGATCTTGACAGCATTGTCCAATGGGGAATCAAAAGGAAAAGCGTCGTTAAAGTGTAAGAAACCCACGATGCCGCTATCTATGAGTGGCAATTCCATCGAGGAAACTAATCAACTATCAGTACTCGGTAATCGGTATGTGTATCACAGATCACCTTTTATGGAATGATCACATATTTGATATTGCCAAAAATGCTAAAAAGGGCTTTAAAAATGATAGGCGATAGAACTATAATCGAAACATTTACATCGCTATAGAACACCACCGCAATGTTTCATGCCTTTCGTTGTTGTATCGATATTTTTATAAACAATGTTCTGTCGAATTAGCCAGTTGCATTCCACCCCTTAAACGATACAGCCGTAATACTCGCACTTTCAGGAATGCTCATCAGTTTACCCTTGAGCTTAATTTCGGGCGTACTGTCAAGTATAGAGATTCTTTCTTAAATCGCACATCGAGAATGTGGAATGCTTTGGCCAACTCTGTTTTTCCCTCCCATTTTGATGTTCAGAATTTTAAGACCAATGTGCACCGGTATCTCCTCTTAAATCCTTCCCTACTTTTCCTAACGCTCGCACTGTGTTTAAATACAAACATATGTATAAAGGGTACTTATAACCCCTTGAGTGCCTGTAAATTATTAAAAAAAAAATAAGGGGCTTGTTCTCATTTTATTTCAAAATTTCAACTGAAATAGTTCAGTTTTTGATTAAAAAATTTATTTTAACTTTTTATGTGTCCTGGACAGAGCAAAAACGGAATTATGTAACGAAATTGAATCAAAATCAGTTTTTTCTAGAAGGTAAGGAACATAGGAAGAAATGTCCATGTATCTAGGGCATGAATTAAAGCAAAAATAATTCCCAGAAATAGTGTATAGAAAATCTTTGGAACAAGATATATGTTACCTAGTATTGACCCATTTTGACCCCAAGCACATCGTTCGAAACCATATAATCCAACCTAAGCAAAAAGAAATTAGTTTTAAAGATCAATAGTAATTCGCATCGATGTTGACGGCAATGCTATTATAGTTGTTGTGTTAGAAGATTCACGTTAAATCAATGATCGTTTCTAATCAGCAAGGTCTTACAAAAGAATGGTCTACTGTTACTTTTTCAATGGAGCTATAAGAAAACAGTTTTTAATTATTTTACAGCAAAAAAACAATTGAACTGTATTTTTACTGACTTCAGTAAGGCGTTTGAAAAACTCTCACATCGAATTTCGCTTTTAATATTAAAAAATATGCGTTTAAACGAACATTTCCTAAATCTCTTCAATTTTATTTATTCAATAGATCATTATTGGTACTTTTCAGTTGTTACGAATCAAACAAATTCAAAGCTAATTCCACAAGCTAGTCATTTAGATTTTAAACTTTTTTCTTTATTTATAAACGATTTATCATTTGTGTTAAAGCATTCTAAGTGCCCCATGGCGTTGTTACTATTTTCAAAACTGTTTAAAGTACTCGTGATTTTAAAGAAATGCAATGTGATCTTAACTGTTTTTTTTTTCCTTGGTATATTCGTAACTCTCTGGTTCTTAACGTGGATAAATCTAAAACTATTAGCTTAGCGAGAAAGCTTCCGGTAATTTCTTTAAATTATTTGCTCAACGGAGTATCACTATATCGTGTAAATGATATTTCTGTCCCTGGTGTGTTTCTTGATGGAGAACTGAAATTCTCGCAGAACGTAAACTCAATAACTAATCCGATCCGTTTGTTATAAATTACCTTTTTATAACATTTATTCGAACAACTTTCGAATTTTATTAGGTTTGGGCACCAAATTATGAAAGTCATAAATTCAAACTAGAACTTATGCTGAAAAGATTCCTGAGATTTGTGCTTAAAGTTTTAGGATGGGTTAATCCCTTCGATTTTCCAAATTATCAACACAGACTGAAACTGAATAAAAGTCCGAGTCTTGAGAGCAGACGTTTTACTTATGTTTTGGTTTATTGTTAAATTAATTAAATAAATAATTAATTAAAATCCAACTTCAAAATGAATGCATCACGTCAGGTTCTTGAGAAAAAAAGTTTTTAAAATTTAAAAAAAAACAAGTGTATAAGGCTTTTTTGAGTACAAATCGTGATGGTTTTCAAAATCTATAAACCCTTTCTTCAATTTTCAGTTGAAATATTTATATTAAAAAAAATTGGGTTGCGCAGCAGTCCGTTAAGAACTAGGGCCTAGTGACTAACAACTTACAACTCTCAACCATTTCTGTGTGGGGGTACTGGCTGTCAGGGATGGAGGGGACCTACAGTTTTAAGCCGAATCCAAACCCCTAATTCGAGAAAGCACTTTTCATGACTAGAATTACTCTTGGAGAATTTGTCAATTCCTCGCAAGAGGCAGTACCCGTGAAAGTAATTATATTATTTCATATAATATTCGAAAAGGCTTCTAAAGGACCTGTCTTAGAAAAATATAAAAGGAACGCTGAACCATTTATGGTAAACGGTTTTTAACAGAAAGAGGCAAAACGGTTAGTTTTGTTCATGTAACGAATCTGTTGTCTTAACAATTCTATTAAATCAAGTTTTTGAAATATATTAAACAAATATAAAAATAATGTTGAAAACGGGTATTTTTAAAGGCTGAGCAAAATTTTTTAAATTAAAGTTTAGATTTGAAATCAGCAGTAACAATTAACTCAACATATTTTTAAAAACTATTTCCATAGTTTAGTACTAAATTTTAGTTTTTCTCAAAACTTCATTTAGAGTCAATTAAAGACTCATAATTTAAGAGAATTTCTAGAAATTATGTAAGATACTAAATTTATTTAAATTATTTCTTTGTAAAATCATCATACAATTCGTTGTTAAGAGACTAGCCTTAAAAGACCTTTTTTTAATTGTTTTAAGCATTTTAAAAGGGGCATATTTTAAAGACCTGACGTAATTAGGACATCTAACTTCCTTAAAAAAGTATTTTTTTTGTTTGTGCTCCTGAAAAAAGCGTTATTTTTTCGAGCAGTGTTAACAAGGTTATTATGATTGGCCACGATGATAAAAAAACAAAATGGCTGTTATAAATTGTTCTTAACATAAATCATTATTATGTCATTAATCTAAAACAAAAAAAGAGGCTGGGATGCGACCCACACTGATAACTTCCCATCCCGTCTGTCGATTTTTCTTGCTTAAAAGTTTGCCTATATGTATCAATTTTTACCAAATTTGCGTACTATTTTCTGTAGATTTTATTTTTTTATGAAAAAACGGACTGTTGGATTTTTATAAAAAAATTACTGAATATCGAAAACAATATTTTCTATTAAATAAAATAAGTTTGAAGGCATTTTTGAAAAGCTATTTGAGTCGAAAGTAAGTTTTTACAAGTTTAAGTATTGTTTTTTTTTTAGGTTTTAATTTTTTGTAAAAAAAAAACTGTGAATTCGATTTTTCTCAAAATTTTATAGCATGTTGAAAACAATATTTCTTAAAAGATAAAATTAGCTTGAAGCCAATGTCTCAAATTTTTGAAAAGATATTTACGTCGAAAAACAATTTTTACCAACCTTTATACATTTTTTTAGGTTTTTATTTTTTGTAAAAAAAAAACTGTCAATTCGATTTTTCTCAAAATTTTTCCTATTGTTGAAAAGACTATTTCTTATAAGTTAAAAATAGTTAGAAGCCATTGTCTCAAATTTTTGAAAAGATATTTGAGTCAAAAATCAATTTTTAACAATTTTTGTTAAATTTTTTTTGGTTTTTAATTTTTTGTAAAAAAAACTGTCAATTCGATTTTTTTGAAAATTTTACTGAATGTTGAAAATAATATTTTTTGAAAGATTAAAGTAGTTTCAAGCCAATATCTCAATGTTTTGAAAAGATATTTGAGTCCAAAATCAATTTTTACCACCTTTTAAATTTTTTTTTGGGTTTTTATTTTTTGTAAAAAAAACTGTCAATTCGATTTTTCTCAACATTTTTCAGAATGTTGAAAACAATATTTCTTATAAGATAAAATAAGTTTAAAGCTTTAATTTCAAGTTTTTGAAAAGATATTTGAGTCGAAATTCAATTTTTACCAATTTTGAGTAATGTTTTTTTTAGGTTTTTATTTTTTTATAAAAAAAAACTGTCTATTAGATTTTTCTCAAAATTTTATCAGATATCAAAAACATTATTCTTCGTTGCACAAAATTGTTTTGGAGATGAAATCATATTTTAGTCGTAAAATTTTCGAGGTTCCAAATTTTTTTTTCAGTTTTTTTGATTTATAAAAAAACCATTATTTGGATTTTTTTCCAAAAATATACTTGTTTTGTATCATGTGACAATATATAATATAAAATTTAATTCAAGTCTCTAGCGTCATTGGTTCATGAGATATTTAGGGTTAACCAAAATTTTCGGGAGCGGCTCGAAATGCTGTATTTTAAAATACTGTATGGTTAAAATTCTGTATCATACTGTATGATACTGTATATTCATAATACTGTATGGTTAATATACTGTATCTCAAAATGCTGTGTTGTCAAAATACTGTATCTGATAATACTGTATCTCAAAATTCTTCTTCTCAAAATGCTGTATGAGCAAAACATTATCTAAAAATACTGTATTTTTGCAAAATTCCGCTCTTAAGCTTCCATTATAGAGAACAACAAAAGCAGAACTCGATTTATGTATGTGTTTACATTATATCATTTATTGCAACTCCAAATTTCACTTAATTCTTAAATTTGCATTAGCTTTTAAATATCAACGAAATGAACGAACACGTGGAAGTTTTGACAGATCAATAAGTTCGGTGTAATTGTTTATGGAATTCTTGATTGTGGTAACAACAATTCATATACAACTGTGAGAGAAATAACAATTAATGAGAATAAAATGGGAAGAGAAAATAAGACGAAGATACCATTTATTTGTTTTTTTTTTTTTAATTAATTCAAGGACTTATGAATTATCATATGTTATTTTTCAAGGGAAGTATATATTAGAACATTATGCCAATGAAAAAATATTATGATGTATTCTTTATAAAAGTAATCTGTTTTTATAATTCTGTATTTCAACATGCTGTAAATAGGCTGACAAATACAAATCGTTTTGATAATGTAAAAAAGTGCGCACTTTTTTACATTATCAAAACGATTTTTATTTGTCAGCCTATTTACAGCATTTTGAAATACAGCATTTTGGTATACAGAATTTTAAGATACAGAATTTTGAGCTACAGTATTTTGATCATACAGTATTTTGTACATACAGTATTTTGAAATAAAGTATTTTGAGATACAGTATTTTAAATACAGTATTATGATCCATACAGGATTTCGAACCCAACCCAAAATTTTCACCTTTTTTTTAAACTGCTATGGTAAAAAAACCACCCTCGCAATTTTCTTGAGAGCCCTTTCTGCATCTTTCTGCCTTATTATCTGTATAACAAAATTTATTTGAAGTCGATATCTCTTCTGGTTCTTGAGCTATTGAAGACGAAAAAACGTCGCGAACGTACAGACGTACGGACGTACGGACGTACGGACGTACGAACGTACGTACACACGCACAGACATCTTTCTAAAAATCTTTTATTTCGACTCTAGGGGCCTTGAAACGTCGAGAAATGTCAAAATTTTCAATTTGACAAATCGGACCCATTACAATAACTTCCTATGGGAAGTTAACAATACAAAAATTCCTTCCAATATGGCAACGCTGGAGAATTTAAAATATACCTAAAACAGGAAACGCATGTTATATAAATTAAAAATGAAAGAAAATAAAAGAATTTCAAACTGCACAAAAATAAAACAAATTTTTGCAGCAAAAAAAAAACAACAAAAATAACCAAAAAAGACGAAATTTCGGTGGGTGGTTGAAAATTACGTCGCTCGTTTGATTTAATAATTTTGCACACTATAACAATTGCGCTGGATGACATTTGTGTCGTGTCGTGTAGTTGATAAAAATGGCTCGTTCAAATGGCTGACACGAGCCTTGCTGTACATATAAGGATTAGAGAGAAAAATGAGAGTAAAATCCGGGTGAGCAAAGAGCACCTGCAACCCAAGTAGCAAGCACCAGCCATCAGCATCAGGACTTCAGTAGCAAGTACAGCAAACAGCACTGCCCTGCCACAGCCACACAGAGTACTGAAACGAAACTGGAAAAGATCAATACCGAACAGGAAGCCGCTCTAAAGGATATACGTTATACCAACACAAACACATCGCTGTTCTCAGTACATTATGTGCCATCGCATCGCAGCAAAACACCACCGTGGAAGGAGAAATCTACCCACTCCATCGTGTTCCACCACTTAAAAAAAAAAAAAAAAAAAAACACCAACAAGGATTGGGGTGGGATGTAATATTTGTGCACATCGGCGGCGTTGGAATGGATGCTGGGTGAGCTAGTGCTGCAGGATGTCTCCATGGAAACACTATGGAGTTATTTGTTTTTGCTTCACATGTACTTTACACACATTGACAAATTTCGGGGGAGGCTAAACTTCCTTCAACTACATATATAGCAGCTCTTAGCACTTCTTCATCATATACGCTAACATACTCCTCGGATAGTCCTGACTCTTGGTCCCTGTTGTAGCTCGGTCCTGGTTTTGGTCCTAGTCCTGGTTCTGGTTCTGGTTCTTGTCGTGGCCTTTTATATTTTGTTCCGTTTGGTTTATTTCTTACCGAAGTGAATTTAACTGCCTTTGGAATGATCGAAATGAATGCCTTTTATGAGTACTACACTCAAGTGTACGTACCGGAGATTTGTAGCATAAATATTTTTGCAGCACATTCACCCATCCCTCCCACGCATCGGTTTAGCGTCTTGTTGTATGTGATGCTGTTCTTTGTGGAAACTGGCAAGGGTGACATACATAGGTATAAACTTTCGCCAAGATAATTGGGTTCCCTGTTTCCAACACCCTTCCTCTATCCCAGGAACATGCTTTCATCACCGCCACCACCGAGTGCCGCTGTTGCCTTATTACAAGGAAAGTTTGTATGACGGTGTGCGTGTGGGGTCTTTTTCGTCCCGTTGTGTTGCGTCACGCATCCTCTGCGATGCTGCGGACCCCTAGAATTATCAAAAGAATTTAATAACATTCTGTATTCGTTTCGTAGAATTTAGTCGTTTTTTCGCTTGGTTTTCCTTTTCCACCTCTTCTGATGGATTTGTAACAATTCTCCACTAAAGAAGTCCTTGTTTATTCCCTGTGGCTTCAAGATTCGTGGGGGTGTAAATCCTTGTTTGAGTTTTATTTTTATTCTTGTTTGTTCTTTCGATAGAAATGTGCGAGTTTTATGCTCCTCTTCGTCTTATAGGGATTATCATCACTTTTGGTTAGGTAGGATATTTGTTTGCGTGTGTTGCGGTATTTTCTAATAAGATAGACAGTTAAGAACGTCAGAAGCTGTGGCAATCAATATGCAAATCCAACACATAAAAGACATTCCAAAAAATCTGCAAAAAAACCTGTTGAAATAAGGTTAAGCAAGAGTACAGCATTGATGTGGGCTTATGATGATGATATGTACATAAGTACATATCCATACATATTCCATATACATATATGTATGTATGTACTGTATAAGTACATATATAGATTGGCATAAGAAGAACCATAAATATTAAAGGTACTTTAACACACCTTTTACGTATAGTATAGTATAGGGTAAAGCAAATAAGTCTATTTCTGTTTTGAAAGGATTTAAATTGAACCAATGAATGAATGAATAAATAATAAGCGAGTAAAAGGAAACAGGAAACAGGAAACATAGCAGTATAGAATAGAGTCTTTAGGGCTTTTATAAAACAAAAATGGAAGACTTATTTGTCGAAACTTTAACATAGAGCTAAGATAAAACGATTACGTTTATTTTTTTTAACCTAAAGGTTTAACATTAGAACCATCACCCCGCGCCGCCGCCTTCACTTGACTTGAAAAATTTGAATAAATCATTGTTAGCATGAAACCAACAGCAAATTGTGTATAGTTTATGTGAGATAAAGAGGATTTAAAGTGGTTGGTAAGTATATTTAAGTTCTTTTGTGGTAAATTGGATAGAAAAATTATTTGACAAAAAAAAAACAATAAATATGCAAAACACCTACAAACTCGGATGTTATTCGAAAAAGGATATATCTGAAAAGTTAAACAAGATCTGTGAAAATTGCAGAAAATTGAATCTAAGCCACATTATTAAAAAAGGAAAATATGAAAATACAAACAAAAAGTGTTGAAATTGTAACGGAAATAACCTAAAATAATTGTTTTCAAAACTTTTACACATTTTTTTACATATGATGGGTCTATTTTTTAAATTTTAATAAAATCTGACCCTTGAAAGTCTTGAACAATTGTTTTTCTGGAGCGCAAATCTGGCTGAAGTTTTATGGGGTCAAACCACTCGCGTATTGAAAGCACCTTCTACATGAATCGTTCTTAAAGACTTTAAGCTTGTTCATTGTTTAACCAGTGTATAGTAGTGCAGTGCAGTTTATGTTTATGTTTCATGAAAACTGACAGTGAAAGTTGAAGTTGGGTTATCCATTTTGTGGTTTCAAAAGTAAATGTAAATAAAACATATGTAAAATATTTTTTTTAAATGTTATTTCTTTTTTATTATAAAGTTTAAACGTTGACATTATGTGTAAAACTCTAAATCATTTAAACGACCACCACGCGCATTTTTACAATTAATTTTCGACCACTTTTTGACACATATTGGAAGGTATATCATCCATAACTTGACGAATGTTCTTTTTTAAGAGCTTAAGAGTTAAAGATTTATCTACATAAACACAGTCTTTCGCGTAGCCCCATGTAGCGGTGCCAAATCCCATGATCTTGGTGGCCAGTTGATATGGTCACGACGAGAAATTACGCGGCCAAAAAATGTCTCTTGCAATAAAGCCATATTCGCTTGAGTTGTGTGGCATGTAGCACCGTCTTGTTGAAACCACATATTCCCCTAGTCGTACATGTCGGTTATCTTATGACCATAACGCTACGAATTGGTGGTGACAGTCGTTCCATCGTCGTTTTCGGAGAAGTAGGACCTTACATACCTTCGCACCAAAAGACGCACCAAACAGTGACTTTTTGTGGATGTAATGGCCTCTGTTCAATTACTTGAGGATTTTCAGAAACCCAAATACGACAATTTTGTTTATTAACATACCCACCGAGTGAGAAATGTGCTTCGTCGCTGAAGAAAATTTTGTTCGAAATATCGCCGTCCACCGCCTGTTGTTCAAGCACCCGATATTTTCAGTGCTACAAGGGAAACAATGATGCACAGGCCTTACAATATTTTTAACTAATCCAGTCTTTTCAAATTTCTTCACAATTTTGCCAATTGCACGATATGTGGCTGTGGCAGAATCAGCATTTTTGTAGTAGGTTTTAACAATTTTTATGAGTTGTGCGATAGTTAAGCGATCCATTTTCGTAAATGTCAGACTTTCAACTGAAAACAAAATATTGGTTTAAGAACTTAGTTTAACAGATGTTAAATTCCAGCCCTATACTTTTGAAACCGCAAAATGGATAACCCGTTATTTTGTTTGCATTTATTTTGTTTGCAAAAAAAACTGAAAACTTTAAGGAATGGTGTCATAAAACTGTCAAAATAATTTAGAAATCTAAAAATAATAAATAAGCTCATTTACGTCTTACATATGTTATTTAAATTTAGTTATTGCCTTTATTTGTTGAATTATGAATTTATTCGAAAGATGAAACCTTCTTATTTGTGCAAATTTAAAATACTTTATTAGATTAAAAGGAATACACGCTATTGGTAAAAAAATCATACACAGCTTTAGGAGAAAGTGTATTTTTAGAGTGCATCGATAAAACAACTTAAACTGGAGTGAACAAACCTCATCAGAACGAGTTCGGAGAACAGCGATGCACCATGTTATCAAACACGCTTATTATTGACATTTGATGTCAACGGATTTGCCGAAGAGAAAATTTAAAAGTTCAGCTACTTTTTGCGTTGCGTCTGGTAATTGCGTTGCTTATGGGTCGTTTCTGATAAGAATGTTTTGAATTACTCGAGCTGTCAGTTTCATACGTTGAAACAAAGCATGCGACGGATTCTTTGGGTCGGCCCCTTAATCCAGTGCAGCTGCACCGAATGTTGTTATTGTTATTCTTCTATTTAGGCGAATTTGGTAATCATTGACATATATCACACCATTGACTGTGATGATTTGGCCAGCTACGTTTAAAAAAAGAGAGAACCGATGGGCCAAAACTGCCATATGGATTGGCAAAGACCCAATCATGAGATTTTATTTCTTGAAATGGGTCTTTGAATAGCACGTTTTTGTTTATGATAACCGACTTTCAGTTCATGGATAAGCTGAAATTCTCCGGCACACTTTTACAATCAGTCGTGTGGACTGACAATTTAACAATGAAAGGTATTTGCTCTTTATCAGCTCGTTGAAAGCAATTAACAAAAACATTTGTTTAGTATCGGTTTTTATAATAGGAACTTTGAATTTGTTGGAATTTAAATAAAAAAGAAATGTTCAATTTCTGATTAACTTTATTTTAGGTATATAGATATAAGAATTAAATTTAGGAATGAACAAGTGTAACTGCTGAGGATTAAAAGAAGAATGAAAGCAAAGTTACAAAAGAAGTTATATAATGTGTTCGTATAGTGGGAAAATAAATGAATAATATTATGTGTACACATATACATCTTGATATTACTTCATATACAATACATGCATAAGGCTAGTTGAAAACTGTCATTTTCAATTTATTCAGTAAACTCAACATTTTTATTATAGTAAAGTACACGAACGAGCAACGTTTGTAAAAATGTTCTCCCGAAATTCAGCGTCGGTGACCGCAACTTTTAAAGCATCAACTCCAACTTTCGGTCGCGTAATTCTCGCCCTAGTAGACAGATAATGACAATTTTGGTGCAAAAATTTGAGCCTACATATTCGTTGTGTGATGTTGCCGTGTCACTGAAGTAACTTGTTGGTTGAAATGTCAAAAAAAATCTCACTACTGTACAGGCATCTGCAGCAAACAATCCAAATAAGTCAATTCAACAGGTGGCGTTCTCAAGAACTGGGCATCGCTCAGACCAAATTTTGGCGTATTTTGCTTAAGAAATTTGGGTTTGCATCCCCAAAAAAATCAAACTGACTCAATAATTGAATTTGGTGGACTATTTTAGGCGACGGCGACGTACGTTCTCCGATTGGGCAAGTTGTAAAGTCCTTATTAGAAAACCTTTTATTTTATCAGTATTCACCCAATCTTTTTATTTATTATAAGTCAAGTAAACACGAATCTCTTTGTGCAATATTCATCTCTTAAGGTTAGTAATTTAGTATAATGTCTCTGAGTATTTGATTTTTAAATTTGTTGACTAAAATCTATGACAAAAAAAAGTCTGCTGTTATTTGGAATATCATAATATCAGTCTAATGTTTACCATTTATGACAATGGATCGCAAATATCGGACGCAGTGCTCAATGCTTTTAACGAACCGAACTATTATTATCCCATAGGAAGTTATTGTAATGGGTCCGATTTGTCGAATTGAAAATTTTGACATTTCTCGACGTTTCAAGGTCCCTAGAGCCGAAATAAAAGATTTTTAGAAAGAAGTCTGTGCGTGCGTGTGTACGTTCGTTCGTATGTCCGTACGTCCGTATACGTCCGTACGTTCGCGACGTTTTTTTCGTCGAACCAGTAGAGATATCGACTTCAAATAAATTTTGTTATACAGATAATAAGGCAGAAAGATGCAGAAAGGGCTCTCAAGAAAATTGCGTGGGTGGTTTTTTTTACCATGTTTAAAAAAAAGGGAAAATTCTCGTTAATCCTTAATATCTCAAGAACCAATGACCCTAGAGACTTGAATTAAATTTTATATTATATGTATATTGTAACGTGATACAAAACAAGTATATTTTTGGAAAAAAAAAAACCAATTCACTTTTTTTTATACATCAAAAAAACTGGAAAAAAAATTTGTCACCTCGAAAATTTTTCGACTAAAATATGATTTCATCTCCAAAACAATTTTGTGCAACGAAGAATAATGTTTTTGACATCTAAACAATTATGAGAAAAATCTAATTGAGAGTTTTTTTTTATAAAAAATAAAAACCTAAAAAAAACATTACTCAAATATCTTTTCAAAAACTTGAGATTAAGGCTTCAAACTTATTTTATCTTAAAATAATAATAAATAAATAAATATTGTTTTCAACATTCTGAAAAATGTTGAGAAAAATCGAATTGACAGTTTTTTTACCTAAAAAAAATGTATAAAAGTTGGTAAAAATTGATTTTTGACTCAAATATCTTTATTTTTATTTATATTGGGTTTAAGCTTATTTTATTTCACAGAAAATATTGTTTTCGATATTCAGTAATTTTTTTATAAGAGTCCGTTTTTTCATTAAAAAAATAAAATCTTTAAAAAATAGAACTCAAATTTGGTAAAAATTGATACATATAGACAAACTTTTAGGCAAGACAAATCGACAGACGGGATGGGAAGTTATCAGAGTGGATCGCATCCCAGCCTCTTTTTTCGGTAATAAATTTGCATAATTTGTCTATTCAATATAATATCGTAAACTAAACTGAGCAAAAATAAAGTGACATCTGTCAAAAAGACCAACTCCGAAAAAAATATTGCCAGATTAAACACCACACGTCTAAAAAAACATCCGTTATAAATACCATGAAAAAGCCAGATTTTAAGGTTTTCTGTAAGCACTTGTTCTTTTTTTTGCATTTTGCACAATGTTTTCATATCATGTTTCTTTCAAATGTCTGTAAAAGAAAAAGTGGCTAAGTTAATTGTGATAGTAAAATTATGAAATTCTGAATAATGTCGCTCACAAAAATAAATTACTCAACGAAGTAAAAGAAAATAAGTATTAATAGAATTACCGGAAACTCTATATACCATGTCTTTCTAAAAATATTAATAAACGTTTGGGTTGAGAAAAAAGCTTATTCCCACCAATTTGCAGAACTGTCGTAAATAGCTCTTTCTATATAATTTCATTTTAAAGGAACATTTCTCGAGAATTGCTAAATCCACCACATCTTCAATCTTCTCTCAGAAGAAACCCCACAATCATACCTCGTGTGCAACACAAAAACTCATTGCGAAAATATTTTATGAGAAATGAAATGAAAGAAAACCTTTATACATTAATAAATGTTCATTGAATTTTTGCTTTCAAATAACATTTTATACATATCTACGTATTTATATATCTTCTAAGCCATGAATGGCTGAATGTTACGTAATAGAAATATAGCAACATGTTCCAGAACACCATCTTGCAAAAAGAAATTCAATCGTCTGTCTATCGTTCCCCGACGCGCCGCGCCACTCCCGGTAAGGAGGAAAATTCCTTCTCTGTTCAATGGCATATTTTTGTGCTTCCAACTTGAATGAATCAATGAAGAAAAAAAAAGATGAAAAACCATCATAAATATAATTTCCCAACATCAGTTATGAAAGAAGAATATAAGGGTTGGCAATTTACTTATCCACAATTAAGCTGATGTGCTGAAGCGCAATCAAGTGAATTTGAAATCATAAATCAACTGCCTGTCGATAGAGTGAAATATTCTTAGTTTACTCATCTCAAACCTTACCTAAGATGAAAATCTAACGAACGAACGAACGAACGAACGAACGCCCCAGAACACAGAAATATCAGTAATTGAAGAAATTGCTTAGCTCAAAATAAAATGTTAAGATGCAAAGAAAGCCATATTCTTCTTCCCGCAATCAGAATGGAAAGAAAAGCCCTCTGGCGGCAAATTCTTTTGCTTATGTAAGCTATTCCAAGTATGTACATAATTTCTTTAGCACCTGAATAATGTGAAGAAAAGTGAAGAGTGGTGGGGGATTTAGGGGAAAGGATGGGAGTAAAGGAGAGATTGTGGTGTTAGTGGTGGTTTTTGACAATGTCACTGTCACTCTGTCACTGATGGTGACAGCTCATCTTTTTAAGCACACAAATGTTTGAGTTTTTCTTCTTATTTTTTCTTTTTTTTTAACAAAAGAGGATTTGGGCAAACAAAAAAATATACTAGATATTCTTTTTGAATTGAACTTGAGAAGAGTACATATATACGACGAAAAACCCGCACTTACGGGTGACTAACACATTTTCTCCCTAATTCTTTTATAGTCAACTATCTGAGTGTAGTTAACACCTAATGCCGGAGGGAAAATTTACTTTTTAGAAAATGTTATCTCATGGACGTTTAATTTATTATGAAGAATGAACATTTAAGATTGATATATGGTTGGGCCAGAGTATTATTTTTGTATCACTGCTCACAATGCCAAAAAATAGGAAAACTTTAAGAAATATAAGAATAGTATCTTTCTGTCATTTTTTGTAAAGAAACGTACAACAATTTGACAGGTATAAATTATTTCAAACTTTATAAGTACCTTGAAATCCAGCAACAATTTTTGGCCTGTATTAGTATCTTCAAATGTCAAAAAAATTTTGTACGTTCGTTTTTTTGAAACTTTCAGATGGCGTGCGCCATCTTTGATGTCGCTGTTTGAGTTTTCTTCACGAAAACTACATTATTTGATTGGAAGTGTAGCATGGCACAAATCGTATTGTTGAAACTATATATCCGTTAAACTTTCACTTTCATCAATGGATACCGATGTTTTTTGACTTTGTTGGACAAAAATGCTTTAAAGGTTGTCTTGGAACGAACGAACGTCTTTGGTTTGGCTCAAATAATCACTTTTGGTTAGAATAATCTTATTTCGTTGACCTTATCTTAAATTTCTAACTTTTCTTTTAAAAATCTTTGAACTGAATTTTTATGTTTCGATTTTTAAGAATTCTCTTTTGAAAAAATCACAATGGATGAAAAGAAATGAATAGTGATTGACATTCTTCTGCTCTGTCAATACGTTTGAGAAAATTCTCAAAAATTGTAAAACGTTTAAAATCGTCTTCAAAAATTGCTCAAGTTTCACCATCCATTTTCACCAGGCATTTCAAACAAGCCGACAAATTGAATTGTATGTAATTTGTTTTCCAACAAAATAATTAGGTTTGAAACTTATTTTTAAACTGTTCAAATGCGCTTGTGATATTGAAAACTTTAATAAGTGACATATCTTTATAACATAAAGTCCATTACCAAAATTCACTCATCTAAATTCTAGGTTTTTAATTGTTGGTCATTTTGGACTCGTAAGTGATTGAATACATTTTTTCTTCAAGCAATTATAAAATAATGTGGTTTTCCATTGGTAAAATAAATATATACATATTTATTTTTCATCTAAATCTGTCAAAATAAAATTTTTCCTGTTTTTACATTCCATGGGAAAAATAAATTGATTTATCTTTGAATTAAGATCAAATCTGCAAATCTGGTTTTCTCAAAAGCTTAACTCTTTTTTGGGTAATACTTATACAATTATAAAAATATGTTAAGCTGGAAATTTGACTACTCTACCTCTTCACTTAGTTTTCACTTTTACAATGACAAAGCAAAACACTGACAAAACACTATCGTCAATATTGTCATTGTCATCAAAAGGAAATAATAAGCACTGCCAACTGTTAGCCTTTGATGAAGTGACATCTAGGGAAGATAACCCTATGAAGTGGTCACCCGGCATTTTAAAGGGATGCAATCAGCCGAGCTTTATCTACAATATACATATGTACATCATTCCTAAAAATGATTTTTAGATTCCACTTCAGACTTTTTTAATCTTATTTTAAAAATCGTTGCATTCTTAGTCAACCGATTTGTATATTTACTGATTTTTATTATACTTTTATCAGTAAGTCAGCCCCTAACCCAGGGGAAGGACGACGACGGTCCAGGTGTTTACCATCTTTCGAAAAATTTAATTTTAAGAAGGAAGTAAACCGTAGCTTCTTGCGTTCGTTCACAAGATTGAGAATTTCCTCAGTGCAATTCTAAGCGGTGCCTTTTTTAATTATTATTAATTGTACAATATCATTCGTCATCGAGCTGCACTGATTTCTCAGCTTGCTCCCCACGAGCCCCCGCGTGGAGGTGCAAGTAAGCATGCAATTATATATTATACAAACTAAGCCCACTCGTTAACTTTTTATTACAACTGCGGAAAAACCCAAGAAAATGCAAAAATGTCGCCGCCAAACTTTGTAGGAACAAATTTAAAGTTGATCTAGTTTTGCCGATTAGGCATTTTGCTTTTACTCTTGCAATTGCCGATTGTGACTCTGTTTATTTTTGTGTATGATATTATTTTGACAGAAGTACATGCGACTTTTAGAGACACTTTGTTGTGTAAGATCAGTTCTGTTTGTTTTTCTGAATGCCGTTATAGTAAGCGTCACTTTTGTCAAAAAAGTAATTGAAAAATTAAACCGATCGAAAATTTGTATAACGAGTGATTTTTAACTTCCCATAAGTCCGATTTGTCGAATTGAAAATTTTGACATTTCTCGACGTTTCAAAATCCCTAGAGTAGAAATAAAAGATTTTTAGAGAGATGTCTGTGCGTGCGTGCGTGTGTACGTACGTCCGTACGTTCGGGACGTTTTTTTCGTCGTCCATAGTTGAGCTATATATACTTCAAATAAATTTTGTTATACAGATAATAATGCAGAAAGGGCTCTCAAAAAATTGCGTGGGTGGTTTTTTTACCATAGCAATTTAAAAAACAGGTGAACATTTTGGTTAACCCTAAATATCTCACGAACCAATGACGCTAGATACTTGAATTAAATCTTATATTATATATTGTAACGTGATACCAAACAAATATATTTTTGGAAAAAATCCAATTAATGTTTTTTTTTTACAAATCAAAAAAACTGAAAAAAAATATTTGTCACCTCGAAAATTTATGAACAAAAAATGATTTTATCTCACTTAATTAATTTTGTGCAACGAAGAATAACGTTTTAAACATCTAATAAAATTTTGAGAAAAATCGAATTGACAGTTTTTTTTATAAAAAAAATAAAAACCTAAAAAAAAGCATTACTTAAAGTTGGTAAAAATTGATATTCGATTCAAACATCTTTTCCAAAATTTGGGATTATGGCTTTCAACTAATTTGATCTTATAAGAAATATTGTTTTAAACATTCGGAAAAGAATTAAAAAAAATAAAAACCTTCAAAAAAATTAATAAAAGTCGGTAAAAATTTATTTTCGACTCAAATATCTTTTCAAAACTTTGAGATATTGCCTTTAAACTAATTTTATCTTTTTAAAAATATTGTTTTCAACATTCAGTAACATTTTGAAAAAAATCGAATTGATAGTTTTCTTAGAAAAAGTTAAAAACCTAAAAAAATTAACAAAAGTTGGTAAAAATAGATTTTCGACTTAAATATCTTTTCAAAAATATAAAATATTGGCTTCAAATTTATTATATCTAAAATAAAATATTTTTTTCGGCATTCAGTATTTTTTTATAAGGATCCAACAGTCTGTTTTTTTTACAAAAAATTAAAATCTACAAAAATTACTACGCAAATTTGGTAAAAATTGATGTTCGGTTCCCAATATCTCTGGAAAAATAGAAGATATTAACTTCAAATTAATTTCATTCATCCAATTTGTATTTGTTTATAAAAAAATAAAAACTTTTAAGAAATGCTACTAAAATTGGTTTTCGACTAAATATCTAGTTAACAAAATCAGATTTTTTAAGAATAATTCAACTGACGACTTTTTTAACAAAACACGAAAACGCGCCAAATCGATAATAAACGGTCATCACTAACACTGGCCAATAAACTTCCATATTATTTTCAGTTCTCACTATACGTAATTGTGTTGGTGGTCAAAATTGCCCAATTAGCTGCCTCAGTAGGTCGATTAAATTGATTATAAATTGGAAGCAGCGAGCGTTGAACTTTCTTCATAAACAAATTAAAAAAAATAAATTAGGTGGCGCAACAGTCTGTTGAGAACTAGGGTCTAGTGTCTTAAAACTCTCAACGATTCCTGTGTGCAAGTACTGTTGCCAGGAATGAAGGGGACCTACAGTTTTTAAGCCGAATCCAAACGGCTTATTTGAGACAGCACTTATCATGACAAGAATTACTATTGGAGGATTTGTCAATTCCTCGCAAGAGGCAATACCCGTGAAAAAAAGGGATTGAATCCAAGACCTCTGGCATGACAGTCCAACGCACTAACCATCATGCCACGGGTACAAATATTTTTTTTTAATAGATCATGCATTTTAAAAAATAATAGAATTTAGTAATTTCATTTGAAAATGTTTGACAGTGACATAAGACACGAAACGTGGATGAGCTGTCAAAACTAGATTGTCAAATATAAAATAGCAATACAATCATCCAGTACAAAAGTATTGTTCTCTTATAGTTTTTCTAAGTGGTACAGTTGCATATTTGACAGTTACAATGTCAGTTTGATTGTCAAAGTTTGCTATCTTCATCAAAATAGTGTTCCAAACGCATTCGAAGCTGTCAAAGACATGCTTTAATCAACTTCCTTTTTTGATGACAATTTTTTCTATATACATATAGAATCAGTCAGAAACGAATATGTGATTAATTCTAATTCGATTTAAAATTTTATAATATAACAATTTTTACTGCTGCTACAACTTTAGTATCGTTGTGTTTAGCCAGTAATTGTATGTTTCTGCTGAAAATGGAATTTCTATTATACAATATTCTTTCGAAATGATTGTCAATTATAACAATAGCTATATTTTGTCTTTATTTGAAACACATACACTTTCACTTACGATTCCTTATAACAACAATAACTTACCAAAAGCAGACAAATTCTCTTCCTTGCAAGGAGATTGTAATTAAAATGTTGAACTGGTAATGATGGAGGCGCACATTATTCTTTTTTAAGACAAAGAAACGCAAGGATATGATGACATGACATTATTTGGCAAAAGAAGAAAAAAATACGAAAACCTTCCTCATTTATTTTCACTTAAGTTTTCTTCAATTTCCTGCGGGCAAAGGGGACCTCTCTTCCGCTGTGTTATTATTACCTTTTATTGACAGAGCCTCAACCTTCTATATTAAGAACATACATCTTTACCTCCCCAGAAGAATCACAAAGAATCCAAATCATGATTTACATTAAAAGACGAAAATTCTAAGCCAACATGAATTTCCAATTCAAAATGAAGAAAAAAAAAAAAAAAAGGAAAAACACAATCAAAAGTTTAATAAGAAAATGGAAACAACTTGAAAAATAATTTAAAATCTACTTTCCATTCGAGCTCTAATTGGAAAAAAAGACCAAATGTAAAAAATACAACCATTGAAGGACGACAAAAGAAAAGTCAAACGAAAATCATTTCAGTTCGGTTCCTTTTTTTTATATTTTTTTAAATTAAATCAAGTTGACTTTGTGTGTTAAAGTAGAAACCTACTTAAGATTCGTTGCCCAAAAAAAAAACGAATAAATATTAAATGACATCCTCTGGGGCTCTGCGAGGAAGGATGTGCGATGTCCTTAAAACAAAAACTTTCCAAATCTCCATGTTAAATTTGAAACCTTTTTTGTTTTTTTGGTCTTTTGGTCAGTTTTTTTAAGGTCAGTAGGTTGGACTATGGTAACTAAATTCTAGGTACATGTACTCGTACATACATATATCCTTATACACGCTTACTGTAAAATGATTTTTCATTTAAAGGAAAAAGTAATTTATTCCAACTTCCTTAAACCCAAAACAAACAAAAAGGATCCAATATCCATTGAATAATTTTCTACCTCAGCTCATGGACTGGACAAGGACATATATATGTACGAGTATACCTAAATATATTCCTCTACAAATGACACCATTTACGCACGGAAAATAATAATAATTTTAGAAAAGTGAATATCCTTTTTTAGCCCCGGATATGTACCTTCCTACGTATGTTCATATGTAATATTCCATTATGCTTCATAATATTTACATACATTAAAACATTTTTCCATGTCAGGAGTTTTTCGTTTCGCTTTTCAAAAACAATATTTTCTTCATTCTTGACAAAAATATTATAAGGAGCTATGTAATGTACCTCCACGTAATATCCCAGAAATATGAAACTTTATTGTAGGAAATGCAATGTCAGTGAAATATTTATATATGTACATGTGTAGTCTTATTCACAGGATTGGCAAAAAGCAAATCCTTCTGGTTACCATGCAGCAACCTTCACCTCAGCAAACTCGATTTTTTGTATTCTCCCCCTTTGCACCACCTTTTTCTTGAACAAAAATATTCGTGGCTTGTATATTTTTTTTTTCTTTTTTTTTTAATAAACGTAGTCAACTCACTTTAAAATCGTTTTATCTTGTTATGTAATGTACGTGTCCAGGGACGTACTTGTGATTTTACAGGCCTTAGTTAAATTAGGTTTAAAAATAAATGTATATGAAACAATTCTATTTAGTTACTTAAGAGGGAAAGGATTCAGACGCCTTGGTAGGGCTCGTCTTATTTTCATTTATCAAGCACTGAGAATCTTCCAATGTTGTAATACTTCAAAAAATTTGAAACCTGACTTTCTACTACGACAAACTCACTAACTCAGCAGAGTCCAACGCACTGCATGTCTCTGCATAAGCGGGCCATTGAGAACCACACCCTCAGCAGCGTTAGACACTCTCCTCCATCTGACACCCCTCGACATCTTCAGCATACAAGTGGCAGCGAGTACAGCTATAAGATTCAACGCCTCATCTCAATGGACCAACAACAATGTGGGGCACTCCATCATTTTGAACCTTTTTGGTTCTATACCAAAGTACAATTTGGAAAAAACTTCCATGTATCCATTCCATCCAGAGATGAAAGGGAAGACAAAAAACTCCTGGATGACAAAAGCATTCATTTTTATACAGATGGATCCAAGACAAATGAGGGAGTTGGTAGTGGTGTGTACTCAGAAAAGCTTAATCTAAGCATCTCATTCCGCCTCCCTAATCATTGTAGCGTCTTCCAAGCGGAAATTTTAGCGATCAAAGAGGTTCTCTCCTGGCTAAGAGAAAACGTGATATCAACTTCTGATATCCGCATCTTCTCTGACAGTCAGGCTGCTATTAAATCTCTTGACGGTGTCTCAACAAAATCTCAAACGGCCCTCGATTGTCGATCGTCTCTTATGGAGATGGCGGCGCAGCAATTTAACATTCAACTCCGTTGGGTGCCGGGCCACAGAGACATCACAGGAAATTGTAGAGCCGATGAACTAGCTAAAAATGGAACCGTCATACCTATTTCACCTGAAAGGGAGAAGATACTAGGTATACCGATAGCTACATGTATAAACTTCAGCTAAAAGACACAGGTTTAGCGATAGCAAACTCTAGGTGGCACAATTTACCAACATGCGCAGCCACAAAACTCATATGGCCTTCACTGGACCTAAAGCGCTCTAAAGAGTTGTTATCTCAAAGCAGACTTCATATTAGCTCTCTAATAGGTGTCCTTACGAGACACTGTCTTATAGGCATACCACGCAATACGACTTGGTGTAGCCTCAAATGACTTCTGCAGGAGATGTATGGATGAGGAAGAAGAGGAAACAATCTCACCTTCTCTGCATTTGCCTGCTCTTTCACTAAGACGCAAACTTCATCTGGGAGACTACTCTTTTGATAATCCCAGTGAACTAGCTAAAAAGGATATCAAATATCTTCTTCGCTTTATAAAAAGCTCAAAATGGTTCGACTAGTAAGAAGAAATTCTCTAGATTCATGTGGTATCACAATGGGCCTTTTCTTTTGGCCTAAGTGCGTGGATTCTGAATCCGCAGCCACTTTAACCTAACATAAACGGACAAACCCTCGTGGAAACACAAAGCCATCTTCAATGGTGTTTTCGTCTAGAAGAAAAAAACTGTTCAAAAAGGCTTCTAAAAAATTTTAATTATGAGAAAGATGTTAGTGATTACATAAAGTATACCAGAAGATCGAGGAGCTATTGGGATGACACAACAAGAACAAGGTTCGTTAATTTTACCAAAAGGTAAAAAAACCTCAAAAGGGTACTAGCCACAAACCGAAGCCTGTAAAGGAGATCATGGGAACATCGTAGTGGAACTGCTGTTTTTGTTGAGAATATGGAAAGACAAATTCTACAAACTATAGGATTTTTCAATAAGGCAGGTAGATGATAAAAATGTCAAACATGACGTTTGCTGTGTGGCAAGTAGCGCCGTCCTTCTGGAACCACATGTCGTCTAGGTCCATATGGTTCAATTTGGGCCATAAGAAATTAGTTATCATCGTTATGTAGCGCTCGATGTGGACGGTGACCGCCTCACTAACGTCGCGTCGTTTTCAAAAAAGTAAGGACCAATTACGAAGCCGGCCCAAAATCCACACCAAACGGTAAGGATGCGTTATCACCTGGTGAACCTCGCGTGGGTTGGTGTCGTCCCATATACGGCAATTTTCATCCAAAAATGCGGATCGTCACTAAAGATGATTTTTCGGCCAAAATTGGGGTCCTCTTCCAAACCATTCTAAGCCCAGTCCGCGAATAAACGGCGTTGTCTATGGTCATGAACTTTGAGCTCCTGGGCCAGTTGAATCTTGTTGGGGTGTAGGCCCAAGTCCCGCCAAGTTGAAGTCTGCTAAAGACCGAGTTCTTGTGCACGGCGAGGAATAGACAGCTTACGGTTCTGCTGTACACTTTCACGGAACTCGGCTGACCTTACGTTCCCTGAACGTAGGGGTTTTGGCTGATTGTTTACTGAACCGATTGTCTCAAATTTGGCCACCAAACGTTGAAGAGTCGACTGCGAAGGGCCACCACGTCTACCGTAAAATGAGCGCAATGCGCGCAACGTTTGCGTTAACGAACATTCATTTTTATAATAAAGTTTTATCATTTGAACGTGCTTTTCAATCGTGTAACTTGCCATGATGATTTGACATAAGCAAATCAAACGGAGAATAACTCTTGCAAATAGCTGGATCTTTGGACTTAGATGACAGTTAAGTATTTAAGTCATCTCATGAGCATATAAAGGTTTGGACCTTGCCAAAGAAAGATCAGAAGGTCTTTGAAAGAAAAATTCTTAGAGTGATTTTTGGTCCCGTTGAGTCATCATGGATGGAGAGTGGAGGATAAAGGTCCAGTGACTTAGATGACAACAACGCTCCAGCTCCAGTCCGGATGGTCTTCGAATTCAATTCCGAGGGACAGCGAAATGGGGAAAGACTAACTTTGCATACGAACGTTGGTTGGGGCCCACACTCATCCAGTGTAAATATACTCCCAGACTGTTAAAGGCTAGCATATTTTTTTCATGATCGTCAAGCCAAAATATTTACAACTGATGCTTTCAGAATCTAGATTCAATAGGAATATTTAAACTTTGGAAAGCAAAAGAGTTTTTATTGAAGGGAAATTTGACACTGGTATAACACAAGAACGACGATTTAAGAGTCTCAAAGTAATCCAATCCCGCCTGTTTGATTGAATTAACGAAATCATAAACTAAGACCAATTCTGGGTTTATGCAATTAAATCAAGATTTACATGAGTTTCGAATTGTGCATAGAACCAATTACTCAATTCGTGGAAATTTGCAGAAAAAAACAACGATCACTAATCTGTTCGCTGAAAACGATACTTTTTTAAAACTAAAACCTAAGACTTTCCAAACCCAGTTGTTTTTTGTTGAACGGCTCACAGTTTCTAATTGTGAATTAATCCTGATTGAAATTTTCCACCAACAAGTCCCCAAGCACATATAGAGGGTTATTCATTTCATGGTGACAAGTTAGTAATGCTGGCATCTGACACCGATCAAACTCAGCTATCATTATAAGTGTCATAATATTATCACAGTTGAAAAAGGCTTTAAAATTATTTAAACTTGTTACGAAACTGATGCTAATGAAATGTAGCCACTTTACGGACATTTCTAAAATTTGGTAAAATTTTAAGGTAGTTAGAAGAGAGTGGAAACGTTATTGATATCGTAAGATCTGGTCACTCCGTCGATAATTTTGAATCAACAAGTGAAGTTTTGCTTATGATCCAAATTTGCCAACTGTCCGACTTGGTCGAATTATAACTAATTTTTTTGGATGTTGATTTAAACTCCTTATTTGTATTTTGTACGACGCATCAGTAATAATTATGGCTTTACTGTGTGAGAAATTCCCTTGCAGCGTAATTTCACTTTTTCGTGTAGTCAATTGGCTACTAATATCCTGTGACTTGACGCCATTATGTATTTTTGTATGGATCGTGCTTACGCAAATGATCCTCGAACATAAGACGCTTTAAAAACTAACATTACAAAAGTTATGACCTAGGTACCGCCCAAAATGAAGTAAAAAATTACCACAAAAAAATTGGAATCATCCTGGGATGAATGATACTGTTTTCCGCAAACTTTATATTGGACAAATTTCATGAAAAATGTATCGTTATATGTATTTTATTTATAGCCGTATTTTATTGGTAAATTATTAGCTAGTGCAGTAATGGAAAGTTAGTGCAGTAATGGAAAGTGTGAATAAAACATATGTTCACTATTATATGCACTCTTATTTTAAATCTCCAAGTTGGTATCTGTGCAATCATACTTATGTCAAAATCAGCTGTCAACCAGTTTTGAAAATACGAACTCAAGGGATGTGTTGAAAAAGTATTGTTGTTTTTATGTAAAGTTAAATAAGAGTTCAAGTTAATGTTTACTAGCAGGTCCAGTCACAATAGAGTTGAGTATGAATTGAAAGATTGAAATGACATAAGAGTGCCTGTCCACATTAAATTTTTAATGTTAGGTGCAAGCAGTGAGACAGGTATATGTGAGTGAAAAAGAGAGAGATGGGTAGATTACAAGCCAAATGCAAACAATATTCTTGGATTCAACATGAAAGATTTTGTATTGTATGAGTGAAAGATAGATAGATTTCAAGGGTGTGAGATAGGGATGTGCAGATTGATTTTCTCTTCATCGTATGGACACAACGAACATAATAAAACCCAGCATTCAAAATCCAATGTAGACAGGCACTAAAAGCCAAAAGAAGGGTGTGAGGGGAGATTTTGTCCTTCCCCGTAAGCCCATCTTGCCTACAAGCTCCCAGTTGCTGGCAACTCAGTTTTCCTGGGTGAAGGGGGACAAATCAACGCGAAACATTCAGTGCCACAATTAAACTTTCTCTTCTCAAAATAAACTTACACTTCGATAACTGACGTGAAGCGAATCAGGGCGAATCATTCACAATGATAACAAAAATGACAAATAAACAATGCCGCGTCGGCGAATGTGCCACTTTCGCGTTGGTTTGGGAGAGCCTTTAAACCCGACCAATGACGAAAGTTTTGTTTTCGCATCAAATGTTTCGCTTTGGTTTTGGGTGAGTCCTAACACACGTCAATAAATTTAGAGATAGCACTGTGATTATTGATGATTTTTGGGTGATGTCAAGTAGTCAACGCATTGAATATTTACGTTGACCGTCTAATCGTAGAATAATATTTCAAACCGATTTATTTTTATTCTAGTGAAAACAGAGCACAAGAAAAAAACGGACGCATCCCCAAATAATAAAATCCTGCCAACCTTTAAGTAAAAAATATTTCTGGAACTGGATGAAGTGTCATTCTATTCCAAGCATTCCAAAACTTTATCTGAACTATTTATATGCACTATTTTACTGCCTTATTTATCCGCACTATTTCTTTGTTGTTGTTTAGTGTGTAAGATTTTGCTGCGCTGCGTATAAATTTACCAATAAAAAACGCCTTGTTTGCTTTCGTAACCAAAAAATGAATGATCCTATACAAAGCTCATGTAGACGTCAACTGGAAGGGATAGAGATGGAATGACGAGGTGTATAGGCTTTAAAGCGAAGTAGACTTAGCCATAAGGATGAAAGCCCAACGTCTGAGGAGCCTGGGTCACGTAGAGCGCATGAAAACCAAAGTCTTCGAATCCACGCCCATAGGACAGCGTCGCCTATGGTGAAGGCCGTGGATCAGCTATCGCATCACACAAGTACAAAATGATCTTACCCAACTTCTAGTGCACAACTGTAGACATCTAGCTATAGGGATCGAGGTAGATATGGAAAAGATTGTTGTATGAGGCCCTAGTTCACTTAGGACTTTAGCTCCACCTTAAGTGAGTATACAAAGCTCATATTCAAATGGACAATAACGGTTCATTCTTTAATTCAAGGTGACTTTGAAGAGTGCGCCTATTTGACAATTTTTAATTTCTTAAGTAAATCTGCTCCTGTATTTTGTTCCTGCTCGCTTGGAACTAATGTAATATATTTTTGACTATACTCTTGTATTCGCCCTGTCTATGTTTCAAGCCCTTCATGTGCATTGGGCTAATTATATTCGGTCCATGTCTTCTTCATATCCGCTTGACTACTTTTTTTATATTTTTTATATTTTTGATATATATATATTTTTTTTTTTAATAATGGAGTAGCCTTTAAATCTTACCTCTATAGTATAGTGTACTTACGTGTGTGTGTGTTTATGCCATTTTGAGAAACGGGACAGGAACAAAAACCCAATAGAATAAAGCATACGGTATAAGACGTGACGGTATTTAGCGCTTCTAATATGATTTTTGACTCAAAAACCGGTCCAGCGCTATTGGGTGTTCTGCCATACTACGCTATATCCTTGTGCGATTTGATACGAATTTTCATTTAACATTTTTGTGCAATATATTCCAACGAAGGGTGGTTGGATTAGAATTGGGAGGATTGAGATTTACTGCTATAACTTACTCTATAAGGTATTTACTATCTGATGACTGATTGCGGACACCAACCAACTGACTGTAAGAGGGTGCCGTGTAGTGCCGTGCCACGTCGGTCGTTGGTCGTGCAAGCAAAAGATTGCTGGGATATCCCTTTTGAATTTTTGAATCTCTCTCAGGACTCCGGGGACTTAATTTTAAATTAAATCTTGAGATGGAAGAAGAATGTTTAGCCCGCTGACACTCTTCGCTTCTTCGTTCGTTTTACCGAATAATATACGCACATATGCGTCAACCAACCATCGTCATCGTCGTCAAGGGGTGTTGGGATTGGAATTGGAATTGGGATATTCTTTTAATAAGCAATTGCCAATGCAATAGGCATACGGTTGGTGGTGGTGGCGCGGTGGGATGAGAATGCACGCTTCGAGCTCTCATATCTGTACAAAAGAAAAACCTATAGACAAAGACCAGTCACAGCGAGCTTAGAAGAGCATCACCCTTCAAAAAAAAAAAAAAAAGAAACCGAAAACAGAAAACAGAAAACAAGAGAGTCCTTTATTTAATGTCCTGTCATTCAGCATTTAGGATAAGGAGGAGGATTTTTTTGTGTTTTTTTTTTATGATTCAGCCAAGGATTGCATCACCAGGACTGCAATTCAGAGATGGTATGTTTTAATAAATCATCCCAAAGGATATATTTTTTCCTATCTTTCATACCTATATTTTGTTCAAGGATATATTATGAAGGTTGAATGTATGAAGCTAAGTATAAATAAGGGTGCAAATAATTTTGAAATCTTGTTTTTTTTTTTTTTAATATTAATGCAATAACGATTTAGAGTGCTCTTTATTTTCGGTTTGTCCTGGAAAGGGCCTTCGATTTTTGCGCGATTGCAATATGCATTTTATTTTTTGAAGGGTTGTTATGGAGTTTTCCGTTGTTGTTATTGTTTGATGAAATAACCAATTCGACTTGAATTGATAAATAATAATAATGGAAATGGAAATGGACATCACATCAGGCTTATGTCTATCAGTCTGTCTGTCTGTTCTGTTTATTTAGGTAGGTACGTTTGAAGGGCTTGTGTATAAGCTTGATGCAATAGGCTTGCCTGATGTCCTATGCCATTCGCCAGGACACCATAACATCATACATGAATGCATAACTACATTTTTTGATTTGTTTTGGTTTAATTATAAATTCAAAATGGTGAAAATGCTAATTTTAATCTCTGTTCTTTATTTTTGCAAATGCAGAATAACAACATAGGACAACAGCAACAAAAATAAATAAAAATAAAATTAAAAAAAAAAACAACGTTAAAAAAAACCGACGGACGAGTTGGTAGTTAGATTAGTTGGTTGCGTAAGGACGAGGATTTGTGGGAAAAAACAGAGTGATGCTGAGCTGATGCAGTTTGAACGATTTCGAGGGTGTTGGTTGGTAAAATAGCAAAGGATTTAATAAAATATATACATACATATACTTGCTATAGCAACGAACTCGTGTTGTGGTATTGTATTTGTTTTATTTTTGTATTTTGTTCAATGTTTTTTTTTTTTATGAATTTACAAACATATACCTACATATATAGGGAGTTATTTTAATTGGCGGTGGTGCTATTGAGGCGTGTAGAAGTAGACGAAGATTTGCATAAATTCTGCACAGAATTGTAACCGTGACTAGAATATCGCGAATGATGGACATGGACAATGGACATGCCTTTGTTTTTATTTTTAACATTTTTAAAGAGGGTTGTATAAAGTTTTTAAAAAAATGTTAAGCATTTAAAATGTATTTTTAGCTGGAATGTGTGTAGTTTTTATCTCTAAGCTTATATAGTTTGTTTGTTTTTGACTATTTTTGTAATGGCCTAATGGACTTGGCTTTGTGATGCTTTTTTGAATGAGACTGAAGTAGACTCGTTGGTGTTCAGGGTTCTTTCCAAAGAAAGCAAAACAAAAACTTAGGTTTAGCGTTTTCAACCTACGATTGATTTGTAACCAAATTTATTTGAATCGTAATACTTAGGTTCTTATAACTACAATAACAAGGTATTTGATATACTTACTATGTTTTCTTATCACTAAGCTTACATCTTGTTGCATATACTTCACAATTTCATAGATATTAAGATCTACAAAAGGTTAGAGAATAGTCAGCGGAGCATAACCCACGATATGGTAGGCTTGTCAAAGGTTCTCTTAGACAGTGACCCGGAATAATGGGTTGGAATTGCGTTCCATGTCCTTAGCAGAAAACTAGAGAATAATAGGTAGACATAAGCCTCGTCAATCGTACACTTAGATGAATTCGACGGCGGCGGGCAGAATATAACAGGGTTGAAATTCCCTTCGTGCTCTTGGCAACAAACCAATAAATCAATGCTTTTCTTGTGGCACCTTTATGGCCCCTTTCACACCAAACGAATCCGAATCAATCAGAATCACTCTGAATCAAGTTGAATCTGATTCGTCATCTCCACTCTTTCACACCAGCTGAATCAACCTGAATCATAAATCGCACTATTTTCTTTAACTTTTAAAATTAATAACTCCACGTCCATCTCGTGTGGTTGTTGATTCAAGAATCAAGAATCAAGGAATCCGACAGGTTGAATCAAGTGCGACCTCGAATCAAACCTGATTGAACCAGATTCGTCCGGTCTGAAGGCGGGAAAAGAATCCCTTCACATTTAAACGGAGCGCTCGAAGCCGAATCTTGGTCAATCAGATTCAACTTGATTCGGAGTGATTCTGATTGATTCGGATTCGTTTGGTGTGAAAGAGCCCTAATCCGTCATCAGCCGAATTTTGCTCGGACGTTGTCGGCCGAACTCGGCCGATCGAACCAAACATATATAAAGGAAAGACAGAGCGTACACCACTAAAAGCGGCGTCGTCCTATGACGCCCGATAGTAACCGATCAACCGACATAATCCAAACATGTTTAGATTTTTCGTCAGTTGTCGGGCCAATTCATACCGAAATTCATACCATTGCTAAACAGCTATGGGCCGAAGTTTCTCCAGAGATGGAACTGACTGTTCCAGATATAAAAAAATGGAGTATTTTAAGGGACCAATTCCGAAAAGAGTACACCATGTGCAATGGAGCAGGAAGATCTGGTGCTGCGGCCGAAAACAAAAAGTCTTGTTGGGCTTACTACGACTCACTTCAAGAAGATGATACGGAACCGCAACCGGTTTCAGGTATTTTAGAACCTCAGCCAGAGGTATGACAGCTTGCTTCCCCGTCGTTATCGCAGCCGGGAACCTCAACAGAATCGCCATCTGAGATACCCAAGTCACAAGAACTTTATGAAAAATCGGTGCCTATAACTCAAAATCAACGTTGGAGGTTTATGAAAAGAAACACTGGTAACGTCGATCAAGAATATCTTTAGATTGAAACATTTGATGGGTTGTAATTTAAAATCTTCAGTTGTTTTCTTTGCATAAATATTTCATTAAATCACACAGCGACGATGTCTTATACGTTGACGCATTAAATGACAGTATGAATTTCGAAAATATAAATTTAAAAATTATTATTATTACATCCAAGCTTCACAAATTCAGACTCCAGACCGATATCATCCGCGGTCGGAAGCAGTGTATGCAGTCGAACGTCCGAGACGGTCGTCAAAGTTGTTCCGACCCGATATCGGTTGATAATTCTGTTTTAGTGTACGCGAGCCGTTAGAAGAAAGTAGCCATAGAATAATCGGTTGGGAGAGAAGCTCTCTGTCCCTAGCAGCTAATTAAAAATAAACAGTTCTCCTAAAGCTGTGCACATACACTTAGAAGAAATGAATGGCGGAATAAATCGGGGAAGGGCAAAATGTATTTCGGGAACCAAAATTACAAGACGGTTCTCTATTCGAGGAACTACTGTTCTCGGAAATTTTTTCTTTTATATGTGCACTAAATTGACTAGGTAGGTAGGTTGGTAGAAATGGCTGTCCTGCTTCGCGCAGGACACAATTAGCGCTGAGTGCGCCGTTTTGATACCATACCTCGTGAGATTCTGAATGGATTTGAAAATGGGCTATGGATGGTGCACGTTCCGCACGTGCAGTCCTATGTAAAATATAAAATGTAATTTTATTCTCCTACCCTACGGCCTATTATCTCATAGTGCCATTTAGTGAGGGAGAAATAAGGGGGGAGGGGGTTAAAGCCACTTTGTGCTATTTAGGTATGAGATCAAATCTTTGATCTTGAATTCTGAGAGTTCCTCAATACCGTTGAAGAATTCCTTACCCAAGTGGAGTGCTCTTTTCCTGGCCAGGGCCGGACAATGGCATAGAAAGTGTGGGACTGTTTCTTTTTCATCCCGGTTCTCACAGCTACGGCAGAAAGGGTTATGTGGTATACCCAATTTTGCCGCGTGCTCCCCTACAGGCCAATGCCCTGTGCAGGTAGCGACAATCCTGGCTATGTCATGCCTTGGTTTGGAGATTAAATTGATTGATTTTGGTATGTTATAGACGGGCCAGATTTTCCTGGATATAACGCAACTCGTTAAACTACTCCACCTATGATTTGTATTTGGTCAGGATATTGCCCTTCACAACTCCAAGAGGAGCATATACTCTCACTGCCAGAGAGTTGTGAAGGGCTGATCCTTGCCTAGCTAGCTCATCTGCCTTCTCATTGCCCTCATAGCCCCTATGGCCCGGTATCCAGATAAGAGTGACGCTCATATCCAGTTCCTTTAGGGCCTCTTTACATTGCTGGACCAGTTTAGAGGATGATAAAGCTGAATCAATGGCTTTAATAGCTGCCTGACTGTCTGTTAGTATAGCTACATTTTGGTTCTGACGGATATTTTTAAGGGCTGTACAAGCTTCCCTTATCGCCAACAATTCTGCCTGGAACACGCTGGCAAAATCGGGAAGTCTATAGGTTTTTGAAATCTCAAGAGATTCACAGAAGACACCTGCACCAACACCGCATTCCATCTTCGAACCATCCGTGAAGATAATTGTGTCGAAGTCTTCCGTCACAACGCCTTCCTCCCAGTCGGTTCTTGACGGGAGCAAGACTCTAGACTTCTTTGAGGTGTCTAGGGTAGGGATGCAGTAATCGGTGGTTGTGGATAGGATGTCTGACGGTATCAGGCTTGTTTGGTTGCAGTGCCCGTAAGGTCTAGGTTTCCAGCAGCCTATTTCTTTGAGTCTCAAGATACTGCAGGACACCTGATATTTGATAAAGAGGTCAATCGGAAGAAGGTCCAGGATGACGTTGAGTGCATCCGTTGGACAGGACCTGATTGCCCCTGATATCCCTACGCAAGCATTTCTCTGCACCTTTGTAAGCTTGTTTACTATGTAGGCTTTGGTGAGAGCGGGCCACCACACAATGGAACCATAGACCAGTATCGGTCTTACAACCGCTGTGTATGTCCATTTTATCATTTTTGACTAGAGGCCCCACTTTTTGCCGAATGTTTTATTGCAGGCGTAGAAGGCGACACACGACTTTCTTACCCGCTCTTCGATGTTAAGCTTCCAGTTTAATTTGGTATCTAGTATTACGCCCAGATATTTAGCACTGGAAGACAATGATAGTGCTTGTCCGTTTAACCGAGGTAGAGTGAAGGGTGGTACCTTGGTTTTGGTGGTGAAAAGCATCAACTCGGTTTTGTTGCTGTTAACACCTAGTCCGCAGCTCGCAGCCCAGGTGCTTACTTTCTTCAAAGCCATATAAGTGATTTCACTGATCACGCTTGGAAATTTTCCTGAAACTAGAATGACCAAATCATCGGCGTACGCAACCGCTTTCACTCCACTACTCTCGAATTTCACCAGAATGATGTTCATGACCAAAAGCCATAAGAGAGAAGACAATACACCTCCTTGAGATGTTCCTCTGCTGGCGTATTTGGTACACGTTGAATATCCTAACTTTGATTGAATCCTCCTATTACTTAGCATGGATATTATCCACCTTCTAATGTAGTTCTCAACACCGAAGTCTGCAAGTGATTAAATTGGCTAAATCATATATAATTCCACGGCATCTTTATATGTGTCTGCAATGGTCGTGTATTCTGCATCAGCTGGTGTTATGTTTTATTGTTCAGGTTCGGGGTAATGGAGGAAAAGTGTAACGCTTTGTTACAGCTTTTTAATGATTACTTACCATGTATTTACTCTAATTCACTTCACTCACCTCCAAAGTTATTTATTATTAGCACTATCCAAGTTTTAACATTTTACTTAAGTGAACTCATTAAACATGTTACCTCGGTAAATTATTCAATTTGGGAATTTACTGCGAAAAAGATCGATTTTTGCGTGGCCTGTGTGGCATGGTGCTCTTCATACAAGTAGAGAGTAGAGTACTTTTATGTGTAGAGTTCATACATTATTTCCAGCCTCATAATCGAAGATAAATAGTTAATTGATGCCAAACCCCATAATCTAAACCAAACTGTCACTCTCTGTGGATTCTTTAGCTTATCATTAATAACGTGGGTTTTTTTGCGAGTGCCAGTTGTAGCAATTTTGTTTGTTAAAGTACATGAAAATTCACTACGTTAGAAAGGATGATTTTTCGCCGAAAATCGCTGTCCAATTCAGCACTTTGTTCTAAAGTCGAAAAGCGAAGCTATATCGAATCTGAACAATCAGAAATATTTTGTGCAGAATTCCCCTCAGGATTTTGAGTTTCTGCGATTAATGGAGAGTTTATATGTTCTTGAGTTAAATCTTTCACTCTTGGTTATAACTGGTGTTTTTTTTAGGTTAGAAAAACTTCTTTAAATGTAGTCATTTTGTCAGCTACTAATTTTGTTCAAAAGATACAAGGTAAGAACCGGTACCGAGTAGTGTGGGAGTCGTAGCGAGCTTAAACTGTTAATCAGGGCCAATCTATGGTATGGATGGATTTTTTATTTTATAACTAGCTTTTACCCGCGACTTCGTCCGCATTAGATAGTTTTTTTTTTTGGATAGTAATACCTATGAGCTGTACTTTTTTGTACGTATGTTTTAATTGTGCCGAGATGGGATGAGGCCATACTAAGTGTGATTGTCATAGGTTAGGTTAGGTGTAAGGTGACGAACCGAGTAAATTATTAAGTTTTAAAGAAACAATTAAATTTACACGACAAATAAAATATTCGCAGGATTTCCCTGTAATTTGCATGCGTCCGACAACGGTGTGTGCCCTCACGTGTGTGCCCGTTCGGGTAGACCCACTCAGTGATGTCCTCCCCCCGCGCCGCACTACCGCCGCTGCCACCAGCCTCGTCTACCGCGTGCTCGCCCCGCGCCTCAGCCGAAACAGAATAATTATCAGAAGTAGAAGACAGACCCAGTGAATTATTTGTTGTACCTACATGGCTCGTGTTTGGCGATGAAAGGTTGAGCATAGCAAAGCTTAGGTTTAAAATTATTATTTGTGGAATTTGGTGAAAGCCACAGTTTGCGTCTAACGTTGAGGGCTTGAGGCACGTGGTGCGCGAAGCCCGTGTTAATATACGTGTATGATAAGTTTAATATACGTGTATGATAAGTTTAGTGCCCGTGGCATGATGGTTAGTGCATTGGACTGTCATGCGAGAGGTCTTGGGTTCAATCCCTGCCTGTGCCACCTTAATAAAAAAAAAGAGTTTTCACGGGTACTGCCTCTTGCGAGGAATTGACAAATTCTCCAAGAGTAATTCTTGTCATGAAAAAGTGCATTCTCGAATTAGCCGTTCGGATTCGGCATATAAATTGTAGGTCCCCTCCATCCCTGACAACATTACTCGCACACAGGAATGGTTGAGAGTTGTAAGTCACTAGGCCCTGGTTCTCTACGGACTGGTGCGCCACCTAATTTATTTATTTTATTTTATGATAAGTTTAACATGTTCGACAACTTAATTCATAAGGGTTGGGAATGCGTTGTTTTCCCGTAATACCAATTTTATCCAAATATTATTCAAATCTTTAATGATTTAGGAGTGAAAGCGATCAGATTCCCCGGAAAGTTATTTTGTTTTCCCGAGGTTAAAAGTAACTCATGTCCTTTCTTAAGTCTCAAACAATCTTCTTACAAAATTTCATTTAAATCTGTTCAGTAGTTTAGGCGTAGAAGCGATCGGCCCACCTGAATTTTCCCATGGGAATGCATCATAGCCTATGTCCTTTCTCGGGTATCAAAATATTTCCATACTAAATTTCATGGAAATTGGTTCAGTAGTTTAGGCGTGATTGAGTAACAGACAGACAGAGATACTTTCACATTTATAAATATTAGTATAGATATAGATTTATTTTTGTGTAGGCCTTACAACGTATCTATCTGGCACCAATATTGCAATATCATCTGCAAAAATGGCCATTATATAGCATTGATATTCGCTGGAATAACTCTTGTATACATATTAGGTTGGTCCTAGGACACTTCCTTGCAGGACGCCGACTTTTATATTCTTCAGTTCAGATTTCAGTTTTTCGTAGTACTCCCTGGGAAGGTCCATACGCAGTTTGTACTCAAGTGTAGAACCTTGACAAAAGCTTTAGCAACATCTAAGAATATAGCCGAACATATTTGTTTTTTTTTTCCTTATGTGCTTTTTTCATAACCTCCATAATCCGAAGTACTTGGTCTATCCGGGAACGTTCATTTCTAAGTTCAAACTAAAGGTTTGGAATTAGTCTTCTTTCTTCTTTTATTTTGCTAAGACTTTTTAGTAGCAGTTTTTCGAAAACTTTTGCCATATTTACTGGAAATGGATTACAAACATTCGATGTCAAGTGATTTATTTATAGTTGGGTTTGGTAACCAGCTCACCAATTTATTTAATGAAGGAAACGTTTAGTAACCGCATAGTTTTAGTCACGGACTTGTTAATTGGATTTGAAGTCTTAAGTCTACACCGATAAGACCGAAACAATTAACTATGTACTTCTAGGACAAAAATCCTCGAGTTATTGCGGTCAGAGGGCCACAAATGTTGGGAAAAATAATCAAAAATTAGACCTCCCTATTAGAATATGTCCGAGAAGACTGTTTTTCGAATAAAGTAAACTTCATCTTTGTTTTATATCATTTCAGAATTCCATAACCCTTAAAAAACACCACTTACATAGAAGCCACATTCTTCTCTGTTCACGTTGTTCACTAGAAAACAAGAGTCTTGCGAACTTTTTGCACAAACTTACTTGCTTCATTTCTGCCAAAAATTGTTTTCTAAAAATTCAGTGATTGGTCCACGAAGCAATTACTTTGGCAATAAATTGACAATATATCTATATGATGCACAAGCGTATATGATATGGAATTTTTGTCAAGACTTTGAGCAGGAAACGTTTAATTGAAAGTTCGATAGTAACGACATCGTGCAAATGTTAAATCATAATTTGACGTGATTTTTACGGATTGCAAATAATTGAAACTGACCTTGAAATTTTGATCAGATAATTATTATCATCGTCATTTAGTTTCCACGTGCAAAGTTCTTAAATCAATAATTTGGAAATGTTCTACATGTTTGTAACAAAAATTATTTCTACGGAAGCTTATATCCTCTAAGCAATTATTTCTTAATTTGAAAAGGAAAGGCAAAAAAAACTGGCCTATTTATATTTGCAACTGACACGAATCATAATGCACTTTGCACTTCATGCACTTGACACTCTCCCTATATCAAACCAGCCCCATATAGCAATACGCACTTTTTTAATTTACGTTATTCAACCCTTTTTTCATTTAACTCTTTGCATTTCCCAACTTCACACTTTGCACAATAAAATACGCAATACGCACTTTACACTTGATGCACTTTACACATAATAGGTAGCATGTTGATGTATACACATCATCAAGTTTATTATTATGCCTACCACCTACCACTTGGAAGTTTTCTATTGTATTGTGATTGTTTGACTTTTTTGAGAATTTTTATTTACATATAAGATCAAGTATTATTTGGTTGGACTAATGACATATTTTGTGTTAGAAAAAGAGGAGCGTTTTTGAAATTCTTCAAGTAGGATGCTTTACGGATTGAAAAGAGTTAAAGTTAATTTAAAATTTAATTTGGTATACAGGGTTATTCATTTCAAATAAATAACGCTGATATTTGACACCTGTCAAACTAAGCTGTCATTTGTAATGTCATAATTTTAGTTAAATATTTGTCATTTACTGCCAGAGACAACAGTGAACGATTGACCGGGAAACTCTCTTCTCTACTATACTCCCAGCCAACCACAAGCATCAATAACCAGTGGAACGAGTGCCGCGTTATCATTGAAGAAGTAGCCGAGCCTACCATAAGCTATCAGATACCAATAAAAAAGAATCCTTGGTATGATGATGATTGAGCAGTACTGAAGCAGGAGATGGAAAATGCATAAATGCAGATACTGCAACGAAAAGCAAGATTAACTCAAGATAAAATACAGTGAAAAAGAAGGAAAGAGAAAAAAAACTGAAAAGAAAGGAGCATCCGCAGCTTCTCAATCCTGGACAAAACTAACGAATTTCAAGTCGAGCCCCCCCCCCCCCCAACTTTTATTTATACTATTATTGTTAAACAGTTTTTTCTGTTTAACTTTTAAAACTGTAGACAGTAACGGCTGCTTAAATAATATAATTAAATATTTGTGCTTAAACAGTATTAGCGAGTTCCTTATCAAAGTTTGCGAAATCTTCTTCAGTGAAAATAGATTCTTGTTCCACGACAGGTTCTTCTTTTTTCACAACATATTTTCCATTTCCATTATGAATTCGTTTGAGAATCTTTTCTTCATTTTTAATTTTGACTGAATGTTTTGTGAAGGTAAGAAGTTTATTAACATTATCCTCACCTCTTTGACTACTTGATTCCATTTCTTGTCGAATTTCTTTAATAGTTTTCTTAACAGAATGCTTTTAAATTTAAATAAATTTATTTGGTTTAAATCCTTTTTTCTTCACTGTGGTTTCTTTTGGTTTATTTTTCTTAGATGATTCCATATCCTCTTCGACAATTTCCATACTTTTTTTCAGCATTGACATGGACATTTTTATTAAATTTCTTGTAGACTTTATTCAAAGAAAAGGTGATTTTAAGAGTTTATTTTTGATCTTTTCATCGACTTCAAACCCGCATATGGTACAAAAGTCGCCAAGAATTTCTATCGTCAGAGTTCGAAATCAGGATTCGGAAAAAATTGATCCAGCTATTCCGCATGACGTTACGAAAAATAGGGTGCTACGTGAAAAAAGGTAACAACTCAGATATATTCAAGGCATGTGCATGGTTCAGGCAAGTAGATGCGCTATCATGCGATTTCTTCAACATAGTGCTGTAGCAGATATAGTGCGCAAGAATGGTGTTAATCTGGAAGGCACTACCTTTAAACAGGTCTTCACAATTGCTTGGCTATGAGGACGACTTCAATATCATCGGCCGTTCCAGAGAGCTGTGCTAGAATCACTCAGCTATATATGAACAGGCGAAGAGCGTTGATCTTCAAGTGAATGAAGGAAAAACAAGGTACATGCTATCAACAAACAACTATTCATCTATCCACAGCTTAGGACAAAACGTCACTGTTGCTAGCAGTAATTTTGAGGTAGTAAAGGCGAAGAATTACCCTAGCGTACTGCTGCAACTTCGGCTTGGCGAAACAAATGGGTTCAAAACTCCTTTCTTAAAAGATAAATTTGACGTTATACAAAACTCTAATTTTACCAATTCTACTCTACGGAGCCAAGTGCTGGATGATAAGTAAAATAAGGTAATTGATACTGGGTACTTTTGAGAGAAAAATTCTTCATCGTAAATTTGGTCATGGAGGTGAAGATACAATCGTCCAAAAGCCAAAATACTCCGACTACACTGGATGACCCCCATAAAGCGAATTGACAACAACCCTCCAGCAAACATAATCTTTGAATCCCAGCCCCCAGTTTCAAGACGACGAAGAAGACCGAAACTCTTCTACAAAGACCAGTCGGTAATTGACGAAAGAGCCTTTGGTCTCACTGGCAGAAGAACCATGCAAGGGATCGCAAACGATGGAAGAACGCAATATCTCAAGCTGAGACCCTCAATGCATTTTTTGTTGTTGAATTCCTGAATATTGCAATGGTTGGGAAAAACAGAGTGTGGTAAGGCATTCCACATTCGCGTAGTACGGCTAAGGAACGAATCTCTGTACTTCACATTACGAACGAAGTTGTGCTCGAGGGTATACTGATGAGCATTCCTATAGAAGCGTGAGTATTACGGTTGAACTGTTAAAGAAGAGGAATGCAACTGGCTATTGCTCTTGGGCATAAACCGTTAAACTAACGGTAAAAAAGGGACAAGAAACTTTATGACGATGTTCAAACGATGTAAATGATCCTATGCTGGTATTATAACCAAATAATTAAAATGCTCTACGTTCAATGCTTTCCAAGAGGCTTAAGTAAGTTGCAGGAGCACCAACCCAGATATGGGAGTTATACTCAAGTTTTAGACGTATATAAGTCTTCTAGATAACAGCCAGATCAGAGGGTGAAAAAACTTCTTGCATCGCCTTAGAAAACCTAAACATCTTGCGGCATTTTTTGCGACATCGCGTATGTGATCGTTCCACAAGAGGTGGTTGGTGATACACATACCGAGAATATCGAGATGTTCAGTCTCCTCGATGCAAGTGCCATCCATGGAAAATGGCAAGGGGGGTATATTTCGCTTTAACGATACAAGACAACATTGGGTTTTCGAAGCATTAAGTTCCACGCGGTTTCTTAATCCCCATTGTACTGTACAATACTGTTTAGGTCGGAATTTAATGAGCGTATCATATTTTGTCGTTGCAGTTCCACATCCGAAGAAGAGAGATTTGAGTCTGAAAACCAATATGAAAAGCTAAGGGTTATATCGTCAGCGAATCAATGTATTGGATTAGAAGTTACAGACAGGAGATCATTAATAAAAATAAGAAACAGTGTTGGAGATAGGACAGCGCCCTGGGGCACACCAGCATTTATTTTGTAGTTTTCAGACTTCGACCCATCCAATACTACTTATATTGAACGATCCGAAAGGTAATTACTAATCCAATGAAGCAGGAATTTATGAAAACCGAAAGCACGCATTTTCGATAAGAGGCCCTCAATGCGTTATAATTATTAAAACTTACTGCAAAAGTGATGATTCAAAAATGTAGTCACTTTTTCGGGCAAGTGTCATCCACGGCTGGCTCGAATGAATTGCAAGAGGCTCAATTTTCATTTTGGGCAACATTCGTGTAGTGTGGCTAAAAAATAAATATCTACATATAATACACTATAACACTGTGGTCAAGGGTGGATTGATAAACATTCCCAGAACTATGGATATTAACTTTGAATTGTTTGAGATAAGAATTGGAACTAAGCAATAATTATAGCACTGAGAAAATAATATGAGGGACAGTTAAGTCAAAGTTAATTCTAATTGATTAAAGTTTTTATTTCAAATCAAGTGAAAACACCCTCAAAACATATGTCTAAGGACTATGAAGACTCCTTATGACTATAATTGGCCTTTTCACAAACACCTCGAAGTATGATGTTTAATTATAGAGATCTTGAAAGACAAATCCTGATGTGCAATTTAAAAACTGTCTGTTCTCTATTAAATCAAACATAAAACTAATCCTCTATATCTGTGAAACTTTTCATTTGTTAAAGTTTTTCTCCAGATTGCAAATAATCCTTCTGCAACTGCTGTATTCCAGGCTATAATTCATTCTCATCTTTCACTGTCACTATACACTTCTGATTCTGAAAACTACCCTCTGTTTCCTTTTTGTTTCACAGCTTTTTCAAATACGCCTCAGATGTACAATTCTTACTGTTTCAACATTCCTTTTATTAAATGTTTAACTTTATACCCTCAACTCATGCTTCTGCGATCAATGAATCTTCATTTAAATTGCAGACAGCATGAAATGTATGTGTGTTGCATATGGGACCATCAAAGAACCAGATCCAAATTAAATTAAAAATTAAAACAATCCCGTTTATGGTAGATAAAAAGAGAAAAACCAATTTGTATTTTGTAAGGATTTTTGATTCTTATTAAAACTTCAATTATAAAATATTGTATTGTTTTTTTTTTTTTTTCAAGCCTCACCATAAACCAATTCCAAACTAATAGCCACAAACCAATGGGCAGGAAAAAAGACCTCAAGGATTGACTATGGACTATGGACTCTGGACTGATGCTTCATTAAAACAACAAAAAGAAAACCTGAAATTAAAATGCAATTTCCAAAAACACAAAAACTTCATTCGAACGTCAATAAAATAATTCCAAATGTATTTTTGCATCATCGACAGGGAAAATAATTTCCATCAGAAGACAAAAAGTTAAAGGGCATCGCGAATTTTCCGTCATGGCAACCGACAAGCGGCAACATACACACAACATATACATACAACAATATACATACAATACATATACACATAAAAATATGTTTGTATGTGTATGTAGTTGGGCTTCCGCCTCCTCCTCCCTAGCCTAAAGCGTAAAGCCTTTCCATCTCTATTTGTTGTGCTCCATTGCAACTCCCCATACCAATGCCTAACCCATCGCCCACCGCCCATCACCCATCACTATCATCAAGCATGATGCGGCCATTTGCGACACGAAAACGAATCCCTGGAGAAATAGTTGAAAAGGGATGGCAATGTCATGTGAAAATGAAAGCAAAACTGAGTACGTTTCTAGTAGGTAGTTTTTTTTTGTGTTCTATCAACCATTACGACAGAGCACAGAACAGCAGAGCACAGCACAGACCTCATAGCACCATAGCACGAATAGAGTGCGGTGATAGAGCTGGAGTTAGGGAGTTGGAGTATCAGCTGAATGTTCTTCCATTATGTGCACCAGAAACAACGCGTGTAGTTGGAAGCCCAAGTACCAAGCACCAAACACTAAGCACCAAGCACACAGAGCACAAGCAACACCATCGACACCGAAGAACAACAAGAGAATACAAAACAGAAACACCACATCAACACAATACAAGCTTTATAGCCGCTTGGCATCGTCATCGTCATCGGCTTTAGTTGTTCTTGTTATGGCTTGGCTGCTGGCTCGCTGGCACTAGATTCAGAATCCCAACATGGCTGGCATCACCATCATCAGCAGCAGCATCAAGCTCGATGAAAAAATAAAATTATTATATTGAAGATAGCTTAAGGGAAGCAAGGAGAAGTTAAGGGAAGAAAAGGGAATAAAAAGGGAAGAGGGTGAAGGAACTTTGTCCTTTGGCAAAAACGTAAACGTAAACGAAAGGAACAAGCTTATAATATGAGGGGAAGGAGAAGGAGAAGAAGATCAAGTTGGATTCTGTTTCTGTTGGTTATCGATTTTCAGATTAAGTCCACTAGTGGATGGAAAATCACCTCCATTACCCTCACCACCTTTTCTTCTCTATGCCCCCGAAATCAATGTTTATATATGTATATTGTACAAGCTGCCATTTTTCATTGCCACCCCCCATTATATTCTCAAAATACATATATACACATATTTAGACCAAGAGCATGCACCTAATAATGGAACAATGAATATTCTCGACTCGAACAGTGTTTCCAGTTCAATACGCAAGTAAGTAAAGAAGGTAATCGTACATAATGTAGCAATAAAAGTAACGCTAACGATTCGGATATCATTATACTGCATAACTTGACCTTTTATTATTGTGTAAAATTAAATATTTAATAATATTCTCTTAACCTTTTTTTGTAGAAACAACAACAACAAACAACTTAAAATATGAACAACCTTGAAAACGTATACTGTCATTTTTGACAGTTTATTGACATTCGAAGCAAATCATGGATTGTACACATTTTTAATTTTTTTCTGTCATCATGATCACACTTAATATTAATATTTAGCTGTTTTTCTTCTTTATGATTTTATTTATAGTTAAGGATATCTTTTCGACTTTGACAGATGATTAACGAAGGTACTGCAGTAAAAGTGAGATAGAACAGAAATATAAAGATCATAATCAAAATTTGAGAATTTAAACACATAATATTGAATCTGTACTGAAGCAATTGGGATTTCATTTGTAGTTACAAGCGCAACAGAACAACAAAATGACGGCCTAAATTTCTCCAATTTTTTAATACAACAACAATCAACAGTTTTAATGACAGTTCACTATTGCAGCCATTATGATTTTTGAAGCTTGGTGAAAATGAAGAATTGTGTGAGCTTAATGTCAATATTTATTATTATATTTTAGAAAAAAAAAGGAATTAAAAAAGCGAAATAACAGGTGGCGATACCTATTCTAGAACTTTTATATTTTCATATACATTTAGTGGTGGAAATGGAAACGTTGCCTTAAATCCTAGGTTTTAACGAAAAAACAGAACAATTTCTTACTGTTGAGGTTTTTCTGATGATAGTTTCTTAAGTGAGCTTCTGACTGAAAAGGAATGACAGTCAGGGAAATGCGCTTTTGGTTATGAAGGAGAGAAAAAATTGCGAGCAATACTGCAGTTTATTGAAATCTTTTGACAAACATCAAAATTGCCACTATTGTTTTATCATACATACATATGTACATATATCTTTATATATAAAAGAAAGTCGTGTTAGTTACACTATTTATAACTCAAGAACGGCTGCACCGATTTGGCTGAAAATTGGTGGGTAGGTAGCTTAGAGCCAGGAGAAGGACATAGGATACTGTTTATCCCGTTCGACAGCGTTCCAGTGTGACTTGACATAAAACGTCAGTCACTGTAAAAATGGTATAACAAAAAAGAATCAGACTTGGAATAACAAAACGCAAATGACAGCTATGTGATGGACGTATGGGTGACAATTTGATTTTTGTAAGAAATCAATATGAAAACCATTTCTATTAAATAAATAATTAACAATCATAATAATGTAAGAAATCAGTATTAAAACTATTTCTATTAAAAGAAAATAATTAACAATCGTAATGCAATGATGGAGCCATTGCCTATTTCAAAAAAAAAGTGAAATGAACTATAAAAGGTGGTAAACCAAAAACGCATCAGACTAGGAATAACAAAAACGCGCATCTCGAACAGCTAAGTAATTTTGTCTATGAATAATTGGTTGAAAATTTGAGTTGTGAAATAAATGTTTAGATGAATTGAAGTGAAGTTTAATTAACAAGGGGGTAGTAATATCCCCTTAAATGTGCGCTTATTATAAAAAAAAACAATGCCGCGACCAAGACGATCGAATCTTTCCCGACAAAGCCGTAATGCAAGAAGGATACGAAACACTAAAAATGAAAGGACTGAAGAAGGACAAGAAATCGCACGTGAAGAGGTCCACAAATAGATAATTTGCGACGCAGAACAAGAGATTTATAAAGTGCTGATGCTGCCCCCATGCATCCCCCCTGCTTGGGATCACTATAGGATTTGGGGTGGGTACGAGTTTTGGTATATGCAAAGAACTTTTGCATTTGAGCACTAAGATCAAAGAAATTCCCAAATTTAAAAAGCAAGTATGGCTCACAGTTATGAAAGAATCACAACGTATTCGTGTTCTTTGCATATACCCAAACTCGCACCCACCCCAAATCCTATAGTGATCCCAAGCAGGGGGCAGCATGCCCCCCCTTACATAGCTAGCTGTTAGTACGCCGCCGCCGTGCTATCAATTCAAAAAAACTTGTTTAAGGCTCCAATTTCAAAAATTTCAATCGAGCAACAAGTATCTGTCATTTTTCAACTTTTTTAATTAATAACAAAAAAATTGTTGCAAAATTGCACTTCCCCCGATTTTTTATTGAAGTTTACGAAAAAATACACCGATTTGGTTATTTTCCGAATTTTTTTTCTATGTTTTTAGAAAAAGTAGCTATTCTAGACAATTACCGAATTTTGTAATTCCCAAAATTGAATAAAGAATTTAATTCAGCATAGAGAGAAAACAAAAGATAATTGAAAATTTGGCCTTATTTCGTTTTCAAAAACGAAAAAATGACAAATTTTTTGAATTTGGCTTTATTTCATTTGGCGTTATTTCACGTTCACATAAAGCATCGACGAATTAGTGCAGAAAGTTTTTCCAAACATTGCAGAAAACTACAAAATCATTAGTGGCCCAATAGGCGTGCTATATTAGCAGCCAAAAACATCGATGTCAATACCATCAACTTCACCATTCAGCATGGAATACCCAGTGAAACGACAACATATAAGTCCATCGATGCTGTGGAGAATCAAGACGGGATTGTCAACTATCCAACTGAATTCTTGAATTCGTTAGGTTTTCCAGGCATGCAACCGCACGTTCTTACACTGAAAATTGGCGTACCCATTATTTTTCTTGCGCCTGGATACACAAGCGCAAAAAAGAATTACTTTTGTGGATACACACAGACAAAAAAATTAAGTGGGCATGCAAGAAAATTTGACAATAGAGGAAGAGTCGGAAATTAAAACACAAAAAACTTCGTTGGATACTCAGCCGCAGGTACTTTCCTTTCGAATGAACTATTATAAGTTATTATTTAGAATCCCAATCAAAAAAATGACGAACAATATTACCGAGGCACCAATTTTGAATGGAAAGTTCAACGGTGAAGACGTAGGTACTGTTGCCACGTATCCCAATGATCCCGACAGATATGCAATTCGAATTCAAAAGTTTACAGTTCCCGGTGCGACCCGCTTTCGCTATCATTATTAACAAAGCGCAAGGACAATCATTGCAAGTGTGTGGATACAATTTGGAGAATCCATGCTTCTCACATGGACAGCTCTATGTGGCTTGCTGACGTGTGGGAAAACCTTCTGATTTATTTGTCTACGCACCAGATGAAAAAACAAGATAATCGTTTTTGTGTATACCACAGCACTTTTTTCGAAATAAACAAATTCAATAAAATGGCTTAGAATGAATTGAATATGTGAATGTGTGTAATGATTTTTCTTTAAAATTATTTTCCTTAAATTTATTTTAGCTGTTGGTGAAGCAACGCACGCCGGGTACAGCTAGTTTTAAAATAAACAAAGATTATTATATTGTGCGAGATAATTTTTGTGAAAAGAAAATTTGAAATTTAAACGCTTTATCTGTCAATATTTCGAAGTGTTGTTTGTCACTTTTAAAGTTGACAGATTCGTTAAGTTGGTTGTATATTTAAACACTTTTTACTTTTTGTAAGATTTATTACTATTTTTGGTTGTTAATAACAGTTGTCATATTGGATTCTTTTGTGTGACTAATTTTGACATGTTATAATTTTTGATCCTTCCCACTTGAATGTAAAAAAAGACATTATTGTGAGATAGAAAATCTCATTTTTTCTTTAATTAATTATTTGGAGGGTGGAAAAATAATGAAATGTCAATAGTTGCCTTTAAAAGAGCTTCAACTTTGAGAGAAGAAAAACAAAAAATAACTATTAAAACACACACAAATTCAAATAAATGTTAGATGAAACTAAAGCCGGTCTTTAAATTGGATTCCGTTTGGAAAAGTGAAGAGGGAGTCACGCAGGGCTTTTTAATTTTTTTAATAACTGGTGTTTCTCAAGAGGCATAGAACTTTAAGCAAGACATAGATTCGGTGAATGGGCCCAAAAAAAAGGTTACCGTTGATCCCAATTTCCATATGAGAATTTTGTTTAGCGATGAAGCTCAATTTTGGATGAATGGATTTGTCAATGAACCGAACTCTTATATTTGGAGAGATGATAATCAATCAAGTGAATCTGCCTGTTTGGTTTGGTGTGCTTTATGGGTTAGTGGAATAACTGTTCCGTATTTCATTAAAAAGTATGCTGCTCGATTACCGACTTTATGTTCATCAATTAAACAATTATATTGTGCAGGAACTGTGGTTTCTACAAGACAAAGCGGTGCAATCACACATCTCGCAACAACGGACAACAATATTTGCAATGTTATTGCCGGAATACGGCCACAATTAATATTGGAAGAAGTCATACAAAATTGTATTAGCCATTTAAATTTTAATGCCAGAACATTATCTTTTAAAATTTCATTTATATCGAGTTTTTCAATAAAAGCACTACAAAAGTTTTTTTAAATAAAACAAAAAAGATTTTGAATATCAATGAAATTTTGTATTCCTGTGAAAGTACGTTTAATGCCATTATGTATGGAACTCGATTTCTTTTGCATGACCACCACGTACGCGCTTGCAGAAGTCCAGACGCTGAACCCAATTTTCGACGGTTTTCAAGCATAAATCGGGCGATACTGCTGCAATTTCACGTTCGATATTCGTACGAAGTTCATCAGTCGTCGCTGACTTGTTGGCATAGACCATAGACTTGAAGTATCTCCAAAGGAAATAGTCTAACGGCGTCAAATCGCACGACTGAGGCGGCCAAGCGACTGGACCATTTCGTGAGATAACACATTCTTCAAACTTGGTTTCCAATAAATTAATTGTGACATTTGCTGTGGGGCTTGTGGCGCCGCCCGCCGCTCCGTCCTGTTGGAACCACATGTCCTCTGAGTCCATATCATCCAAATGGGGCAAAAAATATTCGGTTATCATTGAACGGTAGCGATCCCCATTCACAGTAACGTGCCTGTCTTGATCATAACGGAGAAGTACATCCCAATTACGCCGCCACCCGCCACCGGTCCATAAACCACACCAAACCGTAATTTTTTCGGGATGCAATGATTACTCATGGAGTACGTGTGGATTGCTGCCTGACCAATACCGCATATTTTGTTTATTGACGAAGCCATTCAGCCAGAAATGAGCCTCATCACTGAAGATGATTTTTCGATGAAAATCCGAATCGATTTCAAGTTGTTGCTCAACCCAATTGACGAACATACGACGCTTCTGGTGGTCAAGCGGCTTCATTTCTTGCGTCAATTTGATCTTGTAAGGATGTAAGCCAAGATCTTTTCGCAAAATTCGCCACAACAAAGTCACAGAGTAGTACCCGTAGCATGATGGTTAGTGCGTTGGACTGTCATGCCAGAGGTCTTGGGTTCGATCCCTGCCTATGCCATCTAAAGTTTATTTCACGGGTACTGCCTCTTGCGGGGAATTGAGAAATTCTCCAAAAGTTATTCTTGTCATGAAAAGTGCTTTCTCCGTTCGGATTCGGCTTTAAACTGTAGGTCCACTCCATCCCTGACAATAGTACTCGCACACAGGAATGGTTAAGAGTTGTAAGTCACTAAGCCATAGTTCTCAACCCAATTTATTTTTTTTATGACGTCACAGAGATGCCCAACTATTGAGAACGACGTGTGAGAGACACATTTGGGCTTTCTTGCAACTGAAGCCCCAGCGGCAGCAATATTCTCGACACTACGGGCATTTCTTTGTCTCAATGGCACGGGAACATTTTGTACTGTGCCTGTGGATTCAAATTTTTCCACTAGACGCTTAATGATTGATCTGCTAGGACGATTATGACGACCGCATACATTGGACGTAGCGCTCTTAACGTTGAGGCCACTGCCTCCGAATGTCGGTAGTAAATTTTATGGCTGAATCACAAACACGCTTCAGCTTCGGCTTCGTCTGCTTTACGGTGGGCCTGCTTTAAGGTTGCTTTGAATGACATTTCTATTATTTCATCCCCCCAAAGAGTAAATATTTTGTTTGTTGACATTTTTTTACAGCTCTTAAACTGTCAGACAAAGCAAATGTTCAGAAAATTGAACTAGAGCTTCCGTTTGGAGTCACATTACGTTACATTACGTTCTTTTCCTTACGATTGTCAAACGAAACGTGAGGTCGAAGCTCCATTGTGATAGCATGCATTGAATTCCTATGGCTGAACTCGTAAACGTCAGGCGAAGCCAAAGCTGAAGCGTGTTTGTGATTCAGCCATAATAATTTCGACTCGACCTATAAATTCCGTAGATGATCCCTAGTTACTTTTCGAAGCAAGAGTGTGTCCAAAGAAATTAAATGCTCCATAGACACCTATTAAAGAAGATCTTCAGTTTCCTAATAATCGTTTCTGATATTATCTAGGTGTTGCAAACATATAACAATACTGATTCGACGGTTGAGCGGAACAGTCATAGCTCTGTCTTCAAGGTGAGAGAGTTGTTCCTTCTTATTTCCAAGATACTGAAAACTCTCTACCATTTCTACTGCTTGTTGAGAAATGTTTATCAAATATAGGGTTTTTCAATAAGGGCGGGTAGATGTTGTGTGAAGATGTCGTGGAGTTTGCTGTGCGACACGTAGGACCGTCCTACTGGAACCACATGTCGTCTAGATCCATATGGTTTAATATGGGACATAAGAAATTAGTTATCATCGTTATGTAGCGCTCGCTGTTGACGGTGACCGCCTCACTAACGTCGTTTTCAAAAAAGTACTGACCAATTAAAGATGATTTTTTCGACCAAAATTAGGGTCAGTCAGCGAACAACGGCGTTGTCTATGATCATGAACTTTGAGCTCCTGCGTCAATGGGATCTTGTACGGGTGTAGGCCCAACTCTCGACGCAAAATTCGCCAAGTTGAAGTCTGCGAAAGGCCGAGTTCTTGTGCACGGCGAGAAATAGACTGCCTCGGGTGTCCTTGAACGTACGGGTGTTGGATGATTGTTTACTAAACCGGTCGCCTCAAATTTGGGCACCAAATGTTGAAGAGTCAACTGTGAAGGACCACCACGTCTACCGTAAAATGGACGCAATCCGCGCAACGTTTTCGTTAACGAACACTCATTTTGATAATAAAGTTTTATCATTTGAAATTGCTGTTCAATCGTATAAATTGCCATGATGATTTGGCATAAGCAACTGAATAATAAACAAAAGATTTGACAGATGTCAGCAAAACAAAATGGCCCCCAAGGGGCGCCAAAATCTACGCGCGCCAATTAAAAAGCCCTATAGTATGAGTGGGAGGTTCCGAGGCTGAACATCTTAGTTTTTCCACGATTTCGGCTTCTCTCTCCACCCTTGCTGCCATTTGATGGTCATCCATCATCCTACATCTGAAATCGCAAACATACATCGTCTGCGTATTCTAGATGTTTTAGATATGTTGTCAGAGTTCATCTTATTCCTCCATTTCCTGACAAGGCCGCTCACAGCACATCACTGACCACTAATAAGAAAAGCAATATTGACAATAGGCAGCCCTGCCTGACTCCACTTTGAAATCAAACTGAAGTTTCAATAAATTATTACACACTAATTAGTAATAGTAATATTCTTTTTTGACGATGTTGTTAATCGTTGATATAATTTTGTTGTCAGCAACTTAAATTTGTCTGGAATTTAAGGCAAAGCAAAGCACCTGCTACTGCGGAACCTTGACAAACTTGTTGGAGTAAACAGTGTACAATTTTCTGTAAATATGTAATAATAAATTTAACCCTATCTAATTATAATAATAATTTACTTAAAATTTTAACTTTTTTCCATTTGAAAGCACAGTGATATTGCCAATGGAAAAAAGAATAACAACTTTTTATGAGAGAACAGAAGATTTTTTTTCGGATTTTTTTTGGGATAATTGTAAGCTTGAATTGTTTTTTTAAATAGGTTTGGCACAAATACGAATAAGTGTTGTCTAGTGATGCCATTTAATAAAGTGAAGCAAAGAAAATGAAGGATTAATTTTGAAATGTCTAAAAATGCTCTTGTTTCTAACCCACCTCGTTCTAAGGATTTGACTCTAATCAAGTAACCCATCCTCTTGATTGTTCAAAATCAAGTCACTACAAAGTGTATAAACATGACACATATGAAATTAAACTTCACTCGCAAAACATTTTTAACTTCCCATAGGAAGTTATTGTAATGGGTCCGATTTGTCGAATTGAACATTTTGACATTTCTCGACGTTTCAAGGTCCCTAGAGTCGAAATAAAAGATTTTTAGAAAGATGTACAGTTGTGTTCATCAAAATAGCAGTGCTATTTTATTAGATTGTCAATTATTTAAATAACGGAAATTCTTACAAAAAAATTACCATGTTACTTGCATCTAACGGTCTTTTATTTTCATATTAGAGACTTTTAGCTTAAAATTATACTCTACTTTTCCAGGTGAACACATTTCAAACTCTCTGAATATAGAGTGTTCATAAAATTAGCAGTGCCTTTACTATTTAAAGTTTTAAGTATTTTTAACATACTAGGATAGAAAAAATTAATAAATATTAGCTCAAAAATAAACAATGAGATGGTCAAAACACTGCACCGAAAAAATTCGAAAACTTATTAGAAAACTGCGTTTGGAGGGAAAAACCTACCAAAATATTCAAGACATCCTAGGCTGTTCAGCAAAAATGGTCAGTAACGCAATAAAATGACAAAATAAACCGGAAACGCGAAGCCCAAAAAGGATAACTTCTGAAAGAACTGACAGAAAAATTGTGCAGTTAGCAAAACAGAACCCTTACATAAGCTCTAGGCAAATAAGAAATTGTCTTCAACTGTCTGTTGGCACTGTCACAATACGAAGACGTCTTTTAGAAGCGAAATTACCAGCCCGAAGTCCACGCAAGGTACCATTCTTGACGAAAAGGCATGTGGCAGAGAGAATGGAGTTTGCCAAAGCGCATAGAGATTGGGCAAAAGAGAAATGGAGGAATGTTCTGTGGAGCGATAAAAGCAAAGTCGTCCTTTTTGGGTCCAAGGGTCCAGAATATGTGAGAAGACCCCAAAAGGCAGCAAACTATCCACGGTACACTATAAAAACAGTGAATCATGGTGGAGGGAAAATTATGATATGGGCTTGCTTTTCATATTACGGGTCCAGGCTTATTTATACCATGGGGGGTATAATGGATGCAACCGAGTATGTGAAAATTCTTGAGGAGATTATGTTACCCTATGCTGAACAGGAATTACCGTTGGTTTGGGTATACCAACAAGACAATGACCCAAAGCATACGTCAAAAAAGGCAAAATCATGGTTTGCGCAGAAGAAGCTATCCATTATGGAGAGGCCCGCTCAATCCCCCGACCTTAACCCCATCGAAAATTTGTGGGGGAATGTTAAGAACGCAGTTCATAAAGCAAAACCCAAGAATTCGAAAGAATTGTGGGAAGCAGTGCGTGATTCGTAGAACGCAATACCAGTCGAGAGGTGTCAGGTTTTAGTGGACTCGATGCCGCGTAGATGCGAATCAGTCATAAAAAACAATGGTTATGCAACAAAGTACTAATTGTAAGCTAACATTATTTATATACTTTTATATAACTTATTACATTTTTTCTTACTTTCTACGCTATAGATCCAGTACTTTGCCATGCACTGCTATTTTTATGAACAGCCATATATTTAAAAAACGGTTTTTACTGTGACAAAGATAACGGTAAAAAATCGATAATACTTATTTTCTGTTATTATGAATAAAATATTTTAGTTTGTTATTAGAAGTTTAATGAAATATATTATAACGTTGATATTGAAAGCCTTTTTGTTTTATTTGGAGATTTTTTTTTACCATAGCAGTTTAAAAAAAGGTGAACATTTTGGTTAACCCTAAATATCTCATGAACCAATAACGCTAGAGACTTGAATTAAATTTTATATTATATATTGTAACGTGATACCAAACAAATATATTTTTGGAAAAAAATCCAATTAATAGGTTTTTTTTACAAATCAAAAAAACTGAAAAAAAAATATTTGTCACCTCGAAATTTTATGAACGAAAAATGATTTTATCTCATTTAATTAATTTTGTGCAACGAAGAATAACGTTTTTAACATCTGGTAAAATTTTGAGAAAAATCGAATTGACAGTTTTTTTTACAAAAAATAAAAACCTAAAAAAACAATAGTAAAACTTGTAAAAATTTACTTTCGACTCAAATAGCTTTTCAAAAATTAAAAATATTGGCTTAAAACTTATTTTATTTCACAGAAAATATTGTTTTCGATATCAGGAATTTTTTTTATAAAAATCCAATAGTCCGTTTTTTCATAAAAAAATAAAATCTACAAAAATGAATACGCAAATTTGGTAAAAATTGATACATATAGACAAACTTTTAAGCAAGACAAATCGACGGACGGGATGGAAAGTTATCAGTGTGGGTCGCATCCCAGCCTCTTTTTTTTCAAGTTTACGATCCTCGTCTCTAAAAAATCTTCGTTTTTAAAAACTTTGGGCGACTAATCTTTTGACTAAATACAAACCATATCCATATAAAAAGATATCAAAAATATTTTTAATTTATATTGACTTTAAACAATTTGAAAACCCGAAATCGAAAACGTAGAACATTATTAATTTATTACTCACAAATCTCCAATTTTATGTACAAAAATTCATAAAGATCTTTCACGAATAATTGTTTTATTCAAAAACTATATTGAATCTGTGTAGCGGAACAATATGATTTTTAGACAATACCCCAAAAACTAATTCGGCAACACTTTAATTTGAAAATGAAATGTTCTATTCGAGAACATACCAAAGCCTCTACCTTCCTTGCAGCCGCCGCCGCACAGTGGGGCAGAAATGGCCATTTTATGATATCAATTATTTTTTAAGGTAAAAATGCTATTATGATGGCTGTTTGTGTTTTTATGACAAAGGGAGTAGTTTATTGAAACCTCTGGTACAGTTTTAAATTTCGGGAATATTGTATAAACTAACCTGGAATCGCTTATTTTAAAAGTCTTAATTGACGAATTCTACTTGTTTAAAAAATAATTTTTTTCTAACCTATGATCACTTTTTTGAAGAATTTTAGTATTCTGAATTAGAATCCGAAGCTTAAAAATTCCAGCACAGCGCGTTTCTGAGATATTCTAAAACAATCTCTTCACGTTTTTGAGAAATAACAATATTAAAAATGTCAACAAAAAATGTTTTTAAATTCTTTTGAGATTTAGATCTCAGTATAATTTTTGAACGCAAAAGTTGTCGTGAGATCTAAAAGCACTTGAAAATAACATGTCTGCGACCCTTCTAAATTCAATCAAAATCCTGTGAATAGAAGTGATTTTAATAAACCTACTCTGCGGGACATATTATTTTAATATAATACAAGATTTCTTGCATATTCAGATTAAGATATTTCAAAAATGGGATTTGTTGGAATTTAGTAGTTTCGAATTCGTATTTAAGCAACGAAACGTTGGGTAAGAAACATTTGAGTACACAATTATGTTGTAATTTAGTGTTGTCGAAATACTAGGCTAACTTCTTATGACATTGTATTGATGTCGAGACAGTTTAGCTTCCATCATCATTGACAAAGCTTCTAAAGTAGACATTTTTTTAACTTATTACAGTTTTGCAATTTGTTTAAAAAATCTGGGGATGATGTTGCTTCTTTGACCAAATCAGCTTTTTGTTTTTGACCAGACGCTCGTAAGCTCATTTGAGCTGCAAAAACAAGTTCAGATGTTGGAACAGTATTTCGTAACTCTGCATGCCGTGCGCTTTCGTTTTGTCTGCTCTCTACTGTTGGCAAAATCAAGTGCAGGGCGTCCAACGGATGGGAGATATTTTTTTCACGAAAAGTTTTTACTGAGCCAACTTTTTTCAGACGAAAAAAAACGTTTTTTCATTCGGTGTGAGCGATCCCTTTTAATTATGAACTGGGATTTAAAATGTTTTAAAGCTACCTTTAAATTAGTGATGTGACTTGGGCTACAAAAACTTTTATTTTTTATGTAGGATTCAACATCTGAGAACTTTTGATCAATGTTTGTTTGCTTGCTCAAAAAATAAATTTCGACCAATATTTTTCTTGAGCATTGGAAATTTTGGTCTTCAGGCAAAATAACATTTAATTTAGTGTAGATGTCAATTTACTTAATTTTTTTTATTTAAGGCTCAAAATTGTAAATAAAATGAAAAGCATAATATTTTTTTGGTAAAGTAAAAATTTTTCACAACCTTTTTTCATTTAAATAATTGTTTGAAAAGTTCAAAAATATTGTTAACTTGCAATTTAGAACAGAAAAAGAGAAGAGAAATTGTATTGAAAAGAAGGACTATTGGTATAACAATTTTGAGATAATTTTTTGAAAAAAAAAAAAAAAAAATTGAAGCACTTAAAAACAATTTTATAATAAAATTTAGCTATCAGAAATTGAATATTGTTCCTAAAATGTTGTAAAATAAATTTATAAATAGAAGTAAACAATTTTTCAGCTTTTTAAATACTATAACTTTATTTTAAAAAATTGAAAACAAATATTTGGGGCAAAAGTCAAGCACTTTTGTTTTTTTCGTAGTATAGGTATATTGTTCCTGAAACTTTTTCCACTTTCAGACCTGCTTGACTTTTGCCCCAACAGAAGATATGAAGTGAAAAGTAAAAAAAAGCCTTAACAAAATTTCTTCTTTTCATTTCAATTATTTCAACATAAAGATTTCTTTTTTTTATATTTTTAAACTTCAATCATAATCTACATACCTTTATCTAGGTGTGACATTTTTTGAAACTTTTTTCCGATCTTAATTTTGATTCTATGAATAAAACAAAAGTTAATCTTTTTTAGCACTTTTTAAATAAGCGATTTTTGCACATTAAAAGTCTACTTTGAGGGGCTGTCTAACCTTGACTACGAGACAAAAAAAAAAAAACCACACTCTTCATATCAGATTTTCCGTTAACTTTAAGAGAGCGAACTTTATAATCCCGTTGCTTTAATTTTGCAAGGTGACCTTTTTATCATCACCATGTATGGAGCTGCCCCACTGTGCGCCGTTCTTAGAGCATTTGCGTTGCATATAATGTGCATTGCAATATTCAACTCCCAACCCTTCCCTCGCCATCAAACTCTACAAAATTTGACCACATTTCCCCATACTTGCAGTATTAGTTAAAATTCTGGAAGGTTTATGCATCCCTTTGTCTGCAACAACTCTAGGTATTCTCGGGTTGTATACCACACCAAAGTGAATACGATTTAATTCCACGGCGATGCGATGCAATGGGTGGAGGATGCATGTGTATATGGTCATACAATATAGCCTCCCAAAAAACCCATGGGCTTAACACGACTACATACATACATCACCACCTACTCCCCCCACATATACTTAAAATATGAAGCCAAAAAAAAAAGATTTACAAAATAAAAACACACACACATACACACACATTTCTAAGGGGCGGATGTGAATTTTTCCAAATGTCCAAATGAGTGTTTTATTGGCAACTAAAAAAAGAAAAGAGGTAGTTTTTTCGCCCGGACATGGTTCTTTGTTGTTTTCTTTTTTTTTACTTATTTCCATTTCCGCTTCCGTATAGAAGAATACAAGTTGGAACCTATTACACACTCTTCCTTTGTTGCATTTCGTTTCCGCATCCTCTTTGGTTCTCGCATAGTGGTTATCCTTTTTTGCATTTGTAGTTTCTTTTGTGTTAAATTATTGTTTAACATTCTTCGTTTGCTGTTTGCTTTTTACTTTTTTCTGTTTACCGTTGTTAGCCCTTTCACTAAAACACAAAACAAAATGGCGGCAAGCAAAGGGAAAAATTTAATTAATGCTAATTAAAAATTCTCAGGATATGAACACCCAATCGACTTTTAATTTAGCACCATCCATAGAAGACAACACAAAATAAAATACCATTAAAATAAAAACAAAATTAAATGAAATGTCCTTCGCAGATAGATAGCAAACAAATTATTTTATTTTTTAAAATTTTGCTGATGGGGGGAAGAGGAAGTGCAGTGTGGTTAAATGGCGGGCGTGTGTTGAGGTTGTATTGTGCAAGCAACATCATATTAAATCATAAATTTATAATTGCTGTACGAAGTTTATTTTTCGAAATTTTTGAAAAATTTAATTAGTTTTCGAATAAGGAACATAAGAGGGCATAAAATCTCTTTACCGAGGACATAAAACAAGAGAGTTTTATAACAAGAGTAGTGCTGTGTGTTCAAGTTTTGCGCTGATGATGGTTTGGTTTGGTTTGGTTTATGTATGATGGCTTTATAGAGCGCTATAGCTGGGATATACAAAACAGCAAAGCAAAGCATAGTCCTTCAAAAAGTAAAATTAAGTTTTTGACGCGCGGCTAGTTGGTTGTTGCGCTTGACACATTGTTCCATGGTTGAGTGGATAGAAGTCCTTTCGGAGAGTCCTTCGTCAGCATAATAATTCTGATGTTCTATGTGCACAATCTACTTGCAAAAGTTTGCGCACCAATTTTTATGACCACTACTCAAAGTTTATTTTTTGTTTTCCTTTTTGGTTTTTATACATAACAATCTAAGTATATTACAGTTATGTTAACGGTTATGTTAACGGTGGTTAACACAGTAGGGCTCACTTAATTGGGGCACCTAGTTAATTTTTAATTTCTTTCATAAAACTTTGGCTGTAATGAAAAATTATTAAGAAGTAGTTTTTCCTCACTTGACAATTTGTAGCAATTTCAAAATTTCTATATTCCATCAGCACCATCAAAGAATTAGTTTGAGTATATCAATAGCCATTGGAAATAGTGACGGGCTACGATAACCACATCTTGGAAAAAACCCAGGACCTTCAAATCGATATCCACCATTTCTTTATCGATTTTAAAGCCGCGTATGACAGCATTTATATAGGAAAGAGCTCTACAGAGCAATGTCTAGTTTTGGCATCCCTGTCAAACTTATCCGTTTGTGCAGAATGACGATGGAGAATGCACGCTGCTCTATGAAGGTGGGAAAAGATCTCACCGATGCATTTGATGTCAAAAAAGGTTTTAGACAAGGCGATGCACTGTCATGCGACTTCTTTAACATCGTTCTGGAAAGAATTGTGCAAAACTCAACCGTCAACACTAGAGGCACAATCTTCCAAAGGTCCATCCAATTACTCGGATACGCAGATGATATTGACATAATTGGAAGATCAAAGCGTGATGTCAGTGGAGCGTTTTTGAGCATTGCGACGGAAGCGAAGAAGATGGGTTTAGTGGTCAATGAGGGCAAGACCAAGTATATGCTGTCAAAAAAAAGGACATTGAACAACGACGTCTTCGACAAAACGTCACCATGGACAGCTATAACTTTGAGGTAGTTAGGTTTTTGTCTACCTAGGCACCGCTATTAACACAGACAACGACACCAGCGCTGAAATCAAACGAAGAATAACTCTTGCAAATCGCTGCTTCTTTGGACTTAGAAGGCAATTGAGTAGTAAAGTCCTCTCTCGAGCATCTAAAATCACCATCTATAAGACACTTATCATCCCGGTTCTCATTTATGGCGCTGAGGCCTGGACCCTGTCAAAGAAAGATGAGAGCGTCTTAGGATGCTTCGAGAGAAAAATTCTTCGGGTGATTTTTTTCCCGTACGCATAGATGGAGAATGGAGGAGGAGGCTGTACAGCGACACTGACCTAGTTAACAGAATTAAAGTCCAACGACTTAGATGGCTAGGTCATGTAGAGCGAATGGACATCAACGCTCCAGCCCGAAAGGTCTTCGAATCCAATCCCGAGGGACGGCGCAGGTGGCGCACGCAGGTGGGTGAAGACCTCAACCAACTTGGCGTGCGAAACTACCTAGAACCGAGCTGGCTGGAGACGCATGTTGGTTGAGGCCTAGGTCCGCTCCGGACTGTAGCGCCACCTTAAGTAAGCAAGTAATTAAGTAAGTACGATAACCACAAAGCACCAGATAGTTTCACAACTAGTTAGCAAAGGTGGACGACAAATTGACAACAGCTAACTAGACATTCAGGCAACGTAACAATAGCGCGCATATTATTTATTTAGTATTGTTCTAGAAATGCTGATAAATTGTAGTCATGTCAATAAAGGTTTAAAGGTTTTACCGATGGAAACATACAGAAACATTCAAATAACTTCGTCAAATTTAAATGGAAATAGAGATGTGCCGCTCTACAAAGCATTATACTAACCCTTAACATTGGCTCTATTCCGTTTCAAGAATGCAATAATCTTAAAAGTTTAGATACAAATATTGTTAGAGCTATCAAGACCTCAGCCCGGTTTAACCACGGCAATAATAACCGAAATATAACTTTAACTTCTTAAACTCTCGTTTGTTTATCTTTAGCTTTTCAGAGCAAAGTTCAATACCTCAACAATCCTGCCAATCTTGGCCAACGGTATGAACTCAAAGACTTTCCGGAATAAAGTTCTTGGATATTGGTGGACGTTGAAACAATAGCAGCTCACTTCAAAACTCTATTTTCGGCCAAGGAAAATCACCAGCTTTTCTATTACACATATTTTAACAAACTTTTTGATGAACTGTTTGTGCTAAGCAACTTTAACAAAGCTGTTATTTTCGCAAATTAAAACAAAAAAGAAGACTCTAACCTACCGGAGTACTATAGAGGAATATCAATTCTCAACTCCTTAGGAAAGATCGTTACTCCAATTCTCTATGAAAGGCTGAAATGGATCAAAAACAATGACCGACTCAGCATGTTCCAAGCCAGGAAGTCAATCGAACAGAAGAAGAAACTATACCTATGTGTGTTTTGTGTATTTTAAAGCAACCTTTGACAAAGTCAATGGCAATGTCTTGATTTGATGTATAAATTCTCATCGCTAAGAATTTCTCGGAAATTCTTGATGTTTCATTTCAATTTTCGAGCCCAGTCTACTTTGACGGTATGGGAAAGAGCAGAATTTTCTGAATTCTCGCAGCTGGTGTGCCCCAAGGAATCGTCTTGTTCATCTATGACGTGTGTGATATACTTTCGGAAGGAATTCTTTTTGCTGGTATACAAATCAAGATCTTGCTATACTTTACAACTTCAAATTTATAAACCTGATTTCTTCTGTAAATGTTTGGGTCTTTGTGTCAACACTAACAAGACAAAAATATTGATAATTGAACGTATCAGAGAAGACTGCTCTAGAGAAAAGGTGGACCCTTAAATCGTGCTTTGTTTCAAATAACTAGGATTTGTATTGACTTTGAATTTAAATGGTTCTTAGCACATAAATGATAAAAGTAATGAATCCAAAGTACCTTTGAGCTTAATGTGGCCAAATTTGTATCCCAACCAACAAACTGATCATGCTAAAAATCTGGCGGCCAGTTGATCGATCCCGAACGTGAAATAAAGTGTTCACCGAACTCGCCTCTCAATAAGTCCACTTCTGCGCGAGCTGTGTGGCATGTGGCACCGTCTTGTCATGCAAGTCAAACTCTTGCATTTTAGGGAAACAAAAGTTGGATATCATCTCACGGTAGCGCCCTCCATTCACAGTTACGTTACGATTCGCATCATCTTTGAAAAAGTACGGTCCAATGATGCCACCAGCCCATAAACCCCTGATATTCACTCCAAAATCGACAATTCTGCTTATTTACGTACCCATTGACCAAAAAATGAGCTTCGTCGCTGAACACAATTTAAGAGCACGCATTTCTTAAGAGCACGCATTTTGATAATAAAATTCAATAATTTTCAAGCGTTTTTCGTTTGTGTAAGACGATTCATGGTTAAATTATAGACCAAACTGAAGATGTTTGACAGTGAAACAAAACACGAAACGTTCATCAGCTGTTTTAACCAGTGTTGCCAAAAAGATAATAGCTAAAAAATCACCCTTTAAATATCGCGCAACTTCTGTAGTTGTACACAAATTTTTGGTTATATAAAACTGGACGAATTTGAAGCAGTGATAAAGATGCTTCTTCAAACTTTTGTTTAGATTGCTTTCTACAATGCCAAATTACGCTATCTATGTGAAGCCTGTTTTGATACCTCTTTATATAGACAACCTAAAAACCAACGCAGACTGCAATTTAAATAAATGATACACTTTTTTTTTTGAAATGTTGTAGCCCAAATTGATGATATTTTACAGAGAACATTTCCCAAGGGCCTTAACAACTTCATCAAGAAGTGTGTACAAAAATCTTAAACACTGAATTTTATTAACGAGTTTTCCTCTAAGGCTATATTAGTTAAATATTAAGAACACGGGTGGAAATCTTGAAACTTACTGTATGTCCCATTGAACTGAGCTGACACAAATCTGCAGTCTTTCTAACAGAAGAGAACCTGAAGAAACCATCTACTTTTTTGCAACTTGCCATCTACTCCAAAAAAATCGACGACTACAACTACTTCCACCAACTTAGAGGACGGGTCAATAAGTCCGTGACTTTTTGAATTTCTGACCTCTTTACTGAAACAGCAACATTGCTCCTGTCAACAGGCATCTGTCAGTTGACTCCTGTCAAAATGTCAGTAAGTTTGTGTTTGACAGCTGTTTTTATCAGACTACTCACTAAATTGAGGATAAAATGGAAAAAAGTGAATTTTGTGTGCTTATTAAGCATTATTTCTTGCGAAAAAAAACCATTACCGAGACCAAGGCTAAGCTTGATAAATGCTATGGGGACTCTGCACCATCGATTTCAATGGTAAAAAAGTGGTTTACTGAATTTTGTTGTGGCCGTACAAGCACTGCAGATGCCGAACGTCCTGGACGCCCAGTTGAGGTCTCTACACCCGAAACAATCGAAAAAATTCACGATATGGTGTTGGCCGACTGAAGATTGAAAGTGTGAGAGATTGTGCAAGCCGTAGGGATCTCGCATGGCTCAGTGGTTTCAATTTTGAATGATCACTTGGGCATGAGAAAGCTTTCCGCAAGATGGGTGCCGCCTTCTTTTCCACCAAGACAATGCAAGGGTGCACACATGTGCAGTTGCCATGGCAAAAATCCATGAATTGGGCTATGAATTGCTCCCTTATCCACCCTATTCTCCAGATTTGGCTCCGAGCGACTACTTCTTGTTCCCAAACCTGAAGAAATGGCTTGGTGGAAAAAGATTTGACTCCAATGATGTAGTCATCTCGCAAACAAAGGCCTATTTTGAGGACCTCGACAAATCATTTTTTTTTTGGAAGGGATAAAAAAATTGGAGAAGCGTTGGACAAAGTGTATAGAGCTCAAGGGAGACTACGTTGAAAAATAAAATTATTTTTTTATCAAAAAATCTGTGTTTTATTCCAAAAGTCATGGACTTATTGACCCGCCTTGATTTATACCATCTCGTTATCATATTATTTGAAATAATATTTTAACTTCATTACATAAAGAATTTATCTTTATGAAATCCTAAATGAAGGTCTCGCATAATTAACAGTATATAGATATTTCAAACATGCTCTAAATTACAGCAACAGTTTTTGGTAGCTCTACATATTTTCAGCCAGTTATTACATTTTGAATTTGAAAAAATTGTTTCTAAATACTTACTACTTTTTATGTTTTAAATCATTATAAAACTGATAATTTATTATTTTTTTTGTTTTAAATCTTTTAAAATTGGTGAAAATTCATCTTATTTAATTTTGTATATTTATTAATAACTTATGTTATAATAATGATCAAATTTCAAGTAAAAATACAATAACAGGTTTTATTTTGAATGGGCCGCTATTTGGACAGCTGTCGCTTTTAAAGTTGTCATATTTAGACAGTTAAGATGTTAAAACTTTGTCATCACTAAAAATGGAACTATACTTGCTTCAACAAAGCAATGAAATTATTTAAATTCACTACAAAAAGCACAGAAGAACCTTCTCGACAGCCAATAGAGAAACTGGTGGGAAAATTTGAAGTAAGTGTTGCTGTCATAATTTAGTGATCTGAAAATCGATTTTTGAAACTAAGCTTTCAGAAATGATATTACAAGTATTTTGTATAAGGAAAGACTCAAGTCAGGCGATCACTCCATGAAAAGTGTAAGATGCTACAACAGTGTCGTTTGTAGTAGCTGAAATCTTTCTTCATTATCAATGGTATCCCTAAAAAAATATATTTTTTTTTTAATGAAACCTCTTTTTGGAAAACTCTGTGTTTATAAAAAATAGTACGCATACGCCCAAGTGTCCGATTGCCAGTTTGTTTTTTTAAATTGGTCTCAAAAACACAGTGTTATATTTTTGTTAAGATGTGTTTGATTTTGAAATCATGACATAGGTAATGGAAATTCTAACTGCGACCCACAAAATCTTTTGGTTTGTGCTACAAAATAAAATTTGATTTTGTTCAGAAATAAAAAAAATGTTCATCTCTATTTTCTGCATTTTGATAAATTGTATAGTGAATAATGTTGGCTTTTTTTATTTTTAACTTCCCATAGAAAGTTATTGTAATCGTTCCGATTTGTCGAATTGAAAATGTTGACATTTCTCGACGTTTCAAGGTCCCTGGAGTCGAAATAAAAGATTTTTAGGGAGATGCCTGTGCGTGCGTGTGTACGTACGTCCGTATGTCCGTACATTGGCGACGTGCTTTCCTCGTCCATAGCTCAGGAACCAGTAGAGATATCGACTTTAAATAAATTTTGTTGTACAGATAATAATGCAGAAAGATGCAGAAAGGACTCTCAAAAAAATTGAGTTGATGGTTATTTTACCATAGCAATTTAAAAACAAAAAACGAACATTTTGGTTAACCCTAAATATCTCACGAACCAATAACGTTAGAGACTTGAATAAATTTTATATTATATATTGTACCGTGATACGAAACACATATATTTTTGGGAAAAAATCCAATTAACGGTTTTTTTATAAATCAACAAAACTGCAAAAAAAATATTTGTCACCTCGAAAATTTTATGAACACAAAATGATTTTATCTCATTTTATTAGTTTTGTGCAACGAAGAATAACGTTTTCAACATCTGGTAAAATTTTGAGAAAAATCGAATAGACAGTTTTTTTTATATAAAAAATAAAACCTAAAAAGAACATTACACAAAGTAGGTAAAAATTGATTTTCGACTCAAATATCTTTGCAAGAAATTAAAATTATTGCTTCCAACAAATTTTATCTAATAAGAAATATTGTTGTCAACATTCGGCAAAATTTCGAGAAAAATCGAATTGACGGTTTTTTACAAAAAATAAAAATCTAAAAAAAAATTAATAAAAGTTGGTAAAAATATATTTTCGACTCAAATGTCTTTTCATAACTTTGAAATATTAACTTTAAACTAATTTTATCTTTTAAAGTTTTTTTTACAAAAAATTAAAAACCCAAAAACAAAATTAACAAAAGTTGGTAAAAATTGATTTTGGATTTAAATATCTTTTCAAAACTTTGAGTTATTGGCTTAAAATTAATTGTATCTTTAAAAAAATATTTTTTTTCAACATTTACAATAAAAACCTTAAAAAATCATTACTAAAAGTTGGTAAAAATTTGCGTTCGACTCAAATATCTTTTCAAAAATTAAAAATATTAGCTTTAAACTTATTTTATCTCATAGAAAATATTGTTTTCGACATTCAGTAATTTTTTTTAAAAATCCAATAGTCCGTTTTTTCATAAAAAAATAAAATCTAAAAAAATTGTTCATAAATTTGGTAAGAATTGATGTTCGGTTCTCGATATCTCGTGAAGAATAGAAGATATTGACTTCAAATTAATTTCATTCATGCAATTTGTATTTGTTTATATAAGAAATACAGATTTTTAAGAAATGCTACTAAAATTGGTTAAAATTGGTTTTCGACTAAAATTCTCATTAGTAAAAATAGATTTCGAAATCAAAATATTTCATCATATGCAAAATATTGTTGGTAATTTTAAAATTTTTAAGAATAATTCAACGGACAACTTTTTTAACAAAACACGAAAACGTACAAACTTTTAAGCAAGAAAAATCGACAGACGGGATGGGAAGTTATCAGTGTGGGTCGCATCCCAGCCTCTTTTTCAACATAATATCAGTCGACATTTTAAAAATCTATCATACAAGCTTTAAAGTTCTTACAGTTTCCTTTGAAAAATAATTTAAGGTCAAATATAGCAACATTTTGTAATACCTACAGCTAATATTGTGTACGTGGTGCCTATTTTAAATTGAAATATTTAACAACAGTTTGCTCATTTTGAAAATTTCCTTACCGTATTCATAATATTTTATTATATCAATTTCTGGCTCCAATGCCATTACTTGTTATTCGAACCCTTATTTTAATGTTCCTGCTAAATATTCAACGCGAAACGACTTACCCCATCTGGATAAGTTCTACCGAGAATAAGTTCTGATATTTTTTTTTTCTAACTCTGTACAAGAAAAACGTGTGTGATATGAAACTAATGTTATAAGTTCTTTTAAATTCAATTCAAAGCAAATGGTAAAAGCACTTACAAAAAGCCTGCAAACAAAAGTATATGCTTTTAGTGTATATTTGGTTGTTTTGTATACAAAATATTAAATCGGAACTCGTGCAGAAATAAAGTCAGACAACAACATGGTATGGAAAAAATAAAAATTATGAAGTTCATGAGAGAATATTAAACTAAGAATATGTATAGAAATATTGTGTGAATTTATTAAGGTAGTTACATAAGAACTTCATATGTTTGTCTCCTTAAAAAAAACAACAACAAGTTGTGGGATTATTTTGCAAAGAATAAATGTTTATGTAGGAAAGTGCAAAGACTCAAAAAGATTTTTAAACAATTACATCTTTGGGTAAGAAAGCTTAATACAAGCTAAATCTTACGACCAAAGAATTGCCGACACAAAAATTTGCTCATCTTGCACATCACTTAGTAGCAGTTAAGAGTTGATGAATAAAGGCAATACAAATTTGGAGAAGGTTAAAGGGACCAAACCATGGTAACCTTCTTAAGGCGATACGTATACGTAGTTGCATTGAAAAGATTCTAGCTTGTTTTTGTGAATCTCGTAAGAAGGCGTCCATATCTAGGAAGTGTACTCAAGTTGGGGACGGACCTTAAATTTTTTAAACCAGGGGCTTGTTTCATCTAACACTTTTCACTTTGCAACTTTGCACTTTTACTTTGCAAATAACGTATCACAAAGCTCAATTTACAAAGTGCAAAGTCTTTTCTGAAAAGTAAAAAGTTTTGTTATTTTGAAATGTATTTTCTTTTTTGTTTTACTAAACAAAAAAACTTTGCAAGTTGCATTCTAAATTTTGAAAAGCTTTTCAGTATTTCATTTGCAAATAAGAGTTTTTTTTTGAAAAGTTTTCGAAAACTTATACCAAAATATATGAAACTTTTATAAAAATGAAGAAGTTAAAAAGGCAATGGACTTTTTAAGGATTTTTTAATTTTGACGAACTTACCAAAGAACGCGAAATTTGAATTTAAGGTTTAACGCGTTGATTCATCTTAATTTTAATAATTCCAGATTTTGTAGAGGTTGTCTTATCCATCAACATCGTAGCCAGCTTTCAATGAAATTTGACAGGTCATAGCAATTTATAAAAAAATGAATACATACCAATAAATAAAGTAGCAAGGAGTAATAAAACTAAGAATTAACTTCGATACCATAAATAATTTTTCGGTAAAAGAGAGTTTTAGAGTAACGAAAAGTACCATTGAATTTGTGTTGTCTCAATAAATAAACTACAGTTCAATAGCCAAAGGAATATGTGTTTCAAGTCCCTTGCAACAACTTTTGTGTATAGTTCATTGAGCTGGGAATGGAGCCCAGTATCACGGTGTTGCATCTATGCACGGAATAAGCAAAGCCAACATCTTCTGCAGAGTAGTTCATCGAGTTTCGAATATTATCATTGATAAATATCTCTCCACCATTTGATGGCCACAAAATTGTTCAGACATAGGGACATATGTAGGTTCGACAATTATGCCCCAAGAATGATTTCCTTATGTAGCTGGATGTGTTAACGGCACCATAGATACTGATTCAGCAATTTTTTTCAATGCATATATTTGATCTTAATAAACACAATCTAAGATTTACTTTGAAACTTTTCAAAATACGAATTAATTGCAATGTTGTTTTTCAAATTGGTAAAACACTTTGCTTTTCAAATCAAATTCTGAAAAACTGAAAGTGAAAAGTCTTTTCACTTTGCAAATTTTGTGAAACACTTTGCACTTTTACTTTGTTGGAAATGGAGTTGACTTTACTAATGATCGAACATCATTGAAAGCTTTTATAAAGAGTAGTGGTCTTAAATGGCTACCCTGGGGAACTCCTAATTTGGCAATGAAAGGGTTGGAGAAAGAACTCAATTTAAGTTAATAAGACCTATTTTAAAAATGTGATAAATTGAGGGGGAAGCCCAATTAAATACACACTAAATGTGATGGTCTCATTAGAAATTTGGTCAAAAATTTAAGAATATTAGTTCAAATACAATCAAGCTCTTGACCGATTTCTAGGGTATTTGAACAAAACTATAGTAACTATTAAATGGCTTCTTCTTCTTCTTAACTTGAGTTAAATTTTTCCAGACAATTGAAGAAATTCCTTCTGGTCTAGAGGAATATTAATTTTTAAGTTTGGCCAACTTATGTAAGATTTTGTCTAACGTCATTTAAATATTATAAGAGGTAGACTGGGGACAGTATCTCATTCAGTGAAAGGATTTTACTAACTTTGCCTTTTTTTTTATTTAAACGGAAGATGAAATCGACTTTCGACAAACATGTTTCAAGCCCTTGTGTTTGCAAATATATGTATTTTGTTTTGCCTTTTATTGCCTTTTTATACCATAATTACTTTGTTTTGTATTTCTTCGCCATTATTGCCTTTTTCTGCCTTTTTTGCTTTTTTTTAAATGTTGTTAAGAAAATATCTAATAATTGGTTTAGCATTAAAAGAAATGCGAACTTTTTCGCATACCGTTGAGAATCTTTAGTTAAAAACCCAGCTTTTTGACGATTCGATGCGATTGTTGAGGCCCGATGAGCTTAACAGAGAAAAGGTTTTGTTGTTCGTAACAGACACTGCACCGTATATGAAGAAGAGTGGCAAAACTCTGCAAGAGTTGTACTCGAAAATGGTTCACGTAACTTGCGTCGCTAACGGTGTATAAACAGAGTTTGTGAAAGCATATACGCAGTCAATACTCAAAATTTGACGCCTTCGTGTCGAACTTGAAAAAATTATTTCTGAAGACTCCATCTCGGATTGCTATTTTTAAGGATATGGAACCTGAATTGCCACTACCACCTCAACCTGTAAGTTTGTTTGAAACTAAATTTGAAGTCATATTTTTTATTTTCCATTTAAAATAGGTTTTAACTCGCTGGGGTACTTGGTTAGAGGCAGCAGCATATTATGCGGACTATTTTGCTCGGATCAAAAAAATCGTCAGCGCTCTCGAAGATGATGCAAGCTGTGTTGCATTTGCAAAAAAAATTGATTGAAGATGAAGAACTGCAAGCACAGCTGGCCTACATTAAAGTCAATTTTGGGTTTTAGTCGATCCGAAAAAAGAACATATTTTCAAAGACCTACAACAAAACAGGTATGTTTGAGAGTCTGTACCTACTTATAATTTAAGCTAACAATATTTTCATCAAGGAACATTAATTGGCGAAGTGCTCCCTTTTTTCAAAGTCATTGAAGAAAATTAAAAAAAAAAGGGCCCATTGCAGAGGAAGTCTTGAAGAAGTTTACTGCCGTTTTCAATGGAAACACAGGGCTAAAAACGATTGAGCAGATAAATTCTGTAATAAACGGCGACGTGGATTCAGAACTTTCAGGAAACATTGAAGTGAATAATGTTGAAAGTTTTAGATGGGCTCAACTCGTTTCAGCTGTTGAGAGATCATTTAGCTCCTCCACAGACCTTCCAAAAGACAACCGAAGAACATTGCTACCTGAGAACTTTAAAAAACTCTTGGAAGTCCAATGGTACTATAATTAAATGTGTTTTTATTTATTTTCCTAGTATTTTTTAATAAATGCATTTTCTTTGACTTTTTAAGCGTTTTGTTTTGCTTTTTTTTTTAAATTTTTAGGTCAATCCATCCATCCATCCTAACCCTGCTCTTATCTGTTATTACGGAAGTGTCAATAAAGATTTCTGAAATTCTATACCAAACTAACTACAGGGCACGAATCGTGCTACAAAAATGAAACGTAATAACTTTTTTTCTGTGTGAGTAATCGGCTTATTTTTTTTATTTTGTAGTTTACTATTTAGATTTATAAAAATGGATGCTTGGGATACGGAGAAAAGAATTTGGATAGTGCAACGGTACCATGCTTTGCAGTCCGTCATTTCCGTCCAAAGGGAATTTAGGCGGGAGTTTGGCGGTAGTCCCCCGAGTAGATGGACCATTATGAGGTTTGTAAACATGTTTGCCGAATCTGGAAGCATCGCACGAAGGCTGTACCATCGAGATGCCAATGTTCGGGTTCAGGATACAATCGCAGCAGTAGCATCTGCAATACAGGCCAATCCGAGCGTTTCGACCCGAAACTTATCGGGGCAAATTGGAGTTAGTAGACGGTCATTACAACGGATACTTCATGACGATTTAAACTTGTTTCCGTACAAAGTCCAAATTACTAGCAAGTTAAACCATCAGGATTTGCCTATTAGCCTGGAATTTTGCCAAAAAATGATATCAATGGCCGAAGAAGACAACACATTGATCAATTGTTTGTTCATGTCTGATGAGGCCCATTTTGATCTTAACGGCAATGTAAACAAGCAAAATTGCCGTATATGGAATGAGTCTAATCCAGAAATGCTCCATGAGACGGAACTGCACCCAGAACGAGTCACTGCGCAGTTTCATCAAGGTGTATTGTCGGGCCGTACTTCTTTGAAGAAAACGGTGTAACCGTTACTGTCAATGGGGACCGTTATTTAAAGATGTTGAAGGAGTTTTTTTTACCCAGAACTGCGCCGAAGACGTATACCATTCAACAGCGTTTGGTTTCAGCAAGATGGAGCAACTGCACATATAGCCAGACCAGTTATGGCGGAGCTAAACAAAAAATTCGCAAACAAATTAATTTCTAGGAACTCCACTCTTCGCTGGCCCCCAAGCTCACACGACCTGACTGCACCAGACTTCTTTTTATGGGGTTATGTCAAGCAAGAGGTGTATAAAACGAAGCCCAGGAATTTAACTGAATTTAAGCAGTCCGTAACGACAATAATTGAGGCGATCCCAACTTCAACTCTTCAGGCCGCAATGAATAATTTTTTGACCAGGTGCCGCATATGCGTGGGACAGCGTGGAGGTCATTTGCGGTCTATAATCTTTAAAAACAACTAACTATTTAAAATAAAATTTAATTTTCTAACCAAAAATAAAATAAATGAAATACATCGATTAAAAAAAAAGTTATTTGAATTTCTTATTGTAGCACAATTGGTGCGCCACCCTGTACTAACTAAGTTTTTTCATTATAAGTAAAATTAACTTTTTATATTAACGAATTTCCTAAAGCTTAAAAAAGGTCTTCACGATCTTCGGGGATATACTTTTTATGAGATTTTTTGGAAGCCCTGTTTCTTTTTTTTTCTAAAAATTTTAAGCTTTTTCGTATAAAATGCACGGCTAAAGCAGGAATATTTAAATGTTTTCTAAGGAACGATGTCTTTTACGCAGGTTTGCATTGTATTCTTAAAGTATAAGACTGAAACGTCAAGGTCATTTAAAAAATTAATATATTCTCAATACCACAAGCCGTTATGAAACCACTGCCAAACTTAAACCGTCAGATGATAAAACTAAATCAAGCTAACAATTTAAAGAACGTTTAATAAAGCTCACAAAATCAAAAATAGTGTTTATTCATATTGTGGTTTACAGTTGACATATGTATGTCAAATTCAACAGCGTTAAAACTTATTAAAATTTGCTACGCTACAAAAGTGGTGATTCCAACGAAGTCCCTTTTTGGGCAATACGGTATAATTTTTATGGTCGTCAGAATTAGCCCAATATGCGTTCTTAGCAAGCAATCGTTAAAATTGTGATGTGCATCATCGTTAAGCGCGTTAAGTTGGAAATATTTCTGCTTAAAATATTGATAAATACCGAATTTATCGATTTGCTGATGTGATCGATAAACTATTTCTTTGGCAAACGATTGAAGATCAATAACCAATTATGGTTTCATTGCCAAAGAAGTTTCCTAGTTACGTAACTTCATATTTTGGTGACCTCATGTGTCACCATTCGTCTTTTTCTGTTTGGCTATGAAAAATATTGCATTTATGTACCTTCGAATTCTAGACGCATTAAAAACTTACATTACTCAAATTCTGGCCGAGATTCCACAAGAAATGTGTGAAAAAGTGGTTAAAAACAACCTCAAAAGAATCACATGCACTTTATGGTAAATTCAAGACTTTATAATGAAGTAAAATGTTCATTAAAAATATTTTATTTAGTATTGCTCTCGAAACCGAGAAATGTTTATCGATTGTGTAGAAGATATCCCAACAGAAACATAAAACCGCATAAAGTTCATGTTTTATAAACTTATCTTGATGGTTTACCATTTTCTATCTAAAAGAAATCATTTTTATTGATGATGGAATACATTTTATGTTCACCGCAATATTTTTCTTCTCTCTGGGAATATTTCTCTCGAGATATCATAGTGAAATAAAAATATATTTCATGTATGTACATATCACAACCTCTCGTTTCGTCGAGCTTTAATCAGGATTTTCCCTACATCTAAAATATGGTTTTCATTTTACAAATTGAATGAAATCAAAGTAAAGTACATGTGCGGCAGGCGGCGGCGGCGGCAGAGGTGGCAGAAAAGGAGGAATTTTGTGGCGAAAAATACTCCCACAACTCATTTTTATAATGCTTCTTATTTATGTACGTACAAAAGTTTATATGTTCATGACATCTTAATATTTCCCAATATTAAGGAAAGTCCTTGTATTATGCATAATATATTTGCAAATACTTAATACTTACACAAATCTATGTATGTAACGGGTGTTTTGTTTTTAGAGGTATATAACTTTAAGTTAGTAACATTATTTGAACTGACAGCTGTCAAGTGATTTATTCTTAGTTTGTTTATACGTTGCAACATACATAAACTGAAGCCTGCACAACGCTTCCAAATTTTGACACGCGTTCAACAGTTGATTCATTTAAGGAAACGTTTGGTTACGCATACTTTCACGTTACGGGTCCGTGAATTGGAATCCGAAATCCTGCCATTTAACGTTCCTTGACTTTTTTCTGTGGGGATATGAATGTGAAGTCGCTAATCTACACCGAAAAGCCCGAAACGTTTGACAACATCCGCTGAGCCACAAATGTTGGAAAAAGTCATGGAAATGTTAACTCCCAGATTAGACAACGTTTAAGCCAGCCTTGGAAATCGTATATCAGAAATCAAATTCAAAAAAAGAGGCTGGGATGCGACCCACACTGATAACTTCCCATCCCGTCTGTCGAATTGTCTTGCTTAAAAGTTTGTTTATACGTATCAATTTTTACCAAATTTGCGTACTATTTTTTGTAGATTTTATTTTTTATGAAAAAACTGACTGTTGGATTTTTATAAAAAAAATTACTGAATATCGAAAACAATATTTTCTGTAAAATAAAATAAGTTTGAAGCCAATATTTTTAATTTTTGAAAAGCTATTTGAGTCGCAAGTAAAATTTTTACCAAGTTTTAGGATTTTTTTTAGGTTTCTATTTTTTGTAAAAAAAACTGTCAACTCGATTTTTCTCAAAATTTTATCGAGTGTTGAAAACAATATTTCTTCTAAGATGAAATTAATTTGAAGTTAAAATAAGTTGGAAGCCATTATCTCAAAATTTTGAAAAGATATTTGAGTCGAAAATCAATTTTTACCAACTTTTGTTAAATTTTTGTTCGGTTTTTAATTTTTTGTAAAAAACTGTCAATTCGATTTTTTTCAAAATTTTACTAAATGTTGACAATAATATTTTTTGAAAGATAAAAGTAGTTTAAAGCCCATATCTCAAAGTTTTGAAAAGATATTTGAGTAGAAAATCAATTTTTACCAACTTTTGTTAAATTTTTTTTCGATTTTTAATTTTTTGTAAAAAACTGTCAATTCGATTTTTTTCAAAATTTTACTGAATGTTGAAAATAATATTTTTTGAAAGAAAAAAGTAGTTTAAAGCCAATATCTCAAAGTTTTGAAAAGATATTTGAGTCGAAAATCAGTTTTTACTAACTTTTATTAATTTTTTTTAGTTTTTTTATTTTTTGTAAAAAAACTATCAATTCGATTTTTCTTAAAATTTTTCAGAATGTTGGAAACAATATTTCTTATAAGATAAAATAAGTTTGAAGCCTTAATCTGAAGTTTTTGAAAAGATATTTGAGTCGAAATTCAGTTTTTACCAATTTTGAGTAATGTTTTTTTCTAGGTTTTTATTTTTTATAAAAAAAAACTGTCAATTAGATTTTTCTCGAAATTTTATCAGATGTCAAGAACATTATTCTTCGTTGCACAAATTTGTTTTCGAGATGATATCATATTTTAGTCGTAAAATTTTCGAGGTGACAAATTTTTTTTTTTTCAGTTTTTTTTGGTTTATAAAAAAACGTTAATTGGATTTTTTTCTAAAAATATACTTGTTTCGTATCACGTTACAATATGTAATATAAAATTTAATTCAAGTTTCTAGCGTCATTGGTTCATGAGATATTTTGGGGTAACCAAAATTTTCACCTTTTTTTTAAACTCCTATGGTAAAAAAAAACACCCACGCAATTTTCTTGAGAGCCCTTTTTGCATCTTTCTGCCTTATTATCTGTATAACAAAATTTATTTGAAGTCGATATTTCTTCTGGTTCTTGAGCTATGGACGACGAAAAAAACGTCGCGAACGTATACGGACGTACGTACACACTCACGCTCAGACATCTTTCTAAAAATCTTTTATTTCGACTCTAGGGACCTTGAAACGTCGAGAAATGTAAAAATTTTCAATTTGACAAATTGGACCCATTACAATAACTTCCTATGGGAAGTTAATAAAATATCGTAAGATCTTTGTTTTATTCCATTTTGAAGTTATATAGCTGTAAAAAAACACCCTTTATTTATGCTTTTATGTATATTCAGGATTTTGCACCTGCTGCTTTTGGTTATGCAAATTTAGAAACCTATCAAACATTTATACACATAAATCTATACTTTGTACATTTTATGTGCATATTGTGTTTAAATAACTTATGTATAACTGTGAATTAGTAATAAACTTGTAATGGGTAGGTTTAAACATGTATGTATCTACTTTTGGCAAAACACAAAGGATAAAGTGAAACACATGTTTATGCATCTTTAATGCAATGCGAATGCGAAAATGGAGAAAATCTTCTTTTGTTTCTCCTTAAGAGACGTTAGAGCAATGAAAGCAACACAAAAGCAGACCACACAATCATCATCTGACAATTTAATTTGTAATCAATTTTATATTTCCATGACTTATTTACCTTCCTATGGATATTTACAATGTACAATGTACATATGTATGCACATGTACTTATATTATGTGTAAAGAAACAATTACAAGAACGAAATGAGGACCTAATTGATTTGTAGGGAATTAATTTATTAGAGCTTTAAGAAACATTAGAAGTGAATTGATGTCTTTAAGTGCTTTTGAAGGCGTGATTAAGGAAACGAATGGAATCATAAGGTACAAATACCTTTTTGTAAAACGGTTTTATTTTGAGTAGCCTGCTATTTGGTTGGGCTATTTGTCTCTTAAGTCTTTTGCGACATTTGACATGTTACAAACTACGATTTTTCTAAAAATGGACCGATACACGCTTTACGCTTTAAAATCAGACATTCCACAAATGACATTGTATGTCAATATTTTGGATAAAGATCTTAAGACTTTTGAGGTTCAGTTCATGATGGGTAATTTGTGTTGCTATTTTCTTTTTGGCAGCACTGGTTTTGACAGCTCACGCTCGTTTCGTGTTTTGTGCCACTGTCAAACATCTTCAGTTTGGTTTATAATTTAACTATAAATCGTCTTACAATCCAAAAACACTTCCAAATTATTTAATTTTAATAACAAAATGAGTGATCTTTTAAGAAATTTCATAGCGTGCTTCTTCCATTTTATCGTCAGTTTAATCGATAAATAAAAGTGGCTATTCGTGCTATTTTGACTTAATTTCGAAACAAATGTTCACCGTTGAACATTAAAACACCAAGGCGTTAAAAATGATGCAGCTGTATCGTAGTATCCGTGGAATGCTGGTTAGTGCATTGGACTGCCCGGAGCAGAGCTCCCTCGGTTCAGTAGGGCTGTGTCTGAACGGGACCGAACTGATTGGGTGAAACAGGAGAACCAGTTTTGGTGGCTTCAATCGGCACTTCATAGAGGGTAGTCGGGAAGGGGTTTTAAGCCTTGGCCGGCTTACATACTTATTTTATAGTTTAAGGGTTTAGTTTTAAGTAGAATAAGCATGGTGGTACAAAAAAAAAATAAACACGAGGCTGGGATGCGACCCACACTGATAACTTCCCATCCCGTCTGTCGATTTGTCTTTCTTAAAAGTTTGTCTACATGTATCAATTTTACCAAATATGCGTACTATTTTTTGTAGATTTTATTTTTTTATGAAAAAACGGACTGGATTTTTATAAAAAAAATTACTGAATATCGAAAACAGTATTTTCTGTGAAATAAAATAAGTTTGAAGCCAATATTTTTAATTTTTGAAAAGATATTTACGTCGAAAAACAATTTTTACCAACTTTTATACATTTTTTTTTATTAGGTTTTTATTTTTTGTAAAAAAATTGTCAATTAGACTTTTCTCAGAATTTTGTCAGATGTCAAAAACATTATTCTTCGTTGCACAAAATTGTTTTGGAGATGAAATCATATTTTAGTCGTAAAATTTTCGAGATGACACATTTTTTTCAGTTTTTTTGATGTATAATAAAAACCGTTAATTGGATTTTTGTTCCAAAAATATATTTGTTTTGTACCACCTTACAATATATGGTATAAAATTTAATTTAAGTCTCTAGCGTTATTTGTTCATGAGATATTTAGGGTTAACCAAAATGTTCACCTTTTTTTAAACTGCTGGCGTAAAAAAAAACACCAACGCAATTTTCTTGAGAGCCCTTTCTGCATCTTTCTGCCTTATTATCTGTATAACAAAATTTATTTGAAGTCGATATCTCTTCTGGTTCTTGAGCTATGGACGACGAAAAAAACGTCGCGATCGTACGGACGTACGGACGTACGAACGTACGTACACACGCACACACAGACATCTTTCTAAAAATCTTTTATTTCGACTCTAGGGACCTTGAAACGTCGAGAAATGTCTAAATTTTCAAATTGACAAATCGGACCCATTAACATTACTTCCTATGGGAAGTTAAAAAAATGAAAAAAAAAATAATAAAAAAATGGAAAACAATTATTTAAAAAAAAACATGAAATAAAGAAAAAAAAAGGAAAACAAAAAATGAAAAACAAAAAATGTTAGATAGTTAGATTTGCTGCTGTGGTTGTTCTAGTTTTAAGTAGTTTATAGGTAGAATAGATAAAGGGTGTCCCAAAATTAACGCAAGATTTGAATTTGCAGCCATTTGTGCAGTGAAGTGTTGGCAACCCTGAAAAAAAGCAATTTGACAGCTAACAGTATAGGGTTATTAAAAATGGAGCGATACACGATAGAACAACGTGTCTTAATTATTAAAGAATATTTCAAAAATAGTGAAAGCTTGGCGGCTGCAGTTCGAAAATTTCATACAAAATATGGTCGGAATAGTGTTTTAACTTCGTCAACTGTGAAGAGATTAATTGAAAAATTCATGGAGACTGGATCCGTTGGAGACGCCAAACACACTGGTCGTCCAAAAACAAGCCGTTCAAATGTGAATGTCGAAGCAGTGCGTGAGAGTGTTACTGACAATCCAGGAACCTCAATTCGACGTCGTGGACAAGAATTGCAAATTTCAAGAACCTCTCTACAGCGTATACTCACCAAAGATCTGTGTTTTCATGCTTACAAAATTCAATTAACACAACAATTGAAGCCTAATGACCATGGACAGAGAAGAGAGTTCGTTGAATGGATTATTGAACATCAACAAATGGACCCTGATTTTTCGAGCAAAATCATCCTAAGCGATGAAGAACATTTTCATCTTGATGGCTTTGTCAATCGCCAAAATTGCCGCATTTGGGGTTCGGAGAACCCACATGTGATTGTCGAAAAACAAATGCATCCACAACGCGTGACTGTATGGTGTGGATTTTGGGCTGGAGGCATAATTGGGCCATATTTTTTTGAAAATGATGCTGGTCAAGCAGTGACTGTTACTGGTGCTCGATATCGCGACATGATTACACAGTTCTTTCTGCCAAAATTGGATGATATTGATGTGTCCAATATGTGGTTTCAACAAGACGGTGCCACATGTCATACAGCCCGTGAAACAATTCAATTACTGCATGAGACATTTCCAGGTCGTGTACTCTCTCGTTTCGGTGCGCAAAATTGGCCTCCTAGATCGTGTGATTTAACACCATTAGACTTCTTTTTATGGGGTTATTTGAAATCACAAGTCTATGTCAACAAGCCCACAACCACCCGTGCATTAAAGGAGGAGATTCAACGCTGCATCAACGAAATTCAGCCACATTTATGCAGAATGGTCATGGAAAATTTCAACAAAAGAGTGCGCATGTGCATGCAAAGCCGTGGAGGCCATTTGTCCGATGTGTTATTCCATACATAACCCTATCCTATGTACTTTACGATTCAATAAAAATATAACTATCAAAAGACTAAAAACGGCGTTTTCTATTTAATTCAAATCTTGCGTTAATTTTGGGACACCCTTTAGTTTAAGTTAGTTTAAAGTTTTATTTTAAGGACCTAATTTTAAGTAGTTTTTAAGTAAAAATAAAAAAAGATATTGAAATTACTTTTTTTTTTTAATTTTCTAATAAACAAAAAATTAATAAAATGAATTACAGTAAAATAGATCTTAGGGCCGAAAGGCATTAAAACTAAGTAATATTGTTAATTTTTGAGTGTCCGTATTGGACCAGTAAGTTAGTTGTAAGTTATGGTTAATTAGACTAGTTTTATGAATTTTTGTCTAGCCTTAAGATAGTTTTAAGAATGAATGAATAAAAATGAATTAAAAAAAAAAAGTGCATTGTCATGATACAGGTCTTGGGTCTGCCTGTGCCATATAATTTTTTTTTTCCGATGAATTGACAAATCTTCCAAGAGTATGTCTTGTCATGAAAAGTGCTTTCCCAAACTAGCCGTTCGGGTTCGGCTTAAAACTGTAGGTTCCCTCCCACTAGGCTCTGGTTCTCAACGGACTGTTGCGCCACCTAATTTATTTTGTATGTATCGTAGTACCCGTTGCGTGTCTGTCATGTTAGAGTTCTTTGGTCCAACCACCAACAGTTTTATCACGGATAATGCCCCTTGCGAGGAATTGATAAATCCTTCAAGAGTAATTGTTGTTATTCAAAGTTCTTTCTCAAATTATCCGTTCGAATTCAGCTTACAAATTGCAGTTCACCTCCATTAATGGCATGTTCTAGAGATATTACTAGGCCTTAGTTTTCAACGACTGTTGCGCCACCTAATTTACATAATATTTAATTTTTTGTATCAGCCAGTGTTAGTAATTCGCAGCAACTGAGTTTCTGTTACTTCACAACGTGAAAAATTTTACGAAAGGAAAAATACAGCTGGTGCAAGAATTTAAGCAGAATGACCTTCCACAACACCAAGTTTTTGGTGAATAGGGTCTTGAAAATTTGGCCAAAGATTTGGAAGACAACATTGAAGAATGAATTCATCAGTTACCAGCCGAAATGTTAGATAGTTAGATAGAGTATGCTAAAATTAGATCGCAGCCACTGCCAACAATTTCATGATCTTCAAACATTAAATTATATCGATCGTTCTATCAATTCAAATAAAGATTTCGTGCTTTTTTCTGATTTTATGTAATTTTTTTAAGTTTTGATCTCATTAGAAATCCCTCGTTAGAAAAGGCCACTGATATCTTGTGATTGAACATGTTAAGACTTTTTTATTTCAAACTACTCGAAAGATGATATCGTCTACTTATACCAGTGCTCAACAATTGATTCAAGACTTAAGAATGGAATTCGTGAAGTAATCGAAGGCATATATGTAGCAAACGTGCTATTTTGTAATGGAACATTTTAATTAAGAAAAATTGTGCTTCAATCATGGTTAATGGCAATTTCAAAGTGAAACCTCTATTTGGAAATCCCATTCGTTGTGAAAAAAAAATCTGATCAACCAAAGTTTTCAAATGCAGATGAAAATTGAGAACATTTGGCAAAAAAAACTAAACAAATCGAGAAATAATAAGAAAATATTCAAAATTGGTTCCAGTGGTTTTTCATAATTTTGTATTGTTCTAGAGAAATGTTATACGAAATTGGCTCCGCGAAATAACTCCGGAAGATATAACCTTCTCAAAAATATATGAAATAATACCTCACAAAATTGTATGGGAATGGCGAGTTCTTTCAAATGACAGAGCTCCCAATTTCAGGATGTAAGTCATTCTTTTTGAAGATTAATTTAATTTTTAATTTGGAGAATTATTTCATGCTGAAAATCTTTTTTTTTTATAATTACCTCAAGGGTTTATTAATACCCTTAACATGTTTAAAGTTTTAACACAGTGCGAGCTTTAGGAAAATAGGGAAGAATTATAGAGGAGATACCGATGCATATTGGTCTTAAAGTTTTGAATATCAAAATGATAGGGAAAATCAGAGCTGGGTAAAGCATTCCACATTCTCGATGTGCGGTTAAAAAAAGAATCTCTATACTTGACAGTACGTCCGAAATTAAGCTCAAGGTTAAACTGATGTGTATTCCTAGAAGTACGAGTATTACGGCTGAATTGAAAGGGGGAATGCAATTGGCTGATTCGACAGAGCACTGTTATCGGTAGGACAACGAAAGGCATGAAATTGTTTCGGTTATAGTTCTATCGCCTATCATTTTCAAAGCTCTTTTTTGGATCCTGTCCAAAATACTTAAACTTGTTTTAGGGGCACGTGCTCAAACATGCGCGTTATATTTAAGTTTTGGATGAATGCAAGCTTTGTAAATTGCAGTCGTGAAAAATTTCTTCTAAACACCTAGCAGCATATTTGGCAATAGTGAATATGTGATTATTCCATAAGAGGTGATCTGTGATACACATACCGAGTACTGAAAGTTGATTAGTTTCCTTCGAAAGTTCAATACGATCATTATTTCACATTTTTAAAGTCAAAATGCGTGTGAAGTTCCCCCCCCCCCTCTTTGTCGGGAAAGTATATTAAAAAGAAATAAAATAATAAGACATTTTTTAAAGTTGTGGACTTATTAAGATTTAGGCAAAAATGAGAAGAATCCTATCCTACCAATATTAAAGACAGAAATTGCCCTAAAAAAATAAAATACGGCATACAAAATATTGGGTAAATCAAATCAAAGTTTTCTCAATAGTTTCCGACATTTAGGTATCTAATTTGAGAAGTTTCTCCAGCAGCATCAGCAGCGGAGGAGGCCCATTCAAAAACATTACTTCCCATTAATCCGTCCTACATATACATACATTCATTTAATTCCCCCAAAAAAACTGATTGCGTGTCTTGAATAAAATACTAAATATCTTCCCAATTTAGGAAAAGTTTATCCAACAAATAACAACTAACAGGTCACACTACCTCATCAAAAAATAAGAAGAAGAAAAACATAAAATAAGTGCCATCATTTGCTGAATAATATAAATCACTTTGGCAAACAATTTTTGTTCAGATACTTGATTCTTTCTCATCATCATTATCATCATCATCACCGAACAGACAACAGATATATGAAAGAGTACAGTGAAATGAATGCTTCTTGATAGACTCAATATTTCCTGACGAAAACAATGTACGAGTATCTCTGGGCCTTGAAACGAAAGATCAAAAAAAAACCTCCGAATGAAATAACGAGACACATTCTTCTGCCATATTGCCACACCGAGATAATTATTGCCAAAGTTACTTTTGATGCGCCAAGAAATCGATTCTTTCCATTATTTTTCGTTCGTTGTATTTTTGGTTAAATCCTTAATAAACCATCATTACTTTTCGTCAGCAGCCGTTTCACACAAAACCCTGACAACTCAGTGATCGAATAAATCACACAATCCTGCCTTGCCACGTGTGCGTTTTTCTTTTCAGGAGGTGATTTATGTGGTGTGTCCTCATAGCTCATACGTCACGGTGGTGGCGGCCGAGGGGCACGGGCGGTGCACACACATGAACTGAATAAGGATAACCCCAACTGAACTCAGTTCTCCATATCCCATTATTTTTAACCACCCTCGACCCTCCTTTTTTTCTGCAGTCCTCAACCCTCTTCTCTCCAAACCAAGCCAATGAAGGGCTGTCGCTGAAATTCACCGTCAATCATTCTGTCGTTTACTGAATGTTGAAAGTTTTCTTCTCCTTATTTTCTTTTTTCTTCCTTTTTTCCAACACGCTGACTCTGGCTCTGGCTGAAGCGAAACCATCCCACCATTCCCATGACGTCCATATGAGACGAGGAGGTGTATTAATTTGTGAATTTATATTAAATTCAGAACTCACATAGGACCCCCGGAATTTTCTCAATCATCAGCAGGCAGCGGCACTTATTGTGCCACATTTTTCTTCATTTCCAGTGCCATATAGCCAGATACAGAACCAGAACCAGAAGATGAAGATTGAATTCAATTTGTTTCTCTTTAAATTTGCTTTATCACAATTTATGCCTTAGAATGATCTTCATTATATGTGTTGTAACAAATTTAAGGAAAATCTCCACATATGCAGAAATCAGTGACATTTAAAAAAAACACATCTCAGCAAGCAGATTGTTAAAATTTTGAGAGCAAGAAATTAAATTGGACTATTTGAGTGACCCTGAGTCTATGCGTCTGAATATGTCAAAATAACAGCTAAAATGTGAACAGTCGAGACTTTATAGATGACTATATATTCCACTGACAAGATACAAAAGAAACAGATTTGCAACTGTCATAGCTGTCAAAAATATTGAATATAGTGAAATCTCCTTTAAAATAAACCACCAAAATTTTTTAACCATACTTTAAAAAGACTTTGCTTAAGCGAAGCTCTTTTAGGTGAAAAAATATATGGTAAACATATTTTAAGTTAAATTTATTTATTATGTTAAAAAACAATCGCACACATCAAAAAAATGCTGAACACTTTCATTTCTTCTTTATTTTTCACCTCCACCACATTTTGATCACGAAAATGACACATTTGAACTTCTGGTTTTCTCCAACTAGCTCCATAAGATATAAATAAAACCAACAGTTTCTCTGGTCAATGGATCTTTTTAATCCCCTTCAGTGAATTTTTATCCACTTATCCGTAATCCAGTATCGAAAGGCTCAAAAAACTGCTGAACGCTTTCATTTCTTCTTTATTTTTCACTTTCAGCACATTTTTATCATGAAAATGACATTTGAACTTCTTGTTTTGTTCAATGAACTTTATAAGATAAAAACAATAGTTTGTTCGGTTAATAGAATTTCTTAATCCGTTTCCGGGAATTTATTTTTCACTCATCCGAAATTGATTGGAAAAATAAAAATTGAATCCTAAAACCACAACGCAAATAAGCTACAGACGATGAACTGTCAAACCAGTTATGCACACTTCTAAATTCATGGATTTCCAAGCGTTCGGAGCCAACAACAAGGATACAAATTATTGTTGTCTAAAGGTTGCTGAATTCTACACGATCCCTACAAATAAGCACTCTAAACAATAAGGACTTGACATCTTGCCCAATCGGAAAACGTACGTGGCTTCAAATGTTTCATCGGTCTAGAAACTGTTTACTACAGTTGTCTATAATAGACATGTTCGAGAACATGGTGCATGGATGTGTTCCGAACTCGTTGTGATATGTTTTAATCACTTTTCTCATTAAAAAAAATTCACGCTCAAGTTAACTTATTTTTTATAAATATTATGATTGGTTTTATACGTTAGCGACATTGAATGTTTTTTTATTTTTGTTTTTGTTTCCTTCTAATCAAACAAAGTGTTTTAAATTGGTATAAATGAGAAGATTTAATCTGTCAAATTAAAATCAAACATAATTGAACGAAAAAAAAATAAACAAACAAAGGCGATTACTGGCATTTTTGTAAACAAAATGCGAAAATGAGCTTACTCATTATTTTGACAGGCCTATGACGCCAATTCTGCCAGTTTTTTTTCTAATCTAACAAACGCAAACAAAATATAATGTAAAGCTTTTAGCAGTTCTATAAAATACTCTGAAATTCCCCAGTTCTCACTGAGTTTAAGAAATTGAACAGATCTAATAATTTACAGTTTATCTTCTATTCGCACTGTCAAATTATCCATTGGGTCCCACCAATCCATTTCAACGGATCTCCATCCAAAACGCATACGATTGATTCTTTGGGTCGGAATCTTGAGTCAATTTGATCTTGTTTGGATGTAAATCAATAGCCTTACGTAAAATACTCCAAAATTAAATCTGAGCAATGTCCAATTCTTGAAAACTCCGTTGAATTGAATGATTTGGATACCGGAAATCGTGGTTAACGTTCTGAAAGTTGCGGTCACCGATTCCGAATTTTTTAGAACATTTTTATAATTTTCAGACGTTGCTTGTTCTTGTACTTTCCCATTATGAAAATGTTAAGTTTACTGAATAACTTGACAGTGACAGTTATATGATTAGTATGAAAGGGTGCGTTCGCGAACTAAATTCAATGTTGTCGAGTCCCTATTGAAAACCCGATATGTGTGTGTGTGTGTTTTTTTTTGTTGGTTTATAAATAACTAGCGGCCCTGACCGGCTTCGCACGGGTAGACAAAAATAGGTACAGATATTTAAGTTATAAGCATGCTAATTAAAACGACCATGAATCACTAAATTAGAAAACATTTGTTTGCCCTATCATTAATAATCTTCGCAGAGTATGCGATGAAAGACATTTTATGGCTAATTTTTTTACTCCTTCGGTTGGTTTTAATAGGAATTTCTAAAGATTTCTATAGTAATCTAGTAATAAATATAGCGCCTATGTTACTCAGAGATAATGTAGCTTTTAATGAAAAAAGTATTATTAAAATCGGTCCAGTACTTTTTGAGTTTATTCGTTACGTTTACTACACAAATACAAATCTTTCCTCTTTATAATATTAGTGTAGATGTCTCTAAAAGCTGACGTGTTAATAATAAGTTGTAAAATGTTTATTACTAAAAAAACAGACTTTGTTTAAACTAAAACTTTCTTTTTAGTATTTTTACTATTTTAATGAAAAAATCGTTTCAATGAAAAGAGGTGACTTTTGATTTCCTATTTCGGAACAAAATTGTTTCAGTGAAATCGTTCCATTTCGTCTGTATTCCCACCTTTCAGTTTTACTTTCAATGATCAACTTCAACCTGAAGTGGAGGATAGTTAGTTAGTAGAAATGGTGGCCACGAGCAGTCTAGCTCGGTGACACAATTAGCGCTACGTTGCGCCGTTTTGATACCATAAAATACTCGCTTGACCTATAAAGATAAAAGGGGGATTATAAAGGGAAAAATGCGCCTCAAATCCACTTTGTAGCGTTTAGAAAGGAGATCAAATCTTTGATCTCCAGTTCTGAGAACTCATTGAGGTCGTTGAAAAAGGGCTTTCCCAATGTTTTGGCTCTCGTTTTGGCTAAGGCGGGACACTTGCATAAGAAGTGAAGAACAGTTTCTTTTTCTCGCTGGTCCTCGCAACTACGACAGAAAGTGTTGTGGGGGATGCCCAGCTTAGATGCGTGTTCTCCAACAGGCCAGTGTCCGGTGCATGTAGCAACGACCCTGGCTATGTCTTGCCTGGGTCTGCAAATGAGATTATTAGTACGGGATTTGTTGTAGGTGGGCCATATCCTTCTAGATATGATACAGTTGGTTAGGCTGTTCCACCTGTGGTTTGCTTCAGCGAGGAAAATATGGAAGATCTTGCCCTTCATAGCACCAAGAGGAATGTTGACTCTTTCCGCGAGAGAGCTATGAAGGGCTGATCCTTGCCTAGCCAGCTCGTCAGCTCGTTCATTGCCCTCAAAGCCTCTGTGACCCGGAATCCAGATGAGAGTGACCTTGAGTCCAATGTTCATGCTAGCTAACTCACTTCGGCATTGTTGGACCAGTTTGGAGGATGAAGTGGACGAGCCAATCGCTTGAATAGCCGCCTGGCTGTCCGAAAAAATAGCTGTATTGCGGTTTTGGTTTGGATCTAGTTTTAGTAACTTGCATGCTTCCTTGATCGCGAGTAATTCAGCCTGAAAAACACTAGCAAAGTCAGGAAGTCGCAAAGACCTGGAGACATTTAAAGACTCGGAAAAAATTCCTGCACCGACCCCACACTCCATCTTTGAGCCGTCAGTGAAGATAGTTGTGTCGAAGCCTCTCGTCACTAAGTCATCATCCCATTCATTTCGAGATGGGATGATAATTTTAAAATCCGCACTGAGGTCCACAGTAGGGGTGCAGTAGTCGGTTTCTGTCGAAAAGATGTCCGCTGGGATGAGATTAGTGATATTACTATGACCAAAGGGCCTAGAATACCAACTATTCGATTCCCTAAGTCTCAACGCGCTGCAAGATACTAAGTATTTGATATGCAGGTCTATTGGTAAGAGGTAGAGAAAAACGCTTAGGGCGTCCGACGGACATGAGCGCAAAGCTCCAGTGGAGCCAACACTAGCTGTTCTCTGAACCTTTTTTAGTTTAGTTATGTTGTAGGCTTTACTAAGCGCGGGCCACCAAACAATCGAACCATAGGACAAGATTGGACGTACCACGGCTGTATACGTCCACAAAATCATCTTCGATTGCAAACCCCACTTTTTGCCAAAGGTTTTATTGCAGGCATAGAAAGCTATGCTGGCTTTCTTGACCCTTTCTTCGATGTTAAATTTCCAGTTTAACTTTGGGTCAAGTATTACTCCGAAATATCTAGCGCTGGAAGACAAGGAAAGAGTTTCACCCTTGAGGCGGGGAAGGGTGAAGGGTGGTACTTTTGTTTTCGTAGTGAAGAGCATCAGTTCAGTTTTGCTTTTATTGACACCCAAGCCACAGCTTGTAGCCCAGTTGCTTACTTTTAGCAATGCCATCTCCGTAATCTCACTAATCACGGAAGTGTACTTTCCTGATACCAGTATCACCAGATCATCTGCATAAGCAACGGCCTTCACACCACAACTTTCCAGTATAAAAAGAATTTTGTTCATGACTAGAAGCCAAAGAAGAGGGGACAGAACACCCCCCTGAGGTGTTCCCCTATTTACGCACCTGGTTAAGTAAGTGTTACCTAAGGTAGCTTGAATTTTTCTATCACTGAGCATGGAAACAATCCAATTTCTAATGTAGTCCTCTACACCCTGATCAACCAGTGATTCTTGAATAGATTCTGTTAAGACGTTATTGAAAGCTCCTTCTATGTCTAAGAAGGTAGCAAGAGTAAATTCTTTGTAGTGTATGGTTTTTTCAATTGTACGCACTACCTCATGTAAGGCTGTCTCTGTAGACTTGCCCTTAAGATAAGCGTGTTGAGAACTCTCAAGAGGGCATACATCTAAAATGCCTCTGATATGGTAGTCAAGAATGCGCTCCATTGTCTTAAGCACGAAGGAAGTAAGGCTTATTGGTCTAAAGTCCTTCGCGGATTCATGTCCTCGCCTGCCCACCTTCGGGATAAAAACTACTCTAACATGTCTCCAAGACTCAGGAACATGATTTAGGCAGAGACATCCTTTAAAGATCATCTCCAGCCACGGAATCGCCAGAAATTGCGTTTTCTGAAGCATGATCGGCATTATGCCGTCCAGGCCTGGAGACTTGTACGGGGAAAATGTGTTGATTGCCCAAGCAATATTTTCCCTATTTATCAAGGTATCGATGTGTTCTATATCCGCCGTCGACACGCCATTTGAATTAAGAGTTTGAGGGTTGTTATTCTCACAACCCGGAAAATGCGCAGCCAACAGCAGTTCTAGGGATTCTGCAGGAGATGTTGCCCAGGAATCGCCAGATTTTTTAAGAAAGGAAGGACAACAGTGGTCCTTCGATAGAATCTTAATAAGCCTGGCGGATTCTTTTATATTGTCTATTTTGTGGCAGTAATCCCTCCAGCTTTGCTGTTTAGACTTGGCAATGGCTCGCTTATAAACTCTTAGACAGTCTTTGTACGGTTGGTAGAATTTGTGTTTGTGGCAAATATTAAAGATCACTCTAGTCTTTTTCCTGAGACTAGACAGTTCTTCATTCCACCACATAGGGAGTGATTTGCGACTGTATTTAATAGGGCACGAGACTTTGTAGGCCGTGCCAAAAGCTGCCTCGAAGGTCTTTACTTTAGACTCGAGATCGCTTACCGACTCTGGACACCGATTTGGTGTGTTACGTAGTTTCGTGTTAATTATTTGACTGAATTTCTTCCAATCAGTATTTTTGGGGTTTCTGTGAGGGGGAGGAATTTCAGACTCAAAATTTATATTGAAGAGTATCCACCTGTGATCAGAAAAAGAATTCACAAGTGAGACTCTCCAATTTTCCACCATAGAATAAAGATTGTTATTTGATAGAGTAACATCAAGTACATCCTCCCAACCTTCGAAGTTAACCGAGCTCGGAAAAATGAAAGTTGGGGTATTACCTCTATTGCATACATTTAAATTATTGTTAATAATGAAATCAAAAAGTGACTCACCTCGTTCATTAATTACCGTGCTACCCCATAGAGAATGCCGTGCGTTGGCGTCGCACCCAATCAGGAGGTCTGTCCTTTGTTGTTTTGAAGCGATTACCATGGTCTCCAACTCTTCCGGAGGTGACTGCCGGTCGTGGCCACAGTAAGCCGATGCCAGAAGTAGGCCAGCATTTTTTCCTTCAATTCTGACAACCGTCAAATCGGAGGTGCTAAGGATGGGACACAAAAAAGCTTTTAAGTGTTTCTTAGCTAGAATGCAGGTTCTAGGCTTACCTTGGTCAGTATTAGGGATTTTATAAAAAAGGTCGTATTTGTGGTCCAGAAGGCCTCGAACTCTGAGGCCATTCACCCAAGGTTCTTGTATGAACGCTACGTCCAAGTCTTCCTGACTCAGGAAGACCTTTAGATTATCTGAGGCACATTTCGAGTGCTTCAGATTAATCTGTATAGAACGCAGCGCGTTTTTAATTGCCTGAAGAAGAAGGGCCTGCACCTTCAGGGCCCGGCGACTCGCCGGGGACTTCGGCAACAATGATGTCATCGTCGGTCTTGACTTTGCCATCATTGTTGTCGCAGTCTGCTCCCTGACTCTGCAGGACCTTAATCTTGGCATTTCTAATGCCAAATCTTAACTTGTATTCAGCCTTCTCAAGGGCCCCCAAGCTCTCCCCGCTGATCTTCAAAAGATAAGACGCGCTGTTCTTTTGCGGCTCCTCAGCCTTGATGACTGTCCAGTCATGCATTGGAACCAGCGGGTTTAGCCTCTGAAGACCACGGATCAGCTCCTGTCCACTTGGCTTGATGCTCATGACGGGCAACCAAATGCGAGCCTTAGGCTGTCTGGGGATGTCCTTAGCTGGGATGAGCTTAAGTCTCAAGCCTTCCCAGTCATTGCTTATCTTAGCAATGCATGTTCTAAGGAAATCCCTGGAAAACACGTCATCGCATTTGATTACCCTGTGTCCCCTGAGCACTTCGCCAGAGTCAAAACTAGGGTAGGGACCCTCAATTGCCGAGATTGTGTAAGAAAACACCATCTCCGAGAGCTTGGCCTCGATAGAACTCCACACAGCTAGCAGACCTCTGCTGTTTGTGGAGAGCTCATCCACAACCGATACTTGGAGGTCGTCTCTGACAACCTCACTTAAAGTACGCTGTTGCGCCGCTCCGGAAGATGATGTCTTCTCTTCTTTATTTAAATTTGGTTCATGTTTTGGTTTTTTTGAAGGTTTTTCGGTCTCTTCACGAGACCGGTTTCTTTTGTCGGCCTTCTTTTTTGTAGCCAAGAGACTGTTGTATTCATCAACAATCTTTTGGTACATGACCTTGTCCTCGCGATCCTTCTCCAGCACAATTCCAGCCTTCTCATTTTCAGCAATCTTGCTAAGAATGAAGGAGGCCTTCTTGAACTGGTTCTTGATGCGAGTACCAGATGATTTTTTATTTTTTCCTTTACCAGCATTACTATGGCTGGCATTGCTGGTAGAGGAGTTAGGATTTATTTGCGGTCGAGGCACAGGAGTACTATGGCTGGTACTCGCTGCACTTCCAGTTTTTGCAGGTTGCCCCACAACGGTCTCCTGACTGGAGGCCAAAAGTTCATCCTCATAGTCGGCGGATGGTCCTAAGTTCGTCATGTCTAAATCGTCCTGTGAATTTTTTTGTGAAGAAATTTTGGTCCCACGAGTAAAAACGGAGAGGAAAAGGTCAGCCCCGGCAGAGCCGATATACCGGGGTAAGGCAAGATGTAAGACGGACCCTGCCAAGGCATCCGAATGAGCTCGTTCGCGACTGGTTTACCCCCCAGCCTTCCATTTCTTCGGCACGGATTATGAAAATCGCTCACACCACCACTGAAAATTAGGGACCCCGTATCTATGGTCAAATTGCATTGCTGAGGGTTTAAACTATTGAAGAGTTTAGAAACGCCTCAACAATTCAACCTGACCTTAGCTGATCCCCTTCTTGACATCGCACAAGAAAACTGTGGTGATCATTACCGCCCGGCACCCACTAGGAGGGTTTGATACGAGGATTTTTGCCAGGCGAAGTGGAGGATAATAATAGATTTTTATCAATGAAATCAATCATAGGAATTTTTTGGCAGATTGGTTATAGCTTTCATTAAAAATTTCTGTCATTGAACACAGATTTCCTAATTGGAGTCAATTATTGAAAATTCAACTGACAGGTGGGCTGTGTGGGATTATGTTCTGAAATGAGAATTTAACTATAAGATGTTCATTGAAAACGGTTTTATTATTGAAAAATTAATAATTAACGAAAACAAAAATTTTGCGTTAAATAATGTATTTGCTTCAGTAGAGACATCTATAATTCATCAGCTTTATTTTAACACCAAACATAACATATTTGACTCTTTTAATTGCTTTTAAATTTCAGAGCAAAATTTTTAATAATGAAAACCAATGATAGCTACAACTGGACACGTTCAGTTCAATCAGGGCATTTTTGTTCAATGACAGACATTTTCAATGAAAGCTATAACCAACCTATCAAAAAGTTCCAATAATTGGTTTCAATGAAAACCAATGATAGCTATAACTCGCCCATAATTCATTTTTTTTTTCACTGAAACGTTCTGGAAACATATAAAAACTTACCATCTATCTAATTATTACTTATTATCATCTACCTTTACATAAAGTAATTTTAAGTCAAGAACAAAAGCTCGAACTAGCTTTGCTATACAAATCCATGACTTTCCCATAAATCACAAGTTCAAATTATGTACACTTTTTATATTCTACTTTCCGGAGCATAAATCGGATAACCCTTTCTAAAAAGTTAACGCGCCTAAAGCAAATTATTTATCCAAAAGAATTTTAAATTTCGTATTCTAATCCATTCATCCGGATAAAGTTAAAAATGCAAATGGCTTGAGGTTTTCATATATAAAACAAAACAAAAAATACACAAAGAAAGGGTCAAATTACGAATGGTTCATGTTTGGGCGATAAAATCAAAATAATTTATAATTCTTATCATATAAGGAGCTGTACATGTGCTATACTCGTGTACCTTACCTAACCTAGAGCTAGAGCATTAAATCTACTGAGGCTATTTTGAACTTTTGTATATTATAGACCTAAATTCTTTTATTTTATATTGTTCGTTTTTTGTGTGTTTTTGGTAATGTTCTCAGCTCCTTTGTTAGCTATTTTGTTGAATTTTGTGAAAACTTAGCAGAAAAGTGGTTGGGAGAGAATAAATCCAAAAACAGCAATAAAAAGTCCATTAATTTTGGCCAAGACGCATATAACCATAACCCAAACCATCTTACGAGCATTGTGGAATATACTAGGATGGGTATGGGTATATGTTTTTGGTTTCGCATCTTTGAGGCAACATAAAAGCATCACCATCAAACCTACATATAACCCATACTGGAATTATTCCCAAAAGCCTCTACATCTACATCTCCCACCCACCCTTTGTCAGCAGCCTCAGCTCAGCAGCCGGGTGGCAATTAAGTGAATATATGCCTCAAAGGCTCCTTCACAAGTGTATAGCTGTTTTTATATCATCATTTTAAAGGCACTTAAAACAATTTCGAACAAAAAATAATACAAGAGCAGATAAAAACTTTAATAGAGTTACGCGAGCGGGCGGCTTGCTTTAACGCGGAACCCTTTTATGCTTCTTATACCCTTTTTTTTGGCTTGTCATATATTTTTTTTAGTGTCTTTTGTTGAACTTAGGTGAGAGGGTGAAGTTGATGTCGAGGGGGTGGAATGGTGGAAGATGGTGTGACTGTGTGATGGCAACAAAAATGGCAGTGGCGATGATATTGAGCTTTTTATGCTCGTTTACACTCTAATACCATTAAATTCGTTACACACTCTGTGTTGTATACACATTACAAAAAGATAAAATAAAACCTTGACAGCTTAGCTTAGAAGCAGAAGAGAAGCCTGAACCAGAGACGCCCACCTTTTCAAGATAAATATACATATTTTGTAAAGACTATACTCACCTAAGGATTTATGTATATATTATATATACGTACAATATGCGCGTAGAGAATTAAGCAACTTATTTAAAATGAGTTCTAAGTTTATGTAAATTTAAGAACTTAAGAGCAACCCTCTTAGATGGTTAAAGAACTTGGTTGCTTTTATATATATGCCGTAAACATCATAAGTCTTTTGACTAAATGGGAGTTATGCTAAATTTTTTCTTTTCTTGTTCTTCTTTTTCTCAGCCTTAAGTGCTTGCAACTTAACATTTTTTGTATATTCCTGTTTTTAAAACTGCCTCACATAAAGGTATAGATAAATAAATAAATAAAAAATAAACTTTGACATTAAAGATATAACTTGTTGATGGATGTATAGACTTTATGACAATGTATGGTACCTGCTTTTATTCTTCTGGATTTTAATTTGACTTGACAAATGTAGAAAAGCAAGTAAATTTGACCAGAGAAAGAACAGAAAACCACACTTTTAACAGATTTTATCATCTCTTCTTAATTCGGTGTATACTTAGATAACTTGATTTTTAGTTCTAGTCGTCTCTAGTTTAATGTCATGTTTTATTGTTGGATTAACCTGCTTAGTAGACTTTTATTTAATGCTTGATATAAAACGATTGAATTCTTGGAAATTAAGGTTTTAAGCAGATTCGAGCTTGGCGTTTTTTTCATTATTTTTCAAACAAAAATTAAAAATAGTCCCCATACAAATTTATTGATCAAAAATCGAAAATTTAAATTTCCTCAAAAACGAACCGATATAATTTTATTAAATTGTCTTTCAATAAGAATTACCGAAATAACGACGCAAATAATGAGCTTCCTTCGAGTTTTAGTCTTGATAGAATTTACGAATTTGAGGTGTTTCAGGCCATTAAAGACATTAAATCGGACGCTATTGGATTAGACATAACTCCTTATAACTCCTTTTCTGACACATATTTTCAATACCATCGTGACAAAATCTAGCTTCCCGAAACTTTGGAAAGCTTCAAAAGTAATACCGGTTCTTAAGAAGTCAAACACGCCAAAACAAGAATACCGACCAATTTCCATCCTACCTTTTATCTCAAAGGCTTTCGAAAAGATTGTAAGTAAACAGATAACACGTTACCTGGAAACATATCGTTTAATTACACCCTTTCATTCTGGTTTTCGATCAAAATACAGCTGCACAACAGCACTTTTTAAAATTACCGACGACATACGACAGCAAATTGACAATAATCTAGTCACTACTTTAGTCCTCTTGGACTTCTCGAAAGCATTTGACACTGTGTCACATGAGATTCTTCTAAAAAAACTTAAAAACCATTTCTTCTTTGAAAACTCTGCCCTTTCTCTTATTAAAGAATATCTTAGCCAACGAACACAGGCTGTTTATGCAAATTCTATGTTGTCTGATTTTCTCCCTACCTCAAGTGGTGTACCTCAAGGATCAATACTAGATCCTCTGCTGTTTACGCTTTTTAACAATGATCTTCCATCAATACTCAAGCACTGTAAGGTCCATATGTATGCAGACGATGTACAAATTTACTTAAGCTATAGAATTGGTATGGTTGAAGATGCAACAGCCAGAATAAATGAAGATCTGATGGGTATAAAACAGTGGTCGAGGGAAAATCACCTAAAACTGAATTCTAGCAAAAGCCAGGCAATTGTGATAAGTAACACTGTCATAGATACTTCATATCTTCCAAATATTGAACTAGGTGGTGAAAAATTAAATTATGAGAGAACAGTAAAGAACCTTGGGGTCGTTTTTAACCAAACACTCTCGTGGGATGATCATCTCTCACAAGCTGTTGGTCGAACCTATGCTGCTCTGCGGGTTTTTTACATATGTGGAAGTTGTCTCCCTGTCGCAACAAAAATGACCATTGCAAAAACACTAATTTTACCAACTCTTTTTTATGGAAGTCCCATTTTTTGTGGTCTTAATAGTTACAATAAACGCAAAGTACAAGTTGCGTTCAACAATATTGCTCGTTTTGTATACGGCTTGCGTCGCTTCGATCATATCTCACTGCAAGCAGGTAGTATTTTCAATATGCCTTTTAATAAATACATTGACTACCTAGCTTTAATATTTCTCTTTAAGCTGATACATACAAAAACTCCTGAATATCTTTTCGAAAAACTTTGTTTTTCAATGTCACAGAGAAGTAACATTCTCATTGTCCCTTCTTTTAAATACAGGAACACAAAACTACAGTTCTTTGTGCACGCAGTTGGCCTTTGGAACTCCTTGCCTAACAATCTGAGGGGTATTCACAGCTACAATAGTTTTGAGAAATCTTTGAAAAACCTATATAAATGTTGAAATTGTTTCTGAAAATATTTTTCTGTTTTTTTTTTTTCTTCTCTTTCATAAATTTATAAAATCACTATCTCTCACTCTCTCTTTCTCTGTAATTATCAAATATGTAATTTCTATAATTGTAATTTATAATTCACTTACTTATAATTCTGTTAACTTAATAAGATATAAATTGTTATTTAGTTTTACCTTTTTTTTTCAATTGCTTACATAATTTTTAAAATTAAATGAATGTATACTAAGTATTAATAATAAGACACATTGTTTTAAAATGCCTATTGTTTAATAAATAAATAAATATGAAAATATAAATATGAAAAAAAAATATTTGTGTATTGCTCGATTACAAAATCGTTATTAACTTCCACCCATAGGAAGTTAATGTAATCGGTCCGATTTGTCGAATTGAAAATTTTGACATTTCTCGACATTTCAAGGCCCCTAGAATCAAAATAAAAGATTTTTAGACGGGATACCAAACTAGTATATTTTTGAAAAAAATTTCAATCAACGGTTTTTTTTATAAATCAAAAACAAAAATATTTGTCACCTCGAATATTTTACAAAAAAAATGATTTTATCTCCAAAATAATTTTGTGCAATAAAGAATAACGTTTTTGACATCTGGTAAAATTTCGAATTTACATTTTTTTTTATTAAATATAAGAACCTAAAAAAAAACATTACTAAAAGTTGGTAAAAATTGATTTTCGACTCAAATATCTTTTCAAAATTTTGAGATATTGGCTTCACATCAATTTTTTTTATAAAAAATATTGTTTTTAAAATTCTGTAAAACTTTTAGAAAAATCGAATTGACAGTTTTTTAACCAAAAATCATTACTAAAAGTTCGTAAAAATTGTTTTTCGACTTTTTTTTATAAAAAATACTGTTTTCAACATTCAGTAAAGTTTTGAGAAAAATCGAATTGACAGTTTTTTTACAAAAATTAAAAACCTAAAAAAAACCAAACTAAAACTTATTACAAATTTACTTTCGACTCAAATATCTTTTCAAAAATTAAAAATATTGGCTTAAAACTAAGCTTTCTCACAGCAAATATTGCTTTCTACATTCCGTATATTTTTTTTTATAAAAATCCAACAGTCAGTTTCTTCATAAGAAAATAAAATCTACAAAAAATAGTACGCAAATTTCCTAAAAATTGATGTTAGGTTCTCGATATCTCGTGAACAATAGAAGATATTGACGTCAAATTAATTTCAATCATACAATTTGTATTTATTTATATCGGTTGATTTTTTTGAGGTTAGAATTTTCATGCATTAGTATTTGACAGATCACGCGGGATTTCAGACATGGTGTCAAAGAGAAAGATGCTCAGTATGCTTTGACATTTCATCATGAATAGACTTACTAACGAGCAACGCTTGCAAATCATTGAATTTTATTACCAAAATCAGTGTTCGGTTCGAAATGTGTTTCGCGCTTTACGCAAATTTTATGCGTTTTTTTTTTTTTAAAGTTCTCAAGCTCTTAAAAAATCACCCATTATGTATTTATTGTCCTCCATTGAAAAGAGGACATTGTTTAATATAATGGGTGATTTTTTAAGAGCTTGAGAACTTTAAAAAAAAAAAAAAAACGCATAAAATTTGCGTAAAGCGCGAAACACATTTCGAACCGAACACTGATTTTGGTAATAAAATTCAATGATTTGCAAGCGTTGCTCGTTAGTAAGTCTATTCATGATGAAATGTCAAAGCATACTGAGCATCTTTCTCTTTGACACCATGTCTGAAATCCCACGTGGTCTGTCAAATACTAATGCATGAAAATCCTAACCTCAAAAAAATCACCCTATATAAGAAATAAAAACTTTTAAGAAATTCTACTAAAATTGGTAAAAATTGGTTTTCGACTACAAAATCTCATTAATAAAAATAGATTTTGAAATCAAACTATTTCATCATATTTAAAATATTGTTATTAATTTTTAAATTTTTAAGAATAATTCAATTGACAAATTTTTTAACAAAACACGAAAACCTACAAACCTTTTCAGCAATACAAATTAACGGACGGGATGGGAAGTTATCAGTGTGGTTCGCATCCCAGCCTCTTATTAACTTCCCATAGGAAGTTATTGTAATGGGTCCGATTTGTCAAATTGAAAATTTTGACGTTTCAAGGTCCCTAGAGTCTAAATAAAAGATTTTTAGAAAGATGTTGTGCGTGCGTGTGTACGTACTACGTTCGTACGTCCGTACGTCGGTATGTTCGCGATGTTTTTTTTCGTCGTCCATAACTCAAGAACCAGAAGAGATATCGACTTCAAATAAATTTTGTTATACAGATAATAAGGCAGAATGATGCAGAAAGGGCTCTCAAGAAAATTGCGTGGGTGGTTTTTTTACCATAGCAGTTTAAAAAAAGGTGAAAATTTTGGTTATCCCTAAATATCTCGTGAACCAATGAGGATAGAGACTTGAATTAAATTTGATATTATATATTGTAACGTGATACAAAACAATTATATTTTTGGAAACAAATCCAATCAACGGTTTTTTTTTATAAATCAAGAAAACTGGAAAAAAAATTGTCACTTCGAAAATTTTACGACTAAAATATGATTTCATCTCCAAAACAATTTTGTGCAACGAAAAATAATGTTTTTGACATCTGATAAAATTTTGAAAAAAATCGCATTGACAGTTTTTTTTACAAAAAATAAAAACCTAAAAAAAAATAATAAAAGTTGGTAAAAATTGATTTTTGACTGAAATATCTTTTCAATACTTTGAGATATTGGCTTTAAATTACTTTTATCTTTCAAAAACTATTGTTTTCAACATTCAGTAAAATTTTGAAAACAATAGAATTGACAGTTTTTTTTTTAAATTAAAAAACGAAAAAAAAATTTAACAAAAGTTTGTAAAAATTGGTTTTCGACTTAAATATCTTTTCAAAAATTTGAGATTATGGCTTCCAACTAATTTTCGCTTATAAGAAATATTGTTTTCAACTTTAGGAAAAATTTTGAGAAAAATCTAATTGACAGTTTTCTTACAAAAAATAAAAACATAAAAAAAATTAATAAAAGTTGGTAAAAATTGATTTTCGACTCAAATATATTTTCAATACTTTGAGATATTGGCTTTAAATTACTTTTATCTTTCAAAAACTATTGTTTTCAACATTCAGTAAAATTTTGAGAAAAATCGAATTGACAGTTTTTTTTACAAAAAATTAAAAACTGAAAAAAAAAATTAACAAAAGTTGGTAAGAATTGGTTTTCGACTCAAATATCTTTTCAAAAATTTGAGAGAATGGCTTCCAACTAATTTTAACTTATAACAAATATTGTTTTCAACTTTAGGAAACATTTTGAGAAAAATCGAATTGACAGTTTTTTTACAAAAAATAAAAACCTAAACAAAAAAATTAATAAAAGTTGATAAAAATTGATTTTCGGCTCAAATATCTTTTCAAAACTTTGAGATATTGGCTTCAAACTAATTTTGTCTTCTAAATAATATTGTTTTCAAAATTCTGTAAGATTTTAAAAAATGTTGGATTGACAGTTTTCTTACAAAAAATAAAAACCTAAAAAAAACAATACTAAAACTTGGTAAAAATTTACTTTCGACTCCAATAGCTTTTCAAAAATTAAAAATATTCAAACTTATTTTATTTCACAGAAAATATTGTTTTTGATATTCAGTAATTTTTTCATAAAAATCCAACAGTCCGTTTTTTCATAAAAAAATAAAATCTACAAAAAATAGAACGCACATTTTTTTTCAATATAAAACATGTATTTAACTTCCCATAGCAAGTTATTGTAATTGGTCTAATTTCTCTACGTTCCAAGGTCCCTAAGAAGATTATTGTGCGTGCGTTGTACGTATGTATGTACACAAAAGTTTGTCTTAAATTCAACGACTGAAAGTTGGGATGTAATTTTTGGAAGCCAAATCCCAACTTTTCTGTGGGTTACAAACTTTTTTCTTAAATATATTTATACTTTGGTATACAAGAGCTTTCGATTGTGATATATTTTATTGGGCTACATCTACAATGCGAAGATTTGTTTAAAAAATCCGAAATTTGTCGTATCTTTCAGGAGAATTTGGCCACCAACACAACATGCAGAAACCATATTTGAAATCAACGAGTCGTAGGCGTCAAGATAAAATGCATTTGTAGTGGTTTCCCCTTCTTATTCAATCGAAAAAGTTGTACTTACTAATGCATTTTTTTTCGGAAACGCAGCCACTTCGTGCTTGCAGACGAACTTTTCTATTATCACTATTACTACGACTAATTGCAACTTTCCTTTCAAGCCAAAAATTAGCCCTTAGCTCTTGGTATACTACTCGAAGTTGGTAAAGGCTGATTTCCGACTCAAATATCTACCAACTATTAAAAACATTGGCTTTAAACTTAATTATCTTATAGAAATATTGTTCTTAACATGTGGTACAATGAAAAACGTAATTGGTAGTTTTGTATGAAAAATAAAAATCTATGTACATACTGATTGACGATTCGAGTATCTCGAGAGAAAATGAAAGTATTGACTTCAAAATTATTTCAATAATACAAAACATTCTTGTAAACATAAGGTAATTTTCTGAAACAAATTTGAATCAGTGTTTTCGAATTAAGTATCTAAAGAACAAAAACATATTAAGAATTCCAGTTTTTTTAAAACTTAACAAAAATTGAAAATTGAGTCTGGTAAAGCATTCCACATTCGTGTAGTACGGATAAAGTAAGAATCCCTGAACTTAACAGTATACGTGGAATTAAGGATGAGCATTTCTAGAAGTACGGGTATTACGGTTTAACTGTTGAAGGGGAGGAATTCCACTGTCTATTTTACTAGAACATTATTTGCGAAAATATCGATAAGACAATGACAGGCAGCACCTTTCGGCGGTGCTCAAAAGTAGCAAATGTCTGAGTAAGAGAACGATCGACTATCATTTTACAGCTCTTGTTCAATTATGTCCAAAAGCTTAAAGAGCTTCTGACGAATAAAATCTTTGTAAATTGTAGCCAGATCAGAGTGGCCTATTGCACCACCTTACAAATTTGTGAATTACAAACGTTTTTACCACAAATTTAAAAAAAAAAATCAAGTTTTGTGTTTTGTAAAATTCTGTAGGCAACAAAATTGTAGTTGTGATTCACAAAAATTGCAAAATTGTTAAACAAATTGATTTTCGGTTGCACGACAAAAAGTTTGTAATTGTAAATCACAATCAAAAAAATAATTGTGAAAAATCTACTTTATTGTGAATTTCTGTTGCACAATATGAATGTGTTCACAAATTTGTGTCGGTTTGTGAAAAAATTCTACAGGCGAAAGACCGTGTGTAAATTTGTCTACAAATTTGTTATTCATAATTTAGATGTCTTTGCGTAGAAGGCACAGCAGTTATTCGAAAGCGGATGTCATTGTAATAAAAAAAAGTTTATCGTCCGCGTCAAAATTATAATTTCGAACATTATTTTAATTTCAATGAACGATTCCGACTGAGTTGTTCTAAAGCAGAAGAAATAATTAATATTATTGGACCCGGAATAAAACACAAAACGGAAAAAAATTGTGCATTAACCCCAAGACAGCAACTTTTAACAACTTTGCATTGGATGGGTAACGGAGGGCAATACCATGACGTTGGGAATATGCATGGTATTGATAATTCAACAGTATGTAGATGTGTCCAACGTGTCTCCAAAGCTATCGTTGACCTTTTATATGAGGACTTTGTCAAATGGCCGAATCAGATTCAAGAAATATCTCAACAATTTTACGCTATTGCAGGTTAGTAAGCATCTTCTTGTTAAAATTTTCTCTCAAATCAAAATTATTTAGGTATACCACGTATTTGTGGATAATTGATGGAACGTTAGTTAACATTGATGCACCAAACAATTTTGAAGCTGCTTATGTGGATAGACATGGAAGTCATTCAAAAAAATGTATGTTAGTATGTGGGCCTGATTATACTTTCTATTATGGCTATGTGAACTGGCCCGGAAGTGTGCACGATTCTAGGGTCTTGCGAAGAAGTCCACTGTATAGTCGATTTGGAAATGGTTGTTGGCCTTTTCTCAATGGCGTTTTACTAGGAGATACCGGGTACCCTTGCAAAAATTGGCTACTTACACCGATTTTACGAGAAACTTCCCCTGTAATTGAACGTTATAATCGGGCACACAAATCTACTCGAATAATATTTGAAAATTCGATTGGCATATTGAAAGAAAAATTCCCATGTTTAAAACATTTTAACGTTGAAAAAAATTGTGATTTAAATTTGTAACTTACAACTTCCAAGCATAAATGGTGCAACGGTTAATTGTATGTTTACTGTACAGTTTGTAACTCTCATCACAAATATGTGATCCCACTTATTTGTAATTGGTGCAAAGCAAATTTAAATACAAAATTTGTGGTTGTAGATTAAAAAAAAAAGAGGCTGGGATGCGACCCACACTGATAACTTCCCATCCCGTCTATCGATTTGTCTTGCTTAAAAGTTTGTCTAAATGTATCAATTCTTGCCAAATTTGCGTTCTATTTTTTGAAAAAACGGACTGTTGGATTTTTATAAAAAAAATTACTGAATATAAAAAACAATATTTTCTGTGAAATAAAATAAGTTTGAAGCCAATATTTTTAATTTTTGAAAAGCTATTTGAGCCGAAAATCAATTTTTACCAACTTTTATTAATTTTTTTTGTTTAGGTTTTTATTTTTTGTAAAAAAACTGTCAATTCGATTTTTCTCAAAATGTTTCCTAATGTTGAAAACAATATTTCTTATAAGTTAAAATTAGTTAGAAGCCATAATCTCAAATTTTTGAAAAGATATTTAAGTCGAAAATCAATTTTTACCAACTTTTGTTAAATTTTTTTTTCGGTTTTTAATTTTTTGTAAAAAAACTGTCAATTCTATTTTTTTCAAAATTTTACTGAATGTTGAAAACAACATTTTTTGAAAGATAAAAGTAGTTTAAAGCCAATATCTCAAAGTCTTGAAAAGATATTTGAGTCAAAACTCAATTTTTACCAACTTTTTTTTTAGGTTATTATTTTTTGTAAAAAAACTGTCAATTCGATTTTTCTCAAAATTTTATCAGATGTCAAAAACATTATTCTTCATTGCACAAAATTGTTTTGGAAATGAAATCATATTTTAGTCGTAAAATTTTCGAAGTGACAAATTTTTTTTTTCAGTTTTTTTGATTTATAAAAAAACCGTTAATTGAATTTTTTTCCAAAAATATAATTGTTTTGTATCACGTTACAATATAAAGGGTGTCCCAAAATTAACGCAAGATTTGAATTAAATAGAAAACGCCGTTTTTAGTCTTTTGATAGTTATATTTTTATTGACTCGTAAAGTACATAGGATAGGGTTATGTATGGAATAACACATCGGACAAATGGCCTCCACGGCTTTGCATGCACATGCGCACTCTTTTGTTGAAATTTTCCATGACCATTCTGCATAAATGTGGCTGAATTTCGTTGATGCAGCGTTGAATCTCCTCCTTTAATGCACGGGTGGTTGTGGGCTTGTTGACATAGACTTGTGATTTCAAATAACCCCATAAAAAGAAGTCTAATGGTGTTAAATCACACGATCTAGGAGGCCAATTTTGATCACCGAAACGAGAGAGTACACGACCTGGAAATGTCTCATGCAGTAATTGAATTGTTTCACGGGCTGTATGACATGTGGCACCGTCTTGTTGAAACCACATTTTGGACACATCAATATCATCCAATTTTGGCAGAAAGAAATGTGTAATCATGTCGCGATATCGAGCACCAGTAACAGTCACTGCTTGATCAGCATCATTTTCAAAAAAATATGGCCCAATTATGCCTCCAGCCCAAAATCCACACCATACAGTCACGCGTTGTGGATGCATTTGTTTTTCGACAATCACATGTGGGTTCTCCGAACCCCAAATGCGGCAATTTTGGCGATTGACAAAGCCATCAAGATGAAAATGTGCTTCATCGCTTAGGATGATTTTGCTCGAAAAATCAGGGTCCATTTGTTGATGTTCAATAATCCATTCAACGAACTCTCTTCTCTGTCCATGGTCATTAGGCTTCAATTGTTGTGTTAATTGAATTTTGTAAGCATGAAGACACAGATCTTTGGTGAGTATACGCTGTAGAGAGGTTCTTGAAATTTGCAATTCTTGTCCACGACGTCGAATTGAGGTTCCTGGATCCTGCTTCGACATTCACATTTGAACGGCTTGTTTTTGGACGACCAGTGTGTTTGGCGTCTCCAACGGATCAAGTCTCCATGAATTTTTCAATTAATCTCTCCACAGTTGACGAAGTTAAAACACTATTCCGACCATATTTTGTATGAAATTTTCGAACTGCAGCCGCCAAGCTTTCACTATTTTTGAAATATTCTTTAATAATGAAGACACGTTGTTCTCTCGTGTAACGCTCCATTTTTAATAACTCTATACTGTTAGCTGTCAAATTGCTTTTTTTTTAGGGTTGCCAACACTTCACTGCACAAATGGCGGCAAATTCAAATCTTGCGTTAATTTTGGGACACCCTTTATAATATAAAATTTAATTCAAGTCTCTAGCGTCATTGGTTCATGAGATATTTAGGGTTAACCAAAATTTTCACCTTTTTTTTAAACTGCTATGGTAAAAAAACCACCCACGCAATTTTCTTGAGAGCCCTTTCTGCATCTTTCTGCCTTATTATCTGTATAACAAAATTTATTTGAAGTCGATATCTCTTCTGGTTCTTGAGCTATGGACGACGAAAAAAACGTCGCGAACGTACGGACGTACGGACGTACGTACACACGCACGCACAGACATCTTTCTAAAAATCTTTTATTTCGACTCTAGGGACCTTGAAACGTCGAGAAATGTCAAAATTTTCAATTTGACAAATCGGACCCATTACAATAACTTCCTATGGGAAGTTAATAATAAATAAATTAGGTGGCGCAACAGTCCGTAGAGAACCAGGGCGTAGTGACTTACAACTCTCAACCATTCCTGTGAGCGAGTAATGTTGTCAGAGATGGAAGGGACCTACAGTTTATATGCCGAATCCGAACGGGCTAATTTGAGAAAGCACTTTTCATGACAAGAATTACTCTTGGAGGATTTGTCAATTCTTGCAAGAGGCAGTACCCGTGAAAAAAAGTTAGGTGGCACAGGCAGGGATTGAACCCAAGACCCCTTGCATTACAGTCCAACGCACTAACCATCACGCTACGGGTTGTAGATTACAAGTACAAATTTGTGGTTGTAATTTGTAAACTGGTGCAATAGGGCCCAGAAGGGTAAGAAACCTCTTGTAACGTCGGAATAAACCTAAACACATAGCAGCGTTTTTGACGATGTTCAATATGTGATTACTCCACAAGAGATGGTTTGTTATGCACATACTTAAAACTGAAAGATGTTAAGTGGCCTCGGTGAAAGTATCACCCATGGATAGTGGCATTGAGGGAGGGCTTTGCTTTAAGACAGTAGAGAGCATTAAATTCCACACGATTTTTAGTTCCCCATTGGACAATGCTGTCAACATCACAATGATAATCTAAAAACAAATATAAAAAGCTGAGGGTTTTGTCATTAGCGAAACAAGCAATTGAGTTAAAAGTTTCAGACAAGAGATCATTTATAAAAATAAGGAAGGGTGTCGGGGACACAACCTAGCCCTAAAGCATACTACCATTTATATTGTGTGTTTTAGACTTAAATCCAAAACAAATTGAATTGAACAGTTTGAAAGTAATTTTCGTTTTTGTAACGAATACATTACCGTCTAAACAAGGCTATGGTTCTTGAAATATATTGAACAAATATAAAAACAATGTTGTAAACGGGTATTTTCAAAATTTGAGCACAATCGATGCACTAATAATCAATTCCAAACCGTATTTTTGAAATCCATGAAAGCATTAAATTCAAGGTTTCTTAAAACTTCACATAAAGTGAAATGAAGACGGATATACTTACACTGCCGGATTAGAGGCAGGCATTTTCGAGAAGTAAAATCGTCATTTCTCCCGTTACATGATGGATTAGAAAAAAACAACTTTGGTAAATGAAGGACTATTTTGTTAACAACAAAGTATAAAATTTGAGTAAAGGAGAGATTTAGCTAAAGGAACTTTCATGGCAAATTGTTAATTGAGTCAAGAATATGCGAAAATAAATCGGGTCATTAGATTATAGTCTGGGAGCTAGCAACGTTTGGAAAACAAGAATTTTAGGTCGATCAATTTTTTGATATGTTGTCTTACTTGCTTTTACGGTTAGAGTCTGGGCAGTCTGGCTGGCGGTAGTGGTTGCGTTTAGGGGGGAGGGGCAATTTAAAAAAAAAATATTACTTAAAATGGGAAAAAAATAGTTAAAAAATAACGGTAATACTTACAATTAAGTATTATACCTTTTTTTTAAGCCAACACTTTTGTCTATTAGCTTGTTTTTAAATCAAGTCAAAACTATGTATAGTTTTTGAAAAAAATTGTTTTAAACTCAAAATTTGGTAAAAAAAAAGTTAAAAATATGGTTTAAAAACTAATTTTTCAAAACCTTAAGATTATTTACTATTTTTTTTTTTTAGAATTCATTGCTCTTATTTGTTTGTGATCAAAATGATGATTTTATGTCTACTAGTTCTCGAGAAAATTAAAAATTACTAAAAATCGAATAAGGCTAAATTCATTTTTCTTAAATCCAGGTTATTTAAATGCAAAAGAGACTTTGCATGCACCCTTGCACCAATTCCACCTTGAACCCACCCCACCTTGCACCCAACCCAAATCCTATAGTGAGTCCAAGCAGGGGGGTTGCAGGGGGGCAGCATGCCCCCCATACACACTTCACTGTTGCATACGCCCAAACTCGCACCTACCATTATTACTATAAAATAAGACCACTCAAGCAAAAAAAAAATAATAATTTAATTAAAATAGTAGTTGTGGTTATTTTCAATTTTTTCAAAAACTAGAAGACATAAAACCATCTATAGTTTTCAGTTTTTGATTAATAATTAATAAGGGCAACAAATTATTTTAAAAAAAAACATATTTATAAACAAATGGTTTTGAAATATTGAAGTTGGAATTTTTTTTTAACTTTTTTGTACTTTAATTTTGAGTTTATTTTGTTATGTTTTTTAGTATTCGCGTTTCGCGAAGTCTTAAGGCAGAGGAAGTGTTTTTTTTTATAATTTTTCGAATAAGACGATGGTTTTTTAAATCATTGCTGACACAATGATCACTTCGATTTTTTGTTCGGGCAAAGCATTAAAGACCTTTAAAGCAATAAACATCTATTCTTGCCCTTTCCTCCACTATCAAACATTTTTTGTTGCCCATTTCTGTTAACACTCAAACAAGAACAATTCATTTATAAATTTTACCGTTTTTCCGAAAAAAAAATGTACGCACTTCACAAAACAACGTCGATTTGTTCACTGCTTCTTATCTAATGACCCGATTTATTTTCGCATATTCTTGACTCAACTAACAATTTGCCATGAAAGTTCCGTTAGCTAAATCTCTCCTTTACCAAAAATTTTATATTTTGTTGTTAACAAAATAGTCCCTCATTTACCATAGTTGTTTTTTTCTAATCCATCATGTAACGAGAGAAATGACGATTTTACTTCTCGAAAATGTCTACTTCTAATCTTATGACCGGCAGTGTATGTGTAATGATAATGTATAGAAAGTAAATAAAATAATAAAATGATTTTTAAACTGTTTCTAGAAGACAATGATTAGTACTTTGCAAAATCATCATATATACAATTAATTGTTAAGAACTATATGTTGTGTCTTACCTTAGCCTTAAAACACCGTTTTTGGTTTAAAACCTTATGTAAAAGAAGAATTACATAAATTCGAATTTGGGACACAACAAAACCTAATTTTGTCGACAAGTGGTGGTGTTTGTATTGCAACCTCAATAAATCTCCCAAAAGTGTCATACGTCGATTTTTCTTAAAAACATTACGTTTCTGATAAAAATTCATATCAAATAATCATTTGACTAAGTATTATATGAATGGCACTGATAAATAAACAAAAAGTGAGTTTGTTGTTTTCTTTTTCGAAAAAGTTTAATTTTTTAAAACGTTGGTCTTACAATGCAAAATATGTATTTACAGGTTCAATAATTGTAGGGTTTTTGAAGAAAAACTTAATAAAACACAGATCATTTTTTCATGGAAATTGTATTTCATTTTGAAATGTATTCTTTTCCATCTATTATTCTTCTTTCTAACCACGTTTAGCACATTCCTGGTGGTATCTTTACCATAATAGAGGATTATTCACGTAACACGATATCTATACAGTCTTAAATCGCATTATCATGGTGGTCAATTAATATCGCCATATGACTATGACAGCTGTCAAATACCAGCGCTACCAGCTTGAAACCACAAAATAGATAAATGAAATGAAAAATACATAGAAAACACTTGAGTTCTTAAATTATTTTCCCACAAAAACCTGAGGCACTATTTCAAAATCGTTCTGAATACCTATTGAAAACATGAAATTTCACTAAAATTGTTAGAGTTCTTCTAAGAGAAAAAATAAAGCTTAGCAGTCCTATTTTTAAATAGTCTAAGCACTAGTAGTAAGTAAGAAGTAAAGTTAAAGGCTCAATGATACACATAACTGAGCCTTTAAATTAAAAAAAAAAACATTGACCTACAAAAAGCTTTATAAAGCTTGGAATTAACAGTCTTTTCCTATTGTCTCTAAAACGAATCTTAAATGCGGTAAGGAACCTATCTACTTGAACAGAAAAGAGTAAAAGCCTCTATTAAATCATTTCAAAGTAATCCGGAATTTGGAATTGACGTAGTCATTTGTTACGACATTTATTTACTCCGCAGTTTTATTTTCTCAATATAAATTGAGATTTAAAAGCAGTAATGAACTTTTTTCATCAATGGTCTTTCTCATTTTTGAAATAAGAGTACCCCATTCTTAGCAAAATAAAAGAGGCTGGGATGCGACCCACACTGATAACTTCCCATCCCTTCTGTCGATTTGTCTTGCTTAAAAGTTTGTCTATATGTATCAATTTTTCTCAAAATTTTATCGAATGCTGAAAACAATATTTCTTATAAGTTAAAATTAGTTAGGAGCCATTATCTCAAATTTTTGAAAAGATATTTTAGTCAAAAATCAATTTTTACCAACTTTTTTTTTTAGGTTTTTAATTTTTTGTACAAAAACTGTCAATTCGATTTTTTTTTTCAAAATTTTACTGAATGTTTAAAACAATATTTTTGAAAGATTAAAGTAGTTTTATGCCAATATCTCAAAGTTTTGAAAAGATATTTCAGTCGAAAATCAATTTTTACCAAATTTTATTAATTTTTTTTTAGTTTTTTATTTTTTGTAAAAAAACTGTCAATTCGATTTTTTTCAAAATTTTACTGAATGTTGAAAACAATATTTTTTATAAGATAAAATAAGTTTGAAGCCATAATCTCAAGGTTTTGAAAAGATATTTGAGTCGAAATTCAATTTTTACCAACTTTGAGTAATGTTTTTTTTTAGGTTTTTATTTTTTATAAAAAAAACTGTCAATTAGATTTTTCTCAAAATTTTATCAGATGTCAAAAACATTATTCTTCGTTGCACAAAATTGTTTTGGAGATAATCAAATTTTGGTCGTAAAATTTTCAAGGTGACAATTTTTTTTTTCAGTTTTTTTGATTTATAAAAAAACCGTTATTTGGATTTTTTTCCAAAAATTTACTTGTTTTGTATTATGTACAATATATAATACAAAATTTAATTCAAGTCTCTAGCTTCATTGGTTCATGAGATATTTAGGGTTAACCAAAATTTCACCTTTTTTTAAACTCCTATGGTAAAAAAAACCACCCACGCAATTTTCTTGAGAGCCCTTTCTGCATCTTTCTGCCTTATTATCTGTATAACAAAATTTATTTGAAGTCGATATCTCTTCTGGTTCTTGAGCTATGGACAACGAAAAAAACGTCGCGAACGTACGGACATACGGACGTACGTACACATGCACGCACAGACATTTTTCTAAAAAAAATTTATTTCGACTCTAGGGACCTTGAAACGTCGAGGAATGTCAAAATTTTCAATTTGACAAATTGGACCCATTACAATAACTTCCTATGGGAAGTTAATAAAAGCACATTCAATTTTTGTACTCCATCAAAAATTATTTAATTTCAAAAAAAAAAAAACAACCAACTTTCATCAAAATAAAAGTTTTTCGAATGACCATAACATACATAAGTCGTGTTTGTGTAAAGTCAAAATTCTCTTAGTTTATCAATTTTAATATTTAAACAATAAAATGTGTAACTGTGCACTTGGGCGTATACCTACGTACTATTTTTTCTTAATGAAGTTTACATTTTAAGTTTTTAGAAAACACAATTTGAAGTGATTTTTAACTTCCCATAGGAAGTTATTGTAATGGGTGCGATTTGTCAAATTGAAAATTTTGACATTTCTCGACGTTTCAAGGTCCCTAGAGTCGAAATAAAAGATTTTTAGAAAGATGTCTGTGCGTGCGTGTGTACGTACGTCCGTACGTCCGCGACGTTTTTTTCGTCGTCCATAGCTCAAGAACCAGAAGAGATATCGACTTCAAATAAATTTTGTTATACAGATAATAAGGCAGAAATATGCAGAAAGGGCTCTCAAGAAAATTGCGTGGGTGGTTTTTTTACCATAGCAGTTTAAAAAAAAAGGTGAAAATGTTGGTTAACCCTTAATATCTTACGAAACAAAAATGCTAGAGACTTGAATTAAATTGTATACTATATATTGTAACGTGATACCAAACAAGTATATTTTTTGAAAAAAATCCAGTAAACAGTTTTTTTTATAAATCAAAAAAACTGAAAAAAAAAATTTGTCAACTCGAAAATTTTACGAATACAAAATGATTTTATCTCCAAAACAATTTAGTGCAACGAAGAATAATGTTTTTGACATCTGGTAAAATTTTGAGAAAAATCGAATTGATAGTTTTTTTATAAAAAATAAAAACCTAAAAAAAACATTACTCAAAGTTGGTAAAAATTGAATTTCGACTCAAATATCTTTTCAAAACTTTGAGATATTGGCTTAAAACTACTTTTATCTTTCAAAAAATATTGTTGTCAACATTCAGTAAAATTTTGAAAAAAATCGAATTGATAGTTTTTTTATAAAAAATAAAAACCTAAAAAAAACATTACTCAAAGTTGGTAAAAATTGAATTTCGACTCAAATATCTTTTCAAAACTTTGAGATATTGGCTTAAAACTACTTTTATCTTTCAAAAAATATTGTTGTCAACATTCAGTAAAATTTTGAAAAAAATCGAATTGATAGTTTTCTTACAAAAAATAAAATCTTAAAAGAAAATTTAACAAAAGTTGGTAAAAATTGATTTTCGACTCAAATATCTTTTAAAAAATTTTGAGATTATGGCTTCCTACGAATTTTAACTTATAAGAATTATTTCTTTCAACATTCGGAAAAATTTTGAGAAAAATCGAATTGACAGTTTTTTTGCAACAAATAAAAACCTAAACAAAAAAATTAATAAAAGTTGGTAAAAATTGATTTTTGACTCAAATATCTTTTTAAAAATGTGAGATATTGGGTTTTAACTACTTTTATCTTTTGAAAAATAATGTTGTCAACATGCAGTAAAATTTTGAGAAAAATCGAATTGACAGTTTTTTTACAAAAAATAAAAACCTAACAAAAAAACAATACTAAAACTTGGTAAAAATTTACTTTCGATTCAAATAGCTTTTCAAGAATTAAAAATATTGTCTTCAAACTTTTTTTATTTCACAGAAAATATTGTTTTCAAAATTCAGTGGTTTTTTATAAAAATCCAATAGTCCATTTTTTCATAAAAAAATAAAATCTACAAGAAATAGTACGCAAATTTGGTAAAAATTGATGTTCGGTTCTTGATATCTCTCAAATTAATTTAATTCATCTAATTAGTAAAAATTTAGGAAATGCTACTAAAATTGGCAAAAATTTGTTTTTCACTAAAAATCTATTTAACAAAACTAGATTTTCAAACTAAACTATTTCTTTATATGAAAAATATTGTTGATAATTTTAAAATTTTTAAGAATAATTCAACTGGCAACTTTTTTAACCCAACACGAAAACCTACAAACTTTGAAGCAAGACAAATCGACAGACGGGATGGGAAGTTTTCAGTGTGGGTCGCATCCCAGCCTCTTTTTAGAGATGGTTTGGATGTAAATAGTAAAATAATGTTTGTTCAACCTAAAATGTTGTCCATTTAATAAATTGATTTCTGTTTTTTACTTTCTCATTTATGAAACAATTACAACTTTTTTGAATGAAAAATTATTTGTTATTTGAAGAACAGTTTCTGTTAAAATGAAAATAAAAGGGGTTAAATTGTTATTACTCCAATTTTTCGATGACAACAATTTTCTGTTCGTAATCTTGAGGAATTCGATTTGTAATAATATTTGATTTGAGCGTATTTTTTAAGCTTAAAATCGATATGTTTCAAATCAATAGTGATCGTGGGATAAACAATTTGTTTGTTGTTGGAACAAAGCTCTGTGATATAAATGTTTTTAAGGTCTGACCACAACAAGTTAGATTACATCACTTCATGGAATGAAACCCCACCAAAAAGTCACTTGGTTAGTTAACGTTTGCTTAAATAAGGGAAATTTCTCTAATTACTTTCATCTGAGAATATTTTATGTTTTTGTTTGTCAAATTTTTGAGCATCCAACTATCCACTTTTAAATCTTGTGTCAGCACAATAAAGGGTTTTCTAACCAAGCTACGAATTGCACCTAATGCTTCCACCAGTAACAACCAATTTTATTAAAAGAGTTTTCTAAAGTCACCTGAAATAATACCTGCTACCGTCCTTTCAATTAAATATTTTAAATAGAATTTATCAACCAAAAAAGCAAAATGAGCTCAAATTTAAAAACTTTAAAATCTCAACTGGCCTATAATAATAAAATACTTCTAAGTGCTCCTCTTGCAAGATTGCACTTAACAAAACAAATTCTAATTCCTTTTTGAATTTCATTTCGACTTTTCAACAACTTTTCCCGCTCATATGTGTATCCACATTTTATCAACTATATACATACATATATACAAGTACATGTTTAGCATCTCCTTTTTGGCTCGGATGTCCTTTTATGCCACACACACAACCTTCCACTAATTACATTATTTTCCTACTAAATCCGATTAAAATTAATGAAACTCTCTCACAGGATTCTCCTTTCTCGAAAACGGAACTGCAATCTCTGCACTCGAGTTCGTATACCGTTCTATATTATGAACAAAAATAAAACGGAACTAAAAAATAAATAAATTCGAAACAAAGAACATCTATTCCAAGCGTCACAAGCACAAAGCCAGAAATGCATTTTACCTCTTCTTTATATTTTACCAAAAAAGAAAAATGGATATAATATGTATGTATGTATGTCCCTACCTATATGTAACTTTGCAAGAGAGTACCTCAGTACTCATTCTAGGAGAAGGATGAAGGATGCTCATATAAAATTATTCCTAGCTTCATTTTTGTTTTGCTGTGTCAAGCTTATAGCAAAGAACAGAAGACTTAAAAAAACGAGGAGGTTCTAAGCTCTGGCCTAACTTTTGGCACAGTAGTGGGTGTATAAGTGTAGGTATAAGGGTGCATTGGGGGCTGGTGGGTAGTTGGACCATCATATATTGCAGAAGAGGAGGTTATTACCAACTTCAGATGCAATTTTATGCATCTTAGCTATCATAAGGACCTCAGGTAAGCGAATGAAATAATACTTAACAAAATTCGGGCAAGCTCCAAAAAGGGTTTACCCCCCCCCCCCCCCTCTTTTAAAATATTATACCCGTACTTGCAGCTATGTTTATAAAAATGTGTGCGTATGTGTGTGTGTAAAAGTGAAGTGTATCTTGACAAAATAAAACGAAACAAAAGTTATTATTTCCTTTAAATAAATTCTCGTTGTAATTTCAAACAAAGAATCGAGTTCAGGGCATCTTATCAAGTATAGAGTTGGGTGGCTGTTGGATGGCCCAGCCCGGCCTGGGCTGGTCTGCCCTACCTTAGCCTAGCTTAGCTTGGCCTGGCCTGGCCATTTCGATGCTCTCTAGCTATTGTTAGGTACCTTACTATAGGTACAACAACCAAAAAAACGCACACTCACTTGTTGTCTATTTTTTCGTCCTTTTTTCCTTTACAAAACAGAGAAGTTGGACAGATCAGATGAGAAGGGCGGGAGGGGGGGTGGTTGAAAGGAGGCTAACAAAAACACCCAACAACTTCCCCGCAATATAATAGTAAAAGTGGCAATAGCGGAAAATAGCAACAGTAAAGTAAAAACAGCAACAATCAGGACACACTCGCAAACACGTACAATCACGCAGAGAAAGGAAAACCCGGCCTTTCGCATGTATATGTGCTTGATTTTATTGTTTACACGGACAGTATACTTGTGTAAGAATATGCTGTGTGTGTGTGTGTGTGAGTGAACAAGGATGCAAGGATATAGGTATGTATACATTTCACCATACCCACCCACGTTTAACTAGAACGAGATGAAAGCTCGGAAAACCCTGGCCGTAACCAAGGTAACCTTCTGGGGTCCTCCAGGATTAGCTTTTCATCATTTTTATTATTCTCTCCTCCGTTTTGGCATCACGTACCGTTTTATACCCCCAAAAAGGTGGCAATGGTTTACAGGGAAAAAGGTATATGAGCAAAAGTATTCACAACTACCAAACCGAGTCATCACCAGCATCTAGCAGCAGCAGCAGCGTGGTGTGGAACGGCGCAGCGCGGTGTCAGGAGATATAACCCTGGTACTGGAACTGGAACTGGGTTGGGTAGGTAAAAGTATAGTGAGCTGCTTTCTATACCCATTTTTGCACTCAATCAAAGGCAAATATTATATTAATAAAATGGATTTTGCCTTTATGTATGTATACATATATAGAGCTACAAAATATAGGTGGTACGTGGGAGAGGTGAAGACAAGGTTTGTTTTTTTTTGTTTTGTATAGGATTGAAGATGATTTTGTGTTATAGAAGGGGCGACGGGTAACGAACGAGATGATATAGAGAAGAGCATCAAAAAAAGGATATACAATGCTGGTGCTATTCTGGGTCCTGGGATGCTTAAATTCCAAACGGATGCCATACCCGGAGAGAAGTGCAAATAGACAAAGAGCGAATGTATATTTCCAGTTCGATGTACCATCCGAACCGAAACCATGCCATGGTACCAATTCACAACTCTGTCTTTCTGTATACTACAGAGTATTGGCCCTGGGGCCATGAAATTTTCTGCTGAAGGATATTTCAATGCAAAACTTGTACCAAAAAATATACATGTATACATCTATATATGTATATATGAATACACATACAAAATATATGAAAAAGAAAGTTGCAATAAATACACTCGATGCTTGGAATTTCAATACACTTTTATATTTAGTTATATTTTAGTTTTGGTAAACGCGTACATACATACATATATTATTTGTTAAATAGAGGAAAACCATTTAAATTGAAATTACAATACTTTTACATACATACTACATGCATTCCTTTAAAATTTTGTTTAATCGATTTAAATGGACGGAAATTGACAAATAGACAAATATTTGCCTGTCCTTTGTTGTGTCAAAAACGTTAGACAAATAGGTAAAACGAATGTAAACAGGAAGTAAAATACATTTTTTAATTGCAGAATCACTTGACTTTTCTCAAATTTTACTTGTTTTTTAATTATTTTGTAGATTTTGAAGAGAGCATTTTACCCATTTTTTGAATTAATCAGGAATCCAACATTATAAAGAATAAATTTAAAAAGAGGCTGGGATGCGACCCACACTGATAACTTCCCATCCGATTTGTCTTGCTTAAAAGTTTTCAATTCTTACCAAATTTGCGTTCTATTTTTTGTAGATTTTATTTTTTTATGAAAAAACGGACTGTTGGATTTTTATAAAAAAATTACTGAATATAAAAACCAATATTTTCTGTGAAATAAAATAAGTTTGAAGCCAATATTTTTAATTTTTGAAAAGCTATTAGAGCCGAAAATCAATTTTTACCAACTTTTATTAATTTTTTTGTTTAGGTTTTTAATTTTTTGTAGAAAAACTGTCAATTCTATTTTTTTCAAAATTTAACTGAATGTTGAAAACAACATTTTTTGAAAGATAAAAGTAGTTTAAAGCCAATATCCCAAAGTCTTGAAAAGATATTTGAGTCAAAACTCCTAATGTTGAAAACAATATTTCTTATAAGTTAAAATAAGTTAGAAGCCATAATCTCAAATTTTTGAAAAGATATTTAAGTCGAAAATCAATTTTTACCAACTTTTGTTAAATTTTTTTTTCGGTTTTTATTTTTTTGTAAAAAAACTGTCAATTCTATTTTTTTCAAAATTTTACTGAATGTTGAAAACAACATTTTTTTAAAGATAAAAGTAGTTTAAAGCCAATATCTCAAAGTCTTGAAAAGATATTTGAGTCAAAACTCAATTTTTACCAACTTTTTTTTATTTTTTTTTAGGTTATTATTTTTTGTAAAAAAAACTGTCAATTCGATTTTTCTCAAAATTTTATCAGATGTCAAAAACATTATTCTTCATTGCACAAAATTGTTTTGGAAATGAAATCATATTTTAGTCGTAAAATTTTCGAAGTGACAAATTTTTTTTTCAGTTTTTTTGATTAATAAAAAAACCGTTAATTGGATTTTTTTCCAAAAATATAGGGTTAACCAAAATTTTCACCTTTTTTTAAACTGCTATGGTAAAAAAAACACCCACGCAATTTTCTTGAGAGCCCTTTCTGCATCTTTCTGCCATATTATCTGTATAACAAAATGTATTTGAAGTCGATATCTCTTCTGGTTCTTGAGCTATGGACGACGAAAAAAACGTCGCGAACGTACGGACGTACGGACGTACGTGCACACGCACGCACAGACATCTTTCTAAAAATCTTTTATTTCGACTCTAGGGACCTTGAAACGTCGAGAAATGTCAAAATTTTCAATTTGACAAATCGCACCCATTACAATAGCTTCCTATGGGAAGTTAAAAATATTGGTATAATGGTGGCCAAAATTGAGATTGAAATGGTTGTTTACTTACTTACTTAAGGTGGCGCTACAGCCCTGTGTGAAATAGGGATTCACCCTACAAACTTCTTCAACTAGCTCAGTCCCTAGCTATATGTCTCCAGTTTCGCGCTCAAAGTAGGTTGAGGTCACTTTCCACTTGTGCGCGCCACCTGATCCGCGGCCTTCCTCTACTGCGCTGTCCTGTGAGTGTGGATTCGAAGACTTTCCGGGCCGGAGCATTGGTTTCCATGCACTCTACGTGACCCAGCCATCTTAGTCGTTGGACTTTTACCCTTCTGGCTAAGTCTACGTCGCTGTACAACCCGTACAGATCATCGTTCAATCTTCTCCTCCACTCACCTTCGATGCATACGGGACCGTAGATCACGCGAAGAACTTTTCTATTTCAAAACGACCCAAGGTGATTTCATCCGCTTTTTTCATAGTCCATACTTCTGCACCGTATAGCAAGACTCGGAGGATGAGGGTCCTGTATAACGACACTTTGGCCGCTCGAGAGAGGGCTTTGCCACTCAATTGCTTTCTTAGCCCAAAGAAACAGCGGTTAGCAAGAGTAATTCTTCGTTTGATCTCAGCGTTGGTATTGTTTTTTATAGCGGTCGACGAAGTCCTTAACAACCTAAAAGTTACGTCCGTATGGACTCCCTATTACGAAATTCATAGAAAACGTATTGAATCAATTCAACATAATTTCATTCGCTTTGCCCTAAAGGGTCTTCCTTGGCATGATCCTTGATTTATTTTAATATCAACTAACATATTATGTGCATACATATATTTGATTTCTACATTTCTGATCTGATAAATCATCCGAAAAGTCTTCGTGTAATAATGCGCGCCGATTAATGCGCATTAAATACATGCTCTGTGCAATACCGGACCAAATCTTACAAAACAAAAAGTCACCTGGAGTAAAATAAAAAAAAAAAAAACAATTTTTGGATTACAAAAAAGATCCAGCAGCAGTCTAAAACCATATAGGTACATAGGTATTACACTTAAGTGTCATAATTTTAATTCTATTGGAAACCAATGTTTTACGTAAGTTTCTTATTCCTAAGTTTTTATACAATGCTATTTTTTCAAATTTGTAATGATTTTTCAAAGTTTTGGAAGCGTTAAAAATCAATTAATTTGAATTTTACAATATAAAGTAGATAAATAACAATTAATTGCCATTCCAAAAAGTGATTAAGTCCCGTAGTCCTAAGATATAATTATGGCGGATTAACATGTTTTAAGATCTGATATTGTGCTAAGTCCTAGAATAAGATAGATATAGATCTTTGTCTATCGAAAAGCGAAATGTGTGAAAGAGTGTCTTCATACCTGCATTCATTAAAATCTCCATTTTGTTCACCTGTCTTCGTCTATCGCAGAAATGAAATACATGCAAGCATGTAAATCCACCATAACATTTTATGGGAACAACCAACTACCCTGCTATAATATTAGTAATTATGACAACCCTAATCGAAGTTAATTATTATTATTGTTGTTTAGCTGACCTGATCCGAAAACTAACAGCAGTCATATCAGGATATAAGATTCAGAATCAATCTTTCGTCTTCATTTAATTGTAACTGTGAGTTCGAGTTAAGTGTTTGCTGTTTGGCGTTTATCATTCTAAAAAAAAAAAAACAATAATAAAATATTATTATATTATTGACAATAATTATAACTGGACAAAAATATACAAAAATAAGTTTTGCATTTATTTATTTTCTGAGTTGAGATCAATAGTAAAAGGATTGTTTATATTTTAGGTCTAAAATGACGACACCAAATTCTTCTTCATCTCCGAATGAGAACACCGTTTTCGAATGCGATCAACATGCAGCAAATATTTACCAAAAATTGCAAAATTTATACAATCAAAAGAACTTGTTTGATATTGTTCTCATTGCTGGTGCTGGGAACGGCAACAACAGCAACGATTCTGCGATCAAGATTTCAGCTCACAAAGTCGTCTTGTGCGCATTGAGTGAGTATTTTTGGGAGATTTTCAATTCAACACAAACGAACGAATTACACTTGAAAGACATCGAGCCATCAATCCTAAAAATAATACTTGATTTCATGTATTCGGGATCGATTCAACTAAATGTGGAAAATATTGAGACAATTTTGCGAGCTGCCGTTTTTTTAAAAATTGAAAATCTAATCAAAGGATGTTGTGATTTCGTTGAAAAAAATATGAATAGCAAACATTGCTTACATTGGCGTCGTTTGGCCAAAAACCTTTCCTTATTTGAACTTCAAGTTAAATCTTCAAATATTATTTATAAAACGTTTAATGAAGTAATTAAGAATTCAGAGTTCTTGGATCTAGACAAAGACGAATTGAAGGATGTATTATTCAACGACAATCCTCATGGACACTTAGAGGAACAAGTATTTTTGGGTTTGTTGACTTGGATCGAATATCGAATGGTTGAACGTGAGAATCTTTTACTGGAGTTGCTTTCATTGGTTCGCTATCAATTTCTCACACCAAAGTTTATAATTCAAAATATGACATCAGTTTGGGAAAGTTTAAATAACTGCAAATTGATTCTCGGTTGGCTTCAATATCATTTGTGGCCAGAATCTAGAACAAGTGAACAGCAAAACTTTCAGTTAGTATCTAAGCCAGTGCCAAACAAAGAAGAAAACATTCAAAAAGATGAAAACTATGAACTTGCAGCCGTTACTATAAATCAAAGAAATGAAGCTGAAATTTATAGTTTAAATAAATTACGAAGCTATGATCATACGCTAATGAAAAGATCACGTCCTATTTCGACAAGGCAAAATTGGTCTGGTAGTTCCAAGGTTGTGATTGATAGAAAACTATTTACAGTTGGAGGGACCACTAGATCGGGAGAAGTAATAAATGGCTTTGAGTGCTTGGACTTACAAACTTTTGAATTGACTGTTTTGCCTCCCATGCAAATTCCCAGATACAATAGTCAGTTTGCAAATTTAAATGGATATTTATGTGCCTTTGGTGGTTTTCAGGATGTTAATTGTGCAAAATTTATTGATTCGATGGAGATTTACAACTTTTCAACACGTCAATGGAGTTACTTACAGCCGCTTTATAAACCTGAAGAACGACACCGAATAGTTAGTCATAATGGCAATTTATACATTTTCGATTTACATTACGGTTGTTTGCAGTGCTATGACGTTTCTTCTAAACTCTGGACTTCGACAGAACTGCCGATAATTGATAACCATAAAGATTTTCAAGGCATTTTTGTGGGCGATGTTGTGTATTGTATCTGTTATAGTCAAAACTTTTTAGAATATAACTCTAGTTACAATTTTGTAAAAATCAGATGCTGCAATTTATCCAATGGCAACCATACCTGGCATGAAGTAGCTTCTATCGCATTGTACGCTTCGAACTTAGAAACTTTAACATTTTTTGAAAATAAAATTTTATTTCTTCAACAGGATTCTGTTGTTTTGGAATATAACTTTGATTCAAAAAAAATCTCAAATATGGGAAAGTTATTTCCTTACAAATCTGTTTGTTTATTTCCATACAAATTTGAACATTTATCAAGTTAAAGTAAGCGTGATTAATTCTTCTTGTATTTTTTTGTAAGAAAAATGTCTATGTATATTTTTTTTAAATAAATACCTTTGAACTAAATTTAAATTGTTTTTTTTTTTTTTATTTAACCTCAAAACTAAAGGTATGATATTAGTTCATAAGTTAATTTGGAAAAATTAGATAACAATACAAAAAAGTTAAATTGGATATTGGATGGGAAATAGCTGCTAAGGCCATAACAAAATATAGTACCTATTATTGCATTATAAAGAACTCCTTCCAATTGATCCGTCATTTTTGTATTGTTATTTAAGATGTATTTAAGAAAAAATAATAGACATACTTAAATATCTGCATTATTACACGCGTCTTTCATTCTGAAGCACGTGTGCAGCAGACCTGCTTAAGTAAAAAATAAATTAGGCAGCTCAACAGTTCGTTGAGAACTAGGGCCTAGTGGCTTACGACTCTTAACCATTAATGTGTGCGAGTAATGTTGTGAGGAATGGACCTTGAGGGCTTTGCCACTCAATTGCTTTTTTAGCCCAAAGAAACAGCGGTTATCAAGAGTTCGTTTGATCGCAGCGCTGGTGTTGTTTTCTGCGTTCATAGCGGAGCCTAGGTAGACGAAATCCTTGACTACCTCAAAGTTACGTCTATCGATGGTGACGTTTTGACCAAGACGTCGGTGTTGTAAGCCCTTTCTTGACGACAGCATGTACTTTGTTTTGCCCTCATTAACCGTTAAACCCATTTTTGCTGCCTCTGCCTCAATACTCACAAAAGCCCCATTGACATCAAGCTGAGTTCTTCCGATTATGTCAATGTCATCAGCATATGCTAGTACTTGGACAGACTTTTGAAAGACAGTGCCTCTAGTGATGACGTGGGAGATCTGCACTATTCTTTCAAGTATACGATGTTAAAAAAGTCGCATGACAGCGCATCATATTTTCTTAACTCCTTTTTTGACATTGAAAGGTTCTTTTAGGTTGTTTCCAACCTTTATTGAGCAGCGTGAATTCTCCATGGTCATCCTGCATAAACGGACGAGTTTGGCAGGGATGCCAAAACTAGACATGGCTCTATACAGCTCGTCTCTGTAGATGCTGTCATAAGCGGCCTTGATGTTCTTGGATTTTTTCCAGGATCTGCCGTAATGTGAATATTCAATCGACTATGGACTTTCCTGGTCTAAAACCACACTGATAAGGACCTATCAGGTTGTTGACGATGGGCTTTAGATGTTAACATATTACGGCAGAGAAGATTTTGTAAGCGATGTTAAGTAGACTGATGCCTCTATAGTTGGTGCAGTTTTGAGGGCCTCCTTTTGTCAGAATCGGGCAAACAATACTAACGTTCCATTCATCGGACATGCTTTCTTCCGACTTTATCTTACAGATATGGCTTTTGTCGTCTATGTTGAATGTATCGATTGGTATAAAATGACAGTTCTCCTCTTAAGAAGAAAAAACATTTGAATGCGCATATTTACAACCACCTTATACATATGTCAAAGTTGAATTAAATGTCAAGTGAATTTGTTGTTCATTTTCTACTGAATTTTGTCTCTTTTCTGTGAAATCAAAGTTTACTAGCTCCATTTAAATATTGGATTAGAGACCTATTTCTGTGATGCCAGTTGAAAATTACATAAGTGATGTGAGCCAGAATTAAAAGTGACAGCTGAAAACAAACCCAATATTTAAATACATGACAGTATGCCAATAATAATGAATTTTAAAACTGGGTCGGACGAACTAGCTCATGTATCCAAGGTTAGGTTAGGTTATAGTGGCTGTCCAAGATGGAAACGGACACACTTAGGCCAGTTTAATGGTCCATTGTGATACCACATGAATATTGAGGCTTCCTCCTAAGCTCAATGGAACCAGTTTGAGTCCCTTACGAAACTTGAGAGGCTGATTATGCTGATACGATTTAGATCGTTTAGATCGTTAAAGAAGAAATCTCCTAGGTAATTCTTGCGTTTTCGAGCCAGAGCAGGGCATGTGCAGAGAAGATGAAGAACTGTTTCTTCCTCTTCCTCGTCCATACAGCTTCTGCAAAAGTCATTTGAGAATACGCCTAGTCGCGTGGCGTGCAATTAGACAGTGTCCGGTTATGACACCTATTATCGAGCTTATATGCGATCTGCTTAGAGATAGCAAGCACCTTGAACGTTTTAAATCCAGTGTTGGCCAGATGTTTTTTGTGACTTGACACGTGGTGATGTTGTTCCACCTGGTGCCTGCCTTCCTCACAGCGTCTTGCATTAGCAAAAGTTTACAAGTAGCGATTGGTATGCCAGTACGTGCCAAACGTGGTACGATGGGCTGTACTGTAACGTTCCTGGCGAGTTCATCTGCCTTACAGTTACCTGGAATGTCTCTATGGCCCGGCACCCAGCAAAGATGAATATTAAACTGTTGTGCCATCTCCATTAGAGATAATCGACAGTTATGGACTGTTATAGAGTTTGTAGAGACAGAATCCAGAGATTTGATAGCGGCCTGACTATCTGAGAAGATACGGATATCAAATGTTGATATCACGTTTTCTTTAAGCCAGGACAAGACTTCTTTTATCGCCAAAAGTTCCGCCTGGAACACGCTACAATGATTGGGAAGGCGGAATGAGAGACTTATATTCAGTCGTTCAGAGTACACACCTCCACCAACCCCTTCTTTTGTTTTTGACCCATCTGTATAGAAATGGATTGACTCATTTTCCTGGAATGTCCTATCCTCCCAAAAAGATCTGGGAGGTATAGAAATCTGGAAATTTCTGTCGAATTGCAGTTGGGGGATGGTGTAGTCTGTGTGCTTTGGAATTGATTCTAAATAACTAAGAATTACGGAGTGGCCAATGTTGTTGTTAGTCCACTGCGACGAAGCTTTGAGGCGAATAGCAGAGCTTGCAGCTATTTGTTTGCTTAATATGTCAAGAGGTGTTAGGTAGAGTAAGGTGTCCAGTGCCGCAGATGGAGTCGTGCGAAGCGATCCGCTTATACATACGCAAGCTGAACGTTGGATTTTAATTAACTTATCCCTGTTTATACCTTTCTCTAAAGCAGTCCACCATACTGCCACACCGTACATTAAAATCGGTCTGATTACCGATGTGTATAGCCATGCGTGATTCTGGGTTGTAAGCCCCATTTATTACCAATAGCTTTTTTGCAAGGAAAGAAAGCTACAGTAGCTTTTTTGACTCTTTCCTGTACATTGCGTTTCCAATTTAGTTTTTTATCTAAGACAAGACCCAGGTATTTAGCCTCGTCTGAGAATTTTAATTAGATTCCTTTCATATAGGGAGGGTTGACAAATGGAATTTTGTATCTCCTCGAAAATAAGACTAAATCAGTTTTGTGTGGGTTAACGCCCAGTCCACACCTATCAGCCCAAAGTATTAGTATGTCTAAGGCATTTTGTAAGAGTTGTTTTAACGTCTTGAGATGCTTTCCTGAAACTGATATAGCAACGTCTTCCGCATAGGCTATCACTCTGAAACCCTCCGGATCCAGACTAGTTAGGATTTCATTCACCACTAGGTTCCAGAGGAGAGGGGATAGATAGAACACCACCTTGCGGTGTCCTTCTACTAACGAATCGTCTGCCAGAAGAGTTGCCCAGTTTTGAGTTAATTATTCTGCTAGTAAGCATTACATGAATTAACTCCCGAAGCGAACTCTCTACATTTAGAGATGTTAGTACAGATGTGATTGCAGATGTGTCCACGTTGTTAAAGGCACCTTCGATGTCAAGGAAAGCAACCATAGTGAACTCTTTATGATGGAGGGAATATTCGACGGTGCGTACTAAGGTGTGTAACGCTGTTTCCACCGATTTACCTTTACAGTAGGCGTGTTGAGACGAAGACAGAAGTCTTGTTTTAATACTTGCCTTAAATGGATATCAATCAATCTTTCCAAGGTCTTAAGAAGGAATGATGATAGACTTATAGGTCGTAGATCTTTATAATTGACTTGCGAGCATTTACCTGCTTTGGGTATAAAAACAACTTTAACTTCTCTCCATGCTGAGGGAACATGGACCAGGTAAGGACAGCTGGTAAAAATTGCCTCAAGGATTGGTGCAATTATGTCAGAGGTCTTTTGTAGCTCGGCTGGTATTATTCCTTCTGGTCCTGCAGATTTAAATGGTTTGAAGCTGTTGAGAGCCCATTGTAGCTTGTCCCTTGTGATTAGACCTTGTGGATATGTTGTATTGCCACAGAAGATCGCTTAGATTTCCTTAGTGACTTCTTGTAAATTCTTAGGGATTCTTTGTAAGAGTCCCAGTGAGAGGCTAGTCTTGCGGCTTTGGCTCGGTTGAAGAGTTTCCTGCATTCTTTCCTAAGCAAATCAAGCTCTGAGGCCCACCATTGTGGTTTCCTCTTTCCTCTTATGTGTATAAGTGGACAAGCAATTTCCAGCGATCTGTTCATAGCTGAGGTGAGGTCATTGACTTTGTTGTCAAGTTCATTAGCATTAGAGGAAGGCCTAGATAGTCCAGGTTTTAGTAAACTTAGTAATGAGTTCCTGAATGAAGCCCAGTCAGTTTTCCGATATGTAATGTACCTGCAAAAAACGTTTGTTTTCAAAAATTTAAATGCCATTTGGTTTCCTTAAAAATCCCTAGTTTTTTGAAATTTGTATTTGTAAAGCGCTTTTTTTTAAATAATTCTTTATGTAAACATTTTTTTAATTTTAGTTTTAACACAGTTTTGGTATAAATGTTTTACATTTGACCCACTTTTTTTACCATCGTAGTCTCATGTTTAATTAAAATCTCGGATTCCAAATTTTGTACGAATGGAAAACTTGTCATAAAGTTCCTATATGTCGCAAGTAAAATATAAGTTTGACTTTAAGAATTTAAATACCATTTTATTAATCAAACAGCCTTGATTTATTAACATTTTTTTCGTAATTCGTTAATTATCGTATTTTATAATATACAAATTTTCAATTGATAGTGCTTAAATATATGTATACGTTTAACGTTTGAATTTGTATACAAAATTTTTACTCGTTTTTTATATATGGAATTTAAAAAAGTTATTAAATTTTGTTTTGAAAATCCAAGGAAAAAGTTGACAGTTTTATTATTTAAATCGATCCACTACTTACATTCTCTATCTTGAAAGACGCTAAGTTAAAAAAAAATTAGTTTGAAAATAAAATACTATCAGTCTGTAGGGGCGAGGACATAGACAGACGGACGGAGTCGCTGGACCCATTTCTTTGGACTTCCTTAACATCGTAATGTCATATGTTTAATTCAAGTCTATATTTTTACCAATGCAAAACATGTTAATAGTTCCTATATGTCGCAAGTAAAAATAGTAACTGATATGACAAATCGAAACCCTGTGCTTCACTTAAGAATAACTGGAGCAGCCAGTGTATTGACGAAAATCCAGGATTGTTAATTTCTCGTTAATCTTTAGAATACACAGTATTTTGCATAAAGATTTAGGTAGGTGTTAAGGCTTCTAAACTTGAATTAATAAAATACGGACCACTAGCAATCCTGTATATTAGCAGAAAAAGGATCCGCACTTCCATTGAGAAACCATCTTCTATGATAAGAGCCATTTTTACCTCGTATGCTACTTAATGAGCAGAATTGTCGCATTTGTTGCTCCGAAAATCCAAGAATAATTTTTAAAATATGTCTCTATCCTCAGAGTTGTGATTAAAATTAAATGCTTTAAAACGGCTATACGATGACTATCCAAATTTAAAGTGTCCTAAAATCCGAAAAAGAAGTTACTTCCTTAACTGTCAAGAACGATATCGATGTTTTCAAAACCACAAAAGAAAGCCGATATTTTTGGGATTTAGTGCCTTATTCCTAATAATCAATTTAATGCGAATGTCATTTAAGAATGGCTACAATGGATTTAACCTCCGAAAGATCAGAACTTCATCGTAAATGACACATTTCACGCGACTGTCAAAAATCTTATGAGATCTCCATTTTTGAAAATTTAAAAATTTAACATACAAATACCGCTAAGAAAATCAGTGACTGTAGCATAGGTAAAGCATAATAGCTAAACCACAATCACGCGTTCGGTCACGACGACTTCGACAAATAGAATAGACACAATTTACGCTTATGAGGCAATCTGAAATTTTACCTCAAGCTTTGCCTCCGCCTCAGATCGTAAACATCGTAAGGCCGACCACAATGCCCTAATAGATCTAGTATATCCTATTTTGGTGACTCTTTGACAACTGACAACGGTATTGTCATTGTCAACTTAAGTAAACTTTCTTTCTTTTTAAACACGAGGTTTGAAGTAACATACATTTTGCAAATTCTTAGGTCGCTCTTTATGACACATAATATCGTAAAATATCGATCGCTCGTCAAAAGCCCCACCGCCTCTGACCATTGTTAGCTATAAACAATCTGGTCCCTACATGTGCCATTCGAACATCATCTTAAAAAAGAGGTTCTCCAATCAACAGTTTTTCTGAATTAAAATAAAATCAATGGAACAAAATTTCAATCAATTGTTAAGCGTTTAACATTTTACTAAGCACCAATTTTGAAATTTTATATATATTTATCAATTTATCAAAATTTTAAACTTTTCTTTTGGTTTTGCTGACTCCCTTTCATTAAAAAATGGGCAACCAAACACGTCTAAACAGTGACAGTTCGTGAAAATAAACAAAGCACACAAACATAAACGGACCTATTAATTGGATATGTCAGATAACTTAGACACTAGGAATTCAAAATCAAAACTACAATCTGATTTTGTTTGATGTTTATTGTATTGTTGAAAGTATGTGAAGGGATTCCCAATACGTACTTGACCACTTTCCCAATCGGAGAATGTACGTGTCGATTCAAATTAACGAATATTTAGACTCAAATTTTTGCCCTAAACTTGTAATTAACTACTAAATTTGAGTTAAGACTCTTAATGGTGCGGTCACCGACTCTAAATATCGGCAGAACATTTTTACAATATCGTGTACTTTTACATGATAAAAGTGTGGAGTTTACTGAATACATTTTTAATGACAGTTCAATGAATAGTAGAAGGGTGCGTTCACAAATTAAATTCTAAGTTGTCAAGCCCATATTAAAATTAAATTAAAAATCGATATTTGTTTACAATATTATTTTAATTTCATTTTTGATTTTTTGATTCGAAGGCAGAAGAAAAAATGTGTTTATTAAAATATTTATTTTATTGCAATTTTTCCTTATTTTATAAATACATTATTCCACTCCAAAAAAAGGACAATTTGAGATTTATTACGTACTGCCTCAATGAATAAATAAAAGACCTAAACTTTTGTATAAATTAATTTCAAAACAAACAAAACGTATTGAATTAAAAAAGCATATTTTTAATGAAGCATGAAGTTTTATTATTATTTTCGACACATCATGTTGCTTACTCGAAAAACAGAGTTTTCCTGAAATACTGGCTATTTATAAGGTTTAAATTTTTATTAACAGACACACACTGTTATGATACATCTTGTTAATAAGCTTTCTCATATACTATATTTTTTATATTTTTTGTTTTGTTTTGTGGTGCGTAAATAAACAAAGAAGACGGTTTTCCGACGCGAAAACACGCGACGTATAATTGTCCATGCGTGAAACAGGGAAACTCCAAGTTGATTCCACAAACTTCTAAAGACTGTCCTTGCGATTTATTTATTGTCATCGCAAAGGCCAGACGTACTGGAAATTGTAAGCGTTTAAAATCGAATTGTAAATCAGATGGAATCATCGCTATTCGCGGGATCAAGATACCCTCTTCTTTGTATTTTCCTTTTATGATTGTTGCCTCAATGACGTTATTCATCAGCTTTTTCACAGCCAATTTTGTTCCGTTGCATAGTCGAGGTTGATTAATGTTACGCAGCATGATGGCAACTGATCCTACTTTTAACTGCAAATTGTGAGGTGGTAATCCAGGCAATTTCAGTGAATTTAAAAACCCCGTGGGATAGTTGACTACGTCATCCTGCAAGAAAATTCTGAATGATCGCATTGAGATCCTCGACATCTTTATTTTTCGCTGCCAATATTGCTCCTTCACCCAGCCAAGTATGGTTATTGAACTTTTGCGCTATATCTGGGAAAACACGCTGAATAAGCTCCTCTTTTGAATCTTTGCAAACACAATATTCTGGTATAATACCTTGAAAATGGGCATGAAATTGTCCTGTATAATATGTGTAGCGCCAAATGATGTCATCTGGAAACACTTGTTATATTTCTGAATGTTGGCCAAGAAGTGCTTAGAATCATTTCCAATCCCATAAACTAAAGAGCGTAAAGGATCTGGTAGTGGGACCAATTGTGGCAATTTTACTTTGCCTCCAGCACAACATAATCTAGTAGATTCACCAGTGTATTTTAACGCCTTACAATATTTACAAATTATTTTCATTTCCCCAATTTTTACCGATTTTTCGGCACAATAATCAATTGCCGGATCATAGTATAGAATGCAGCTCGTTCAAGAATCACAGGAGCACTGCGTCTGCGGATTCGCTCAATTTCATTATGTCGTGCTCACTGTTGTTGTGTTTGATGTGCACGAATTCGTTGCATTCTAAGCCTATCCACTTCATTTTCAATCACTAAATAACGCAATTCTGACATAGGAGTACGACTATTTTCTTGATCTGTCTCTCTCTGGTCATCAGTGCGGTTAGCACGTGAGATAGCTCTTCACACATTTGATTGACTGCGACGACCTAAGTCAGGTCGTCTTCTCCTCGGCATCGTAACGTAATTAATATAAGTGAGAAAATTTCTCGCTCGCTTAACAGTAACTTAACAGTAAAGTGTCACTATTACAAAATATCAACAAAAAAGTGCACACTACTTGGAATGTCACTATCACAAAGGATCACAAAAGTAAAGAAATAACAGAATGATTGACATTGTAGTTGGTTGTCAAATCTAATGTCAAATATTATGGTTGTGTTCAGAAACTTAATTTGTGACAAAACTTAAGATTTATCAAACTTAAAAAAATAATCTGATAAAGTTGCAACTGAAGTTAGCTAAAATTAAGTTTCGCGAAGCCTACCAAATTAATTGGAAATCAGTTCTACTAATATAGTTTATTACATTTTTTGTCGCGTTCGCGATTCACTTTTGTTTATTTTCGGAACGCGACATTAGATCCTCCAAAGCGTACGCGAAGACTATTTTCATAGATATGATTGAATTTGAACTTTATGCAGCGGTAATAAATTGCAAATTGACTCTTTGACATTAGGAACACACCTAAATTGCTTAGACAACAGTGAGAGATTATAATTTAATATGAACTTTATTGAATAGCAATAAAGTTCAAATTGACTCTAGAAAACGTTTGTATGGGAAATAGAAAAGGGCTGTTTTTAGGGTTTTCCCGGAAATTATTCGATTTTTTCTCGCCTTTTAAACCTTCCCTAGACCTCCACGAACATTTCAAGACTAATATAAGATAAATCCGTTCAGCCGTTCTCGAGTTTTAGTGAGACTAACGAACAGCAATTCATTTTTATATATATAGATTCTAATATCCGATTTCATAAACAAACACTACAAGCACTTTTATTTAAAAGCTTTTTAAATTTTATCAGGCCTTTAAATTTGTTCAGTTTCACCAAGCTTGAAATGGGAAATTTCAGGGATATTTTGTTTAAATAGAGTTCTCTTCACAACCGTGTAAAAATAAAACCCCTTTTTTCTTTCTATTAAGCGCATTGTGTGAGAAAAAATGAGAAAGCATTATATGTTGAAATAAATGACAAGAATCACAAAATACAACAGTGTGAACTTCTTCAAAATCAAAAATCGTGTGTCGTTCAAAAATAAAATATGAAAATGGATTCTTGTGAACGCGGAATACTCTTGAGCGGTGAATAACTATATGTTGTTCTTCTTCGTCAGATGAAGATGTCCAATCTAATATTCTAATTAAAAATTAAAATCATAAAAACGATATTATAAATGCAATGTCGAATTTGTTTACCTATTCATTCTGTATCTCCAAATATTGAGAATACAAATTTTACAAAACAAAACATCAGCTGTCAATCTGTCATATTCATTTTTTAATGACACTTTTAAAATTTAATGAGCCAAAAATGGGTATTTAGTTTTAAAAGGTGTTTAAAAGCTTGTTTACTTTAAAAACGCTTGGTGAAACCAAAATATCGCATTTTACAAAACAATTATTGCTCACGAATTATAAAAAACACACAAAGAGTTGCTCTTTCAAGGAACATTAGCAAAAAATTTGTTCTAGCATAATGACAGATGTGATATTATGTATTTAACAAATTGCTAAAAGTTAAAGTATCCATTCCGTGATTTTATCATATCAAAATGTTAAGAAAAAGTAAGATTTTAAAATCGTTTATAATTAACTTAGAAATGACATTAACATTTTACTAAATCGTTTAAAATGTAATGATAATGTTTTTGGACATTTATTAAAGTGGATGCTGTAAAAAAAATCACTGTTTGGGCACTGGTTCGTTCCGGAAAGGTATGATACTGACTTCCTGTCAAATTTGGAGCGAGACACAGCTGTCAGTGTCAAAATAACCTATGATTTAAGAATAAGGGGCCCCAGTTATAGCTATCATTGAAATCGATCCGAAAAAAATTTTGAATCGATTTTTGATGGTGTTTCCCTTTGATTAGAAATGAAAATTATATACTTATCGATCGGAAATCATACAAAGAATTTAGTTTGAGAAAAAAAGTGTAATTTCACATTTATTTTTCTCTAAAAATGTATTTTTCTATTTACCGGACGGAAATTTATTTTCCTGAACAGCTGATACTTTTATGTTCGAAAGTGAAACGAATCGTTCCACTGAATTGTGCTCCAATTTCACACAATTCCAATGACAGATTTCTGTCAGTAAACATTTTTCGGAATTTTTTTTCAATGACAGAAATTTTTAATGATAGCTAGATAATGGGTGATTTTTTTGAGGTTAGGATTTTCATGCATTAGTATTTGACAGATCACGTGGGATTTCAGACATGGTGTCAAAGAGAAAGATGCTCAGTATGCTTTGACATTTCATCATGAATAGACTTACTAACGAGCAACGCTTGCAAATCATTGAATTTTATTACCAAAATCAGTGTTCGGTTCGAAATGTGTTTCGCGCTTTACGTCCGATGTATGGTCTACATAATCGACCAAGTGAGCAAACAATTAATGCGATTGTGACCAAGTTTCGCACTCAGTTTACTTTATTGGACATTAAACCAACCACACGAATGCGTACAGTGCGTACAGAAGAGAATATTGCGTCTGTTTCTGAGAGTGTTGCTGAAGACCGTGAAATGTCGATTCGTCGCCGTTCGCAGCAATTGGGTTTGTGTTATTCGAAAGATTTTACGCAAAGATCTTGGTGTAAAACCGTATAAAATACAGCTCGTGCAAGAACTGAAGCCGAACGATCTGCCACAACGTCGAATTTTCAGTGAATGGGCCCTAGAAAAGTTGGCAGAAAATCCGCTTTTTTATCGACAAATTTTGTTCAGCGATGAGGCTCATTTCTGGTTGAATGGCTACGTAAATAAGCAAAATTGCCGCATTTGGAGTGAAGAGCAACCAGAAGCCGTTCAAGAACTGCCCATGCATCCCGAAAAATGCACTGTTTGGTGTGGTTTGTACGCTGGTGGAATCATTGGACCGTATTTTTTCAAAGATGCTGTTGGACGCAATGTTACGGTGAATGGCGATCGCTATCGTTCAATGCTAACAAACTTTTTGTTGCCAAAAATGGAAGAACTGAACTTGGTTGACATGTGGTTTCAACAAGATGGCGCTACATGCCACACAGCTCGCGATTCTATGGCCATTTTGAGGGAAAACTTCGGAGAACAATTCATCTCAAGGAATGGACCGGTAAGTTGGCCACCAAGATCATGCGATTTGACGCCTTTAGACTATTTTTTGTGGGGCTACGTCAAGTCTAAAGTCTACAAAAATAAGCCAGCAACTATTCCAGCTTTGGAAGACAACATTTTCGAAGAAATTCGGGCTATTCCGGCCGAAATGCTCGAAAAAGTTACCCAAAATTGGACTTTCCGAATGGACCACCTAAGACGCAGCCGCGGTCAACATTTAAATGAAATTATCTTCAAAAAGTAAATGTCATGGACCAATCTAACGTTTCAAATAAAGAATCGATGAGATTTTGCAAATTTTATGCGTTTTTTTTTTTTTTTAAAGTTCTCAAGCTCTTAAAAAATCACCCGATATAAACGACCTGTCAAAAAAATTCCAATGTTTGTTTTCAATGATGAAAACCAATGATAGCTATAACTGGCGCCTAAACCACCAGATAGCTCACCCTATATACAAAAGTCAATTGATCGATTTCGATATCATTATCTTTAAGGCTGGTTGCTCACGAATTAATCCATCACTGAAGATTCGTCCCTTTACTGAAATTGTATCGACATTTTATTTGATATTTATTAAAGTCACTAAGCCTTAGCTATACAAAAAAAAAAGTTCCCCAAAACTTCTGAAGCTAACAACCTGTGCTGTTTCATTATCATTAAAGCTTCAAAAACTTTTTCTAACATTTAATGAACTGTCAGATAATCGGGTTATTCACAATACCAAAAATGGGGAATATATTACGGTTTTTCTCTTCTCTTCTTGCCCATGATTCAAAACTATTAACAACACTTTTTCCTCTACTTGAGAAAAATCTTTAATTCAAGATTCACATCACGTATACCAGGGGTTTTATAGTTCAGTTTGGTGTTCACAGAATTAATTTCTATGCCAACACGATAGTGAAGCAATTTTGTTCACTTTATCTACATCTTAATCCATCATCATGGTTTGTTTGTGCAGTAAAAATATATCCTTGTTTGTTTAAGTCACATATGTATATTTCTTATCGTATACTCACTATAGTCCTTGACCTTTAAATCCTTAAAAATTCTATAAGTTTTATCGTATTTCTAAGAAAAACTTTATAGATTAATATTTGCAATTTGAATGTAATTTACAAAAATATTGTTAAGGTATCTTTACAAATATTTAGCTTTATGTTTCGAGTATATGTACATATGTGCTACAGTTTCAAACATATTGTAAAATAAAGAAATCCTTAATTGGAATTTTGTATATGTATGTATATCTTGTATCTATTTCATAAGAATATGGGTTCGGGCATATCTAAAGGGTGATTTGTTAGCTATTATCTTTTTGGCAACACTGGTTAAAACAGCTGACGAACGTTTCATGTTTTGTTTACTGTCAAACATCTTTAGTTTGGTCTATAATTTAACCATGAATCGTCTTACAAACGAACAACGCTTGCAAATTATTGAATTTTATTATCAAAATGCGTGCTCTGTTAAGAAAGTTCATCGCGTTCAAATTGTGTTCAGCTCATTTTTGTCTAAATGGGTACGTGAATAAGCAGAATTGTCGATTTTGGAGTGAATATCAGCCAGAAGCATTGCAAGAGCTACCAATGCATCCAGAAAAAGTCACAGTTTGGTGCGGTTTATGGGCTGGTGGCATCATTGGACCGTACTTCTTCAAAGATGATGCGAATCGTAACGTAACTGTGAATGGTGAGCGCTACTGTGAGATGATATTCAACTTTTTTTGCCTAAAATGCAAGAGCTTGACTTGCATGGCATATGGTTTTAACAAGACGGTGCCACATGCCACACAGCACAAGCAGCAATGGACTTATTGAGAGGCGAGTTCGGTGCACATTTTATTTCACGTTCGGGACCGGTCAATTGTCCGCCTAGATCTTTAAACATTAAATTATATGGACCGTACTATCGATTCGAATAAAGATTTCATGCATTTTTCTGGATTGTATGTGTTTTTTTTTAACTTTCCTATAGCTTTCAAAAAATCACCCTTTATAAAAGATGTACTCGTACCTTAAACATAGATTAGTTTGTGTTTTACACAAAAGCCCCACAATGTTTTATTTCATCCTTCTAATTCGTTTAAATATTATATACCTATAAAAGCTATAAAGGGAGAAGCTTTTGTGTATAGAAGACAGAAATACCAGGACAGCAATCATTGAATTTAATCCATAAATCCAGGTGATGGAGGTAAAGTGAATTAATGTTTGCATTTGTTGGCTTAATAAATTCATCATAGTCCATGCTATATTGATTGATTTAAGACAATCATTTTCCATGGGCCTAAGGATTCTATGTAATTCTCTTTATCGAAATAAAAACACATTGGTGGATTTATATGAATTTTATGCTAAGGCATAATTCAGTCCGTAAAATGGGGCCACCTTTATAAGATACTAAATGTCGCAATCAGTCATTTTCTCCACTAATAATTTTCTTAACAAAGAGAGCGAAAAAAGTCAAGGTTCTTCAATTAAGATTGTGTTTAGTCTTTTGGGGCGAAGAATGTATTTTATCATATATCCATATAGATTCTTGCTGTCAGTAAGATTCGCCATCTTTTCAATGAGCTAAAGATTATTTTATTGTTGAACACACCGTTTTTCAAGTGGCTGCCTCGGCTAGTTTCCTGGCAATGCGTTCTGTCAATTCGAAGACCTGATGATTAGGGATTACTTTATTACTTAGAGTCTCAACCAACATGTGTCTCCCTCCAGCAATTTCGGTCCCTAGCTGTCTGGAGTGTTGAGGTCCTCTACCACCTGTGTCTAACACCTGATTCAGGGATTCCTCTACTGCGCCGTCCCTAGGGATTCTATTCAAGGACTTTCCGGTCTGGAGCGTTTTTGTCCATTCGCTCTACAAGACCCATTCGTTGGCGTTGAATTTTAATTATTTTGACCAAATCAGTGTCGCTTTATAACCCGTACAGTTCGTCATTGTATTTTCTCCTCCACTCTCCATCTACGCAGACGGGACCAAAAATAAACCACAGAATTCTTCTCTCAAAGCATCCTAAGACGTAGGGCGAGATCTTTGGCTTTAGTTGCTCGGAAGAAGATTTTACTATACTCAATAGCCAACTAGGTGAAAGAAGCAGCGATTTGCAAGAGTTGTTCTCTGTTTGATTTCAGTGCCTGTATCGTTTTTTTTTCTGAATTTATAGCGGTGCCTAGTTAGGCAAAGTCCTCAACTAACTCATAATTATACTTTTTTATGGTAAAATTTTTTCAAGACGTCTTCGTCCAATGTCTATTGTCCATTCTTGATGACACTAAACCTATCTTCTCCATTTCCGGTGCAATATTCAAACGAATCGCCACTGATATCACTTTTTGATCTTCCCATTATGTCAATATTACCGGAGTATCCGAATAATTGGATGGAACTTTGGAAAATTGTGTTTTTGGTGTTGATGATTGGGTTTTGCACAATTCCTTTCAGAACCATTGTGAGGAAGTCGCATGACAGTGCATCACCTTTAAACTAAAACCTTTTCGACAACAATCAAATCGTTTCCGACCTTTATTGAGCAGCTTGGTTTTCTATCGTCATTTTGCACTAATGGACAAGTTAGATAGCGATCCCAAAACTAGATATTGCTCTGTAAAGTTCTTCTCCATAGACGATGTCGTACGTAGCCTCGAATTCAATAAAGAGATGGTGGGTGTCGATTTGAAGTTCCTGGTGTTATTTCAAGTTCTGCCGTAATGGGGCAATGATTGATTTTCTTGGTCTAAAGCCACACTGATATGGACCTATAAACCTGTTGAGTAACGGTTTTAGATGTTCACATAATACGTCAAAAATGGTATAATACGCGATTTTCAGGGTAATGTTGCCTTTGTAGTTGGCGCAGTTCAGAGGGTCTCCTTTCTACAGGATTGGCAACCTATACTGGGATAGGGCATCCTTTCTTCCGACCATATTTTGCAGATGAGTTGGTGCATACTCCTTACCAAATCATCACCTGCCTCTTCGTTGGACTTCAGATGATATATAGCTACCTTCACTTCGTTAAGATCAGGTAGATGGAATTGTTGTTGGGCATCGTCTAAGTTGAGTGGAACTCGATTCGTCATCGCATTCGTGAGTCTTTGTTCAGTTATTGTTTAAAGTTAGTTTCGCCTTAAATTGTTTCTTCACAAAAAAAATAAAACCAAAAGGCTCAAATCACCAAGACGGCTGTTATCACAATTTGGTAATTTGGCGGACAAAAGATCGATAGTGACATGAACTTTGTGACAGGTGTGCCATCCTGCATGAACCAAAAGTCGTCTAAATCTATGCCTTCAAATGCAGTCGTTGCCACTCACGTGAACTTCCAGCCTCAATTTCGAAGATAAATGGACCAAACAAAGCCCTGAGTCAATTGGACCTTGTAAGCGAATAATCCAAGATTTGTGTACAGAATTTTCCTCACGCTAGGGCATGAAATGTAAAGCTGTTGAGATTGATGGTGAAGTGATGTTCGAGTTTCTCACTCTCGGCTACCACGATTCCCGCAGCATACAAAAATTGTACTGTTTAGGATACACAGTTTGCCCTTAAACTTAATTTCCAACGTACTGTTAAATATAGAGATTGTTTTTTTAACCACACATCGAGAATGTAAAATACTTTACTGAGCACTGTTTTTCCCTCCCAAAATGTGCACCGTATCTCCTCTTAAATCCTTCCCAATGTTCTTAAGGTTCACACTGTTTTTAAGCCTAAAGATGTTAAGGGTATTTATTACCCCTTGAGTGCCTGTAAATTATGACAAAAATAAAGAAACTACTACTACTAACTTTCGGTGAAAAAAAAGCTGTCAGTGTCAAAATAACCTATGATTTAGAAAGAAACCACTAGATGGCTACCGCACTGTGTTACGAGTATACAAAGTTCTATGCAAAGTCAATTGATCGGTTCTGATGTCATTTACTTTGAGGCTGTGGGCACATCAATTTATCCATCACTGATGATTCACCCCTTCACTGAAATCGAATCGAAAATCTTATCAAACTCTTCCTGAATAAAATGTCTTAAAACTTATCGGAATAAGGGGCTTAAGTAAATTACGGCAATTGGATTTAATGCAATGCCAATGAGAAATTTCTTATTAAATGTATCCAATTGTATAAATCAGAAGCTATGTATATAAAATATCTTCCAAAACTTGCCGCCCTAAAAAGCTACCTTTATGGCCTACTTTTATAATCCGCTTTTGTTAAGCACCAATCCCCCAAATCTTTCTGACGAAGAACATCGTAGTCGTCGTCAGCGTCGTCGTCGGTCGTCGCTTCAATTCATGTAACGTTATTTTGTTCTGTTTTGTTTAGATAAGATAAATTAAATTAATCAAACAGGTACAGTTAGGATAAAGCTACATACATCCATAGAAAAATACGTTACACAAAACGTTAAATCAATACAACAGGTAAATATATTCCTTTTATTCTTCTTTTCAATCCCATAAGACATCACTGCTTGTCTCCCCTCCCGCTACTTCTACTCGTACCCAGCCCTTGATTTTCATTATTGATTTTTAGGAGGGTTTTTCAAGAGGATTTGGAGTGGATGTGTGTACCTCTGTTTTCTAAGTATAGAGGTTCACTTATATAAAATGGTTAAGGATGTACCCATTCCAAAGAAACGTATAATAGAAAAACAGAATCTCTCTGTCTCTAAAGAAGAGACGATGTTGAAAATGGAATTGTCATCAATTTCGAAAATGGCCTCATCTCATTCTTGAGAAATGTTGATATATGTATCTACGAGTATTTTGGTAAAAAACAAATTTACCATCATCAACATCACAAACTCCTTTCGTAGGCCATCTTCATTCTCTTGATGTCAGCAAAAATTGTTTGTTATTTCCTGTGTGTCCATTTGTTTTGGAATTGATCCAAGTTTCAATAATAAGAAATAGAATCTATCACCCTATCGAATGAACGAATGTTTTTGTTTTCAACAATTTGCGTAAAAGTTATTTAAGCTATGGAGAGACTGACAGAGACCACATAAGGTGGGAATTGTAATAAAATAGTTTATAACAAAGAGTCAATCGCTTTGAGAAAGTTAGAAAGTTATATAAGAATGTTTTGGTCTCTTCTCTAAACCAATATAGACCGGATGTTCGTTTTTTTTTTTTGTTATCTTGTACCTGGAAGGCTGGAATTCGGAGAATGTCTTGGCTTGAGAAAAGTGTTTTTTTTTTTGTTTCATAAAAATAGCAATGCTTTTATACCCCTCTCGTTTTTATTTAAAAGTCAAAGCTGTCAATTTGGAAAGTGACACATTCGCATAGATTTAGACCTTTTGTTTTACTCGTTCCGTTATTTATGTATTTTTATAGGACTATATCTATAAAACCAAACCATTTAAAAGCATAACTCAGGCGACAAATTTTAATGGCGGATTTGTATAGAATAGTTAAAAACAAGCATTTTTTACTTAATAATAATGAAATAGTTTGATTTCAAAATCAATTTTTGTAAACAAGATTTTTAGTCAAAAACCAATATTTACCAATTTTAGTAGGATTTCTTAAAAGTTTTTATTTTTTATATAAACAAATACAAATTGGATGAATGAAATTAATTTAAAGTCAATATCTTCTATTGTTCACGAGATATCGAAAATCGAACATCAATTTTTACCAATTTTGAGTACTATTTTTTGTAGATTTTAATTTTTTTCTGAAAAAAACTGACTGTTGGATTTTTATAAAAAATGCAGTGAACGTCGAAAACAATATTTTCTGTGAGATAAATTAAGATTGAAGACAATATTTTTAATTTTTGAAAAGATATTTGAGTCGAAAGTAAATTTTTACTAAGTTTTAGTCTTGTTTTTGTTTAGGTTTTTAGTTTTTGTAAAAAAACTGTCAATTTGATTTTTCTCAAAATTTTACCGAATATTTAAAACAATATTGTTTATAACAAAAAATTATTAAGGTCTTGAAAAAATATTTGAATCGAAAATCAATTTTTACCACCTATTATTAATTTTTGTTTAGTTTTTATTTTTTGTCTTGTAAAAAACCTGTCAATTCGATATTTTTCAAAATTTTACTGAATGTTGACAATGATATTTTTAAAAAGATAAAATTAGTTTAAAGCATATCTCTTAAAGTCTTGAAAAGATAATTGAGTGGAAAGTCAATTTTTACCAACTTTTAGTAATGTTTTTTTAGGTTTTTATTTTTGGATTAAAAACTGTCAATTCGATTTTTCTCAAAACTTTACTGAATGTTGACAACAATATTTCAAAAATAAAAAAAAATAGTTTAAAGCCAATTTCTTAAGGTTTTGAAAAGTTTTTTTGAGTCGAAAATAAATTTTTACCAACTTTTATTAATATTTTTTTAGGTTTTTATTTTTTGGAAAAAAACTGTCAATTCGATTTTTCTTAAAATTTTACAGAATGTTGAAAATAATATTTCTTATAAGATAAAATTAGTTGGAAGTCATAATCTTAAATTTTCGAAAAGATATTTAAGTCGAAAATCAATTTTTACCAACTTTGAGTAATGTTTTTTATAGGTTTTTATTTTCAAAATCAAAATCAAATATCAAAAAATATACTTGTTTGGTATCACGTTACAATATATAATATAAAATGTAATTCAAGTCTCTAGCGTTATTGGTTCGTGAGATATTTAAGGTTAACCAACATTTTCACCTTTTTTTTAAACTGCTATGGTAAAAAAACCACCCACGCAATTTTCTTGACAGCCCTTTCTGCATCTTTCTGCCTTATCATCTGTATAACAAAATTTATTTGAAGTCGATATCTCTTCTGGTTCTTGAGCTATGGACGACGAAAACAACGTCGCGAACGTACGGACGTACGGACTTACTGACGTACGAACGTACGTACACAAGCACGCACAGACATCTTTCTAAAAATCATTTATTTCGACTCTAGGGACCTTGAAACGTCGAGAAATGTCAAAGTTTTCAATTCGACAAATCTGTCCCATTACAATAACTTCCTATGGGAAGTTAATAATTAAAAAATATTGGTAATACTTAAACTAAGTTTTATACATTTTTTTAAAGCCAACACTTTTGTTTATTAGCTTGTTTTTAAATCAAGTCAAAACTATGCACAGTTTTAAAAAAAAAAATTGTTTTCAATTCAAAATTTGTGCAAAAAAAAAAGTTTAAAAAAAGGTTTAAAGTGTAATTTTTCAAAACTTTCAGATTATCTGCTATTGTTTTTTTTAGAATTCATTGCTCTTATTTGATTTTGATCAAAAACTGAAAACTAAATAGAACAGAATGTTGGCTTTAAAAAAATGTATAATACTTAATACTAAGTATTACCGTTATTTTTTAATTATTTGTTTCCATTTATCTCCCCCGCCTAAACGGGAGGAGATAGACCCCCTCCCGTAGTAAAAAATGCTTGTTTTTAACTGTTCTTAAAAAATCCGTTATAATATCTTATCGCCTGAGCTATCGTACTCTTGCAAAAGCATTTATAAAGCAACAAACAACTTCAGCTTAAGATAAGTTGAGTCTATGAGTGTTTCAAATAATTCAATTAAGTCGTAGTTTGTCTAATGTAATCGTAGCTTTTTAAATTCCATTTACACCAAAAACCTATCTGTGTAAAATAAGCATTTGTTGTGCCCCTTTTCTCTTTTGTGTTTACAAACAGAAACACAAATATTTTGACAGTTCATACCAGTTACTATATTTAATACTAGCGGCCCGTCCCGGCTTCGCACGGGTAGACATAAATAGGTACAGATATTTAAGTTATAAGCATGCTAATTAAAACGACCATCAATCACTAAATTAGAAAACATTTTTTTGTCCTATCTTTAATACTCTTCGCAGCGTATGCGATGAAAGACATTTTATGGCTAATTTTTTTACACCTTCTTCGGTTGGTTTTAATAGGAATTTCTAAGGATTTCTATAGTAATCTAGTTCTAAATATAGCCTATATTACTCAGTGATAATGTAGCTTTCTAATGAAAAAAAAATTATTAAAATCGGTCCAGTACTTTTTGAGTTTATTCGTTACATACAAAAATACAAATCTTTCCTCTTTATAATATTATAGTGTAGATTTAAATACTTTAAGCAGAGACTGATTTTACCACATAAAAAATTAGTAAGTATTTAAAAATATCACAGCTCCATCTTTATTTGAGTTATGGAAACGAATCTTGCGTTGTTGGAAAGAAAAAGGATGCATCATTTTTTACAGTACTGTAAGGCTCGTTTCACACTACACGGTTTTGACCGTACGAAAAAAAAACCGGACGCGAAGAAGAGCATATTATACGCTTTCATATTATACGAAAGCATTTATAAAGCAACTGGTCTGTCAAACAGCGCGCATTTTCAGTAGAGTGCATTTTTCATCAAAGTGATTCTAACACGGTTACAGTTAGAGAGTTTTATAAACGCTTTAATAGCTAGTTTTAACAGTGACGTAAACAAATAAAATCTTTGTTACTGATGTGAAGAAAACCCCTATGTGATTCAAGAGAAGTTTCTTCATTTGCCGAAGGTTACCTTTTAGATGAAAGCAGCAGCCTGGTGCGCGATCGGTCCTTATTTTTTTGACGGAACGGTGAACGCTACTGAAAGTTGTTAAACGAATTTGTGTGGCCGGGACTGGGTCGAAGGAGGAAACTAAAACGTATCTGATTCCAGTGTAACGTGTCATACCACCACCGAAACCATAGATTGTTTACGCAAAATGTTTGGACAACCAATTAATTTTGCGTAACGCAGAAATCGTATTTCCCGTCGAGCTTGCCGGATTTACATGTGTGTGACTTTGCTTCATGGGGCTATTTGAAGTCCAAAGTGTATGAAACTAAATCGCTGGACTTGGAAGAGTTGATCCTTTCCATTTCTCTGACGCACAGTGTATTAGAAGATGAAGGTAGATTATGACTTAATGATTCTTTACCATTTAAACGCATGAAAGCATGAGTAAAGTTTTTCAAAACCATTTATTTGCAGAAACTTGTCTTATGTATATCAAAACACAACATTTTTGCCTACAAGCTGTGTGAACAACATTTTGACAAACTGCATATTTTTATTTATCAGCATAATTTAAATTGAAATTTTAATACTCCGTAAACGTTGATGTTCTAAATTTTTGAATCGACATTTTTGTTGTCAAAAAAAAATCCACGCTTTCCAAATAAATTCAAATTATTTATTCAATGTGAAAGGTGACATAATTTCGTTCTTATTTGTTTTTACTTTGGCGCTTCCATCACGTGGATTTTGGTTTTGACAACCTTCTTATCTGACAATTTGGTTAAATTTTATCATATCACCAGCATGACAATTTCGAAAGAAAAATGCTGGTACCTGGCAACTCGGTTTCATACATATGTCAAAAGCATTCGAGTAAGGAAATTGTCTAAAAAAAAAATTGATATCGGCATTAACTATAGGAATGTCTTATAATACCCGTTTTTTTTGGAAAAGCCATCCGTAGTGCAGGTAATATTTATATGAAAAACAATGACAACATCGGCAGTAGAATCACTGCCGATAAAAGGTAAAGTGAAATCCTACTTTTGATAGAGATTTGACTTTTATTCGAGTATCGAAATTCTCATTCATTAACTTGGTACATGTGTTTTTGATCGTTAAAGGGTCAAATGACACAATCTTGGTGGAAAATTCACGTCGCCTCAGTGCGAAATAACCATGCACTGAAAATCGATTGTGTCTTGAGCTGTGGGGCACATAGCGCCATTCTGTTAAAACCATATGTCTTCATTTTTGGAAAAAAAAACAATTAACGATTTTTTTTAAATCAAAAAAAAACTGAAAAAAAAATATTTGTCACCTCGAAAATTTTACGAATAGAAAATGATTTTATCCCCAAAACAATTTTGTGCAACAAAGAATAACGTTTTCAACATCTGGTAAATTTTTGAGAAAAATCGAATTGACAGTTTTTTTTTACAAAAAATAAAAACCTAAAACAAAAAATGAATTAAAGTTAGTAAAAATTTCTTTTCGACTTAAATAACTTTTCAAAAATTTGAGACATTGGCCTTAAACTAATTTTATTTAAAAAAAAATATTGTTTTCAACATTCAGTTAAAATTTGGCAAAAATCGAATTGACAACTTTCTTACTAAAAATAAAAACATAAAAAAATTAATAAAAGTTAGTAAAAATAGTTTTTTGACTCAATTACCTTTTTTAAAATTAAAAATATTAGCTTCAAACTAATTTTATCTTATAAGAAATATTGTTTTGAACATTCTATAAGATTTCGAAAAAAATCAAACTTACAGTTTTTCAACAAAAAATAAATACCTTAAAAAAGCTTTACTAAAAGTTTGTAAAAATTGTTTTCGACTAAAATATCTTTTTTTAAATTAAAAATATTGGCTTCAAACTACTTTTACTCACAAAAAATATAATTTTCGACTTTCAGTAAATTTTCTATTAAAATATAACAGTCAGTTTTTTTTTCAAAAAAAAAAAAAAAATAAAATCTACAAAAAATATTACACAAATTTGGTTAAAAATGATGTTCGGTTCTCGATATCTCATGAAAAAGAGAAGGTATTGACTTTAAATTTATTTCATTCATCCAATTTGTATTTGTTTATTAAGAAATAAAAACTTTTAAGAAATTCTACTAAAATTGGTAAAAATTGGGTTTCGACTAAAAATCTAGTTAACAAAAACTGATTTTAAAATCAAAATATCTCATTATATGCAAATTATTGTTGGTAGTTTTCAAATTTTTAAGAAACAAAACACGAAACCCTATAAACTTTTAAGCAAGACAAATCGACAGACGGGATGGGAAGTTATAAGTGTGGGTCGCATCCCACCCTTTTTTAATAATAAAGTTTTGCATGATAATTTGTCTTTAGTGACAGATTAAAAAAAAAATATTTTGACAGAAAGTAAAAAAAAACAACATGACACGAGATGTCAAATCAACCCGTCACTACCCGTGTTTTGTTGGGAAATCTATCCATAGTATAGTAGGATTTTACACGCATAACAAAAAAAATATCCATAGTATGAATAACACCGATAAAAATTAGAGTAGAATCTTACTAAGGATGGGTTTTTGACATTTATACGAGTCTCAAATGGATCTTATGTGATTTCGTTCTCAAATGTTGGTACGATTGATATTGCATTTGTATCTCGATGGCTGTGTTCATTGAGTAGTTGTGCATTTGGAACCATGTGTGTTTCCCATTGGGGAAAACACAATCAAAACACAAAAATCAATCTATAACTGTTGATATTATTTAGTTTTGTTAGTGAAAATGGACTAGTAATTAGTAAGTAAGTAATTCATTCATTTATTGTTTCGTTTTGCTTTTGGTACATTGTTTATAATTTTTATGAATTTTGCAGCTATGGCATTGCCGTCAGCTCAAAAATGAAAATGGACTAACTGGGCTAATTTTGCAAGAGAAAACAATAGAAAAGATATTTATGTTTTGCTATGTTTCCACCAAAGGTTTATCTCAGTTTAGATTAAATAAATCTTTTTGGTGTTTCCACCGCACAAGAAGATTTAAAAATGATTAAGTATGATAGCACTTTCTAAAATGCAAATGGTGTTTCGATGTTTTCGATGTGTGAAGTGCAAGTGAGATAGTTTGATTCGTGTTAAACAATGAAAACCTGAATAGTTCAGCACCATACAAGAATAATGCTACCTACTACATGTGCAATTTTTTTAACTTCCCATAGGAAGTTATTGTGATGGGTCCGATTTGTCGAATTGAAAATTTTGACATTTCTCGACGTTTCAAGGTCCCTAGAGTCGAAATAAAAGATTTTTAGAAAGATGTCTGTGCGTGCGTGTGTACGTATGTTCGTACATCTGTACGTCTGTACGTTCGCGACGTTTTTCGTCGTCCATAGCTCAAGAACCAGAAGAGATATCAACTTCAAATAAATTTTGTTATACAGATAATAAGGCAGAAAGATGCAGAAAGGGTTCTCAAGAAAATTGCGTGGGTGCTTTTTTTTACCATAGCAGTTTAAAAAAAAGGTGAACATTTTGGTTAAACCTAAATATCTCATGAACCAATGACGCTAGAGGCTTAAATTAAATTTTATATTATATTTTGTAACGTGATACAAAACAATTATATTTTTGGAAAAAAATCCAATTAACGGTTTTTTTTATAAATCAAAAAAACTGAACAAAAATTTGTCACCTCGAAAATTTTACGACTAAAACATGATTTCATCTAAAACAATTTTGTGCAACGAAGAATAATGTTTTTGACATCTGATAAAATTTTGAGAAAAATCTAATTGACAGTTTTTTTTTATAAAAAATAAAATCCTAAAAAAACATTACTCATAGTTGGTAAAAATTTAATTTCGACTCAAATATCTTTTCAAAAACTTAAGATTAAGGCTTCAAACTTTTTTTATCTTATAAGAAATATTGTTTTCAACATTCTGAAAAATCGAATTGACAGTTTAAAAAAGAAAAAAAAAAAAAAAACCTAAAAAAAAATAATAAAAGATGGTAAAAATTGATTTTCGACTCAAATATCTTTTCAAAAATTTGAGATAATGGCTTCTAACTAGTTTTATCTTATAAGAAATATTGTTTTCAACATTCGATAAAATTTTGAGAAAAATCGAATTGACAGTTTTTTTTACAAAAAATAAAAACCTAAAAAAAACAATACTAAAACTTATGGTAAAAATTTACTTTCGACTCAAATAGCTTTTCAAAAATTACAAATATTGGCTTCAAACTTATTTTATTTCACAGAAAATATTGTTTTCGATATTTGTATATCATTTGATATAAAAATCCAACAGTCCGTTTTTTTATAAAAAAATAGCAAGACAAATCGACAGACAGGGTGGGAAGTTATCAGTGTGGGTCGCATCTCAGCCTCTTTTTTTTTAATTTGATTAAAACAAAACTATATTTTTTGTACACAAACATTCAAATAAACAGACCATAACGCATTATCTGTAAAACCAACTCCTCCACACAGGTTTCACTTCACAAATTTTGACTCGACTCCCATCCCCGACCGGAATCGAGGCGAATAAAGCTCATTTCAACTCGATTCAGGTATATAAACAATTTAGACGAGCTTCAAGCTCGCTTCAACACCACATGTTAATGTAGTAGTCTACGAACAAACCCCCTTCTTGAAGTTTTTATTTTATGTCAAATTGTTTGGTTAAAACTTTGAAATCGATTTTCACATTACACAGATGTATTTTCTTGATTTTGATAGTCAACTATCAAAAATCAGCTTACACGATTTCACCCCTGGTCTGATTTTCGCTATTTTTTTGGAATTTTTTGATAAATTATTCTGGCAAATATTCAGTCGTATCAACTTTCAAATATAAAAACCGGACTACTGCGGATCGTTTTGTTGGCAATTTCTCACTTTACTATATATGGAATACAAAAAAACGCTCTTACTGTTAAAAAATCATTAGCATATTTATGTCCTGTGTGGAAAACTTAGATGTTGGTATTTTTATATCTCCAACAACAAAAACAAAAAACAAGTGTTTTTAGTAAAAGAACGCATTTGAAAAGAGAATACCCGACTTTAAGAAAGGTCTTGCTATACTCGTATGCATTTACTAAATTTTCCTCTCAGAAAACACTATAAGCAAAGTAAATACCTCAAGCATTCGTTATACATTGCAAAAGATCCTAGTATTTTGTCTATGTGGTCCAACCATCATACGACATTTTACTTAATGAATAAGGAATTGTACGAGTACGTGCGTTTGTTTGTTCGTTTCCTCCCAGAAGGATATACTCGTATAATGCACGTTTTTGGAAATTCTTTAATTAAGATCACTCTTCTTCTTCTTCTTCTTATGTGTATAATTTTGTTAATTGACAAGACTTGATGTCTATCTACATCGTCAATATAATAATATATTTTGATAAAGATGATGATGAGGTTCCTCATATTCCTTTTATATGCCCTCCTCCTTCTTCACACATCCTTGGGCATATATGTTATAAAGTGCAGATATTTTACCAAGAAAATTACACTGGAATAGGAATTTTCATATGGCCGATACATACATAAATACATATACTTTAGATATATAAATACCAATATTCCAACAAAGGAGCACATAAATAATCTGCATAAAGACGAAAAGCGCTCCAAGGAAACAATTAGAAAGATGAATTTATCCTGTGTTGTGAATATGACATGCCAAGCCATGACATACCATGCCATGCCGAAGCTGATGCTGAAGCCGATGCTAGGTTGCCAATAGTGATACCCATCATGATAAAATGTTTGGTTGAGGCTCTTGCTGATGATGATGAAAACCCCATCGCCATCGTCATCCAGCCGCATCTCATTGCAGGCTTCTTCGTATCTTCAGCATGTGCTGCTCATCATTTACATAGCAACAATGTGATTGTTTACATTTAGGCATGATGATGGCGGAGATGCATAGTAACTACTGATGACTGGCTGGCTGGCGTGATGGTGATATGTTGATGATGATGATGATGGTGATAATGATGATAGTGAACAGTCTTATCTAGGGGGAAGGTGGTACAATAAATTGATCCAAAAGGATAAAGGACTCAATTTTATGTTTATCTTCTATTTTTTTTTTTTTTTTGTTTTATCACTAAAATAATTGTGCATACAATTGTTTTATTATACAAAACTTTAAAAAAAAACTAAAGTTTAAATGACAACCATGTTTGTTTTTTAGTTTGTGTTTTTGCCCTTAGAACACTAAAGGAACTTTTGTAATGGAAATGCACATGACAGATGCAGAACTTGATTGAATGTCAGACTTGCATTTTTAAAAAAAGGCTGGAGATAAGAAAAGTTTGTGCAAATGAAATAAGATTATAGAGCAAAATATTGTATAAATTTTATAACATTAATAAGTAGATCTCGATGACTACAATTCAACGTTAAAGCTGTCAAAGTATTGAATAAACTTAAATTCAAATGAACTCATGTAACGCAAAGTAGCCACACGCACATTCAAACAAATAACTAAGCTTGCAATGTCAACATTTTCAGTAATAGTAATGGGGTTTTCCATGTGTAAAAGTAAATCAATTTATTTTTGATCTAGATCGGTCAAAACAGAAATTTCTTTTCTTTTTGCATTCCAAGGGGCAAAAGAAAATTGATTTATTTTTTATTTAAGATCAAATCTGCAGATCCGGATTTTTCGGCAGATTTACCCCTATTTGCACTAATACTAATACATTTGTAAGAAAATGTTAAGCTAGAAATTTGACAGTTCTAATGCACTCTTTAACACGTACACGAAGTTTCACTAATATCAAATCAATTTTTTGACAGAAATTTGATTTTACAAATGAACTTACACCATTATTACTCGTAAGTTCATCATAAACGATAAATGTTAATTTTTAAAAAACTTAAGTCCTTGGATAAAATCACCAAAAGATTATCTTCAACTGGAAGAGGATTCATTTTTATATTTTAAGAAGTATTTTTCAAGAGAAATACGATCTTAATGCCATTTGAAAGAGAAGAGAAGATATAATGCTGCCATTAACAATGGAAAACAATATCTACCACTTATTTACTTACTTAAGGAGGCACTACAGTCCTGTGTGAACTAGGACCTCACCCAACAAACTTCTTCATCTACCTCGGTCCCTAGCTAGATGTCTTCAGTTGCGGTCAAGCTCGTTTCAAGCTCGTTGAGGTCACTTTCAACTTGAGTTTCCTGATCCTCGGCCTTCCTCTACTGCACTGTGCGGTGAGCCTGGATTTATACATTTTGTTGGCCAGAGCATTGGTTTTCATGGGCTCTACGTGACCCAGTCATCTCAGTCGTTAGATTTAAATCCTTCTGGCTAAGTTGACATGTTGCTATAAAGCACGTACAGCTCGTCATTCCATCTTCTCCTCTGCATATGGGACCGTAGATCACTCGAAGAACTTTTCTCTTTCAAAACGACTCAAGGTGATTTCATCCGCTTTGGTCATAGTCTATGCTTCTGCACCGTATAGCAGGAAAGGGATAATGAGGGTCTTATACAGCGACATTTTGGTCGCTGGATAGAGGGCTTTACTGCTCAATTGCTTTCTAAGCCCAAGTGCTTAACAAGAGTAATTCTTCTTTTGATCTCAGAGCTGGTGTTTTTCTGCATTTATAGCAGATCCTTGTAGACAAAGTCCTTAATTACCTTAAAGTTACACCTGTGCGTAGTAAAGTTTTGAACGATACATCAGTGTTTAAGGTTCTTTCTTGACGACAGCATGTACTTTGTTTTGCCCCCACTAAATCGAATTTTGCCGTTACCGTCTCAATACCTACAAAAGTCCCATTGTCATCACGCTGAGTTTTTCCGATTATGGCAATACGTTCAGCATATGCCAGGAATTAAACACACTTTTGAAAGATAGTGTCTTAACTCCTTTTTGGACAATGAAAGGTTCTTCTAAGTTGTTTCCAACCCTTATGGAGCAGCGAATTCTCCATTGTCATCCTGCACAAACGGACGAGTTTGGCAGAATTGCCAAAAATAAACATGGCTCTATACAGCTCGTCTCTGTAGATGCTGTTCTTTGCGGCATTGCTGTTTTTTCCAGGATCTGCCATAATGTGAATATTTGATTGACTGTGGACTTTCCTGGTCTAAAGCCACACAAATAAGGAACTAGTAGGTTGTTAACGATGGGCTTTAGACGTTCATATATTACGGCAGAGAATTGTATGTGTTGGAGACTGATTTCTCCATAGTTGGTGCAGTTTAGAGGATCGACTGTGGTTGGTATAATTTAACACATTTGCGACCAAATAACGCATTTGGTTCGATAACTTGACGAATTTCATCTTTAGGGTCTTGAATCAATTGTGGGGCATTGGCATAGCATAGACCTAAGGTTTCAGGTAACCCAAAGAAAAAAGTCTAAAGATGTCTAATAACAAGACATAGCACATCACCTTTTCGATAAATAAAACTGTCAAGAAACATTTTAACGTAATTAATATTAATTCGGGCTTGGTTAAAATCACCCAATTCCATTTCCTCATTTTCGTATAAATAAGGTCGAATCACACTGCTAAGTTTAAAAAACCGCACAGAAAAGTGACATGTTTTTAAGCCTTTAGACCTAAGTTTTATATAAAATACGGTGTAATGTTATTTATGGAATGCCTAATATTAAAGATCGACGGGGAATCGATAAAGCTAAAATTTCGTCAATCTTGTGTGACACACACGTTTTCTAATTTCCAATAATTAAACTGTCCCAATAGTTTACATTTTTTCACCAAATTTGACTATTGGCGGCCGAGAAGGTGCTTCAAAACGTGACGACCCAAAAGCAAAAAAGAAATTTGTAAGATTTCAGTTGTTAAGGTTTCTATTTAGTATTGATAACGTATTAATAACGTAGTTCTTACTTGTTAAGTATCAAAACATGACAGTTGATCGGGCTTTCAAAATATGCTTAATCAGGTGAAAAATCTCATGAGCATTGAGAAACACCAAAATGTTGGTATTGGTAGCTCCTGGCGACTTTAAATTAATTTATTGGCCTATGGCATTAATTAGCCGGAGCTGCCGTTTCTGTCAAAATGCATGACTGATTCATCGAAGACAATTTATGAAAGGTCACGTTTTGGTCACATCGATTTTCATAAAAAAAAAGATAAAATGATATTAGGTACACTTGGGCGTATACTTACGTTTAAACGATTTAAGAATTATTAAGAATCAACTAGGTTAAGACTTTTGACCAGGTATATAAGTAGCCATAAGTAATAAATCATAGGTGGACGATATGTAAAGATACACAAAGAAGAAGACATATAGGTCAAGAAATTTTACTCCCCATCACTTACAAAAAAGTTCCACTTCAAACAATTTATATTTGAAAATTAATTCCCTATACAGAAACTTACCCAAAACCACCTTCAACTTACTTAATTGCTGATTTTGAAAGTTATGTCAAAGATTATATTATACCATTTTTTTTTAAACAAAAAAAAATAATAATAATTGCTTTAATATCAAAAACAGAAACCACTTTACCACACACACCATAACAACCTTACACCACCATGATGTGGTGCGGAAATTAAAAAGCAAAATTATATTTCACATCGTAATTGCCGCGTGGCGTGATATTCATGTACCTACATATATTTCAAAAATAAAATAAAATACTAAAACTCATTCTCAATGGCCATGGGCCATGGGCCAAAAATACACGGACATCGTGTTAAAAAACTAAGCAACAACAACAAAATAGAAACCTTCACATTTCATTTCATTGTGGTTAGAGATTTGGATGCCTAAACGTCAAATGCCAGTGCTGGACTATTAGAAATATGTTGAGAGGACATTTTTCTAACATGTAATGGCCCCGAGTTTGAACTAAATCGACCCAATGGTTTTGCTCGAGGACCCACTTTTTTCGACTTCTCTATACCATCGTAGTGTCATGTTTGATTAAAATCTCGAGTTCGAAATGGTTTACAAATGCAGTACTTGCCATATAGTTCCTATATGTCACAAGTAGAAAATATGTATCGATTTCTAATAGAATGTTCTTCGGTGCGAATTAACGTCAAAAAAAAAACAGAAATTACAAAACTTAGAAAATTCTCACCCAATAAAGCCACAAGCTTGTAGTACCGTTTTGTTGGAAACACATATTGCCCAGGCCATTATCTTCAAAATGGGTCATAATTCGACCATATCGCTCCGAATGCTTATTGCTTATTGGCATCTTTAAAGAAATACGGAATTTTGACAGCCTTTGACCATAATGGCTGAATCACAAACACGCTTCAGCTTCGGCTTTGCCTGACGTTTACGAGTTCAGCTATAGGAATTCAATGCATGCTATCACAATGGAGCTTCGACCTCACGTTTCGTTTGACAATCGTAAGGAAAAGAACGTAATGTAACGTAATGTGACTCCAAACGGAAGCTCTATTTCAATTATCTGAACATTTGCTTTGTCTGACAGCTCAACAGCTGTAAAAAAATGTCAACAAACAAAATATTTGCTCTTTGGAGGGATGAATTAATTGAAATGTCATTCAAAGCAACCTCGAAGCAGGCCCACCTACTTGGCTACCACAAAAAGAAGATGGGGCTTAGTACGGACGACATATGCAGAGGCTGCGGCGATGAGGATGAGCACGAAAACACGGCTCATTTTCTATGCCACTGTCGAGCACTCTGCCGTACCAGATCAAAATTCTTAGGCAACTATTTCTTCAATGAACTAGAAGAACTATCTGAACTCCCAGGCAATCGCCTATTGAACTTTATCAAGTCCACCAAATGGCTCGATCAACCATAGAATTCATAGGTTAAATCATTTTTTTTCAGAAGTTACAACACTTCAGGGTATCACAATGGATCTACATTGATCTAAGTGTGACGGTAACAAAATCAACTGTCAGCCCATATGACCTAACCTAACCTAACCAGGCCCACCGTAACATAGACGACGCCGAAGCTGAAGCGTGGTTGTGATTCAACCATAACGTGCATTGCGACTTCAGTAACGTAACGCTTTACGTGAACAGTGACTACGTCACTACTTTTGCAGTATTTTCGAAAAATGTTGTAAGCGCTTCATTACAGTAAATACAAAGAATTCAAACAAATAGTATGAAACTTCAGCTGAGTTTGACAGATGTCAAAATAAATGTTCCTATAACAAAAAACAAAGAAAAGTCCCAGGTGCATTCTCAAAGATAAATTTTAACCGGTATTCTTAACTTGTTTAAGTTTTCCTAAAATAAAATTATCTGAAAAATAACGTCAAGCTTAAAACCTGTGGTAAGTTTTGCACGTTCTTATTTTATATTGAGAAGTACGTTAATTTTTTTGATTTGTTAAACAATATTTCAATATTTTTGTGAACCACAGCTTAAAATAATGTGAGTAAAACAATTGAAAAATTTAAAAAAAACGGTTTTCCAAAAACAAGCGATTCAAATGTTAATTTTAAGGCATTTCGTGAGAGTCACTGGTATTATTAAGCATAATAGACAGCAACTCGATCAAACGTTAGATGAAAATTCCCATTCTAATTTGAAGAAAGTTACTGACCAAGTTGAAAAAGCTCTTGGGGACTACTCTCTTTCCACAAACATTGATTTTTTCAAATTCTCACAATTTTTTAAGAATTTGTTCAACAATAAGCGTCTTTGAGTTCAGAGCAGAAAACTGATCTGTCAAAAAAATATCAGTGTTTATATATTTTTAATCAGAGATAACTCATAGCTTAACTTTTCTTTCGTGCAGTATGAAAAAGACAGATAGCAAATTCTACATCTTTTGACAGTTCAATTTTCCGTGTGTTTCATTATTAAATTGGAAAGCTCTGATTAAACTCTGTTGAGAGCGTACTCAACGTGTTCAGGCTCTGCTCAGTTACATATATGCTTTGAGCTTAAAAAGAAAAACCGCTAATGAAAACGATATTTTTTCTCTCCTGTCATTTTTACTTAACGTCAGCTGTCAAATTAAACTTAAAGGGTTGCCAGCGCTTTATTTAATAAATGGCAATAAGTTTAAAACTTGCGATAATTTCGGGATACCCTTTATTTTGTGTATAACCAAATATTCAAGAACCTTTTGATTTAAAAGGCTGTACATTATAAAAGGCTGTATAAACGTCCCGAGGTTCTTTTATGGTTCAGATATTATTACCACAATACAAAACTTAAATCTACCTTGAGGGTGTTATTTGCTTTTATTAAAAGAAATAATTTTTCCGTCATATGCCTAGATTTTTGGATAGAAAAATACCCATCCAACCCCCTAACGCAATTTTAAATTGTAAGCCCTATAGAGATTTTTTGAATCTTAATTCAAGTTCTATAAGGGTACCTTTTTTAAACTGTATGGAAATTATTACCTACATACCAGCATGTACCAAAAAATTGAAAAAGGGTGCCCTAAGTCTATAATTGCCTCAAGGCCTCTTCACATCCTAATCCAACGATGACAACAACGCAACCAGTAGCGACTGCTTCAAAAGGCATAGTTTCAGATACAGCCAGCATCAGCACATAGCACACACGACTATGGTTATACGTCAATGAACGCACAACAGCACATCAACGCAGCGCAGCGCCCGCCCAAACTTATGTAAAACGAACGTCTCTCTTTGAAAAGCGTATTTTTTAATTAGTAATTTTCTACTCTGCTTAACTTAAAACCAGAGTAATTACGTTACTTGTTTGGAATGCGTAACGAGTTTTCAGCACATTTTAATTTTTGATCTTTCTTTTCGCTAACAAAGTTTGCAGGATGTAAGACGATTTATTTACACAGAGAATGAGCTGGAGCTGGGACACGTATGTTATTTTATGTACAATGGAAATTTTTACACCAAATGAATGTAGGTCGAAGGAACATATCAAGCACCACATCCCAGAACACCCATCAGAGAGTATCTGGATAATCTGGAATATGAACGATTGATATTATTATTTGCGTGATGAGGGTTTTGTTATAATTTTTGTTCTGTTTATTTAATAAATCAAATTGTTTCATTAGACGAGGAGAGGCGAGGACACAATGTACAAGCTCCTACGCACGTCACAGAAAGTCCTTGGGATTTGGGTCGGGAACTGGGATTGAAATTGGAAGTAAGCATCATCATAAAGAAGAAGGATACAGTTTGCTTTTTACTCGCGCTGCTGTTCATGAACATTTCTCTCGTGGGTCGGTCGTCAAATTGAACGTCGTCGAGTCGCGTAGCGTAGCCATCTATGTCCTCGACATCTTTGTTGCCGTTGCCATTGCCGTTTCCGTTTTCGTTGTCGTTGTCGTCTTGGTACTTGTCTTCATCGCATCATGAAGGGATTGTCATATAAGTTGATGAAGTCCTTTTATGTAGTTCGCCTAAATTGAGAATTTAATTTAGAATTTTCTAAGAGCTCTCTCTTCGTTTTATTTATTTATTTATTTTTTTTTTGTTTCGTCCTTTAATGAAATCTTACAAAGCTTTGTGGATTAATAATAATTTTTTGAAGGATATTTAATATACAATACATAAAAGGACTTTTATTTTATTTTTATTTATTACATTTTGTTTTCTCCCCCTCTGAATTTTGTGAATACCACAAAAGTTTTACTTTTGACAAAAATTTTCTAAAAGACTTTTAATGTTTAATGTTTTTTTTTCTTTTTTGTAGTTGTTAATTTTATTCAAAATTTGTAATGGTTTGATATAAATTTCCATAGTTGTGCTGTATGTCAAAGGGCATCAGGCAGTTTAGTTTAGTTTTTAGGAAAAAAAGGATCATGGTACACGCTGTTTTAGGTTTGGCAAAAAAAAAAATGGAAAAACGAATCCTTTTTTTTTCGCTTTATGTCCTTTTAACATAAATTAGGGCAAATTAACATGCAAGGAAGAATTATACACCCGGATTTATGAATTAAATGAAAACCCACCCTGTTGGCGTGCGTTGGTTTGTCGTGTTGGCCTTTAAAAATGTACCTAAATGTGGGTAATTTTAAAAAGTTTTTCAATTCATATGGGTACCTTACCTTGTTACTTTACATTTACATCTGACACATTTGTGAGAAAATTATAATATTTTAAGAACAACCCTTAAATTAATGTAGGTAAGGTAAAATTATGCCAGTAGGTATAGAAATGTAAAAGTTTCAAAAATTGAGTTGTTTCAATAAGGGGTAAATTGAAAAACATGAAAGGCATCACATATGGTGGGTTCTTTTTGTGAAAATAAATTCTCAAAACATTTAATTTTGTTACGTACATATGTGATTAAATTAAAGGGACATGCCTTGAAAAAAAATGTGATAATTACCAATTCGTAATATTTATTAAATATTGTCTATAAATCAAACCAGCAAAATGAATCGACGAGGAAAACACTCAATTGTAATTGTAATTTTAATTGTTAAATATTTTATTATAATTACCCAAATGATGTTGTCACCTCGGTGGTTGATTATCGAAAGAGATCGAATTCAATGCAAAATTGTTGACAACAAGACAAAATAACATGATCATACGAGAGATTAGAGATTACAGCAATTTTAGCAAAAAGCAACTGCCCGTTATGATTACAATGACAAATACAATTAATAGAAATGTTAAACATGGTAAAATGGTAAACAAAGGTAGTGTAAGTTATGCAAGTTTGGCAGTTTGTCACAAATATGACAAAAACAATAAGAAATTTTAAATTACATTTTAGATCAACAAATTTATGATATGAAATTACAATTAATCAAATTCAAAAACAAACTAATAATACAAATTTAACATCAAGTACAGAACATTTAGCCCCCCCTGAAAGACCCAGTTCTTTCAGCAAAAGGCAATGGAGCAATTTTAACAATTGGTCTAACGTAGTCTCCAGTTTGGGTTGTTATGGTAGCCACTCGAACTCGTTCATCCTTTCCTGGATGGACGTCTTTGATTCGCCCAAGAATCCATTTGGCTGGGGGAAGATTTGAGTCCTTCAGCATGACTACGTCACCAGGTTTGAGGTTCGGTGTGACACCCTGCCATTTTGGACGTTGCTGCAACGACGTTAAATACTCATAATGCCAACGTTTCCAAAAACCTTGTTTGAGTGACTGTAAAAGAGACCAATTAGTAAAAATATTTTGATCATGAATGTAAGGATGAGGAATAGCGGTCATGGGTTCACCAATCAAAAAATGAGCGGGGCTTAGAGCTATCGGATCCATATCTGATGTCGGCCACATTGGTCGGGAGTTTAGCAGTGCTTCGATTTGTGTCAGGAGAGTATACATCTCCTCATAAGTCAGCCGATGATCCTTAACTACTCGATTCAAGTGGAATTTGACGGATTTGACCCCCGCCTCCCACAATCCACCAAAGTGAGGAGAGGAAGGGGGAATAAAATTCCACGAAATTTTGTCTTTGGATAGATGATCAGTAACCATGTCGTTGTGCTGCTGACTCAGGAGTTGTTGGAACATTTCGTCGAGACACCTATTAGCTCCATGGAAATTTGTTCCATTATCGCTCCAGATTTCTGACGGTTTACCACGACGCGACGCAAAACGATCAAGGGCTGCGAGAAAGGCGTTTGAAGAGAGGTCACTAACCAACTCTATATGGATAGCCTTTGTTGAAAAACAAATGAATAGAGCGATATAAGCCTTTGTAAATTTTGGGTTTCGTCCTCGAGCGAGTCGTAATGTTATAGGACCTGCGTAGTCCACACCAACCTTGCTAAACGGTCGCGAAAACAGGACACGATCTGCCGGCAGATTGCCCATTTGCTGGGTCGAAGTTGTCATTTGTTGGCGGAAGCACGGAACACACTTATGGACTATTTTACGTAGCAGATTTCTACAACCGATAATGTAATATTCTTGTCTTAGAAGGGCGAATAAAAGAGAAACACCTGCATGGCAATTTGAACTATGGAAATGATCGACGATAAGTTTTGCAATTCGGGTGTTTTTGTCGAGAATGATGGGGTGTTTTGCGGAATAAGCTACATTTGATTCTTGGATACGACCCCCGACGCGTAAAAGTCCTTGGTCATCCACAAACGGCGCTAAAGATGCTAGCTTATTACCTTTTGAGAGATTCTCACCACTTTTTATACTGTTGATTTCTAGAGGAAAACTTAGATGTTGGTGACATTTTATTAGTTTGGTCTTTGCTATGGAAATTTCGAGAGAAGACAAAGCCAGAGATTGCGTTTTAGGGGCAGATTTATCACGAGAATTCAGTAGAAATTTCTTTAGTTCAGCGTTTTTTACGGGATCACAGATTTCACCACTTGTTAGCATTTTTCTTATAGAAACAAGTTCACGAATATTTGCTATAAAACGAAATATGAAACCGAGCACACGAATAGATTTTAGAAAACGAGACGAATCATCGATGACTTTGCAAAAAATGTTTGTAGGGTCTAGTTTTGACACGAAAGCATAAGTCGGCTGCTTTTTTCGTCTTTCAAAGTCGTCAGATTTGATATTATCCACTGAATATTCCGATTTTGGCCACTGGTCCCGTTCTTTCGTAATCCACGATGGTCCGGTCCACCATAACTCATTTTGGAGTAAATGAGAAGGTGGAATACCGCGAGAGGCACAGTCAGCTGGGTTTTGTTCAGATCGTACGTGGTGCCATGATTGTCTAGGTATTGCAGAGAGAATTTCTGAAGTACGATTCCCGATGAAAACTGACCACCTCTTTGGTAATGCCGATAGCCAATGGAGGACGATTGCGGAGTCAGTCCAAGCTACAACTTTTATTTCTTTATCTTGTAAAGAAGTTTTAAGTTTTGTTACTAACCGAGTTAGTAGAACTGCTCCACAGAGCTCAAGACGCGGAAGAGAGACAACTTTGATGGGAGCTACTTTGCTTTTTGCTGCGACTATGTTGCTATTAATATTTCCAGCCGAATCTACGCTTCTACAATATATCACAGCTGCGTAAGCATCAAGAGATGCATCGCAAAATGCGTGATATTCGACGTTTTCTTTCGATTTTCACATGATTCGTGGAATTTTTATTTTTTCGAGGGTTGGAAGCTCGTCACGAATGCAGTGCCAACTTTTGGCATGCTCTGAAGATATGACGTCATCCCATTTATACTTTTTCCGCCAGAGTTCTTGAAACAATATTTTGATACCGATAACAACAGGAGTGAGAAAACCGATAGGATCGAAAATCCTTGAAGATTCTGAAAGTATTTGACGCTTTGTTGATGACGCTTTATCATTTAAGTTGACTTTGTAGGAAAACGAATCATTTGCAGGAGACCACTGCAAGCCGAGAAGTTTGACTGAGCTGTATTCTTCAAACTCCTTAGGTGACATCTCGCGTTGTTCTTCTGGCAAACTGAGAAGAAGAGGCCAACAGTTTGTTGTCCACTTCCGAAGATTTAAGCCAGCAGATTTGAGAAGACTAACAAGTTCTTGGCGGAGTGACGTAACTTCTTCTATAGAATCAGCCCCAGTCATTACGTCATCAACGTAAAAGTCATTTAGCAATACTTCCGAAGCTCGCGGGTGTGTTTCTGCTGAATCGATCGCGAGTTGATACAAAGTGCGTACAGCCAAAAATGGAGCACAAGCAGTGCCATAAGTTACTGTCAACATACGATAATGTTTTAACGGAAGATTACTAGATTTTCTCCAAAGAATTCGTTGGAAGTCTGCATGCTCTTTAGAGATTCTGATTTGGCGAAACATTTTTTCGACATCGCCAGATATCGTATACAGATGACGACGGAAACGAATGCAGATTGAAAAGAGATCAAGTTGATAGGATTTACCTATTAGTAACGATTCGTTGAGAGACGGATGATTAGGCGAAGATCTAGCCGAACCATCGAACACTACCCTGACTTTCGTTGTGCTGCTATCATCCTTAAGAACAGCATGGTGCGGTAAGTAAAAACATTTGCTAGAAGACATATTTATCTCACTAGCAGGAACCTCTTCCATATGACCTAGGTTCAAATACTCATCCATAAAGCTTGTGTATTTATCCGTTAAGTACCGACTGGATGCGATGCGACGTTCAGTAGAATAAAAACGATTTAACGCGACGTGAAGGCTATTGCCGAAATCTCTAGCTTTATCGGATTTGAATGGTAACTGCACCATGTACCTGCCGTCAGGTAAACGAGTATGCTTTTTAACGAATATGTCTTCTGCAAGTTGATCTTCAATGGACAGAGTAGGTTCGAGGTCGACTTCTTCAAGACGCCAAAAACGCTCGAGGTCAAACGTAGTTGAAGTGTCCAATGAAATGCAGAATGAATTGACACCTTTTGTTGTCGAAGGGGTGACGGTTTCCATGTTACCACAGACAACCCAACCGAAAATTGTTGGCACAAGATCAGGCATTCCTTGCTTACCGCGCTCTGCAGAGCCATTTATTATGCTGAATAATTTATCAGCACCGATGAGTGCGTCGATATGACCAGGAATATTAAATTTCGGGTCAGCTAAGGTGAATGAACTGAACGACTGTACATTTGAAACCGTAGTAAACGAAGTCGGTAACATGGATGTTAGTTTTGAAACGACGAAGCACTGAATTTCAATAAATTCTTGAGTGAAGCGAGAATTAAGTTTGAGGGTCACGATTCCATTCGTAACACCTGCTGGTGTTGCTCCAACACCTGCGATGGGTATTTGTGCGTTCTTGCGAACCAATCCTAATCTCTGAACTGTTTGTTCAGTAACGAAGGAGACCTGAGATCCCGAGTCTAGCAACAACCGAATATTTTGTATTGTTCCTTGCTTATCATGAACGTGAGCGATAGCAGTGGGTAACAGAGTTTGATGCGAACGAATCGAAGATGACAAATTGTTTGCCTGGGCTAATGATGAGCAAAGCGAGATTTGCGAAGCTGTTGTTTCTAGAGCATTGGATATCGATGAATTGGTCACGGGAATACCAGAAGAAGAAGAAGACGAAGATGTAGATGAAGAAACAGGAACTGCAGAAACTTTTGACGGAGGTTGAATGTGAACGAGCGAGTGATGCCGCGAGTGACAAGTTCTGCACCGAAATTTTGAATGACATTTTTGCGAAGAATGCCCTGAATGAAGGCAGTTGAAACATATTGAATTATCTTTGACGAAAGTACGGCGTGCGGTAATGTCAAGCGAAAGAAACTGTGGACATTGATTTAAAAAGTGATCTGCTTTGCACTTTGGACAGCTTGGACTCGATTCTACAAAATGAGATTGAATGACCTTTGGATTCTTCCCACGAGATTGAGCAGTCGGACGAGAAAACGATTGAGCAGACTCCAAAGCATAACAACGCGAGTTCAAAAATATTAAAAATTCCTCTATTGAGGCATTAGCCTTTGTCCCTAACTCAAGTGCCCAAGCTTCCTTTGTATCTTGGTCTAATTTCAGCAAAAGTAGATAAATGACCCAAGGATCACGCCCGGTGGCTGCCAAGGAGTCTAAACCACGAATGGTTTCATCAGCTGCATCGGAGAGCTTACGAAGAGACTGTATATTAGACGCGTTGATATTTGGAATTGAAAGAAGCGATTGTATATGCGACTGTATCATAAAATTGGGACGATCGTAGCGCATTTCTAACTTTTCCCAAGCATCAACGTAATTGACATCCGAAACTTTTATATCGCGAATAAGATTTGATGGCTCCCCGCGTAGAAAAGATTTCAAATAATGAAATTTTTGTGTCGGAGATATATCGGAGTTACTGTCTATCGAGCCGATAAAATGATCTCTAAAGCTAGGCCATTCTTTGTAATCCCCGGAAAACACCGATATCGAGAGCTTAGGCAATGCTATGGAACACGTGGACTTTTTTGTCTCGTTTAACTTTTTCAAAAAAATAGTTTGTTGGCTAGCTAATCTTTCTACAACCGATTCCGAAACGGCAGGTGAAGCTGGTGTAGCAGCTAACTTTCTTTCGTTTATAACTTTTATCAATGTGGCTTGAGCGGAGAAATATTTATTTTCGTAGTCGGGGAAATCGTCATCAGGATCGACGAAATCAGCTTCACCCGAGTGGTTATAAAGTTCGTCTGTTAACCCTACAAATTTAACCCACGCTTCTTCAAGATTCTCTAAACGAGTCTCAAGAAGTTCTAATGAAACACGATCGTCTAAATTCTCAGCAAATGCTGCAGCCCGAGTCAAAAGCCCTTTCACATGGCCGCGTTTTGATTTGATAGCGTTCATTCTCAAAGTGTATATTGAAATATATTTGGTTTCGATTAACGAACAAATTAATTAAATTGTACCAAGACACTGTGCAATTAATCTATGGCTTTATAATTATTAAATATTCGATCAATTAAATACCAGTGAACTCGTTTCATGTGTACCAATTCACAATTTGATATACATATATATTAGTTTACCATGTTGACACAATTAAAAAAATTAAATGTTATGTCCAATCTAGGATTATCGAAATTCAACAAAAATTCACGAAAAAGTTCATTAAATCCGGCTCGAAGGACCATGAAAAAAAATGTGATAATTACCAATTCGTAATATTTATTAAATATTGTCTATAAATCAAACCAGCAAAATGAATCGACGAGGAAAACACTCAATTGTAATTGTAATTTTAATTGTTAAATATTTTATTATAATTACCCAAATGATGTTGTCACCTCGGTGGTTGATTATCGAAAGAGATCGAATTCAATGCAAAATTGTTGACAACAAGACAAAATAACATGATCATACGAGAGATTAGAGATTACAGCAATTTTAGCAAAAAGCAACTGCCCGTTATGATTACAATGACAAATACAATTAATAGAAATGTTAAACATGGTAAAATGGTAAACAAAGGTAGTGTAAGTTATGCAAGTTTGGCAGTTTGTCACAAATATGACAAAAACAATAAGAAATTTTAAATTACATTTTAGATCAACAAATTTATGATATGAAATTACAATTAATCAAATTCAAAAACAAACTAATAATACAAATTTAACATCAAGTACAGAACATGCCTCCATAATTTTAAATGGAATTTTTGTTATTTGGTGTGATTTTGTGTAGGTTGCTTTTAAGGTAAAAAAAAAATTCAGAGCTTATGTTACACAAAATTCAAACAATTTTGAAACAATACTTTAAAAATGTTGTTGTGCATTGAATTTAAACCTCAAAACCTCCACAATTTTCTCATAACCGTTGAACTGTTTTATTATGCTTTGACGTGGTGTAGCATCATGTTGATGAATCGAATCCAAAATACACCGAAGCAAACAGTGAATTTCAAATTCTCATGAATTTTTATTTAGGATTTTTTTAAAAAGAAGTTTCGTTTTGATGTTAAATAAACATAAATCAATGGTGGATAGTTGTAAAAAGTTTTCTAAAAATAGGTTTAACTCTAATATTTAAAAGCAAGGGTGCTGGAATGCGACCCACACTGATAACCTTCTGTCGACATTTTTAAAAGCTTTAAAAAATAGTAATAACAACATTTTGGTTAATTTGAAAATATTCTTAATATTTCTTCGTTCTCAAGATAGTTGAGAACAAAAAGCATTTTTTATCACTTTTAAGTTGTTTTTGTTGATTTTCGTTGTTTGCAAGAAAAAGTTGTCAATTGGATTTTTCTAAGAAATTAACTTAAAGTTAAGAGCAATATTTTGCATATGATTCAATATGTTTGATTTCAATATCTGTTTCCCAAGTTATTTAAGATAAAAACCCATTTTTAGTAGAATGTGTGTAAGGTTTGTATTTCTTAAAAAAAAACATACCGATGAAATTTTTTAAGAAAATTAATTTATGTTAACAAAAATATTTTCCATGGAATGAAATAACGGATTATATATTTTGCGGTTTCAAAAGTATAGGACTGAATATCGACATCTGTCAAATTAAGTTGTTAAAGCAATTTTTTTTCAGTTGAAAGTCTGAATTTACGAAAATAGATCGCTTAACTATCGCACAACGCTTAAAAATTGTTGAAAACCTACTACAAAAATGGTGATTCTGCCAGAGCCACATATTGTTCTCGTCGTTCTCAGGAATTAGGACTGTCTTACTGCACATTATGGCGTATTTTGCATTTGGATCTACATCTACATCCATGTAAAGTCCAGCTCACACAACAATAACAACAGCAGTCGTTGGGAGGCGATTTTTCGAACAAAAATTTTCTTCAGCGACGAACCACATTTCTCACTCGGTGGGCATGATAATAAACAAAGTTGTCGTATTTGGGGTTCTGAGAATCCTCAAGTAATTGAAGAGAGGCCATTACATCCATAAAAAGTCACTGTTTGGTGCGCTCATTAGTCCGGAGGTGTGATTGGACCTTACTTCTTCGAAAACGACTGTCACCGTAAATTTCGGAGCGTTATATGATTATCGACTTTTTTTTGTCTGCTATTGAAGAATACGACTAGGAGAATATGTGGTTTTAACAAGACTCTTCCAAATGCCACACAACTCAAGCGAATATGGCTTTATTGCAAGAGACATTTTCTGGCCGCGTAATTTCTCGTCGTGGCGATATCAACTGACAACCAATATCATGCGATTTGACTCCCCTGGACTTTTTTTGGGGCTACGCTAAAGGTCATGTTTATGCAGATAAACCTTTAAATCTTGAGCACTTAAAAATCAACATTCGTCAAGTTTTGGCTGAGATACCGCCCAATAAGTATATGTCAAAAAGTGGTCGAAAGAATCGATGCTCGATTCGCGTGGTGGTCATTTAAATGATGTAGTATTTCACACATAATGTCAACGTTTAAACTTTATAATAAAAAAGAAATATCATGAAAAAAAAAATATTTTATATGTGTTTTATTAACTTCCCATAGGAAGTTATTGTAATGGGTCCGATTTGTCAAATTGAAAATTTTGACATTTCTCGACGTTTCAAGGTCCCTAGAGTCGAAATAAAAGATTTTTAGAAAGATGTCTGTACGTCCGCACGTCTGTACGTTCGCGACGTTACGTAGCTCAAGAACCAGAAGAGATATCGACTTCAAATAAATTTTGTTATACAGATAATAAGGCAGAAAGATGCAGGAAGGGCTCTCAAGAAAATTGCGTGGGTGGTTTTTTTTACCATAGCAGTTAAAAAAAATTTGAAAATGTTGGTTAAACCTAAATATCTCATGCACCAATGACGCTAGAGGCTTGAATTTAATTTTATATTATATATTGTAACGTGATACAAAACAATTATATTTTTGGAAAAAAATCCAATTAACGGTTTTTTTATAAATCAAAAAAACTGAAAAAAAAAATTTGTCACCTCGAAAATTTTACGACTAAAATACGATTTCATCTTCAAAACAATTTTGTGCAACGAAGAATAATGTTTTTGACATCTGATAAAGTTTTGAGAAAAATCTAATTGACAGTTTTTTTTATAAAAAATAAAATCCAAAAAAAATATTACTCAAAGTTGGTAAAAATTGATTTTCGACTCAAATATCTTTTCAAAACTTTAAGATAATGACTTTTTACTAATTTTAACTTATAAGAAATATTGTTTTCAACATTGATAAAATTTTGAGAAAAATCGAATTGACAGTTTTTTTACAAAAAATAAAAACCTAAAAACAAAACAATACTAAAGCTTGGTAAAAATTTACTTTCGACTCAAATAGCTTTTCAAAAATTACAAATTTTGGCTTTAAACTTATTTTATATCACAAAAAATATTGTTTTCGATATTCATATATCATTCGATATAAAAATCCAACAGTCCATTTTTTCCTAACAAAATAAAATCTACAAAATAGTACGCAAATTTGGTGAAAATTGATACATATAGACAAACTTTTGAGCAAGACAAATCGACAGACGGGATGGGAAGTTATCAGTGTGGGTCGCATCCCAGCCTCTTTTTTACGTTTATTTTTGAAACCGCAAAATAGATAACTCTGTATTATCAACAGTATTTTAAAAAAATTCTCCGTTGAATTTGATTTATAATTATACCTGCAAGATACAAAATTACACTGACCTCACAACATCCACACTTTTCTCACTGTTAGCATAACTCCTGAACTGTTTTATTTCGATTTGACGCTTAGAGGAGCTTCCAAAGCTTAGGGAGATGTAGCATCATGTAGCAGAACCGAATCCGAAATACACAGAAGATAAATTGTGGATTTTAAATTTTTGGAAGTTTTTGTTTGGGGTTTTTCAATATCATCTGTCGATACTTTTTTTCAAAATATTTATAAAAACATTTTTTGTTGTAAGGATACTTGAACACAAAATTGTATCTGTCAAAAGTGACATTAAAAACTGACAGCCTTCTTCTTGCAATCGTTTGAACTCGTCTAAGAGCCAAATTGTTTGTACTTTCAAATTATTGGACGAAAGTCTACTAATTGAATATAGGATAATGGTTGGTTCTTGCCAGCAACATCATCCAATTTTTTAGCAAGCAAAAAGTTGATGAAAAGGATTGGACACGTTCAAAAACTTGACTACTATTACAGAAGTTCGAGACCAATCTATGTTTATGGGGTGCAAGTTTTGCGGAGTATAAATTACCCAAGAAAATATCTAACGCTGTTGGCAAAAATGTCGATATTTGAAAAAAAGAACAAACTGCAGTATATCAAAATGTTATGATAATGATCAGATGACATTTTTAACAGTCGCAATTTTTTTCATAATGTATGTTTCAGTAGTTGATTTTATTAAATTAATATTTCACAAATCTGTTATTCGTAGTTGCCTAACCAGATTATGGAGCAGCATTAGCATAGAACTTTTTCTTTATTAAGATAAAGTAGGTAAATAACAAGATATCGTAGCCTAATTGTGATCACGTCTTTGAAATATAACGCGATCAAGAAACTTTTCACCATTTTTGTAGTAAATTTTAATGCGTTGTTCATGCATGCATCGTTCCATGTTTAGCATTGGTATAGATTTTGCTTGTCAAATGTCAAAAAATGACATCAACCTCATTCACATTAGTTTGAATGCTTCTTTGGGATTTAAACTTCCTTTCAAAGGACAAATAAATTTGTATTGCCAATAATAATAAATTAATTTTTTTTAGAAAGTAGAAGAATGCACTTTAGAAAATAATATTATCTACTTTTAAGAGCGAAATAAAATAAAAATTAGGTCTGTTCATTTTCTGAATTCGACAAATACGCTTTCTATTAAGAAGTGGCCCAATTTTATCCCTATTGCTATTTTGACAGATAAATGATGGACCAAATTTTAATAAAGCACTATTTTAGTTAAAAGAGAACTGGGAGTTTGCATATCATTCTGTGTCTCCATCATAGTAGAGGTTTAATTTATTGTGGGCCTCATTTTCTTGACCGTGCGTATTTTTCAAACTGTCACACCTGATTCGAAGTGAAATTTGTATTCAGGCGAAAGTCGTTATTGACTGCAAGGGCAAAGGTAAAGAAAAATGTGATCTGGTGTACATAGGACAAACGAAGAGAAGCTTAGGTATAAGACCAGCGGAGCACGAAGCAGACGTAAGAAAGAAAGAAGAAGAGTCAACAGGGCTTTCGCAGCACATAGCACAGAGTGGACATCGATGGACTTCCAAGGGGTAAAAATACTGAACAGGGAGAGGAAATTAAACACACGTCTCACTTTGGAAAGCTTACGCATCCAGAAAAAATTAAGAGGACAATGAACACAAAAGAAGACATCGACAGTATAAAACAAAGCTATGCTTTAGCATTATAGACAAAAAAGTACCTGCGAAAATTCTGTGATATAAGAGTCAATTCTGTTTAATTTGATAGTTTTTCTTGTTTATGTTTATTATTTATTTCATATTCTTTTTGTTAATTTATTTTCAATTTTGTGTCAGTGCCGTCGTTGGAATGATGCAATAATGGGAGTAAAATTGATAGATTTAATGTGATTTAATACAACATATTGAATAAAGACACCCCTGAAGAACTAAGGAACACTTACGAAACGTTGGGAAAAGAATGAAATAAGTTTTTTATTTGCATTCCAAAAACAAAAAGACCAAAAGAGCCTAATAAAATATCTTATAAACTCGTTATAGCTTTTATAATTACGTGTGCATACAACCATTTTGAGGACAATGTTTTCCAAGCGAAACTCATAATAAGGCTGAATGTTTTTTTAAGAAATTAAACGGCATTTAAGTTTTGGAGATGACCTTATTTTCCAGGTATAATTTAATACTTTAAATATTTGTAGTTACTATTTTTAAACAGACTCTCTGGATAAAGGCGCAGTTCTTGCGACCCAGTCATACATTTTTTAATCTAAAAAATTTACTGAGGTAAATCACATTTTTTGGCCTGGACTGTTCATTTATAATTGTATCATTGAGATCTCTACTTTTTATTATTTTAAACTAAAGCTGAAAATTATTTTGTTTCGTTTTTTATCATCCCATTGGCAGTTATTGCAATAAATTCAATTTCTTGAATTGAACATTTTGAAATTTCGCGGAGTTTCAAGATTCTAAATCCATCATGTTTAGAAAGATGAAAATTTTTCTTCCTCCATATTTTAAGAACCAACATACTAAAAACGGAATGATACACGTCTCAACAATTATTTGAAATTCTTAAAATTTACTACAAAAATGGTGGACATTTTGCAGTCACAATTCGCAGTTTTTTCAGAATAGTTTCCTGACTGATACAAGATCTTGTGATTTAACACCTTTAGAGTTTTTTTTTTGTTGGGCCACGTTCACTCAAAAAATAAGGCCTATGACAATGTTCCACAATGCTCAATTCAAGACCATAAAAATGGAAATCCTCAAGTTATCGAGGACATACGGCCAAGAATGTGGAATTTGCCATGGAAAATTTCATGAAAAGGATATGGTGCTGCAACTATTGCAACCTGGAAATAAACATACTGGCGCAAAATTTTAAGCAATTTTAACAGTTTACTAAGTAGCAATTTGCGTAATATTTAGCAATTTACTAAGGGACTCCAACATTTTAAACTTTTTTTTTGCTAACTTGTGATTGCTAATTGCCTCTTATTAAAAACGAGCATCTAAACATGTCTAAAAATTGACAGTTCGTGGAAATAACCAAAGCAAATACGCTTAAACGAACCTATTAATCGCAATTCCAAACTGTTTACTGGACCATTCCATCCAAAGCTCTTAAGTAGCATTCACATGAGCGCGACCAACGAACGACGAATGAATTACAAAATGTGAGTTTATATACGTTTGAAGACATATTTCCACACAAATTCTTAACAAAACGATAGCAATGAAGTTTCTATTTGATTTATTGTGCATACTTTTACTTTTCAATATCATATATTAATAAATTTAAGAAAACAAATTTATTCGTCGCGAACAAAATTCTAGTTAATACGAACTGTCAAACTTTATTCGCGTCCCACATACCATCCACACTGCAACGAATAAATTGATCGCGTTCCACATACCATCCACACTGCAACGAATAAATTGTTCGCGCGCTACATAAACTAAAACATCATTCTTGTGTTTTGATTTCGATGGTGAATGGTGTTCGGCTGTGGATGCACATGAAATCTTTTCCTTGTTTTGTTTATTAACAAGGACACCAATAATTTTTTTTAACAAATATAGCTTCGACCGCATTTTCTTAATCGGTTGTTTTCAAACAAAACACAATAATGATAAACAAAAAAAAAACAATTGTCAAACTTCATTCGCGACGAATTAAAAACTCTAAATTATACATTGAAAATTATGAATTAGCAAAATAAAAAAGGTTTTAGCAAAAAGAAATTTTGAAAATTAAAAATCTTTTTTTAAAGTTAAGTTTCAGCAAACAAATCGTATTTGGTTATAATATATGTACAATTGTACATATGTTTAATTTTAGACAGTGTACCTAATGTAGCAAAGTTTCTATTTCTTGATGGTCTACGGCAAGAAGCCATAACTTTATTTCTTTCAAAAACGCGCCAATATTTCTTATTTTACGAACTTCTAGAGGAAGCGTATTAAAAAGTTTGCAGGAAGCAATAAAATAGGAGTGTCTGTAGCTTGTCGTACGAAAAAATAGGATATTTACTATAAAGGTGGAATTACTTCTAAGACTTCGTATGTCGGAAATCGGACTTTCCAAATATCCAGCTCTTTTAAAAAACACTTTTAAAACTTTAAACAAATATAAATGTCTAACGGGAAGAATTTTTAAAGGCCTAAAAAGTTCTATTGATGGTGTTAAACGACGGGTTTTACAAACGTTACGTCTAGCTGATTTTTGAATAACGGTGAGTTGTTTTAGTTTGTTGACATATGCACCGCCCCAACAGGGTATTCCATATTGCAACTTGGAATGAAAAATGCCAAAATAAACCATCTTCAACAAATTTGAAGAGCAATGTTTTTTCAGGTGGTAGAAACAACGGGTGGATGATAGAAGATATTTTTTTAAAATAGCAATGTGCTTGTCCCAGTTAAGGTTTTGATCAATATAGATGCCGAGGTACTTAAAGTATTCAACTATTTCAATTTCAAAACAGCTTCCACTGCATTTAACGTTGGGATGGTATGATTGAGTATGATGACCATTACATTCACCATAAAGTAATTTATGACTGCGGCAATCGTAAGAATGAAAAATTATTGGTATGCCCAGAGAGATACTACCTCTTAGGCTGAAAAACATTAACTTTGTTTTGCTGCTCACAATTAACTCATGTTTAGCAAACCAAAATCTTAGCAAGTGAACGTCATAGTTAATATCTGAAATTAGATTCAAAGGACTATTGCTACAGTATGCAATTCCAAGGTCATCGGCAAAGGCTCTGACTTTACCTCGGAAAGGAAGTGAAAAAAGGGAATTAATATAAACCAAAAATAAAATTTGGCCCAGCACGGATCCCTGTGGGACTCCCAAAAGACTATTTTTAGAGGAACTTATGCTGCACCCAACTTTTACATTGTGTGATCTAATTTTTAGATAAGACTCCAGCCATTTCCAGGTGAATCCACGAAAACCAATTTTACAAATTTTATCCAAGAGTATGTTATGGTTCACCATGTCAAAGGCTTTAGTTATATCCACGAATAGTCCAGCACACTTTTTCTTAGCATCTAAACCTTCTTGTAAAATGCAGCAAAATTCTAGAAGAGCCTCTTCAGTAGAAAGCCCAGCCCTGAATCCAAATTGGAATGGACTCAAAAAGTTTATTTTATTAAGGTAAGACAGAATATTTGTCTTATAAGAATAATTGTACAGATAGCATATGGATTTAGCAAATTGCTAAAAGTTAAAGTAGCCATTCCGTGATTTTAACTTTAAGCTAATTGTAAGATGTAAGATGTTAAAATCTTTTTAAATTAGGTAAATCATCTTTTAAGCTTACTAAATTGCTTAAAATGGCGTAATAATTTGATAAATCGTTTAAAATTTTGAGCCAGTGTTTTTTCTTACTTAAAAATAAAAACTATGTATTATTGAAAAACCCTTAGAAGCAAAATATTGGCCCAAATATATTTACACCAACGATGAACCTGCTGCAAAGAGAATCAACTGTCAATTTTTTCCATCGTAAAAGCTCACGTATCCATCCTCAACTCATTCATCTGATTCTGTATTCGGTCTGATTTCAATTTTCTATCACTTTAATAGAACCGACCCACTTAAGCAAATTAACTCATAAAATTCTAAGATAAATTAAAAACTTTAATCATCTATTTTGGCTTGTTTCGTTCGATGTGAGCATTCTACAAATTAATCTTACCCATTGCCTCTTATAAAGCAGAATAGCTGAATATAATATAAAATTGAGCGCGACCAACCTAAATCGGTTTTCATTTTATAAATGTTTTCAAAATGGCGGTGATTCCAAAGTAGGTTGTCATATTGTCATTATTTTGTTTCATTTCCTTTTTTTTGCCTTAAATCTTTTTTGACCATTATTACTTTTATAACTTATAACCACATCAAAAACTCACCCACCCACCCTTATAGCGCATTGTTAAATTTCAATCGATATTCCTATAACAAGTCTGTAGTAATTCTTTTCCATATTTTGAGAATAAAATCTTTTAAGGTACATAACAACCTACACATAAATAATTTTTATGACTGCATTCTAAAGTTGAAATAAGAATTATAATAAATTATACTAATTTAAAATGAAAAAGAAACTTCTTACAATATTGTTTGTGTTTAAGTTTTGTTTTGTTCTGTTCTGTTTTCATTTCTTCTATTTTTTTTTGTCTTTTTTAATGCTAGGTAGGTACGTACCTTTACCTAAAGACAAATATCTCCCAGATCAATATGTGTATGTACCTTTATGTAGGTAGATTGTTGATAGCTATAGGCTATAGGTATTCGCGTTTATCTATATGTACATAAGAATTTCATCTCTCCACTCTTTTCCTTCAATAAAAACCAACAAAGAAGATGCAGCAGCAGCAGCAAAGAAAACCATCATTTGTCGGTTTCCATTTTAGTTGTTGATTTTTCGGGAAAAACAAACAAATTACATGGAGTGAGAATAGAACTACGATGTATACTCACCTTAAAAAATCCTAGATACAATACCTATACATGTATGTGTGTAGAATCCACACACGCTAGCAATAGCATCAATTTAGAAGAATGGGGAGGAGGGGGCATATCAGCGAGTTTGTTTTTGTTTGCGTAGATTCTTAAACGGACACAATTTTCTGAAAACTCCCCAGGGTCGCGTTTGTAGAAAGTCTACACAGAAAAAAGAATTTGATATCTCACACCACCCGCCCCACCAACCGCCCGCCAAGCACCACTGTGCTCCAGCTCCAGCTCCTGCTCTTACTCCTGCTCTTGCTCCCGAGCAATTGCATTTCCAGCTAGAAATATGTACGAAAATCCAGAACACTCGCTTTTTATCGGAAACAAGTTATAAGAGAGTGGTGGAGGGGTAAGGGGTGAGAAAGCGGGGGAAAGGGAGTTGATGCTCTGGCATTGGTATTGCTACGTGCTCATATGGTCCTGGATGCAACCAACCACCCTCACAGTCATCCCCATGCCCCAATCCCCCATCTAGCCACCTAATTGAAGAAACGGCACATTCTTTCACCATACATAATACATAATAACCAATACACTTGCATTTTTGCAATGTGTGTGTGTGTGATATCCATACACAGACACACACACACACACAGACAAGCATTTAAGGGACAAAAATTATGTGATATTTTATGTACAGTTAACTTCCCAGCCGGGCGTTAGTATATGTAGGTATACACATACATATATGGTATATTTCTTTTTATTTATATGTGCATTAGAAGTTAAAGGGAGATGACTATAAAACACACAGCGTCCCGTATCCACAAAAAAAAAACAGGAGGGTGGAAGGAACCATGGCATGATAGTGGTGGTAAATGGTGTATCGAAGGATTTAATATAATTTTTTTAGTTCAGGAGCAGATGGTGTTTCTATAGTTACCTCTCTTGCTGTATCCTTATTTGAGAAAAGATTAATTACACGGTGAAAAATAAAAAAAAACTACACATAACCTGAGACTCATTCACAATGGAAAGTCTTGGTTGTGGTATTGTGAATTTTTACAACTGTTACCCTATTTGCGGCGCCATCTAGTGGGTGGAATCTGGAATATGGAATTTTATTTTCACTTTTTTCCTATTTTGATGCGATAAAAGTAAAGGAGTTGTTTTTTTAGCAAATACCTAAATGCATATACCTCTATGAGACTAGGAATTTAGGTATGTAAGTAGGTATAGGGGTATCTATATGAACGGTTTGGTGGTGGTTAAAGGGTAAAAATCGAGTGCACCGGGTGCCGTTATAGCGATATGCAAATTAGATAACTCTGTGAGCTATGCTTTGATGCTACGACGATATGGTAAGGGGGTTGATGATATGATAATACTTTTCGCTCTGGTACTGTACGAGTACTCGTACTTGTACTCGAACCGCTGCCGATGCTGATGCTCGTTCTATGCTGACATATAAAATTCAGTCTTTTACCTCTTTCTATAGGTTGCTATAGCTATAGCAATATTCTTTTATAGTATAAAATAGAGTATAGGTTAGATATCTATACCTTTTCATACCTATTTCCTCATCCTTATAATATATAAGAGGGTGCGAATAATGGAAATAATTTTATATATTAGGCATTCGTTTGGCTGCATTTGATGCGATATGTGACAGAGATTGCAATAAGGATGACGATAAGGACGACGATGACTACGACGAGGATGACGATGATGATGAAGACTGACAGTGATTCTATTATTTTCAATTCCTTTTTTTTATATTTTTTGGGATATGCGTTTTTAATAGAAGGGAGATTAACAAGCCTACGGATTTATTGTATTTATATAAAATGAAATAGAGAGACAGAAAAAATATATAATTTGCATTTGAATTAAAATTCGACATCTGCTCATTGCACAAAAGAAAAAGAAAGAATATAATATTATATTTAAATTGTTGCGGCGGCATGAATTTAAACTAAATAACAAACAATTGACAAAAGAAATTTCTAGAGTCCAGACGATACAATAAACTGTCGTATTGAAATTTGTTGCAGTCTATGACATTTCCAGCAAAGTTTGTTGTATCGATATTGCTTAGTTGTGTTGAAGGATATTCTGCGATCGTATGTTTTAATGACAGATTCTGTAAAGAGCTAAACCAAAGAAGATACTCAATATCAAGATCTTATAATAATCTTTCGTACATATTATTATCCAAACAGGTTTGTCATGAACTGAACTAGATCGATAGCCCAGTTTCATAATATTTGTAGCCCAAAATCGTAGCTAAAAAAGTAGCCCAAATAATAGCTCAATGTCAATAAGAATCTTGTAGCTTTAATTAGACTTTGTTTTAGTTTTGAAAAACAAACGAGAAATAAAATATAAATTTTGTGTTTATAAAAATTGATGAGGTACCTACCAATATTAACACAATTAACGTTTTAAGTTGTCAAAAAGCAGTAGTGGCCCTTATGGGAATGACATTTTGCTAAATTATGAACTTTTTTTTTAAATATCTGTACAAAGATAAGATTTTTGCTATTTTTAGTCCAATTATGATTCGATTGTCATACTTAATTTTTTGTCAATAATGTTGGTAAAAGATAGCCCAATTTTTGATTAATAGCCCAATCTGGCAAGCCCGTAACCAATACGCATTTTTTACAATTTTGTATTTTTAATTTGACTTTATGTCTATGACATGAACATATTTGAAATTCACTTATTTCTTTTATCAGAGCAATAACAAAATAACGGGTGATAAGATTTTTTTTGACAGGAACATTTTCAATCGGTGTTTTTGCCGATTTCAGATTTTTCAATAAAGAATTTTCTTGTAAATCTTAAAAATTGTACTATAATTTTGTTACTATTATCTTAAGATCAAATTACTTCAAAAATATAATTGAAGTTGCATGCAAAATTTATTTTTATTATTATTAATTCATCATTAAATACAATTCTACATCAATTTCTTGCATGAGGGATGTGTTCTAAAATGTTTGCATATTATGGTGTAGTTAAATATTTTTTTCGATTGAATTTGATGAAAGCGTTATGAACATCAAAGAACATGGGTTGCATAATTGTTAAAATAAAGAGTATTTTAAATAGTTAATACGAATTTTTGACAAAAGTAATAACTTAATTTTAACTACGAACCGAACTCTTTACAAAAGAATGTTTTATGTATGTCGCTCCACAAAAATTCCCTTTTTCAAACAGCATTTAAGCTTGTAATTAAATTTCAAATCTTGTATTTTGTTCTTTTTTAAGTTTTAAATGTAGTTGAAGTAGGTATAGGGTTAAAATCAGCAAATGTGATAACTGACAGATAGTCAGATGAATAAACTAGATTCAACGCTATTTAACAATTTAATAAAAAATGGCCAAATAATGGTTGCCAAGTTGAAATTTTCAAGTGGTTCCAGTAATAAATCAAAAAAAAGTGTCAAATTTCCTGTCATGTGATGATATTCTTATTTTTTTTATTTTTTCTAAAGTCATGAACTTTTTTGATTATAAATAAAGGGTTTTTCAATTGGCGCGGGTAGATTTTGGAGCCCCGTGGCGGCAATTTTGTTTTGGTGACATCTGTCAGATTTTTTGTTTATTATTCAATTGTTTATGCCAAATCATCATGGCAAGTTACACGATTGAACTGATAAAACTTTATTATCAAAATGAGTGTTCGTTAACGCAAACGTAGGGCGTGCATTGCGCCCATTTTACGGTAGACGTGGTGGCCCTTCACAGTCGACTCTTCAACGTTTGGTGGCCAAATTTGAGACGACGGGTTCAGTAAACAATCAGCCAACACCCGTACGTTCAAGGAATGCAAGATCGACCCGAAGCAGTCTGTTCCTTGGCGTGCGCAAGAACTCGGCCTTTCGCAGGCTTCTATTTGGCGAATTTTGCGTCGGGACTTGGGCCTACACCCATACAAGATCCAACTAACCCAGGAGCTCAAAGTTCATGACCATAGACAACGCCGTTTGTTTACTGACTGGGCTTCGAATCGTTTGGAAGAGGACCCCAATTTGGGCCGAAAAATCATCTTTAGTGACGAGGCGCATTTTTGGATGAATGCGGTTGTGTTAACAAGCGAAATTGCCGTATATGGGACGATACCAACCAACGCGAGGTTCACCAGGTGATAATGCAACTTCAAAAAGTTACCGTTTGGTGTGGCCGGACGCGGCGGCGTATTGGTTCGTACTTTTTTGAACACAAAGTTAGTAAGGCGAGCGCTACATAACGATAATAACTAATTTCTTATGGCCCAAATTGAACCATATGGACGTAAACGACATGTGGTTCCAGCAGGACGGCGGCGCGCGCTACGTGTAACACAGCAAACGCTATTCCATTTCAACATCTACCCGCCTTCATTGAAAACCCCTTTGTTTTTTTTTTGAAGAAGAAATAAAAATAACCGAGAAATACACTTCATTTTTATTGCGACTGAAAACGTCATATGCCTTGAAAAATGACATTCACATCTTTGTTGTAACAGCTATCACTTATGACATGACTATCGCCTTACATTGATCAAATTGATAAGTCAGAAGTTAGTCAATATATAAACAGTCCTGAGGTATAAAGGCTTAAGTCCACTGAAAATTATTCCGATAAAATTAAAACACTTATTTCACTGCTTTTTGAATGTAATCAACCATTTATTTATGTTTATTTCAACACTTCCGATTTAGTTTATAATCTCCACAATCTGATTCATAGTTATTTCATACATCTTCCCTTATAAGTTATAAACCAATTATTGCAAAAATTCGTGTCTTTTTTAAGGTCAAGTAAACACTTTAAAATTCGTTGTTCTCATTTTCACAGTTTTTGACTTTTATGAATTTCTGATAAATTCGTAAAAAATTAATCCCAACTTTCAATTTGCACTGTAAGTTGATCCCGACGTTTGATGTGTGTGTGTAAATATCAGCTTGAAGGCAAACTAAAATGACAGCTGGGTTTCCATTCTCTATAGTGAAACGAAAATAATTGTTCGCTTTTCAGATTCTTTAACGGGTGCGATCGATTTTGTTTTCCTTTTTTTTTTTAGTTACATCAAAAACAAATGCCATCGAGGTTTAATTTAGAAATACCTACCTGTCTACAATAGTAAACTATTCTTTTTCTTCATGATTCACGGGAGACCTTAGACCACAATTCCTTAACTTTTAATATTGGATTCAATTTCCAATGTAAGTACATTTCTATTCCACACTTCACCTGATTTTGTAGCTGTAGTTAATGAAAGACCATTTTTACACTATCAGAAATATTTTATTTTTTTTTCAAAAATAAAGTAAATAACGGGTGTTTTTTTTTAAACTTGTTGGTTTTAATCCGGCAATATTTTTTTTCGGAGTTGGCTCTTTTGACATTTGTTATTTATTTTTATCATCTTGATATTCACTTTTATTGCTGACCAAATTATTTTCACTCTTGATGTTTTAAACGCAAAATTTTTCTAAGTTCTTTAAAAAAAAAAACGATTTTATTTTCAGATATGTAAGTCAGTGCTCTGACAATATGGCTGCCTATAAAAGCAAAATGCCTTTCAATGAATAATTTTCTATTCTAAGGCCGTGTGTCAATTGCGTTAAAATGTGTGTTAAAATTTAACCAGCGTTAAAATTTGACACTAATGAGGTGAATAAAATGGGTTAAAATTTATTGAGCTGTGGAGCAGGTTAAAGTGTTTTAAAATTTGACGTTTCTATTGATAGAGAAATTTGCTCTTGCTTTTGCAATTTTGCATTCACGACATTTGATCTCATCGTTGTTGAGAATTGCATTGATGTCTTCTGAAAACACTCGAAGTCTTCCATAGCTTACACGGGTAATCTGCCGATAGGATTTATTATTGGAAAACTTTTAACTTGAACGTCAACTAATAACTTACCCCACGCTCTCTTCTCTGTTTAATTGAATTTCTTGTTATAATGCTTTAATATTTTAAAAGATATAAAAGAATTACAGCAAAATACTTTAAATTTGTCATTTTTCTGAACCAAATACGAATTTATTGTTTTGTTTCTTTTGAAATGTATGACAGATATCAACAATTTTTCAGTGTTACCACACCGAATAAATCAATTAATCAAAATGGGAATTTTGTTTGAAATTTTTGACTGTTGTTTTAAAATATGACATTAGAATCGAGAACAATAAATAAAAAAGATTTTTTTTTAGTTTCAGAGACTTTTTATTAACCCTGTTTTCTTAAATATATGTTTTGTAAGAGAAATTATTTTTCCGCGAAAAAGAAAACCAGTTTTTGTTCAGGGAAATTTCTTAAATTATCGAGGGAAATTTTTTTAACCTGCGCAGAAATCTTGGTTAAAATAATTGTTTTAACGCAATTCACACAGCAAATGGCTAAATTTGATCCCACCTCAAAGAAGACGTCAAATTTTAATCGTGGTAGAAGTTTTAACGCAAATTTTAACGCAATTGACACACGGCCTAACAATAGACTGCCAATGACTTTTCTGGCAACACACAAAATATGTAGTAAGTTCGCATGATCGTTAGACAATTGAGACAGATTTGTATTGACAGTTCGGGTAATATTGTAAGATCTGCAAAAAGTATGTAACTAGCTTTAGTAATTTATAGAGGTTGAATTCATACTTAAAGGAATACGGCGCAAAATTTTAAACGATTTAATAAAATTTTAAAGCCATTTTTTGTCATTTACTAGAAAAATGATTTAGCTAACGTTAAAATCACGAAAATCTCTGTCATTATACTAAACATGAAATTTTCCCATGAAAAAATTGATTTCTATGTTTGTATAGTAACAATTCTTTTTTTTAAATGTACAAAAAAAAAATATTCAAATCCCTTGAAAGAACTGGACGATGGAGTATTTTACTCTAGGTTTGGCAAGGTAAAGCATCATTCACATGAGCGCGACCAACGAACGACGAATGAATTACAAAATGTGAGTTTATATACGTTTGAAGACATATTTCCACACAAATTCTTAACAAAACGATAGCAATATAGTTTCTATTTGATTTATGATGCATACTTTTACTTTTCAATATCATATAATAATAAATTTAAGAAAACAAATTTATTCGTCGCGAAAAAAATTATAGTTGATACGAACTGTCAAACTTTATTCGCGTTCCACATTATCCACACTCGCAACGAATAAAAAAATCGCGCGTACTTAACTCAAAAAAATCGTTCTTGTTTTGGTTTCGGTGGTGAATGTCAAACTTCATTCGCGACGAATTAAAAACTCTCATGTGAAAGAAATGTCAAAATCGACGAATATTCGTTCATTCGTTGGTCGTTGGTCGTGCTCATGTGAATAATACTTAACAGTTCGGTTTTTTTTTTTTCAATTACAAACTGAGGGTTTCACCAAAATTGTAATCTAACTTGTAACACAAAATTTTCTTGGGAGAAATATACACCAGGCTAATGTTGGTAAATACACTTTCTATTGGAAGACAAAGATATACCGGATATACAATACAACAAAATAAATTCTGATTCAATAGCTCTGGTTTTGACTTCTGAGTGTCTCAGTAATCTGACATTTCCAATTAATAGGAATGAAGTGTCACTATTTAGACATGTTCATAGTTAGCAATTTATTAGTTAGCATTTATTTATTTTACAAAAAGAAAGGTTTAAATGTTGGTGTCGCTAGTAAATTCATTTATACTTAGGAAATTGCGACTTAGTAAAATGTAAAGCTCTTAACAATAGGTTCTTTAAAATTTTTCTACAACGTTTTTATAGATTTTAATTTAATTTGCACTTAACGTACATTTAACTAAAAGTTCACTCAACTGTCAGATTTCAGTTATGTGATCATATATGTATATTTAAATAAGAAATATTCAAATCAAATTTTGGGGACACTTTTGAATTTATTGCATTCAGACAATGGCTAAATGGAAAACTGTCCAGCAGTTTTCTTAGAAAATCTAATAAATTTAGAACACTATTGATACTAACATAAAAAGGACAGAACTCAAAACCAAAATGATATCAACCGGTATTAATGTAATCTGATTCCTAAAACAAATTTTAAACAACAGTTATACCTTTTCAATTCCATGCATACTTCATACGGTACCCGTATACTTCCGATATTCAAAAGTAGTAACGTATGTGGCATATTGCAGCATGTCGAATCAATCATTTTTGATGAATAGAAAAAGAAAATACTTGAAAAAAAAACCACACAATTTCTACACAAAGCAAAGTATATTCAGCAACAACAACAGCAAATGATGAATAGAGTTGTTTCGATTTTATTTCTTTTGTGTTTATATTTTATGTGTCCAATTCTCCAATTGAATTTGAATTTGTCAATAGCAACTCTGATTGCAATATTCATTCATTCATTCATTCATGTATTTTGTTGTCCTTATGCTCGTATAGTCAGCCATCAACATCAACATCACCGTCACAGTCATAGTCTCTGTTCAATTCAAATGGAAACAATTTTTGAAAAGCGAGCGTTCCTTCTCTCTGTTGCTGAGATTGTGTTTTGTGCTACGATTTTCGAAAGATACTTCCCAGGAGGACCAAATGGCATCAGTACAGGTCATACACATTATATATTGAATTTACTATACTATAACCTCATCGAACTTAACACCTTTGATTTTAGATTGTAAATCGTTTATGTTTAGTTTATAAGTTGTCAATATCTGGGGAACTCTAAATAAAACGAATGCACCACACTGCATGGAGTTTTATTGAATAACTATTTGCTGATATATTTACCATGACAGTGCCGTTTATTTTTCTAGGGAAAGTGTGTGCTCAGCTTAGGCTGCAACCATTATGCATTAGGGGGCGAAATATAGGGACATTCCAAAAGTCAATAGAACTTTCGCTCTGACGTTTATAAACGTAAACGTCATGACTTCGGAGAAATGTCAGCATTTGATAATTGAGTGCTGTTAATTTTCCTCAGTAAGTTTTAATTAATAATTAAATTCTCTTTCACGTAAAACACTAACAAACATGTGTACATGATACGATATCTTCATGAGATTGAACGCAACCATAATAACCCTTTATATGACAAATGAGTTTGGCAGGTGTCAAATGCTAGCGTTGCCAATTGGAAACCACAAATGAAACACTTTTTATATTAAATACGCACAAATTTAATGTGTCAAATTCGAATCAATGCATCTGCATTTAACATTTTACACTGAAATATCACATACAAAAATTCACTTTTCTACTTCATGTGATTTTAAACATAGTTTAAAACAGCTTTTGCCTCATAGAAAAACAAACTTGTTAAGATTTTACATCGCGATTGATTTTAAAATAGAAATATTAGAGGAAATATAAAAGGCATTTCAAGAAAATTCAATAAATCAATTTTTTCGGTAGTTTTTGGGTCCTAGCAAAACGGATTTATTTAATTTCTTCCTTTCTTCATTTAAATAACGCTTAATCTAAAATTCAACTGCTAATCTGGATCAAAAAACTCATTATAAGAACATTAACTTTGACATTTATTAATTCCATATGAATTCGAAATGGTCTCAAAAATGGTTGTTCTAACATTTCTCGGATGGAAGTAGCATGGCGCTATAGAACTTACATACGGCCATGACGTGAGGTAAACTTAATGCATTTCTAAATTGGAATTATTACATTGATAGACAAAAGCAGTAGCAAAACCGTGGACAGTACTGGCGACACGCCGAGCAGAAACGCCGGCGATTAAACAGTATTGTAAGCAAAATCGACCCCTTCAAATAAGTGCAATGCATTTCGTACTGTTCACGCTTGATAGATCGCTGAACGAAATTATATGTAACTAAACGTAATAACATTCTGAACACGATAATTACAGTTTTCATAAAAATGCAGCGATTTCTCGACCTTGATCGGGGACGCGTTTTAAATAAACGATGCAATGCGTGTACAGTAGGGTAGTTACATCCTTCCCCTGGATGAGAGCTGATACAATAACAATAAGTCGAGGTTTTCTGAATGATTGCTCTCCCCCTTTTAAAAGTATTTTGCAGAGGGATATAAAGTGCATACGCACGATTATTTTGAAATTCTAAACACGCGCATCGGATTAGTGCTTGGACTTAAAGTGTGCTCGAAAAATATTCTGCCAGTTTTGATTTTTTGATAGGAATTCTTCCAAAGTATAATTTAGGCATTGTAATGAGACATTGTAAATTGACATTGACACATTAGACCATTTCAACTGTCATTTTAGTTTGGAAACCTTAAGATCGGCACGTTGGAAAATGACATAACCCATGACATACGTTTCGGAACAAAGAGAAAGTTTTTGATAAAAAAGTGTATTAAAGAAAGTTACATATACAAATTTTGAATTTTATGGCTTTTTGTGTAAGTTTTCAAATTTTTACAGCTGCCACTTTTGACTTAAGTATTTTTAAATATAGACTTTATATCACAAAAATTCAGAGTTCTGAAAATAATGCAGTGTTGACGATTTTCTGTTTTGACTATTTTCAACATTCTAATGGCTTATACGATTTCATGTTGAAAAATAAACATTTTTTAATGATCGCAAAGTGATCGAAACGAAGCTGATTTAAAATCTGTGAAAAATGTGAAAATGTAAGTGGTTTTGGAGAAAATTCTTTCGAACAGGCACAAAATACTTTTTGGAAGCAGACGCAAATGCTAATTGTAACAAGCAGATACATTTCTAATTAATCAATCAGAGATTTGTTTTCTAAATGATTTGTTGTTTTTTTTAATCTACAACACTATTTATAATAATGACAGTAAATTTAACATTAGTACCCGTGGCATGATGGTTAGTGCGTTGGACTGTCATGCGAGAGGTCTTGGGTTCAATCCCTGCCTGTGCCACCTTAATTAAAAAAAAAAAAAAAAAAGAGTTTTCACGGGTACTGCCTCTTGCGAGGAATTGACAAATTCTCCAAGAGTAATTCTTGTCATGAAAAAGTGCTTTCTCAAAATTAGCCGTTCGGATTCGGCATATAAATTGTAGGTCCCCTCCATCCCTGACAACATTACTCGCACACAGGAATGGTTGAGAGTTGTAAGTCACTAGGCCCTGGTTCTCTACGGACTGTTGCGCCACCTAATTAATATTAAAATTTAACATTTGACATGTTATTTCAGGAGAATTACGGAAGCGTGATTAGTAGAACAGCTTCTGGATGAATTAGTCTAAAACTTAACTTTTAGATACTGTTGAATGTTAGTTTTTAGCTGCACTTATTTTAATGACAGCTTTGTATATAAAATCTATAGAATTATAATGGAGCTATTATTTTCTCCGTAAACCGTAGCCACAAAGTGGCGTTTGAAGTTTGTTTTATACAAAAGGTGAAGTAAAAAAAACTTAAAAAGCTAATATCGCCGTAGCCACCAGGTGCCGCCTCGTATAATCTCACGATGATGATAGTACTATAGATTTTAGATACAAAGATGACAGAAGTATACTTTTGACAACTGACAGATATAAAATCTAAAGTACTCTCGTTTAGTGGAACAATTGAAGTGAAACCTGTTTAGCCGTCTAAACATTTTCTAAATTTAGTTTAGTCTAAGAACTCGCCACAGATTTCAAATATGACATTAAGATGCGTGGCATGGCTATCATTTCCATAAGTCATATTCAGAACAGCTGTTCATCATATTTTTCCATAGTGTTTAAATATTTTTCCACTTCACTGTTAAAATACCTATTACTCATTTAATAATAGTTAACACTCTATGCTATCGAGAATCCATTTCCAAAAATTCAATTTAATAGCATCACCAACAAGAACAACAACAACAACAATATACCTCATTCCAGTTGAACAAAAACATAATCTTCATCAGCACCCTCTTCGATTAGATCAAGTTCAAAGCAAATATAAAAATAACAACAACAACAAAAAAAAGTACCAAATGAAATCCCTATATTCTCAATTCTTCATAAGGGTATATACATACATAAGTACATTTACCTACCCTTCGGATTCTGATATAAATTTAAGGCTTTATTGTGTCAAAAAAATAAAAAAAAAATAAAAAATTGAACACAAACCATTCGTCTAAATAGCATTCGGTCCTTTGCCGAATTGTCTACCTAACCTATAAGCTATAACTATACACTACCGATACTATTCCAACCATTCGTCCTGCAATAACTTCAACACAAAGGGAAGACCACCGAGCAAAGCAGGAGCACCAAATAAAATTTAGTGTGCATTTATCAGAAGCAGAAGATGAATCCTGGCTGATTTTGGGCTTTCCTGAGTCAGGGGAAGGTGGTTAAGGATAAAATGAAACGTATATATTCAGCTGATGCTCTAGAAGCTACATATATATAGGTAAGGTATAACCTACCTAGGAGGAAAAGATTCAGAGCTGAGTTGTAATAAAATTGATTTTACTGTTAAGTTAGGGTTGCTGTCTTTCTGATGTTGGTCTGATATTATTTTCCTTGTTTCCTTTTTTTATGTTTTATTTTATTCCAATTTTTTTGTATTGTAAAAATGTAACCAGGAGATGAGAGTTCGTCCCTTTTCGTCTAACTTCTTTTTTACAGTTCATGCAATTGGAGTACTTAAAGGATCATGATTTAAGATGAAAAATAAAATGCTCAAACCGACCGAACAGTGAGGGTTGCAGAGTGCAGTTTAGCAGTTTCGGTTTCGTAAACCTACAACTACTCTAACACGCATAATCTTTTCAAGCTGATGATGATGGCTAATGGCACAAGGCACACAGATTCAAATGCGAAGAAAAGATGGAAATATTTTTTCGTCGGTTGTTTTGTTTTTTTTTTTTTAGGCTATGTTGTGGGGTGTAAGCGTAATGGCATCAAGACCGTGCATTATCCTTTTGTGTAACTACTGGCTGTAGCACTATATACATAAATCGATTTTAGGATTAATCTCTTCTTTTTTTTCGTTGAAGATTGTAACCTGCAAACACATTTTTGCTTTATCTTTTACAAACTCATTCGCAGGAGTTGTAAACATAAAATAATACAAACGCAGACCACCATTTATATCTGATAGTTAAAATAACGACAAGGAGTCTAAATAATACTCGTAATAAGACTAGAGTTGCCGGATTCTCTGAATTTTCTGGGACGGCAAATAAATATTTCATAAAAATTCCCTCACCCCATCTTGTTGAAAATAAACGTCATTCATATCAATGGGTGGTATGCATAAATTCGCTGTAAACTTATTTAAAACAAAAAGTTTAAGTAAAGGTACATTTAAATTTACGTAAAATCTACGATTTTCATTGATTATTTTATTTCGTACTCATACACACATTTTTTTTAGTAAATACTTAAAATTAATTCAAAAACATATTATCAATTTTTGTATGTATATGCATAGACTAGACAACTTTGAATTTAATTTGTAAACGCTCCTTTCAGTAATCATCGAACTGTCATTGAACAGGTTCAGACGAATTAAAAAGACTTGAAGGTAATGGAAGTTTCTAGAATCCATGTGGTCAGCTGTCAAAAAATTGTCTTCCAATTAAGGTAACCTTATTGGCAAGATGACTGGAAAATTATTCAAGAAAAATCCCTAGTTATCGATTCAAGTCCCCTTATGTCAAAATTACAGCTGATAACGTTTTTTTTATTTGACTGACAGCTGTACTACATTACACTGTAATTTAGGTATTTCCTGCACAATTCCATTTAATATTTTGTGTAAAAAGGTTCCTTGTCAAATTCAAAAAGGAATAAGTAATGTTTCTTTACAATACAACTTGTAGATTGCCTTAAGAATGTTTTGTAAACAATAATGTTAATAATAAGGTCAGTGAAGTAAAGTTCCAAGTTTGAAATGTATGACACTTTAAAAACTATAACTAGTTGCCTTGGTCAAAATGTACGTTCGAAGAATACAGCTGAATCCAAATAAAGTTCCTTATGTTGCCTGAACCTGCCCATTGACAATTTATTCAGTTTACTCCATGTTTTCATTATGGTAAAGTAAACCAACAAGCAACGTCTGAAAATTATAAACATTTTCATCCGTGTAGACATGCAATAACAAGTGAGACCACGGGTTAGTCGAAGTGTCGAAAGTATCGCTGCCGTTCAGGCGTCCGTAGCAAACGATCCAAATCAGCAAGTTCCAAGGCGTTCTAAAGAATATAGCTGTTTCAAAAATTGAAGCCGATGGGCAAGTTGTGAAGTCCTTATCGGAAAACCCTTTACATATTTTGTAGTATTTTTCTAACAAACTGATTGTGAGAATTTACGTTTTAAGCAGTTAAATTTACTTCGGGATATAAGTCCATGAAACTTAAAGAATAGAAAAAGGTTTTGCTTGGCATTTTTAATGCCGCTCCGATGTAAATCTAACAATAAACTGAATTCCTAGTAAGTCCTAACATCAAAATTATGCATGACTTTGAATTCGTTTTGTTTGTTATGTTAGTGTATTATCTATTAAACAGAAGATTTTGCCAACCTTGAAGGGGCGGAAGAAGATGCGTCTAAGGCACTATCTACGTAAAGAGTTCTATCACCTAAAAATATTAATATTAACAAAACCTATGAAACGGAAAACCATTGTTATATGAATATGAATTTAAATTTTATACGACTCTTCGCTTGATCTATGACTAAATTCTTTCAGTATTTCACTTTTAAAGAATAAGATGGTATGGAGTTTTTAAGTTAGCCTATAGCCAATTATAAATTATGCAGTATTTAAAAAGAAATGTATGCTTTGATTTAAATAGTAACTAATTTTTTAGTATTTATTCCATTTTTATGCATACAAAATCTAGCATTTACTAAAAAATCTTTAGTAGAAGCACCTACTGTCTTCTATCCATACCATCCAATATCTTTCAATTTCGGACTTAAAAAATCATTAATAATAGATCGGCAGAGAAATGCATTTTCGAACAATTAAGGTCCATTCGCATAGCCAGTCTAAAAACCGCTATTGCAAACACTGACACGTTAAAGATGGTGAATGGCTTTTCAAAAGTCATATTTTGATTTTCCGATTCCTAAATACGACAATTCTGCTTATCAAAATATCCGTTGTCTACTTAAGATAATCTTAAGATGATAATCCGGATCATTTTGATGTATTTTAAGAACCCAACCAGAGAAGGTACGATGTTGCTGGTGATCAACCGGCTTAATTTCTTGTGTTAATAGAACTTGAAAAGCACCTAAGACTTAAAGTACGTTTTAAGTTGGAAAAAGTTGGAAATATAGCTTTAGTTAATCTTGAGTTAATAAAATTAGCCTTTTCATTGCCAAAATAAGAGAAGTATAAGAAAACAGATCGTTCTTCGCGAAGTGCAATCTGTTACTCTCTCTTACTGTCAAACTCAATTCGCGTTGCACATACGATCTACACTTCAACGAATAAAATGTTGGCGCGTGTTTTAACCTAAAAATGTCATTCTAGTCTTCGTTGTGCATCTGTAATGACGAATAAAAACAAGCCATTTGAAAGAAATGTCATAATTGACGAATATTCGTTCATTCGTTTGTCGCTCTCATGTGAATAGTTCTTAAATCTTATCATAAAAGCAGCATTTAATTTTCCATCCAATCCATGTTTATTACTTTTACTGTTTTCTCCAAAAGAATAAATTCATCTATCATTCCTTCTTGTTGCTAAGAAAAACTTAAAACCCCCGATCTACTAGCGAGATGAAATGATGAAATGCGTCGCCTCAAAAGAGTGCGATGGGAACTCCATCTTATATTTCAGGGATTAAAGTGAAGCATACTGAGACAAGTATTAGAATGCCTTTATAAATAAGGTGCTGGTGCAACTATTAAGACAATGACAAGCTGGACAATGGCCCAATAATATTATTATAAATTTACACTGTCAATAGTCTGTAGCTGTTTTTTATTTATTTTTAACAGATTTATAAAAATGTCATAAAATAAACATTGCATATGTGTAGAAAAGTGTTGGCAACCCTTAAAAGAAAAACAATTTGACAGATGACAGTTAAAAGTTGGTGTATATTTACAATTTTCTGAATATAGGCCGTCGAAAAAAATTTGATTGTTACAATAATTCGAGAATTATATGTTCTCAAACTACTTTGTACTTCGTGGAAATCACATACAAAAATAAAACGTCAAAGTGACAGTGGGTCACATCAAAAACGTACAATATCAACACAGTCATGTCAGTAATCAAATTGTTAATGTTTAGGGTTGCCAACTCCTCAAAACACGCAATTGCTTGCGAATTCAATTCTCGGGTTTAGATTTTGAAATAGTCATTTATCACAAATTTTATTTATATTTTCGATTTTTTAAATTTCTTAAGAAAAAGAAAATTAATTATACTTAAATACTTAAATTTATACAATGGCAATCATAATTTTGTGACAATGAGAAACCACATTTAGAAAAAAAAATATAAACTAAACGTCATCAGCATTACCCACATCACAGTAGCATCATCACTTCTTCATCCCTTGTTATAGCGCTTGTGTATTTGTTCTCCCATACTTCTGCTGGTTAGGTACAAATGGTACAGCACAGGGTTGGTTAAAAAACACCCCTTCCAATGGAAAAAAAAACAGGACCAGGACAGACGACAACGATTACAACTGAATATTTGCCAAAGAAGGATAACGGATACCGCAAAAGTGGTCGCGTGCTAGCTTGGCTGGTGTGTTTTTGTGTTCACCAATCAATTTAATTCGTATAAAAATATATAATTAAATAATTAATAATATTTTAAGGAATTGAAATGTTTTATTAAAGTGTTTGTTTAATAAATAAACATTAATTTATAAGAATTTATCGGGCATTTGTATGTAAAAAGAAGAGGCAAGAAAACATCTTTATATTCCCAATTCCACCCTGTTTTGAGAAGAAATTAAGGTAAGTTTATTGTGGATATTTGTTTATTGTGTGTAGTTTAGTTTGTTTATTGTTTATTTAAAGCAAAATAAGCATTAGTAACTGGTTTGTTATTCATTTTTTTGAATTCAGTGTTATGATTATGTTACAGTGAAAGCTCTAGTGAAAATTTGACATATGTTTTTAAAGCTTTTTCTATGCGCATGTCAGAGTGCTGATAATGATTTTGCCTACATAGATGACGCTAGATTCGCCTTTAAAGCTTCATGAAAAATATTATTTTGAAAATTAATTTGTTTTCCTCAAGACTGTTCAAAACGAAACAGTCAATAGTTTTTTGACTTTTTCAAATATTCCGTAAATAGTTCACGCTTTGGGAGCCAACAACCTTATTCAAGATTATGAAGATGTATGTAAGTACGATATTTAAGCCATTTCAACTTCATAAGCAAAATTGCAATATTTACTGTAAAAAAGTGCTTGAAAAAAAAAACAAATTTGAATTCCCCTTTCCCCGACAGAGCAAAATTCCTGAAACGGTAAATCCAATGAAACGTTCATATTCAAATATGTTGCTCCACATTCAGGTGTCAATGTTTAACCGCACACATGATTGTTTCAAGTTTACGCATTACTCGTATCGTAACGCATGCTAACTGTCAAATTTAATTTTAATTGCCAATAATTAAAACTCAAAAAAAATAATAACTGTAGTAGTTGTTGCAATCAGCCTTATATCAGGCGAACCTTTTGACGTCTGAGTGTTTTATCTCAATTGCACTTAATTATTCGCTCTGAACAGATTAAAGTGTCAAAAAAAGGCAGCACAGCCAATTGTCAGCATATTTAATTTTCTGGCTCATTCAATGTTGACAACCTGTTATACTATGTCAATATGGCGCTCATGTCAGAATGACAAGTGGCAGACGCACAAAGCACAAATAAGATCTGTCAATTTCTCTTTGTGTCCAGTTATACATAGCTATCATTGAAATCGATCCGGAAAAATATTTGAACCGATATTTGAAGGTTTTTCCCTTTGATTAGAAATGAAAGTTATATACTGATCGATCGGAAATCACACAAAGAATTTTTTTGATAATAAAAAGTTTAATTGCGCATTAATTTTTTCCTTAAAATGTATTTTTCTATTTTCCGGATGGAAATTCATTTTCCTGAATAGCTGATACTTTTATGTTCAAAAGTAAAACGAATAGTTCCAATTTCAAATATGTAATTCCAATGACAGATTTCTGTCAGTAAACATTTTGTCGTTGGATTTCAATCAGGAAATTTGTTTCAATGACAGAAATTTTTAATGATACCTATAAACGACCTGTCAAAAAAATTCCATTGTTTGTTTTCAATAGGCGTGTACCATCAACTGAGCGCTCCGAGCGCTCAACTATTTTTTTAAGTGAGACAAAAAATCTCAGCTGAGCACTGAGATTTTTTGCGGAGATCTCTGAGACAAAAAATTCATGGATTCATTTCTCAATTTGCTTGCTCACCCAAAACAGCTGTTCAGTTGTCATTTGTCTGGTGTGGCGCGTAATTTAAATAATTTTTAAGAAAAGAAATAAAATTTATTTATTTATTATTTATTTATTATTTATTTATTATTATTATTTATATTATTATTTATTTATTTATTTCTTATTTTATCTGATGAACTACTGAAAATTTGACGCAAAACTTGTTCTTGTTTGTTATCCATTTTAATAGTTTTTTTTTCCAAAAGTAACAAAGAATTATCAATAGAAAAAAATAATAAATTCACATCAAAAACTACAACTGACAACATATGTTTTTGACAGCTTGTGTTTGTACGGAGATTCTTGTCCCACAAAACGATTCTGCCTCCGTCAATCTGACATTGAGCGCTCACTGAGCGCTCAGTTGATGGTGCACGCCTAATGATAAAAACCAATGGTCGCATTCACAAAGCTAGTGGCTACGTAGTCAAGGGATTCTGATTGGCTAAATCTAACTACAAAAGTAGTTGAAATTTCCCCTCCGACGTAGTGTAAAATTTTCGGCTACAAAGTTAGTGCACACTGGTTTTGACGTTTCACAATCAGCTGCTCGGTAAGGACACAAGAATTCAAAATGAAATTAATCATTTAGTATTTAAATACAAAGAAAAATCACTCATATTGTATCTTATATTCGGTTTTATTAAATTTAAAAACAAAACAAACTATTTAAAGTACTGAAAACACAAATGTTTCCTGTATTATATATTTACATTTGTCAATAATATGACAGTTCCTGATTGACTAGCTTTGTAGTGTAGTTTTGCATTCACAAAGCTAGTTGAATTTTGACTACGTAGCCACTAGCTTTGTGAATGCGACCAATGATAGTTTTAACTGGCGCCTTAGCCTTTTGTTGTGGTAGCCGATATAAAATAAAATAGGAACTATTGGTATGGAACTGAATGGTCTTATGGAATGCAACAAAACTAGATTAAAGTAGAACCCTTCTTAAATCTTAAGTCGAAATCGTTTTGCAGTTTAATTTTACATATACATATGTATGTAAATAATTTACTAAAATGAAGATTTGCTTACAGACAGAAATCAAACATGGATCCCAATATGTCATTTGGATTTGGAATACACGGACATGGACACCCTCCACTTCCGCCAACACAGAACATGTTGAGTGGCCACCCTGGGCCTACATCAAGTCCACCACAAAGTGTACCAGGTCGTCGAACTCCATTAGGTGCTGTCGGTATCGGAGGCTTTTACGCTCAAAGCAGTCTCACCCTGCCACAACCAACTCAAACCGATGAAAATAAGATCATCGGAAGCGGGCGGGATAAATCACCAGGGCCTTCGTCAAGTTCCGGTGGCAAGCAAAAGAACCGCCAAGGGAAAGTAGTTAGGCTCAACATTAACGCTAGGTAAAGTTTTTGTTTTATTATTTGATTATAATACTATTACTTATTGAATTTTTTTAATTTTTAATAAACAGAGAACGAAGAAGAATGCACGATTTGAATGATGCCCTTGATGAACTTCGGAGTGTTATTCCTTATGCCCATTCGCCTTCAGTGCGAAAGTTATCTAAAATTGCAACTCTTCTACTTGCTAAGAACTATATTCTTATGCAGCAGAATGCTTTAGATGAGCTAAGGAGGTATGAAACTTTGTTATATTATGATGATATTTATTATAAATACTTTTTCTTGTAGATTACTAGCCTACATTCAGAGCACAACTGGTGCAGCTCCATTAGATTTGGGTTCGTTCCCAGCTGCAGCTAAGCTGCAACAACTTTTAGCTGGACCACATCCAGATCCTTCTAGTCCTAATTAAAAGCATACATACATAGATAGTGTTGTAGTTGTCAATGGCAAATTTTCATCAAAGCAATAAAAGCTTAGATATATACTATTTATTAATTAATATACTTACAACTTACATTTTATTATATATAAGAAAAATAAATCTAGTGCCAAAGATAAAAATACGGATAAATTACTTTTTAAACTTATGCGACAGTCAAATTAAAAGTTTATAATTATAATTAAGTAATTTTACATAAATGTGAACATCTAGTCAGAATGTTACGTGATATTTATAAGAATTTTTATTTTGTTTTAATTTTATGTTTGTATAATTTTTAATTGTAAGTTGAATGGATTTAATAGTATTTTTTATTTTTCAAATTATAATTTCAATGAAATAAAGTCAATTTATTATAAACATTAATTATTTTGACAATATTTTATTTATTTACATACATGTTCAAAAGTTTAATTTAAATAAGTTTCAATTATAATTTAATAAAAAATTGGCTACATTTATTATTACATGATTATGAATATTTTTGGTCAAAATCGAATCTTACGATATTTATAAAAATTGCACTGATCAACAAGTGGCAAAGTAAATTGCACTTTTCCGATAAGTTTTGATGGCGTTATTTCAAATCCGAGACCAAAATTGGAACACCAACAGTAAAAGGAAATGGAATTTGTTTGGCGTTTGGTAATCAGCTCTTCAGTAAAAACGAAATTTCATAATTCAAATTTTTATAATGGATTTACGCAATAAAGTCAGCTTCAAATTCTTTTTTTTTTTTATTTTTGGAAAAAAAAAATTTCTTTTTGAAAAAAAAAACTTGGTATTGGATTATATCATATTGCATTTATTTTTTTCTGAAAATAAAGCTCAAACATGTTCAAAAATTTAAAACAAAAATTTTGCTGATGCATTTTACTGATAACTATAAACGGCACCTAAGTGACGGTTAAAGCTATCAATAATAAATATCAAACAGGGATAATGTTTAAATGAATATTTTACTGTGTTTCCTTTCAATTAGAAAAGAAATGTATTTTATTATGTCAAAAAATGGTTCGAATAGTTTCAATGATAAGTTTTTCAATTTTATGAAATTCCAATTATTTAATATCTGTCAGAAATAAAAATTCGACTTTATTTCAATCAGAATTATAGTTTTGAATGACAGAAATTTTTTAAGATCACATTAACCGATTTATCTGAAACCAGTTACAACTATCATATTGGTTTTATCATTGAATGTTTTTCTTTCAGAAATCTTTCCTTTGATTATGACTCTTAAGAGTTGAAAGATTAATTATAGCTTTTATTGAATTTTTTTTGAATTACACATTACCCGTGTTTTGTTGGAAAATCTATCCATAGTATAGTAGGATTTTAAACGAATAACAAAAACAATATCCATAGTATGAATAACATCGATAAAAGTTAGAGTATGGATGTGTTTTTGACATTTATACGAGTCTCGAATAGATCTTATGTGATTTCGTTCTCAAATGTTGGTACGATTGATATTGCATTTGTATCTCGATAGCTGTGTTCGTTGAGTTGTTGAATCATGTGTGTTCTCCATTGGGGAAAAAATCAATCTATTACTGCTGATATTATTAAGTTTTATTAGTTAAAATGGACTTACTGGGCTTATTTTGCAAGAGAAAACAATAGAAAAGATAATTAAGTTTTGCTATGTTTCCACCAAAGGTTTATTTCAGTTTAGATTAGATAAATCTTTTTGGTGTTTCCACCGTACAAGAAGATTTAAAAATGATTAAGTTTGACAGCACTTTCTGAAATGCAAATGGTGTTTCGATGTTTCTTATGAAGTGCTAGTGAGATAGTTTGATTCGTGTTAAACAATGAACAAACAGAATAGTTCAGCACCATATAAGAATATGCTACCTACTCCATATGCAATTTTTTTTTTAATTTGTTAAAACAAAAATATGTTTTTTGTACACAAACATGCAAATAAATAAACCATAATGCTTTATCTGTAAAACCAACTCCTCCACACAGGTTTTTCTTCACAAATTTTGACTCGACTCCGATCCCCGACCGGAATCGAGGCGAATCAAGCTCATTTCAACTCGATTCAGGTATATAAAGAATTTAGGCGAGCTTCAAGCTCGCTTCAACACCACATGTTGATGTAGTAGCCTACGAACAAACCCCCTTCTTGAAGTTTTTATTTTATGTCAAATTGTTTGGTTAAAACTTTGAAATCGATTTTCACATTACACAGACGTATTTTCTTGATTTTGATAGTCAACTATCAAAAATCAGCTTACACGATTTCACCCCTGGTCTGAATATCGCTATTTTTTTGGAATTTTTTGATAAATTATTCTGGCAAATATTCAATTGTATCAACTTTCAAATATAAAAACCGGACTACTGCGAATCGTTTTGTTGGCAATTTCTCACTTTACTATATATGGAACACGAAAAAACGCACTTATTTCTTGATTGGAATCAAGTATTTGAGGTTATGAGTCAGTTATAGCTGTCATTCAATGCGGACATTTTTTTGAATGGACATTTGAATGTGTTTCTCTTTAATTAGAAACAAAAATTATATATTGATCGATCGGAAATCACATACAGAATTTTTATTGAGGAAAACATAAGTTTTATTTCTCTAAAAATGTATTTCTCAAAAGTAAAACGAATCGTTCCACTGATTTGTGTTCAAATTTCACACGATTCCAATGACAGGAAAATTTTGTCGGTGGATTTCAATCATTAAAATGTTTCAATTAAACCCATTTTATGATGAAAACAAACGATAGCTAATAGAAACAATTCGTTTCAATTTTGAGCATAAAAGTATCAGCTGTTAAGAAAAATTCTTTTGAATCTATTTTTAGTGAAAAATAACTGTCTGTCTAAGGCGCCAGTTATAGCTATCATTGAAATCGATCCGGAAAATTTTTTGAATCGATATTTGATTAGAAATGAAAATTATATACTGATCGATCGGAAATCATACAAAGAATTTTTTTGAGAAAAAAAAAGTGGAATTGTGCATTTATTTTTCCATAAAAATGTATTTTTCTATTTACCGGACGGAAATTCATTTTCCTGAACAGCTGATACTTTTATGTTCAAAAGCGATACGAATCACTTTTTCGGTGGATTTCAATCAGGAAATTTGTTTCAATGACAGAAATTTTTAATGATAGCTATAAACGACCTGTCAAAAAATTCCAATGTTTGATTTCAATTATGAAAACCAATGATAGCTATCACTGGCGCCCAAAATCCACCGAAAAATTTGTACTGACAGAAATTTGTCATTGGAATTGTGTGAAATTGGAACACAAATCAGTGGAACGATTCGTTCCACTTTTGAACATAAAAGTATCACCTGTTCAGGAAAATGAATTTCCGTCCGGAAAACAGAAAAATACATTTTTGGAGAAAAAATGCGCAATTACACTTTTTTTCCTTAGAAAAATTCTTTGGGTGATTTCCGATCGATCAGTATATAATTTTCATTTTTAATCGAAGCGAAGTATCGTCAAATATCGATTCAAAAATTTTCACGGATCGATTTCAATGATAACTATAACTGGCCTCTTATGAACAAAGAAAGATATTTACCTCAAACTTTTTTATCTTACACAAAATGTTGTTATTAATTTTTTGTAAGACTTTTAGAAATATCAACAGACGGTCAATATTTGATTTTATGCTTAAGAACAAAATCGTTAATCTGAAAACTTTATATTTTCTTTGTATACACACCTATCAGTTTTCCTTTTCAATGTACAACTTTAATTTAAAAGGCTATGTTTTAATCAGGAACATTTTGTTCAATGACAGAAACTGTCATGAATCACTATAACTGACCTCTTAAAAAATATCCAATGATTACTTTAATGATGAAAACCAATGAAGGCTGTAACTGGCCCCTAATTGTGTTGCTCATTTTTCTAGTGTGAACAGGGACTTATTAAATAAAAGGAACGCACCACGCTAAAAAAAAAGCAACCCTATCTAACTTCACACTTGTTGAAATCCATATGCATATACCCTTCGCACATCGTTGACATTACCCAGTTCCATATTTTTTTCTGTTTCATTCTGATCTCAATCTCAATTCTCAACTCACCTCATTCCACACACTGTTCTAAAAACCAAAAAGAGAAAGCTATATTAACAACAAATACAAAAATTGAACTTTTTTTTGGTCACCAACAAAATCAACCAATCAATTCCTTGAAGTTTTCAGATTGATTTTGAGCAGCAGTTAACCAACAGCGTTTCCACAGTGCGTAAAAATAGGACAAATATATACAATATCGTGGTAAAAGCGATCTCTCTATAATACTGCTCTTAGCTCTCTCTATCCTTTTCTAACTAATTAATGAATTATAATAATTCTGAAACTGAATTATAACACTTCCAATAAAGAAAAGCAAATTTCTATTCTACTTGTACAATTCGTCTTCATACGAATTTCTAACGATTTTAAAAATCACCAAGGAAAAATCTATGAAATCTAAGAAATGTGAAGTGAAGAAAACAAAATGTTATCCCATAAAACTAAATACGAGTTTCTTAAATAAAGAATCTGTGCGAGAACAAATAAAGAAAAAGGAAACATTAAAAAACTTTTATAAAAGTTCTGTATAAACAAAAAAGAGAAATAGTTGGACTGATTTTTCTTCTTTGCAAAACTCAGTGGTGGTAAAGTAATTTTTAATTTTTGTTCAATTGGAATCTTCAATCTTCTCATTGATAAAATGAACATTATCTAACTTTGAATAAAGCACAGAAGTTAGGAAGTTAAATTTTAATCGGCTTGCGATTGTGATCACTTCAGTTGGGCTGTTAAGAGGAAAAAACCCAAAAACGATTGAAAAAAGGAAGAACAAAAAGAAAGCGAAAGGCCGCTGTGCTGCACTAGTTGCTAATAATTGAGATTGAGAAGTTTGGAAGTCGAAAACTTTCTCATCGTGTCTTCGTCGTCGTCGTTATCACTCCAACAAATGATTTGAAAACTTACAAGAAAAGTTTCATTGAATGTAAGTTAATAACTTTAATTTGTGATTAGCAAAAATAATATAAAACTTCTTTCTAATTTATAATTAACATATGGATGGGACGCCTATTAAACTTTTTTCCTTGTTTCTTCTTCTTTTCCAAACATTATTTTTAGCAGCATAACTTTTAACTTCAATTGGTAATGGGAGAAGTGTAAATTGACAGAACGAACGAACGAACGAACTTGCGTAAGGATATTCGTGTGTGGTTTTGATTTTGTTTCTGTTTTTTAGTTCTCTAACGAACGAAAAAAAAAGGAAATATAACGCGTTGGAATGTTGTTCTGCTTTCTGCATGCCAACTTGAAATTTAATATCCATTTACTCTACTAACAAAATATAAAAATCTATCTCTATCGATTTTTAGTTTAAGGTAAGAATAAGTTTTTTTTTTGTTATAAAGCAAAAAGAAAGTAACAAGTATAATATTTAATTTTTGTTGTAAGTTAAGTTAAGAATTTGGTGTGGTTTTCCAAATGTCTCACGTTTTTTGAAAACTCACAAATAAAGCTCGGCTTTTTTCTTTAGTTGTAAAGAGTTTTACATATTCTTTTATACCGTGAATATGAAAAAAAGAAAACGATATGCCCTATTGGAACATTCAAGTCTTTTTAAAGAACAATATAGGATTTGTCTTCAGAAAATAACGAGGGACTGGTAAATTCCTATCATTTTCTTCTCTTCTTCTTCGTTTCCGGCTACTAGTATCAGCACTTTAACTCCTCATGGAGCATAGGGCGGCAACCCGTTCCTTCCATCTATCTCTATTTCTAGCACGATACCTCAGATGGGACCACGTCTCCAAGTTTTGGGACCGAGCTTCCTTCATGACAGATGATCTCCATGTTTCTCTTGGCCTTCCAGGCCGCCTTCTACCTTGAGGATTCCATTGAAAGCACTGCTTTGCTGTGTTCTCGTCCAGCTTTCTCAAGGTATGGCCAATCCAGCGCCACTTTCTCTGCGCGATGTCAACATCCACTTTTGTTTGCCCAGTCCTGAGCCACAATTCATCGTTAGATATGGTTTGTGGCCAACGGATATTCAGGATGTAACGTAGACAGCGGTTGACAAAAATTTGCAACCTTATCGAGATTCCAGCAGAGCATTCCACGTTTCGCAGGCATATACATATGTAGATATAGCAGCACTGATTTTACGTTGGACTCAAACAACTTTAGCTTTGTACGGAGGAGCGCTATTTTCATGGAGTTCCACACTTTAGAAAGCATTCCGAATGCACTACGGGCTTTATTTATTCTATTGGTGACATCCAGGTCCGTTCCACCATCGAGTGCCAAATAGCTTCCCAAATAGTTGAACTGGGTGACCTCTTCTACTGCCACTTGTCTCACAATAACCTATTGTTGTTGGTTTCGGCTGGTGTCCATTAACTTAGTCTTACTGGCATTAATCCTTAAGCCAGCCACCTCTCCATTTTGTTGAAGAGAGTGGCAAATTTGGCTGAGGTCTCCATTTCTGTTTGCCATTAGGCATGTGTCGTCAGCATAGTCCAAATGGCTTAATGTTTCCTTCAGGCGCCATTGGATACCCAGTCTCTCGTGTTCACCCACCGTAGCAGTCATAACATCATCAATAGCAAGCAAGGACAGAATCGGTGACAATACATCACCCTGTTTCACTCCCTGTCGCAATTCAAATGCGTCGGAAAGCTGTCCATTGTGCAAAACGAAACACCTTGCGTTATAAGACTCTTTTATTATAGCAACAATTTTATCAGGAATGCCTCTAGCAACAAGCGATCTCAATATAACATCACGACTAACGCGATCGAAGGCCTTTTCAAAATCGACGAACATGAGGTAAAGCGGCGATTGGTACTCCGACGATTGTTCAAGAATAATTCGCAAGGTGTTAATGTGGTCGACACATGATCGACCACAGCCAAATCCCGCTTGACGCCTCTTGAGCGTAGACTCGATCTTAGATTTTATCCTCTCGATAATGATGGTTGCCATTAGCTTTGGAAATACGGACAGAATGGTGATACCACGCTAGTTATTGCAGTTCTTAAGATCACCTTAAGAACTGTATGTATTGCGGTTTTTATTTAAGTGCATGTCGGGGGGTCAATATTAATGCTTCTGGTAGATCTACGTATGTCTGGCAGTTGATGATTTGCATTAGCGTTTGCATTTGCATTCTGGTCATCGTTCAGCAATGCACAGAAGTGCTCCTTCCATCTCCGCAATTGATCTTCCATTGACACTAAAAGACTACCGTTCGTGTCACGAACAGGATGGTTGACAATATTTTGTTGGCCTACAAGCATCCTCGCGTTACCTCTTCTTGCACCTTCCTCAGCGCTTTCTACCAATTTGTCTAATCTGGCCCTCCTATCTCGTCTCACACACCTCTGCACTACCTTTTGAGCTGCTCTATACTCACTTCGCAAAACAGTTTTCCGATGAGCATCAGTTTCATTATTTATATTTATTTTGTGTGCTCTGCGGTGTGTAATTTTGTCCCAGGTGTCTTGGAATATCCACAAATCCTTATCTCTAGATTGCCTCGGTACGGTTTCAGATCCAGCTTCAATAAAAACTCTTTTAACCGTGCCCCACAACGTCTCAATGGGAATATTTGCGTTTAACCCCTCATTTGACGCCTTGTCGTTAACAGTGTTTGCAAAATCACGACAAGTATTTGGGTCACTAAAAGCGATTGTATTAAATTTGTGTCTGGTTGCCGTGTCTGTACGTCTCCGGATAGCAGCTGTTCGCTGTCGAAGTGTCGCTAATAGCAGGTGATGGTCGCTTCCTGCATCTGTATGATGGTGAGTTTGCGAATTCAGGACTTAAACCTTGCTGTCATTATCCTAGCCGAAACTGGTTCCCAGGAAATTAAGCTTTTTTTAGCCTTATTATTCAGCATCATGCCAACACCATTCAGTCTTTGACCGTTAAAAGAGTTTTCAAATAAGGACTTGACAACTTATTTTTTTAAATAATACTCAAGAACATTCAAGGTTGGCTCTAAGTTCTTTCAATGGCATACACCAATGACTAAGCGTAGCCCCAAAGAAAATAGTCTAGAGATAGCTAAACAACTGGCACATTTCTTGAGATAACACGTTTATCAAATCTACTCTTCAATGTATCGATTGTAACGTAAGCTGTGTGGCTTGTGGGTACCTAAAAAAAAATAATTGGTAAACATGGCACGATAACGCTGGCCATTTACACTAACGCGACAATATTGTCAACGAAAAATATGCCCCAAGAATTCATTGAGAAAAAAACGAGCTTAAAATGATTTTGCGATGAAATTCATCGTCTTGGCGCATCTTCTTCAGAGCACTTCAAATAGTATATCGTCTTCAATTCTTGAGTAAGCTTGATCTTGTGTGGGTTTTAACCAACATTCTTATGCAAAATACGCCATAATGTGGTCTGAGCGATGCCTAATTCTTGAGAACGCTGTGGAATTGACTGATTTGAATCGTTTGCTACCGACGACTGAAAGGCACCGATATTTTCGACACTTCTACTAACCCGTGCGTCGTCTCACTGACACTGCAACACCAAACAACGAATATGTAGACTCAATTTATTGCAATAAACAGTTTATTGTCTATCTACTAGGGCAGGAATTAACACCGAAAATTGGAGTTAAAGCTCTTAAAGTTGCGGTCTCCGATATGAAGTGTTTGAAGACGTTGATCGTTCTTGAACTTTAGCATAATGAAAATATTAAGTTTACTAAATAAATTGACAATGACAGTTCGATGATTAAAGAAAGGATGTGTTCACAAAACAAATTCAAAATTGTCAAGTCCCTAGTGGAAAACCCAATAATGTTACATTCACTGTACACTGAACTGAATCTCTATCTTACTCCTTATTTACTTAAAGTGGCGCTTCATCCCGGGAAGGACCTGGGCCTCAACCAACATGCTGATCCCTAGCTAGCTACCTCCAGTTTCCTATGCCATGTTGGTAAGACCACCTGCGTGGGCTTCGCCATCTAAGTCGTTTGACTTTAATTCTTCTGACCAGATCGGTGGCGATGTACAGCCCGCACAGTTTGCCGTTGTATTTTCTCCTCCACTATCCATCTTTGCAAACGGTACCAAAAATAACCCGAAGCCTTTTTCTGTCGATGCATCCTAAGAAGTTCTTATCTTGTCTTGATGTACAAATCTCAGCCACACAAATAATAACTGGATTAGTGGGTATTTTATAGAGATGGATTTTAGTTGGTCGAGAAAGGACTTTACTTTTCAATTGTCGAGTCCAAAAAAGCAACGATTTGAAAGTGTTATTCCCTGTTTGATTTCAGCGCTTGTACCTTTTTGTACGATTTTATGGCAATGCTAAATACCACAAAATTATAGCTTTCCATGGTGACATTTTTCCGAAGAAGTCGTCGTTTAATTAATCCTTAATTTAATCCTTTCTTAATGACAGCATATATTTGGTTTTGTCCTTATTGACCCATCTTCTCCGCTTTCGTGGCAATGTTTAAAAACGCGCCACTGACATCATGCTTTGATCTTCCAATTATCTCAATATCATCGCCGTATCTGAGTGATTGGATAGACCTTTGGAAGATTGTGCCTTTAGTGTTGATGGATTGAGTGTGGCACAATTCTTTCCAGAACGATGTTGAAGAAGTCGCATGAAAGTGCATCGCCTTGTCTGGAACCTTTTTTGACAACAGCATCGATTAGATCTTTTCAGACCTTCATAGAACGGCGTTCATTCCCCTTCGTCATTCTGCACAAACGGTCAAGTTTGGCAGCAATGCTAAAACTAGACATTGCGCTTTAAAGTTCTTCTCTAAAGATGATGTCATACTCGGCTTTAAAACTGATGGAACGATGAAGTACCCGATTTTTTTCCCAAGATCTGCCGTAATATGAATAAATAGGGTCAATGGTGGACTTTCCTGGTCTTAAGCCACACTAATAGAGACCTATAAGGTTGTTGACAAACTGCTTCAGACGTTGATAATAATCTGACAGAAAGAATCTTTTAAGAGATGTTCAGGAGATTGATGCATCTGTAGTTGGCACAGTAGGAACTAGGAGTATTTCTTTTAGAGAAAGACATTGCCTGACATTTGATCGGGCTAAGGGCCTATTCTTTTTACATCAAATAACAAAACTGTTAATATCCCCTTGGAGTAGAAAACGATCGTTTAGAGATTTGATGCTTTTAAAGATTTTCATATTATCCGCATAGATTAAAGAAACACCATTGATAACTAATGTAAAGAGTAGTGGTCCTAAATGACTACCCTGGAGAACTCCCAATTTGGCAATTGAAAGGGTTGGAAAAAGAACTTCTGAGGAAAAAATCCATGTGATGAAAAGTGGAGGAAATCCAATTGCCTTCAGCTTAAATGTGATGATGATGATGTCATGAAAAAGTTGGTCAAAAGCTTTAGAATAATCAATGTGAATACAGTCGAGCTCTTGAAAGAGTTTTAGTACATAATCAATACAATTTAAAAGCTAAATATTTTCGCAATATCGTCATAGCTAAATAAATAAACAAATTAGGTGGCGCAACAGTCCGTAGAGAACCAAATAATACGGACTTACAACTCTCAATCAACTAATGTCAGGGCTGGAGGGGATCTGCAGTTTTAAGTTTTTTAATTTAATAGAGGATATGTCAATTCCTTGCAAGAGGCAGTATCCGTGTAAAAAACTTTTAGATCGCACATGCATGGATTGAACCCAAGACTTCTGGCATGATTGTTCTTAGCACTAACCATCACGCCACAATGTTTGAAGATTATTTCATGCAAATTCGACCAGTATCTCACGAACAAATGCTTCAATGTTAGCTTCCAGTGCGTCGATCGAAGCGGGCTGGTTGCCTCTCAAAAAATAGTCTAGAAGCGTTAAATCACATAATCTAGGTGATCAATTGACTAGTCCCAAAATTGAAATAAACTGTTCACCGAACTCAACTCTCAAATGGTCCATGTTTATGAGTGCTGTGTGGTATGTAAAACCACATGTGATGCAAATCAAGCTCTTCCATTTTGCGCTAAAAAGTGCTCATCCTTCACAGTTACTTTGCGGCTCGCATTAACTTTGAAGAAATACGACGGAATCCAAACAGTGACTTTTTCTGAATGCTCCTAGCGGCTGGCTGCTCTTCATTCCAATATACAGCAGTTTTGCTCGTTCATGTATCCATACAACCAAAAATGAGCTTCGTCGATAAACAAAATTTTGTCGATACAAAAGTGGATCTTCGGCCAACTTTTCAGGAGCCCTTTCACGAAAAATTTAGCGTTTTGGTGGGCTTCAATTCTCGCATTTGCTGTATTTTGAAAGGTTTGACACGTACATATGCAAGTGCTTCTGTAAAGTTTTTCACGTGGAGTGCACTAATAGAGGATCAATTGCTGACCTATGATTGTGTTTTGTTTTCGGACGAGTAATTTTTGGAGTTCCCAGGATTTCGATTTGTTAAAGAAAATATAAATGAAGTCTTTAGTTGAAAGCTTCGACTTCTTCTCTTAAAAATATAAACACAAATCTTTTGTATCCTTTTGAAATGCAAGTGATACGTTTACATATCAATATTCCTTATTACTTATTACTTGCCTACTTAAAGGGTTGAAATCAATTTCTTAGGTCCTTTTAATGCAGTGAAAAGCCCAATAATTCATTAAGGTTCTATATTCACTCCAAAATAACGTGATTTTTGTTTGTAGTTGTTTTACTTAATTTGATTAGTTTTTAGACGTACGATTTTTTCCATCACTAAAATAATAACAAACAAATTATTTGTATGACCTCATTCCAGATGTCTCATCAAACTCGGGTTTCGAGTTTTATTAAATTGCCCTACGTTCTTCAGGAGCTAGAATAATGTTTACGCCCATTCGTAATCTTATCACGTACATACAAAAAAATGCCAGTGGATCAAATTTTTTTGGAGGAACTACACCAACAAGCCCTGAACTAAGTGAAACTGTTGTCAATAATAACAACAATAACAGCACAGCAATGGAGAGTGAAAGTATAGAAAGTATAGTACCCACAATGGTGGTAGCAGAATCAGAACCGTCGTCATCTTTATCATCATCATCATCATTGTTGAAAGAACCAAATCTTAATGAAAACAATAACCATCCTGTTGAGAATGAACTTCTCCTCAAGGAGAGAAGCTTTTTTGTGAGCACAAATGCCACCGCCGCCAACGTCACCGACCCAGATCCAGATCCTTTGAATGAGAAACCCGATTATAATGATAATGATTATCTGGAAGAAGTAGACGATGAGGCAGTAGGAGAAGAGGAGAAAGATATATTTCTGGACTTTCCCCCGGAAAACGCGACCGAAACAGAGACCGAGAATGATCTTGGATTTCCAAGAAGTGAAGTGATAGTTCTGAATGATCCAGACTTAAATGTATCCATGAATTCGGAACCCACAGCAGATCCTCTAGCGATAGATGAGTACAATGTAAATTTGTCTGTTAGCTCACCAAATCCCTTAGACTCGTCGACTGAGGGGGATGTGCTTTTCGTGGTTGATATCGAATCGGTTGTGGGTCAGGCTCCACGACTGATAGACGAGGCTGAAGATTCTACCCAATTGACCACGACGGTCAAGTCAACGGATGAACAGGAACTTCGAAGTGATGGTTCAGACTCTGGACTGGGTTCGGAGACTTCGACTCTGCAAACAACCGCGACCAGCGTAACCGACACCAGTGTTGGCTCAATAATGTGTGCATCTCCGATGGCGGAAAAAATTCCCCTCCGCTCGAATTTAAAACGTCACATTCAAGACGTGGACGTTGTGGACACCGCCGACGGTCAGCAACTCCAAAGCAAAAAACCCAGAAGATCAATTAACTTTGAAGGCGTAAAAGTCTTCTATTTTCCACGCATCCAGGGTCATGGGTGTGTCCCATCGCAGGGCGGATGTACCCTTGGCATGGGAGCTCATCACATTAGTTTTAAAACATTCAGTTTGGCCGAGCATGCAGCCGAGCTAAGACGTGCTCATAAATTGCAATTGCAAGAGATCAATCCGCGTGGTTCGTCGAGTGATGAATCGGACAGCGATGAGGAGCTAAGTGAGGGAAGTGGATCAGATTTGGATGCGGAGACAAATGGTTTTTTGCAACCGGTTTCACCAAAACAACGAAGAGCCTTACTGAAAGCGGCTGGCATCAGGAAAATCGATGCCAATGAGAAAATCGAATGTAGAGACATAAGGAATTCGAGAGAGATTTGTGGTTGTGTGTGCAGAGACTTTTGCGACCCCGATACGTGTGCGTGCAGTCAGGCTGGAATCAAGTGTCAGGTAAGGATGAAAATGTCTTTTTTTTAAATTAGGAACTATTTTTATAACATTTTTGTTAATTTAGGTTGATCGGGCAATGTTCCCCTGCGGGTGTTCCCGCGATGCTTGCGGCAATGTCATTGGTCGCATTGAATTCAATCCATCTCGAGTTCGGACACATTTCATACACACAATTATGCGTCTGGACATGGAAAATCGACAGCAAAAACGTACTGACGAACTAAGTTCTCAACTAGTGGCCTCATCAACACATTTAGTTTATAATAATGTTCCTGCCCTAGCAGCAAGCAGCAACAGCATCAGTAGCATCAACACCAACATCAGCAGCACAACATCTATCAGCACTTACAATCCAATGCCAACTAACTACAATAGTCTGGATCAAAGTTCGAATGAAGCCTACCATCATCACATGCATCAGCAGTACAATGTGTATAATAATCATATGCCACAAACACATCCTGCCAGTGGTCTATGCGGTGTCCAATCGGTGTTGTCTCCGTTATCAGCGCCGCCGCAAGCGGCCGTGATGGGAGCACCAACAGTTGTATTGACCCTACCTACGCACAATCTCTATACCAATGCGACGACCACAGCAGTCACCACAGAAGTAGATAGCATAGCCTTGAATGGTGGTGGTGGAAACATCCATTACCAGGATGGAACAATATATCCACCAGTAGTTATCCCGCCTGTTGTGACCTACGGTGATATTTTAACGCCCTATGCCAACACAGCGCCATATGATAACCCCAATAGCACATACTCAACGTCGAACGTGTACACTAGTTATCATAGTGCTCCTCACCACCAAAGCAATCATGTTCATCCAACAGAACAACCACAGCCTTTTCTGGGATACAATGCATCTTGCAATGGTGAAATGGCTGACTTTAGTGAAAGCCATAACAGCTTCATAAGCCTGAATACGCCCGACGCGAGCTCAGCTCGATTGTCGGCAATCAATGATCTTTTACACAGCACTCGAAACACAACATCGGCCTTAGTTGCAGTATCGCCTGTCGAGACGACCATAGTTCCATGTGAATCAGGTCCACAAGATCATCAACTAACAGATCTTCCAGTTTCGGATGTTGTCAAGGGAACAGTAGAACAATGTGACCAAAATCTTACACAATCAGATATGAGTAGAAGACCAGAGACACCTCCAGATGAAGGACTTCCACAGCCGCCACCGCCTCCGGCAGTTATTGAAACAAATGAAAACCAAGTGATCAAGGAAGTAATGCCTGAGATTGCAGACGTTGGTGAGGAAAAAGTCAGGGAAAGCATCCCTGAAGTTGTTGCAAATAAAGAAGAATCTACAGATCAGCGTGTAGAAAAAGAAGAAGAAGAACTGCCAATCACAGAAAGTAAGCAACTGCTGGAGAAAAGTAATGTATCCGAATGCGCGAAAGTCGAGAAATCAGAGATCGATACAATTGTGAATGGTGATATTCACGTCGATCTAACCGCAAAACCAGAGGAAAATGGCATCAACAATACACCAACAACAGCATGTCCCCCGATAGTTGAGAGCGCACTGGCTTAGGCACCCCACCACAACCGCTTCCTTTGCTCAACCCCTTGCAAGACTTTGTTTCTTCATGCAGCGCCTAACCCCTACGACGCAAAAAAGAGCGCTTATATATTTCTGTGATTAAAAATAATTTCCTTTTGGGCGCGTTTATTATTTTTGAAAAAATAATTAAAAGAAAAAAACAAACAATTCAATTTGCGTCCAGATTCCTAAGTTAAATGAAAAAGATTGAAAAATAAAACAACAACAACAAAAAAAGTTACAAAGATGGTATTGTTAGGTGATAATCGTCCTGGAGAGAGGACAAGAAAGAATTTGTTGATTTTGCCTCGTAACGTAACACATTTATCCATGATTTGGAAAAACAGAAACAAAATAACAATTTTCAAACAATATTTCAGTTTATTTTTTTCCTTTTAATTATTTTAAATGTCTTAATTACGAATTATTTTTATTAAACTCGGTATTTGATTATTTCCGAGGTAAGTTATTATATTAAAAAAAAAAAAACTTCTTTGTTCTTTTCGTTTTCAACTAAATTTTATTTAAACAAACAAATACATATTAAAATTAAATTGTTCTCGTTGTTCCCTTTTTTGCAAATCATTTATTTACCTATCCTTTTTCCATATAACTTTTTTAGTAGTAGTTTTTTTTAATGCACAATTGTTTTAAAATTGAAAAAGAAAAAACTTTTCATCATCCAGATTAAGAAATAAAATAAAATAAAATAACCAACAACAACAACAAAAAAAATAAATAAATAAATTTATGAAAAATAAAAATAAAAACAAACAAACTTGTAATAATATTTAAACAAAAAAAAATAAGAAGAAAGAAAATAACTTGTTTTGTAGTGTCAACTTTTATATAATTAATTATTCTTGTTTTAAGTGTTAAAACTTTAAAATAAATAAATAAATACAACAAAATATAAGAATTACAAAAAAAAAAACAACTAAAATTAGGGAAAGCAATTCAAAGTTATATAACTCCATTGAATTTGCATTAAAAATAAAATAGATTTTATATAGAAAAGACACATCTTAAAAATTTGTGTGTTTTATGTTAAAACAAAAACAACATAACATAACAAAACAAAACAACAAAAATAATGCATTTTATGTATAAAATTAATTATCCTGTAAAAAAAAAAAAGAAACAAACATTAAATTAAATAAAAATATTTAAAAATACATCTCACACAAAAATGGTGGAATTTTTTTGTTTGTCTAAGAATTCAAATTATGTAATGTAAACTATCAAACAGTTTTGTTTCTTCGTTTTTAAAGTAATCGCATCTTATACTTTATTTTAGTAAATTTTGTTGCAATAGCAATAGACCTCCTTTGGTAAGTCCCATATAGACAGAATGTTGCGCCATCCAAGAAAATACTGTAATGTATGCTACGGAGACTGTAACCGAGAACAATGGGCAAGACTATTTGGGAGTGGATTTTGTTGTTGGAACTTAATCCGCATCAAGGATAACTTTGCCATCATATGTCTAATTTTGCGCACATGCAAACAAAGGGCAGGGCATATTCTACGAGCTCCTGGTCAAACAATTATGAGCTACATCATTAAAACTATCAGAAGATTTTAACGCCAAGGCAAGAAGAAAAGACATCTTTGGTGGAACAGATTGACCACATTGCAATCGACACACGGACTAATTTTCAGAATAGACAGTCACGTGGATGAAGCAAATTCAGTAAGAGGCGTAGAAATAATTTTTGTACAACTTTTATAACATTCATTTTTAACCTGACTGAAATTATTTGCGTTAAAATATCGCTGGAGTCAAAAGATTTGTTTTGAATTCCTGAATGTTGCAATAATTGAGAAAGACAGAATGTGGTAAGGCATTCCACATTCGCGTAGTACGGATAAAGAACAAATCTCTGTACTTGACAGTACGACCGAAATTGGACTCGAGGGTATACTCATGACTCATGAGTATTACTTACTTAAGGTGGCGCTAAAGTCCTGTGTGAACTAGGGCCTCACCCAACAAACTTCTCCATCTAGCTCGGTCCCTAGCTAGATGTCTCCAGTTTCGCGCTCCAAGTTGGGTGAGGTCACTTTCCATTTGTGCGAGCCGCCTAATCCGTGGTCTTCCTCTACTGCGCTGTCCTGTGGGTGTGGATTCGAAGACTTTCCGGGCCGGAGCATTGGTTTCCATGCGCTCTACGTGACCCAGCCATTTAGTCGTTGGACGTTTACCCTTCTGGCTAAGTCTACGTCGCTGTACAGCCCATACAGCTCGTCGTTCCATCTTCTCCTCCACTCCCCTTCTATGCATACGGGACCGTAGATCACACGAAGAACATTTCTCTCGAAACGATCCAAGGTGCTTTCAGCCGCTTTTGTCATAGTCCATGCTTCTGCATCGTATAGCAGGACGGGAATGATGAGGGTCTTTTATTGCGACACTTTGGTCCCTCGAGAGCGGACTTTACTACTCAATTGCTTTCTCAGTCCAAAGAAACAGCGGTTAGCAATAGTTTTTCTTCGTTTGATCGCAGCGCTGGTGTTGTTTTCTAATTTAATAGCGGAGCCTAGGTAGACGAAGTCCTTGACTACCTCAAAGTTACGTCTGTCGATGGTAACGTTTCGACCAAGCCGTCGGTGTTATAAGTCCTTTCTTGACGGCAGCATGTACTCTGTTTTGCCCTCATTTGCCGTTAAACCCATTTTTTCCGCCTCTGCTTCAATACTCACAAAAGCACCATTTAAATGTTTAAGTTTAAATTTTGTCTACCTGGGAGTGTAAAGTTGAGAATACATTGACTTCCACATTAACCTCTTTGATGCTGTTAAGTGTCATAATTTTAATTCTATTGAAAACCAATGTCTTACGTAAGTTTCTTGTTCCTAAATTTTTACACAATGCTATGTTTTCAGTTTTGTAATAATTTTTCAAAGTTTTGGAAGCGTTAAAAATCAATAAGTTTGAATTTTACAATATAAAGTAGAAACAATTAATTGCCATTCCAAAAAGTGATTAAGTCCCGTAGTCCTAAGATATAATTATGGCGGATTAACATGTTTTAAGATCTGATATTGTGCTAAGTCCTAGAATAAGATAGATATAGATCTTTGTCTATCGAAAAGCGAAATGTGTGAAAGAGTGTCTTCATACCTGCATTCATTAAAATCTCCATTTTGTTCGCCTGTCTTCATCTATCTATCGCAGAAATGAAATACATGCAAGCATGTAAATCCACCATAACATTTTATGGGAACAACCAACTACCCTGCTATAATATTAGTAATTATGACAACCCTAATCGAAGTTAGTTATTATTATTGTTGTTTAGCTGACCTGATCCGAAAACTAACAGCAGTCATATCAGGATATAAGATTCAGAATCAATCTTTCGTCTTCATTTAATTGTAACTGTGAGTTCGGGTTAAGTGTTTGCTGTTTGGCGTTTATCATTCTAAAAAAAACAATAATAAAATATTATTATATTATTGACAATAATTATAACTGGACTCAAATATACAAAAGTAAGTTTTGCATTTATTTATTTTCTGAGTTGAGATCAATAGTAAAAGGATTGTTTATATTTTAGGTCTAAAATGACGACACCAAATTCTTCTTCATCTCCGAATGAGAACACCGTTTTCGAATGCGATCAACATGCAACAAATATTTACCAAAAATTGCAAAATTTATACAATCAAAAGAACTTGTTTGATATTGTTCTCATTGCTGGTGCTGGGAACGGCAACAACAGCAACGATTCTGCGATCAAGATTTCAGCTCACAAAGTCGTCTTGTGCGCATTGAGTGAGTATTTTTGGGAGATTTTCAATTCAACACAAACGAACGAATTACACTTGAAAGACATCGAGCCATCAATCCTTAAAATAATACTTGATTTCATGTATTCGGGATCGATTCAACTAAATCTGGAAAATATTGAGACAATTTTGCGAGCTGCCGTTTTTTTAAAAATTGAAAATTTAATCAAAGGATGTTGTGATTTCGTTGAAAAAAATATGAATAGCAAACATTGCTTACATTGGCGTCGTTTGGCCAAAAACCTTTCCTTATCTGAACTTCAAGTTAAATCTTCAAATATTATTTATAAAACGTTTAATGAAGTAATTAAGAATTCAGAGTTCTTGGAGCTAGACAAAGACGAATTGAAGGATGTATTATTCAACGACAATCCTCATGGACACTTAGAGGAACAAGTATTTTTGGGTTTGTTGACTTGGATCGAATATCGAATGGTTGAACGTGAGAATCTTTTACTGGAGTTGCTTTCATTGGTTCGCTATCAATTTCTCACACCAAAGTTTATCATTCAAAATATGACATCAGTTTGGGAAAGTTTAAATAACTGCAAATTGATTCTCGGTTGGCTTCAATATCATTTGTGGCCAGAATCTAGAACAAGTGAACAGCAAAACTTTCAGTTAGTATCTAAGCCAGTGCCAGTGCCAAACAAAGAAGAAAATATTCAAAAAGATGAAAACAATGAAATTGCAGCCGTTACTATAAATCAAAGTAATGAAGCTGAAATTTACAGTTTAAATAAAACACTTATGAAAAGATCACGTCCTATTTCGACAAAGAAAAATTGGTCTGGTAGTTCCAAGGTTGTGATTGATAGAAAACTATTCACAGTTGGAGGGACCACTAGATCGGGAGAAGTAACAAATGACTTTGAGTGCTTGGACTTACAAACTTTTGAATTGACTGTTTTGCCTCCCATGAAAATTCCCAGATACAATAGTCAGTTTGCAAATTTAAATGGATATTTATGTGCCTTTGGTGGTTTTCAGGATATTGATTGTAGAAAATTTATTGATTCTATGGAGATTTACAGCTTTTATACACGTCAATGGAGTTACTTACAGCCGCTTTATAAACCTGAAGAACGACACCGAATAGTTAGTCATAATGGCAATTTATACATTTTTGATTTACATTACGGTTGTTTGCAGTGCTATGATGTTTCTTCTAAACTCTGGACTGCGACAGAACTGCCGATAATTGATAACCTTAAAGATTTTCAAGGCTTTTTTGTGGGCGATGTTGTGTATTGTGTCTGTTATAGTCAAAACTTTTTAGAATATAGCTCTAGTTACAATTTTGTAAAAATCAGATGCTGCAATTTATCCAATGGCAACCATACCTGGCATGAAGTAGCTTCTATCGCATTGTTCGCTTCGAACTTAGAAACTTTAACATTTTTTGAAAATAAAATTTTATTTCTTCAACAGGATTCTGTTGTTTTGGAATATAACTTTGATTCAAAAAAAATCTCAAATATGGGAAAGTTATTTCCTTACAAATCTGTTTGTTTATTTCCATACAAATTTGAACATTTATCAAGTTAAAGTAAGCGTGATTAATTCTTCTTGTATTTTTTTTTGTTTTAAGAAAAATGTCGATAGGTCATATATATATTTTTTTTTTAAATAAATACATTTGAACTAAATTTAAATTGTTTTATTAAACCTCAAAACTAAAGGTATGATATTAGTTCATACCATTGAATAATTACAAATAGAAGGGACACCGGGCAAATCCTGATCTAGATGGCGACACTTATTTTTCAAATGCTCATAAGTCGCTAGTATCGCACGGCGAGTTATTGTATCTGTCTATTAAATACAACACCCAATTTTACAGATTTGGTCCTTATGGGAAATTTACTCACAATTTGTTATAGTCAAGAAAGATAACGGAATATTGTTATTTAGAATAAAAAACAACAATAACAACTGTGTAGGTACATACTCGCATGTCTGTTGAAGTGTGGCATTCAAGGCCAAATCACGTTCGCTGCAGAAAATGTATTTTGAAGGTTTGTTTTTCTTTTGTAAATTTCTCATTCATAAAACCAAAATGATTTTAGTGCTTTTCGGTGCATTCGACATGATGATGATTTGTGAGTTTCGGTGAATTTTTCTTCAATTTCGTTATTAGTTTGATATGGGTTGGGATAGGTTTGTTTTTAAATTTCTTTTTTGTTTCTGAAAATAGGGATAGTGGATGAATCACTTTACTACAAAGTATAAAATTGCAAGTGTACATACATACATAAGTATAGGTAAGTATATTGTTTAGGCAAATATTAGGTAGGTAATTAGTAATTACATATACATATGTATGTAGGTATTCATATGCACAAATGGAGGTTAGTACAGGTTAATATGAAGGTACATATATGTACATATGTATATACACATGTATAACATAATTTGGGGGCGTACCTACCTATCAGATTTTTCAACTATTTTAGTAGGTAGGTACCCACATAGTATTTTTGGCAGATTTCTTTGTTTTAAACAAAACTGTCGACTGAAGAAAAAAAGATATACCTACCTAATCAAAGTGGAGTAAAAAAGGATTCTTAAAGCCTGCTGTTAACATTTACCAGTGCACTGCGCGTACACAAATAACATACAATTTCTACTCGCGTTGTTGAATTTTTTTGTATACATTTTGTGGTAGGTAGGTACCTATATAGCTTTCAGAATTATTTTCTTAGGTACTTTGTTTTTGCTTTTACGTATTTTTTTGAGATATTGTTTTGCTTTAGGTTGCCGGTGGCATGGAAGTAGTTTTGACGTTTAGCAGTTTTTGTAGTCGCTTTAATTTTAACTTCCCATAGGAAGTTATTGTAATCGGTCCGATTTGTCGAATTGAAAAATTTGACATTTCTCGACGTTTCTAGATCCCTAGAGTCGAAATAAAAGATTTTTAGAGAGATGTCTGTGCGTGCGTGTGTACGTATGTTCGTATGTTCGCTAAGTTTTTTTTGTCGTCCATAGCTCAAGAAGCACAAGAGATATCGACTTCAAATAAATTTTGCTATACAGACAAAAATGCAGAAAGATGCAGAAAGGACTCTAAACAAAAATTGGGTGGGTGGTTTTTTTACCATAGCAATTTAAAAAAAAAAATTAAAAAATTTGGTTTGGTCTTTGAAACACAAAAATAGTATTTACCTACATATGTCTGTACATACCTATGTATATCTAGGTCCTAGTTAATACCTATGTATGCAATTTACATAAGGTACATATATATTATGGTGTTATATCGGGTGATTTTTTTGAGGTTAGGATTTTCATGCTTTAGTATTTGACAGATCACGCGGGATTTCAGACATGGTGTCAAAGAGAAAGATGCTCAGTATGCTTTGACATTTCATCATGAATAGACTTACTAACGAGCAACGCTTGCAAATCATTGAATTTTATTACCAAAGTCAGTGTTCGGTTCGAAATGTGTTTCGCACTTTACGCAAATTTTATGCGTTTTTTTTTTTTTTTAAGTTCTCAAGCTCTTAAAAAATCACCCATTATGTATTTATTGTCCTCCATTGAAAAGAGGACATTGTTTAATATAATGGGTGATTTTTTAAGAGCTTGAGAACTTTTTTTTAAAAAAAAAAACGCATAAAATTTGCGTAAAGCGCGAAACACATTTCGAACTGAACACTGATTTTGGTAATAAAATTCAATGATTTGCAAGCGTTGCTCGTTAGTAAGTCTATTCATGATGAAATGTCAAAGCATACTGAGCATCTTTCTCTTTGACACCATGTCTGAAATCCCGCGTGATCTGTCAAATACTAATGCATGAAAATCCTAACCTCAAAAAAATCACCCGATATTATGTTATATTTAAAACATACAGTTTTGAGTTTTTTCTTGAGTTAGGTATAAGTAAGGTAGGTACTAACATATACCTAAGGTATCTTGTTGAACCTTTGCCGATTTACGTTGTTTATCAATGTTTTGATTAACTTCAAATACCTACTTTGTAGGTAAAGCATAGGATTTTAAGTAATTTTTGTTTTGCTAGCAAAAAAAACTGTAAATCGAACAAACCACATCAAATTATAGTTGCAACACTTTACCAAAACTCTTAAATAAAATAAAAACAGCGTAAAAAAGATAATGTACATGAATATATGTATTGTTAATAAGATCAGATAGGTATACTGGTACATACATACATATGTACATTACAATGAAAAAAAAAAACACTTCCTTTAAAATTTAACCTCGATCGAGTTAAATTTAGTATGAAACTAAATGATCAAGACCAAGCTACGTTATGAGAAACTGCTGCTAGCGAATTTTGATTGATATAAGATTTTTGTTGTTCATCATTTAGTTTTAACATAAGTTTTATAATTAAGTGCTGTTGTGGTTGAATTCTGAGAAAAGTGTCCTTTTGAAGCACTCTTCTACAAAACATTGCACAGTAGTTTTTACATAATTTACGAAATCTCTTGTGGGGATTGTCAAGCCTCCATTAATCTTATTTTCAAATTGACGAAATTGTATTAAATGTTTCCTTGTTTCGTAGTTATTTTGACACACGGACACTCTATATATGAAGTGTCTTTGTTTTGACATTTGCTTTTGTCCATAAACAATTTGCATAAATCAGTCATTTTTCTTTAGCACAGATTTTGCAATACATAGTATATCCTACAAAATACCTACATACATATGTTAAATACATTTCATCGTCATTTTTATTTATTTCATTCCAATTATTTTCAACGTCTCCTTAACAAAATTAAGACAAAATAATTTATTTGATTTAAGTAAGACATTGCAAATTGTAAAAAAAGTTTCAAGGAATAGTAGTGCATATATAAGTACTATTAAACAAATTATATGTAGGTATTCCATTTTTGTTTCAGTTTATTTAAAAAGTTTAAAAACCTTTAAATGCCTTTACTGAAGAAATTTATTTTTTGAGTTGTCATACCTACAAATGCACTTGGCTATATCGTACTAACATTCACAAAACTATGTAGGTATTCGTAAAATGGTATATCTGCCAGTACCGATAAAAAAATTCATGAAAAAGTAGTTGCAATTTTATTTATTTGGAACAACAAACCGCCAAGTAAACGATTTGGTAAATCAATTTAACCAAATCTCCAAAACAAAATAAAAATAGTAAGAAAATGGCAATTTTTACACACGGAAAACGAATAGTATCTTTTCAAATACCTACCTAACATATAGATGTAGATTTTAGGTATACCTGTTCCTTTTTTTGTGGCGACACAAACACATTATCCCATTTAACGCGTACATATTATTGTCTTTATCTATAAATATTTATATAGTTCGTTTTCAAAAAAGATCCCAAAAGGACTTTTTAATCCCTTTTGAGGATATAAATTAGCATATACAAAAACCAAAATCATGAAAATGATATTCAAGCTACTAATAGTACTCACTGGATGCTCATAAGTCGCATGGTCGTTTGAGTAAATGTTCGGTGTCCACTTCTATTTGTAATTATTCAATGGTTCATACGTTAATTTGGAAAAATTAGATAACAATTCAAAAAAGTTCAATTGGATATTGGATGGGAAATAGCTGCTGAGGCCATAACAAAATATAGCACCTGTTATGGCATTATGAAGAACCACTTCCAATTGATCCATCATTTTATTTTGTGTTTTAATTATTTAAGAAAAAATAATGGACACACTTAAATATCTGCATTATTACACGCGTCTTTTTGTTTTGTTACATTAATGAACACACTGATTCTGAAGCACGCGTGCAGACCTGCTTAAGTAAGAAATAAATTAGGTAGAGCAACAGTTTGTTGAGAACTAGGGCCTAGTGACTTACGACTCTTAACCATTCCTGTGTGCGAGTAATGTTGTGAGGAATGGGCCTGCTTAAGTATGATTTAAATAATTCACTGAATAATCATAAACGTCAGACGCATATTATAAATGGCCGCTTTTGAAGATGTAGGTCTAAGTTAGGCAGACGGACAAATTGGGCGAAAATTTTCATACTTGTTTAGCTCGTACTGCAGAAAATATTTCTGCTCTTTGCGAAATTGTGGCCTCAACTCGTCTTCGTGCCCAACAATTCTACGGCCTCTTTCACACATGACGATTTTCTCCGTACGGAAAAAAACCGTACACGGCCGAAGTATATCTCAGTCGTTGAGACGGATGTTTTAAATCGTCCGTACGAAAAAAACCCGTCTCCGTCCAGTGTGAAAGCTTTAGTTAATTTTATTAGTTTACTATCCATGGCTCACGGATAAAAACCGTACGGATTTTATTCGTACGGACGAAACCGTCTCGTGTGAAAGAGGCCTACCTCTCACGCTCGTCGTTGATGAACTTTATGCATACTTACTTAAGGTGGCGCTACAGTACTGTGTGAACTAGTGCCTCACCCAACAAACATCTCCATCCAGCTCGGTCCCTAGCAAGATGTCTCCAGTTTCGTGCCCCAAGTTGGACGAGGTCACTTTCCACTTATGCATGCCACCTGGAGCATTGATTTCCATGCGCTTTACGTGACTTAGTCGTTGGACTTTTACCCTTCTGGCTAAGTTTACGTCGCTGTACAGCCCGTACAACTCGCCGTTCCATCTTCTCCTCCACTCCTTCTTCTATGCATGCGAGACCGTAGATCACGCCAAGAACTTTTCTCTCGAAACGACCCAAGGTGCTTTTATCCGCTTTTGTCATAGTCCATGCTTCTGCACCGTATAGCAGGACGGGGATAATGAGGGTCTTATAGCGACACTTTGGTCCTTCGAGAGAGGGCTTTGCCACTCAATTGCTTTCTTAGCCCAAGGAAACAGCGGTAAGCAACAATTATTCTTCGTTTGATCGAAGCGATAGTGCCTCTAGTGTTGACGTGTGAGCTCTGCACTATTCTTTCAAGTACGATGTTAAAAAAAATCACATGACAGCGCACCACCTTGTCTAAAACCTTTTTTGACATCGAAAGGTTCTGTTAAGTTGTTTCCAACCTTTATGGAGCAGCGTGACGACGAGTTTGGCAGGGATGACAAAACTAGACATGGCTCTATACAGCTCGGCCCTGTAGATACTGTCATATGCGGCCTTGAAATCGATGAAAAGATGGTGGGTGTCGATTTGGTGTTCTTGGGTTTCTTCCAAGATCTGCCGTAATGTGAATATTTGATCGACTGTGGACTTTCCTGGTCTAAGACCACACTGATAAGGACCTATCAGGTTGTTGACGATGGGCTTTAGACGTTCACATATTACGGCAGAGAAGATTTTGTAGGCGATGTTAAGTAGACTGATTCCTCTATAATTGGTGCAGTTTAGTGGGTCTCCTTTTTTCAGGATCGGGCAAACAATACTGAGGTGCTTTCTTCCGACCATATCTTACAGATAAGTTGGTGCATGCTCCTGACCAACTTATCTCCAGCTGCTTTAAAGAGCTCGGCATTCAAGCCATCCGCTCCAGCGGCTTTATTAGACTTCAGCTTAGATATGGCAATCTTTATACTTCGTCTAAGTCGGGAGGACGGGATTGTTGGCTTTCGTCGTCTATGTTGAATGGATCATCCTGCCTGACAGCGGAATTCGGTTCGTCGCCGCCGTTATACAGTCTGCAGAAGTGGTCCTTTCATATCCTCAGCATTGACTGCGGTTCCACTATGATGTTTCCACTTTCGTCTTTGCAGCCTTCGGTTCTAGGTTTATGTACCTGTGAATTTCGTTTCACCTGTTCATAAAACTTTCGAACTTCATTCCTGCTTTTAAACCTCTCAACATCTTCGACCGCACGCTTCTCATGCCCTCTTTTTTTTCTCCTGAGAAGTCGGTGTTCCTCTCGCCTCTTCTGCTCATAGAGCTCATGAGCAGCTCTCGTCCTTTTATGCAGCGCCGCTTTGCGTGCCTGTTGTTTGGCTGCATTTGCCTGCCGACATTCTTCATCAAACCAGGGGTTCCTTGTTGGTGGCTTCTTGAAACCCAGCACGTCAGAGGCGGCTTCTCTGATGGCATCTTGGCAATGTTGCCACTGGTTTTCGATACATTGTGTTGGCGGCAGAGAACTTCGAGAGAGGTTACTTGTAACTCGGTCGGAAAAGGATTTGGCGATCTCCTGCGATTGAAGCCGTTCGACGTTGTACCTTCTCCCAGCAACTTCCTGTTTTGCCTTGGGTCTGGAAACCCGAAGTGCTACCTTGGCTACAACGAGGTAGTGGTCCGAGTCGATGTTAGCTCCTCGGAAAGTTCGGACATCCATGATGCTGGAAGCGTGTCTGGCGTCGATCGCAATATGGTCAACCTGGTTGACGGTAGATTGATCTGGAGAACTCCAAGTTCCTTTGTGGATGTTGAGGTGTGGAAAACGCGTACTGGCTACCATGACGTTTCGCCCCGCAGCAAAATCTATGAGCCTGAATCCGTTGTCGGAAGTGTTGTCGTGCAGGCTGTTTTTCCCGATTATTCCACCAAAGATGTCTTCCCTTCCTAGCTTGGCATTAAAATCGCCCAGGACAATTTTAATATCGTAGCTAGGACACTGCTCATATGTTTTGTCTAAGACCTCGAAGAACATATCTTTGGTGTTGTCATCTTTCTCTTTTATGGGGGCGTGCGCGCATATCAGGCTAATGTTGTCGAATTTAGCCTTGATGCGGATGGTCATGAGGCGCTCGTTGATGCACCTATAGCTCAAGACTTCTTGCCTAAGTCTGGTTCCAATGACAAAGCCGCATCCAAATAAGCGTTGTTGGTTTTCTCGGTAGCAGTCACCATAGTAAATATCGCCGTTTTTCATCCTCTTTTTGCCCGGCCCATCCCATCGTATTTCCTGGATGGCGGTGATGTCTGCTTTATAGCAGTCTAGGGCCTCCGCTAATTCTTCGGCCGCACGTGGTCTGTTAAGGGACCTAACATTCCACGTCCATATCCGAAGTTCGTTGTCCTTAATTCGTTTGCGTATAGGTTGTCAACAGTAAATCCGTCCGTATCCGAGGCTTGTTGGTGCTTCGCAACTATGACGTTTTTACGTGTCCAGGAAGTCACCCCGACGGCACAACCCCCAACCTGGAGGGCCAGGTCCTTAGTATAACTCCAAGGACGGGGAGCCGGATAAACCGCTCCTTATAGGCCTGGTCTCCGAATAAGTCGTAGAAGCCCTATAAGGTGTTCACTAAGTAGTTCAACCTTACTGGAACTGTAGACGCCACCGTTGATTCCATCTGGGGAGTTCCTCCGCTGCCGTCTGGATAAGGAGAGGTGCCTTAGTAGAAACACCTCTCCCCCTCTATCTCGTTTGCTGCCCCCAACAACTTTCCACTGGGGTTAGAACCCAATCTCCAGTTGAGGTACTAGGCACCCGATGTTCACCACGGGGAGGTGAGAGTAGGAGTTGATAGACAGAGGTGGGTTTTAAGAAAAACCTGTGGACGCTTGTGTCCTCTTGAATGCACATGTCTACCATTTGAACATGAGTATTACTAAAAGCGCGATTATTACGGTTGAACTGTTTAAGGGAATGGAATAATGCGGTTTTCTATTTCTCTAGATCATACACTGTTAAAATAACGGTAAAAAAAGGGTGAGATAAGAATATTTACGACGATGTTCAAGTGATGTACCAAAATGAACCAATGATGATAATTATCACTAACCAATTTGAATGGTCTACATTCAACACTTTCTAAGATGCATTAGTATTAGTTGCAGGATCACCAGCCTAGAAATGAGAGTTATACTAAAGCTTTGGACGTTCATACGTAGATATTTTTAAAGCTCTTATATTAATTAAATGAAAAACACTAAGACTTTGAAATACATTACAATTATAGATAATATAGCCCCAAAACTACAGATGGAGGTTTTTTCACTTGGACAAAAAGTAGTTGCGTATTTTATATAATTTTCTAGACCTAATATTGCTAGCCCTAAGGAATGGATCTTTCCCAGCGATTCTTCCACTAATGAATAAAACACTATTGTTTGAAGGTAATAAAATGATTATAAACAACCCACCTCAAGAGTTTATACCATAAAATAAAAAATATTATAAGAAGCTTGGATTTTATTTAGAGCACACCTATTATTGTGAACACACGAAATGTTATTCCAACACAAATAATTTATCTGCTTAGCATTTAATTACTTAAATGCATAAAGTTTGGCATCCTCATAGAGAGAATAACTATTCTTTCTTAAAAAAAAAAGTTGGTTGCATTGCTTGCAGTCAAAACAACCGCTAATCAGCAACAAGTCAACAGTGGATATCAAAAATTGTCTCACCTATTTTTTTGACCAGCTGTGAATATATGTAAGTCTTGTAGATAACAGTCCCATCCATGTATAATGGCTTAAACGATTCAAGACAGCATTGGGTTTAAATTCCGCGTTGTTGTTTTTTATTCCCCATTGTACAATGCTGTTTAGGACTCTCGCCACAGTACGAGTACGAAAAAAGATTGGTCCCATAGAATCACTAACGTGTGCAAGTACAGGCGGAGTCATAACACTCACTGGCTGCGTTTAATTGGCGGCGAACTGCCTAGTAAAGAGATTAGCTTTCTCTAAAGAACTTAAAAATGGAGTGCCATTGGTAAGGAGCTTAGGAACCGATGAAGAGAAAGAATTTCTCATGCTTTTTACGAATGACCAACAATTTTGACTGCCTTTAGGACATTGCAGTATTTTTTTGCTGTAATATTTGGTCATGCATAAATCTGACTTCCTGACTTGTTTGAACTTTTTCTGGTTTTCCTCTGTAGGTTTGGCTTAAGAGTAATTGAAACTTTCTTCTTTACCCTGTTCAGGATAAAAGTTCTCATTCATTCATAGAATTAAACTTGTGATCATATTAGCACTGGATTTAACGTCAATATTGAGGAAGCAAAGTGACCCCTTAAAGACCCTGACATCATTATTGAGACATTGGGCAGGTTCATATGACATAAGGGACTTGAAAGTAAGGTAAGTTTCTAGTATCTGATTGGCCAGCTGCCAAAAAATTTCCTTCCAATTAAGGCAACTTTTAATGGAAAGTTGACTGGAAACTTAGTCAAGAAACATCGCCCTAACTATCAAGTCAAGTCTACTTCTGTCAAAATGACAGTTGATCATGGTTTTTTCATTCAACTGAGAGCTGAACTTTATTACTCAATGATTTATTTATTTTCTGTAGAAATTCATTTAATATTTTTTGTAAAAGGGTTCCTTGTCAATTTGGAAAAGAAATAAGTAATATTTCCTTACAATACAAAATACAGATCGTGATAGACGTGTAGCTTACCTGAGGAGTGTTTTGAAGACAATAATGTTTTTGGTAGTTTTTGTACTATGAACGTGAAGTAGAGGTTTGTGAAGTAAAGTTCTGAATTTTATATTCATGACAATTGAAAAACTAACTAGTTGCCTTGGTCAAAATTTTCGTTCAAAGAATGACGTTGACTGCAAATGAAGTTCCTTATGTTGCCTGAACCTGCCCATTATTATCGCATTGCCAAAAGGTTCTCTTAGGAGCTTATTCATTAACTGGAGAATTTTGACACGAGACCTTTTCAGATATAACACAATGGGGAGGTTCAATATAAAGGACTTCATTTGAAGTCAACTTTATTCTTTGAACGTAAATTTTGACCAAGGCAACTAGTTAGTTTTTCAAGTGTCATGAATTTTAAATTCAGAACTGTAGGTACTTTACAAACCTCTACTTTAAGTTCATAGTACGGAAACTACAAAAACATTATTGTCTACAAAACACTTCCTAGGCAAGCTACAAATCCATCACGATTTGTATTTAAAGGAAATATTACCTATTTCTTTTCCAAGTTGACGAGGAATTTTGTTACAGAAAACATTAAATGAAGTTATGCAGAAAATAAATAAATCATAGAGTAATAAAGTTCAGCTTTCAGTTGAATGAAAAACATGATCAACTGTCATCTGGACATAGGTAGATTTGACTTGATAGTTAGAGAGATTGGGCAGGTTCAGACGACATAAGGGACTTGAAAGTAAGGCAAGTTTCTAGTATTTGATTGGCCAGCTGCCAAAAAATTGCCTTCCAATTAAGGCAACTTTTTTGGAACGTTGACTGGAAAGTTAGTCAAGAAAAATCTTCCTTACTATCAAGTCAAGTCTACTTAAGTCAGAATGACAGTTGATCATTTTTTTTCATTCTACAGAAAGCTGAACTTTATTAATCTATGGTTTATTTGTTTTTTGCACAATTCCATTTAATGTTTTGTGTAAAAAGGTTCCTTGTCCAATTGGAAAAGAAATAAGTAATATTTTTTTAAAATACAAAATAAAGGGTGTCCCAAAATTAACGCAAGATTTGAATTTGCCGCCATTTGTGCAGTGAATTGTTGGCAACCCTGAAAAAAAAGCAATTTGACAGCTAACAGTATAGGGTTATTAAAAATGGAGCGTTACACGATAGAACAACGTGTCTTCCTTATTAAAGAATATTTCAAAAATAGTGAAAGCTTGGCGGCTGCAGTTCGAAAATTTCATACAAAATATGGTCGGAATAGTGTTTTAAGCAAAAACACTCTATTACCAAGACCGGAATCTTAGACTGACATTTCGGTTTGCATACAAGCTAAAAAGCACTAAATGTGAGAAAGTGTGCGTGAAATGATGCAAAAAACCAAACATTCTCACAATTAGTGCTTTGGCCCATCAAAATGCTTCATTATAGTAATCAGCCCCATCTAAATGCTTCATTTTGAATGTTTCATGGCCTCGTTCAAAAACTAAACAATCCTTACCAACAGAATCTGAAGTGCTGACATGGTCTTAAATTGGAAGATTTGTATAGCTTTTTAATTTCAATCCAAATAAATGTTGTAAATGTATATTAAATAAAATAAAATTGACCAAATACATGTCATGTGGAAACAATAGGCGGGTGCCTCCGTATTTGTTTGTACAGAAAATGCTACGAGAAGCATACTTGTGAAGTTCCATTGCCAACTTTAGCTAGTTCAGATTCCTCAATTAGATTAGTATTTTCATCATTTAAGCAGTTCGATAATTGCAAGACCAAATTTTAGTTTTGTTTGTTGCAGAAATATTCCTGAAAATTTCTTTTTAAGGGACTTTGTTAGAGTTAGAATTTTGTTTGTAGTTAGATTTTGGAATAAAAATTTGAGGGAACCATGTTTTAAAAATAAGTTGCTTTGTGTAAAGCAACTTTAAGGAATAGAAATAGGCAATATGGTTACAAACAATACCAACTAAATGAGTGAAATAAATAGATTTAAGTAACTTTTTTATTCCAGTATGGGGAAACCGAATACCCGATAGAAAAAAACCGGTAAACGCGACAAAATCGAGACTTCTTGGCTAAATAATGTTATCTTCCATGCTTACGCATAAAATTACGAATTTTATAGCATATGCAAATTTCTAGACATTTTACGATCTGAACAATTAAATATGCTATGAAAAAATTGGCTGTTATTAATGTTAATTTTTTTTTCTAAAAAGTTGATGAAGGTTAGCTGAAGCGGAAATTTCTTTAACTAACATACCTAAAATATTATTGACTTTCTCAAAAATATTTTTCTATACTAACCTCTGCTTTATATCTGAAAACTATTGTTTATGTATATTTTCTTCTATGTTCTGTATTTATAAAATGTAATGTAATACCCTTCAAACAATAATAATTGAACTTGAACTTTGGTAACTAAACATTTTTAAGGAATGAATGAAAATTATATTTTGCGTTAAACTGTGGGAATTCACTAAAAAAAAATTCTGTACGTCAACAATCAACATTCATGTCCATTACTTGATCTATTGAATGAGTTGTGCATGAATTCAGAACGATTTTAAGACGTTTTCATTTTGTGATATATGTCAAAATTTGTTTTTTATTTGCTCTGCATTTATTCAACAGGTTCGCTATAATCGTTCTGATAACTTTTTTAAAACATTGGTGTTCCTTTGATGCATAGTTTTTTTTTGATACATGTACATATGCTTCCATCAATCAAGAATGTTATGGATAAGGTATTTTTTGATTATAACTATTTTTTTTAAATATAATATTTATTAATCAAAATGGAATTCAAAAATAGTTGCAAGCTTAAATCATTAAAAACAAACTATAAATACATTTGGATTAATTAAATTGATACAGATTTTAATTACTTGCAAAAAAATATTTGGGCCGTTCATTAACGAAAATTTATTAGAATTCAATACAAAAATTGCGCTCGCACCCTTAACTTGATGTATCTTCGAACGCATCTTTGATACAAAAATCCGAGGTTAATTTTGAAATTTGAAGAATTTCGTAGTGATTTTTGTAAATTAGTGAATTAATTATAATAAACTGATGTTGAACATGCTTTTTTCAAGACAAAAAGGTACATTGGTTCACTATCCACAAAATGCCTGCAAAATTAAAGCTTAAAACTGACTTCTTCATCGAAAAAAAGTAAAAAGAAAAACCTGAAAAAAACTTATTAACCTCTCCATTTTGTTTTTGCTGTGCAAAATGCCGCTAGCCCACGGCATCGTTTTTTTTTTGTTTGTGCTCACATCTATTCATGGATTAATTGTCAAAATTACAAATACAACAATGTAAACAAACGGGTTTTGGAGAGTGAAACGTACGAAAGATTCCGGTCTTGGTAATGGAGTGTTTTTGGTTTTAAGCGATGAAGCACATTTACATCTTGATGGCTTTGTCAATCGCCAAAATTGCCGCATTTGGGTTCGGAGAACCCACATGTGATTGTCGAAAAACAAATGCGTCCACAACGCGTGACTGTATGGTGTGGATTTTGGGCTGGAGGCATAATTGGGCCATATTTTTTTTGAAAATGATGCTGGTCAAGCAGTGACTGTTACTGGTGCTCGATAACGCGACATGATTACACAGTTCTTTCTGCCAAAATTGGATGATATTGATGTGTCCAATATGTGGTTTCAACAAGACGGTGCCACATGTCATACAGCCCGTGAAACAATTCAATTACTGCATGAGACATTTCCAGGTCGTGTACTCTCTCGTTTCGGTGATAAAATTGGCCTCCTAGATCGTGTGATTTAACACCATTATACTTATTTTTATGGGGTTATTTGAAATCACAAGCCTATGTCAACAAGCCCACAACCACCCGTGCATTAAAGGAGGAGATTCAACGCTGCATCAACGAAATTCAGCCACATTTATGCAGAATGGTCATGGAAAATTTCAACAAAAGAGTGCGCTTGTGCATGCAAAGCCGTGGAGGCCATTTGTCCGATGTGTTATTCCCTACATAACCCTATCCTATGTACTTTACGAGTCAATAAAAATATAACTATCAAAAGACTAAAAACGGCGTTTTCTATTTAATTCAAATCTTGCGTTAATTTTGGGACACCCTTTACAAGTCGAGATAGACTTTTAGCTTGCCTGAGAAGTTTTCTTGTTGACAGTTGTGTTGTTAGTATTAATGATCAATTGCAAGTAGAGGTTCATGAAGTAAAGTTCCGGGTTTGAGTTTATGACTAACTTGACCAACTAACTAGTTGACTTGGTCAAAATGTACGTTTAAAGAATGCAGTTGACTGAAATGAAGCCCCTTATGTTGCCTGAACCTGCCCATTTTTCTTGACTAACTTTCCAGTTAACTTTCCAATAAAGTTGCCTTAATTGGAAGGCAATTTTTGGACAGCTGGCCAATCAAATACTAGAAACCTGCCTTATATTTTCAAGTCCCTTATGTCGCCTGAACCTGCCCTATGTTTCCTGCTTAAAAACTGTCCGCAATTAAAAATTGGATGATGTTTGGAAAGAATTTTCATCTAATCAGTGGAAGATTGTAAAATTATTGGAAAATACAGAAAATTGGTTGTTTACTCGTCTAAAACGAACGATTGCAAGCAGTCAGCCAATTTTTTTATAGAAAATTTGCCATTTTTGACAGATAAAATTGGGTGTTTACGTGTTTGACGGAAAATGGGTTAAAATGTTTTGCGAACAATCTTCCAACATCGGAAGATCTTCCAATCGTGTATATTTAGCTTAATAGTGTACTTATTTGGGTCAGTTCTACTCGACCTTTCACGTCCGATAATCAAGTGTTCTCGTTGACAAGCTGAGTTTGATGGTTCAACTCAGTGAAGATTCACTCCTTCAGGTGTTGAAGCCATGAATAATTTTGTAACATTGAAATCGCCCGTAACAACGATTTCAGTACGAGGATAGAATAAAACAATTCTTTGGATGGAATCAGACAAAGCATCAAATTCATTCAAAAGTTGATATTCTGTCTAGATTAGTGCTTCGGTAAAGGAAACAATAGTCAATGATATGCTTATTTACGAAAAATTTAAACCCCATACAATTTTTGTTATATTGACCGCGCACTAAGGGGGTTATGAATGCCGTTATAATGATTAAACACAGTGCAAGCAACTAGGAAGGGAGGACAGGATTAGAAAGAAGAAACCGATGCACATTAGTTTTGAATGTCTGTGGGAAGTATTGAGCCTGGTAAAGCGATCCACATTCATTATACTTAACAGTACGTCCGAAGTTGGGCTCAAAGGTAAACTGATGAGCACTTCTAGAAGTACGGGTATTACGGTTGAATTGTTAGAAGGAAGGAATGCAACTGGCTTTTTCACTAGAGCATTGTTTGTGAAAATATCGATAAAACAATGATAGGCAGGAAACCTTGCGGCAGTGTTCAAAAGAAGAAAATGTCTCAATAGTAGAACGACCGCTCATCATTCGAGAGCTCTTTTTTAAATTCTATCTAAAAGACTCAAGTACGTTATTCAAGCACCATCCCAAATATGAACTCAAGTTTGGACGAATAAAAGCTTTGTAAATTATAGCCAGATCAGAAGAACACTTGGCGATGTCGAATATGTGATCACTCGACAACAAGTGGTTTTTGATGCACATACCTAGAACTGAAAGCTGTTCAATCTCCTCGAAGCAAGTACTACCCATGGTATTGGGGAGGGTTACGCTTTTGTGACAGTAGAAAGCATTGAGTTTTCGAAGCAATTAATTCTAAACGATTTTTGATTCCCCATTGGACAATGCTGTCAAGATCAGAATTTAATGAGCTTATCATACGCTGCCGTTAAAATTCCACATCCGAAGGACAAGGACGGTAATCGAAAAACGAATATGAAAAGTTGAGGGTGTAGTCATCAGTGAAACAATTAAGTGGATTAGAAGTTCAGACAAAAGATCATTTAAAAAAATATGAAAAAGTGTCGGAGACAGAATGGAGCCATGGAGCAACCTATATAACTAAAATTGAACGCTTCGAAAGTTAGTTTCTAAACTAACAAAGAAGAGATTCATCAATATCAATTACCCGAATTTTCGATAAGAGAGCTTGATGCCAAACTCTATTACACTTCAGAATTTTCAGAAAGTAGGTAGTAAGCTTATAGCAAGCGTCAAACTACGATGAGAGGCTCATCATAAGTGCATGTGTTAGTTGTTAGTAAGTAAATAATACAATTATAGCTTAACACACGCACAAAATACAAACCATAATTAACATTTAACATGAATTATTATACAGAACAACAAAAAATAAAATAAAGACGTTTACGATAGTGGAGCACTGGTTCTAAACAATGATTTTAATCCCACCTTATTTAAATTTAAATCAATCGATGAACTGTTTAAGTTATATAAAATGCTCATTCGACTTACAGCTTCATTCTTTCCATAGTTAGTTCTATGGAAGTCAATATGTATAAAGTCAAATGTCAGGTGATGAGTTCCGCCTCGGTAATTCAAAAGTACACAAGATAGCAAATAAGGTGCATCAATTTCACCATTAATGAGTTGATGAAAAAATACTAAGTCATTATTAACACGCCTTTCATGAAGAGATTGCATTTGAAGAAGCTGAATACGATATTCATAGGGAAGCAGATCATAAGGATCTTCCCAAGGAAGACCCTTTAGGGCAAAGCGAATGAAATTATGTTGAATACGTTTTCTATGAATTTCGTAATAGGGAGTCCATACCTGCGAAGCATATTCAAGATGAGGACGAACATGGTAATTATACAAAGAAAGAGTAACATAGGGATCATTGAACTCCTTTGCCCAGCGTTTTATAAAACCAAGCATAGAACTTGCTTTATTAACAATCAAATTAATGTGATATGTAAATTCTAAGTTGGAACAGAAATTAACACCTAAATCTTTAATTGTGGAGACGCGACAGAGTTTTTGCTGTGATATACAATAATCAAATACATTAACGATTCGTTTTTTAGTAAAAGTTACCGTCTGGCATTTTAAAGGGTTGAGGGCAAGGCTATTTTTCTTACACCAAAATGTGAAACTATCAATGTCGGCTTGTAAAAGAATACGATCATGGGTGGACTTTATTATTTTAAAAATCTTCATGTCGTCAGCAAAAATGAGTACTTCACTTGAACGTAGACATGACGATACATCGTTAATATACAGGATAAACAGAAAAGGGCCAAGATGGCTTCCCTGGGGAACACCAGATTGAGCAAAAAAAGGTTCAGAAAGACAATTTCTAAATTTTACCTCATAAGATCTGTTTTTAAGGTATGATTTGATCCAAGCTAAGAAAAATGGTGGAAAACCAAGAGCTTTAAGTTTAAATAAAATAATTCCTAGGCTAAGTTGGTCAAAAGCATTGGAAAAGTCAGTGTATATACAGTCAACTTCATAACCTTGTTCTAAAGCGTTTGAACATATGTTTGAGAATGTGAGGAGATTAGTAACGGTTGATCTTTTTTTCACAAAACCATGTTGCTGTTCGCAAATGAGATTCTTACTAAAAAATGCTACACTTTCACAAACAACTTGTTCAAACACTTTAGGAATGCAAGAAAGCTTTGCAATGGGCCTATAGTTGCTTATATCCGCCTTGTTACCTCTCTTGAAAATTGGTGTTAGAAATGACTTCTTCCATATACTGGGAAATTTGGCTGTTTTTAGAGAAAGTTTGAATAAGAACGTAAGGGGTTCAACTAAAGCATTACTACACTTTTTTAATACTATCGGGGGAATACCATCGGGACCGGCTGAACAGTCATCATTCAAAGCGGATAAAAGATCAAGGACCGTACTCTGTAGCACAGGTATGTGACTACAGCTAATTTGCGAAAAGAAGTGAAGATTATGAATATATACTTCATCAACTTCTTCAGGGCTATTAACAAATGACTCACGGAAATTTGTTGCGAAAGCGTTACCGATATCAACAGTTTTATCTAATGAAAGGTTCTTGTAAGTGAAGTTAACTGGAAAGCTATCTGAATTTTCTTGAAGTTTACAAGTTTTCAAAATTTTTTAGGATTCTCTTTCAAAGAGGTCCCCATATCAGTAACATAGCTGGCATATACAAAATTAGAAAGAGACTTAAATTGGTTAAAGAGTTCAACATAGAAAGAGAAGTTGGTTGGAGACAGAGTTTTGAGATACATTTTCCATGCCTTATTTCTTTTGTTACGCAGTAAACGCAATTCTTTCGTGTACCAAGGGTGGCTAAAGTTTGTATTGTTTTATTTCTTTAAAGGTACATTTTTTTCCAAACAATAATTATAAGGATCTTATAAAAAGTTGAAACTGCTTCGTCAATTTTAGAAAATGCTAATGTATCAGCAATTCCAGAAATGGTTAAGTCTTCAGACAGCTGGAAATAAGCTCTTCTGAAATCAAAATTATATAAGCAGTCAAAGGAATTACTGTGTTCAGTAAGGTGATTACTTATGTAAGTCAAAAAAAATTTCCAAGGGGGGGGGGGTGATATTTATCAATATTAGTAATTCCTGATTTAGATTCTAGAACAACAGTACTAATAGCGTCAGAAGAAAAGACTAAATCGAGAATTCGATTTTTTGAGTTTTTAATACAGCTTGTTTGATGTAAGTCAGTAAGAAGGACTTTATCGAGAAGAGATAGTTAAAATTGTGAAGAAGAAGGAGAGGCTTCAAGGCAGGATTCGTCTTCAGATGGACTCCAGTCAATGTGTGGTAAATTAAAATCACCTAGAAGTAAAATATTGGTGTCAGAGCTGGACTCTATCAAATGCCTTTGAAATATCAAGTGTTTTTTTTTGAAAACGATGTAAAGATTTGTTCCACTGTTCGGTAAGTTAAACCATGAGATCATCAGTGGACCTATTCCTACAAAAGCCATACTGCCAGTCATTAAAAAGCTTTCGTTCCACAGTACAAAAACAACACTAGGTACATACGAGTATAAGTACTTGTACTTTTAGCTGCTACTTTAAACTATATAGATAATAATTAATTTCAACAACTATTTACCTACCTATCTTGTTATTTATAAAACCACATAATCAAAACTTATCTTTTTCCAATAATTTCAGAACAACATATCAAATGATAGAGAAATAAAACATTGACCTAGCCATTTTATTAAAACTTGTAATTAATTCAGTTTTCAATCAATTGCAGAAGTGATCGCATTCCTTTAATAAAATTAAATACAATTTATTTAGAATTCCAGAAGTTATGGCTTTGCGTTGGGGAATTGTGTCAGCTGGAAAAATAAGCCATGACTTTGTCACTGGTCTCAGTACTTTACCTACAAATGAGCATAAAGTTGCAGCTATAGCTGCCCGTGATATGGAAAGGGCACAAGAATTTGCAAAAGCTCATGAAATTCCAAAAGCATTTGGAAGTTATGAGGAACTTGCAATGTCATCTGAAGTCGGTGAGTCTCTTTTTTAAAGAAAAAAGATCCACAACCACTTAAACTTTTTTTCTTCTTCTTCTTCTTCTATAGATGTTGTTTATGTTGGAGCCCTGAATCCACAACATTTCGAAATTGGAATGTTAATGTTAAAACATGGCAAGCACGTCCTGGTTGAAAAACCCTTATGCATGAATGAAAAACAAGCCCAACAACTCACTGCTTATGCTAAGAGTAGGAAATTATTCCTCATGGAGGCAGTGTGGTCAAGATTCTTTCCAGCTTATGAACATGTTCGCAAACAGATTGCTAGCGGAGCTCTAGGAACTATCCAAGAGGTGAACGTTTCATTTGGATTCGATTTAACAGAAATTAATCGCCTACAGTAAGTAAAAACAAAATGGAATAGGTATTCTGAAGATAGCAAGTGCTTGAGCTTGAGCTGAGATAACGAAAATTGTTGAAGTGTTTAGAAGTTCAAGTTTGTTGTTGTTAAGATAAAGAGGTGTATTGAAGACTTTTTTCTTTTTTAATCAGGAAAAAAGAACTAGGAGGTGGAACTGTTCTTGACTTGGGTATCTATGTTATTCAGGCATCTCAATGGGCATTCCAAGAACCACCGAAATCCATCAAAGCTACTGGTGAACTAAATGCCGAAGGAGTTGATGTGTGTGTTCAGGCAGAGTTGGAATATTCTGGTGGAAGAATTGCTAAAATTCAAACGAGTGCAAAAAAAGAACTAGAAAACAAGGCAGTTATTAAGGGAACCAAGGGTGAAATAACGGTAAATATTTGAATATTTATAATTTAAAAAAAAAAAAGAATTTACAAAACTTTTTTATTTTTCTGTTTTCTTAAAGATTTTGCAATTTTGGTGTCCAACAACTTTAATTGATATTGATGGCAAAGAAAAATCATGGCCCCTACCCAAAGGTAAATATAAGACAAATTTCCTCAACTCTGAAGGACTACGTTACGAAGCAGAGGAAGTTCGAAAATGTATTCGAGAAGGAAAACTTCAAAGTGAACATATGCCACATAGTGAAAGCTTACTTTTGGCTCATGTTGAAGATTCAATAAGGAAACAAATTGGAGTTGTTTTTGCAGAAGATGAGGCGTGATTTTTTTTTGAATATTTACCTATGTTGAACGTATTATTAAAACAAAATTTAAATAAAGTGTTGCAATTTAAGTTTTTATTTTTAGTTTAAAAGGCTATTGAATCGTCTTTATTTATACGATTTCGATTTGAAGTTACTGCTAAATACTATTTTTTGATATTGATGTTTTTTGTGCAATGTCATGCGTGTTTTTAGTTATCATCAAAAAATATTTATGTACACCGTGAAAGTGTACAGCAGAACCCGCGGCAGTCTATTCCTCGCCGTGCACAAGAACTCGGCCTTTCGCAGACTTCAACTTGGCGAATTTTGCGTCGGGACTTGGGTCTACAATCTACATCCGTACAAAATCCAACTGACCCAGGAGCTCAAAGTTCATGACCATAGACAACGCCGTTTGTTCGCTGACTGGACTTCGGGACAGCTACCCGCCCTTATTGAAAAACCCTATACAAAAATGAGGGTATTAGTGTTTCAACCACAAATCAGTAATAAATAAAATAATTAGAGTTAAATTTTGTCATTTGGAAACAATAACTTTTATCCTCATCGTCATCAGGGTCTGAGAAAAACTTTATTTAAATTTTTGTAGGTAACGGTCAGAAAATTTATAGCTGAGAAACAAAATCTTATCTTCGAATGATCGATAAGGATGTCCGTTAGTATTTTCCAAGCTCTTATGCGCGTGGATAAGCAAGTTGGGGTAAAAGGACCATATGTTAGGTTAAAGTCGTCATTTCCATTTCTTGGCTGTAAACATGACAAAGGTTTGTTTTGTCAAATCAAAAAGTACAGTAGTCCCCCAGTCAACTTTAAAATTCCAAAAAGAGGTGTATTTTCTCCTTCTCTAACTTTCGTCGAAATGCACCTACTTCACGCAGATCAATTGTGAGCTTAACAAATACTTTGCCAAAAGCTTCTTTATAACCAGTAGTATGTATATTACTTTCGTAGCAATAATTCTGCCAGTGATTTGTTATGGTTTTTTCTAATTTAAAAGTTAAACATTTCTTTACATGTCTAAATGTCTTAAATTTCGAATCCACTTAATTGTCTAGCCGACGATAGATTTCAAAAATGTCTCTTTCGAATTTGTAACGGCAGAGTTAGAGTATAATAAGCTCATTAAATTCGGATCTCCACAGCATTATCTAATGTAAAATTACCAACTTCCTATGGGGCCAATTATAGCTATCATTGAAATCGTTCCGGAAAAATTTTTGAATCGATATTTGACGGTGTTTCCCTTTGATTAGAAATGAAAATTATATACCGATCGATCGGAAACCACACAAAGATTTTTTTTGAGAAAAAAAAAGTTTAGTTGCACATTTATTTTTTTCTAAAAATGTATTTTTCTATTTTCCGGACGGAAATTCATTTTCCTGAACAGCTGATACTTTTATGTTCAAAAATGAAACGAATCGTTCCACTGATTTGTGTTCCAATTTCGCACAATTCCAATGACAGATTTCTGTCAGTAAAAATTTTTCGGTGGCTTTCAATCAGGAAAAAATTTCAATGACAGAAATTTTTAATGATAGCTATAAACGAACTGCCAAAAAAATTCCAATGTTTGTTTTCAATGATGAAAGCCAATGATAGCTATAACTGGCGCCTATAAGTCAATGCTTCAAAAACTCAATGCTGTCACGTCTTGGAAAAATCTCATTAAAAGCCTGAAGATCGATAAGTGTATGTTACACTTTTGAAAATTCATTAGTACAGACGTGCCTCAGATAATTTTTTTACTATTGCTTTCATCAGTAAAATTTTTAATGATGTGATCGGAACAGTAAAAAATTGGAACACCAACAGTAAAACGAAATGGGATTTTTTTTGGCTTTTGGCAGTCAGCTTTTCAGTCAAATGAAATTTCATCATTAAAAAAATTAAAATGGATTTATAAATTAAATAAAACTTTAAATGCATTGTTTCTTAAAAACAAAATACTTGAATATAGGATTCATCTTATTGCATCAATCATTTGCTAGAAATAAATCAGTAACATGTTCAAAAACTAAAAACAAAAATTTTACTGATGGATTTTACTGATAGCTATAACCGGCCACTTACTAATTTAGGCGCCAGTTATAGGCACCAGTTATAGCTATCATTGAAATTGATCCAGACAAATTTTTGAATCGATATTTGACGGTGTTTCCCTTTGATTAGGAATGTAAATTATATACTGATCGATCGGAAATCACACAAAGATTTTTTTTTGAGAAAAAAAAGTTTAGTTGCACAATTATTTTTCTCTAAAAATGTATTTTTCTATTTTCCGGACGGAAAATTATTTTCCTGAACAGCTGATACTTTTATGTTCAAAAGTGAAACGAATCGTTCCACTGATTTGTGTTTCAATTTCACACAATTCCAATGACAGATTTCTGTCAGTAAAATTTTTTCGGTGGCTTTCAATCAGGAAATTTTTTTCAATGACAGAAATTTCTAATGATAGCTATAAACGACCTTCCAAAAAATTCCAATGTTTGTTTTCAATTATGAAAACCAATGATAGCTATAACTGGCGCCTTAGTATTTGTTTTTTAGGTTCTTATTTTTTGTACAAAAAACTGTTACTTCATTTTTTCTCAAAATTTTACCGAGTATTTAAAACAAAATTTTCTAAAAGATAAAATTAGTTTCAAGCCATAATCTCACATTTTTGAAAAGATATTTAAGTCGAAAATCAATTTTTACCAACTTTCATTATTTTTTTTTAGGTTTTTTATTTTTTGTAAAAAAAACTGTCGATTCTATTTTTCTCAAAATTTTTACGAATGTTGAAAATAATATTTCTTATAAGATAAAATTAGTTGGAAGCCATAATCTCAAATTTATGAAAAGATATTTGAGTCCAAAATCAATTTTTACCAACTTTAAGTAATGTTTTTTTTTGTTTTTATTTTTTAAAAAAAACTGTCAATTCGATTTTTCTCAAAATTTTACCAGATGTCAAAAACGTTATTCTTCGTTGTACAAAATTGTTTTGGAGATAAAATTTATTTTTGTTCGTAAATTTTACGAGGTGACAAATTTTTTTTAATTTTTTTGATTTATAAAAAAACCGTTAATTGGATTTTTTTCCAAAAATATATTTGTTTAGCATCACGTTACCATATATAATATATATTATTTAATTCAACTCGCTAGCGTTATTGGTGCGTAAGATATTTAGGGTTAACCAAAATTTTCACCTTTTTTTTTAAATTGCTATGGTAAGAAAACCACCCACGCAATTTTGTTGAGAGTTCTTTCTGCGTCTTTCTGCATAATTATCTGTATAACAAAATTTATTTGAAGTCGATATCTCTACTGGTTTTTGAGCTATGGACGACGAAAAACGTCGCAAACGTACGTACAAACGATTCTAGGGACCTTGAAACGTCGAGAAATGTCAAAATTTTCAATTTGACAAATCGGACCCATTACAATAACTTCCTATGGGAAGTTAAAAATTTGAATCCACTGACGATAGATTTCAAAAACATCTCTTTCGGATTTGAAACTTCAATGGCTCATTTCATTCGGATCTCCACAGCATTATCCATTGTGAAATTACCAACCGTCTATAATTCAATGCTTTAAAAACTCAATGATGTCTCGTTGAAGATACGAAAGAGCTTAACATCCTTCGAATAAAAAAAAAGGGCTTGACAAAATCTCATTAAAAGCATGTCCCCTGAAGATCGATAAGTGTATGTCATATTTTTTGAAGAATTTTAATACCTCTGCAATTATTTACATATACCTATGCCAAACATGTTATATGTAAATATGAAAAGTTATCTTAAGTTTGACCCAAAAAGCTTTTGGAAATACGTTAGTACGCAGTAGTCTCCGCAATGTTTTATAATGTGTAGACAAAATCTTACATTACTTGGCTTACTTGAAGATGACTATTCATCTGGATCAAATAAAATTCCCCCGAATGTTCTTTTCATATTTGAACTATTTCTAAGCTCAGATAAATTCCGAACCATATGGAAGAAGACATTACTACATCAGTCCTTAAAGAGGATGACAAAGTCTAACATTATAATTTACAGAACAATCTCTTAACTAGTATGTATTTCTAAGCTTATTGAACAAGTTGCTTATGAAATTTAATATTTAAACTCTGAGAGTGATGTACATACATACATATGTCATCAACAACACAGTTTTATGCAAAAATTTACTAATAATTTAATTACATTTTTGAGTGCTCAAATGATCTAGAACCCATTCAAGAACTTGACTGTATTTATATTGATTATTCTTTAGCTTTTCACCCACTTTCTCATTTTGTCATCATCACATTTCTTCCCATCTTCTAAATCGGTATTATAAAGTTAAATTCATAAATCTTGCCTCCAACGTTTTCATTGCCTAACTTGGAGTTCACCAGGTTAGCCATTTAAGACTACTACTACTCTTTATATAAGCTTGGTGAACGATAAAGTAACATCTTAATCTATGCAGACGATCTGACAATCTTCAAAAGCATACAATCGGTTACGCTCGGTTACTACTCCAAGTTATTTAGCGTAAAAAAATGTGCTAAACCTTAGCAAGATTAAATGTCAGACAATGACTATCTCTTAAAAACGTATTCCTCGTTCGAGTGATTATAAAATATCGCAGCCCGTTAGTAAAGCCAACTATATTGGGATTTGCTAAACAAAACAGTCTAAAGAATTTCAGGAACAGGATTGCTATGTTACTCTCGCGCTATATAACACTTTGTTCCACACCCATCTTGAGTACGCATCTCATTTTTACAAGATCCACACAAATATGATAGACTCTGTACAAGGCAACTTTAAACGTTTCCCCTTAAGAGGGCTACCATGGTCTGATCCTTACAAACTTCCTTTTTATAAACACGCTGCTTTTCGTCGATAAAATAAATGTCCAACCCCTTCTGATCTGTTTGTAATCTACAAAGCCTCTTGAGTATTCAATACATATTATTGTAGATTCCCCAATAAGAAGTTTAAGCCATTTGAACCGCACATCAAGAATGTGGACTGCTTCAACTGTTTCTTAAACTTAATTTTATGAACATGTTCAAACATGTTTAGAGTTGTTATATGTCATAATCCTTTTGGTGTGTACAATTTATAAAATAATCATTAAAAAGCAGGTAAACATTTAAATTAATTGCAAATTTGAAAATACACATCTCGATGGGACAAGAAATAAGCTTTGTTCAGCCTCCAGGGTTCTGGTTAGGTTAGGTTCTGAGATAATCGACTTTAAAGATGATGTGAAAATAATAATTTCAACAAAACCAAAGGTTTGTATACAATTGGAAAAAGATTTTTCCCTAGATGAAAAAAGCAAATTAAATTCTTTATTTTTATTTACTTTTATTCCGTTTATTAAAAAAAACACATTAAACTAACAAATTTCACACAAAGTGGAAAAGTGTATGCAAACAAAATTCAAATAGTTTACTACTTTATTTTATTCGTCTTCGGGATAAACAACTCCAATTTCTTTCCTTATCGAATCCTCAATACGAGCCACTAATAAACTCTCATTATGATTCATATGTTCGCTTTGTAGTTTTCCATCTAGGATGCACTTTCGAACTTCTTCCGCCTCATAATGTAGTCCCTCGGAGTTGGGAAAGTTAGTCTTTTGTTTTCCTTTAGGCAGGACCCATTCCTTTTGTTTGCCATCAATATCAATTATGCTAGTTGGACACCAGAAATTGGGAAGCTACAAAGAAATGTTTTACATCATTTGGAGACCTCAAACAAAAAACTAAAAAAACTTACTGTAATTTGACCTTTGGAACCTTTGATGATGGCTTTGTTTTCGAGTAACTTCTTCGCGCTTGTTTGAATTTTAGCCACTCTCGATCCAGAGTAGTGCAATTCACCATCGACAGAGAGGTCAACTCCGTCGGCATTTAGTTCACCGGTGGCTTTGATATTCATCGGGGGTTCCTGGAAGGCCCATTGGCACAGCTGAATAGTATAAATTCCCAAATCCAGCAATGTTCCACCGCCAAGTTCTTTCTTTCTGTGGAAATATGACAATAGAGAATGAGAACTTTAACAAATCGTTTGATTTTCATACACTTACTGCACTCTATCGACAGCCATTAAATCAAAACCAAATGAAACATTGACTTCTTCGATTATGCCTAGAACTCCGCTGGCAATTTGTTTGTGAATATATTGATAGGCTGGGAAGAATCGCGACCACACAGCTTCCATGAGGAATAGCTTCTTACGTTCGGCATAGGTTATGAGTTTTTTAGCTTGTTTCTCATTCATACAAAGAGGCTTTTCAATTAGGACGTGTTTGCCGTGTTCCAGCATCATCATTCCGATATCAAAATGTTGTGGATTTATTGCCCCAATGTAGACAACATCTTTAGAAAAGAAGATTTCTTATGTTGAGTATTCTTTTGGGGTGATTTAAAAGAACTTACCTATGTCTTTTGATTCGGCTAATTCTTCATAACTTCCGAATGTATTTTGTATTTCGTGTAATTTTGCGAATTCGTTAGCACGACGAATGTCTCGAGCTGCAATCGCCACAACCGAATGCTCATCACTTGGCAAAGTGCTTAGAGCGGTAACAAAGTCATGGCTTATTTTTCCAGCTGATACAATGCCCCAACGCAGTGCCATTTTTGTTGATACTGAAACAAACAGGTAAAACCAGATGAGCTCTAAATTTTATTTGCAGCCTTTTTTTTGGGAAAAGATTGGTTATTTCTACTAAAGTAGCAATTAAACACATGTTTGAACACAAATTTAAGTGTTTTTTCTTTGTTGAAGAAAATGGTTATGCTATTTTCTTACCTAATAATAATTTTTTTCTTCTGAAATTGGAATTTTTGCCAAATTCTTTTGTTTTTGCGGCAATTTAATCTGATATCTGATTTAAGTTTAAGGTTTTCAATAATTTGACATTTCACTGACCGCAACCGTACTGACTTTGGTAGGTTGAAATCCAGATGCTTTCAATTGGACTCGTTCGTGTGACTGAGAATTTATTCAGATCTGTTCCTACGCTCAGACAGTTTTACTTGTGAAAATTGGTTCACTTTTCTAAAGAGAACTTTCACAGGTAAGAAAATGTTTTATTAAAAGTTTAAGGTGCGAAATCATTTATTTGCATTTTTTTATTAATTTTAACTGTTTCCCATTTTTATATGAAATGCACAAAACAATATTTGATTTTGACATTTTCTCCACTTTCAGGTATGACATAAGTGTTTTTGTTTTTTATTTTTAAATCCTTAAATCCCATCCAAAGATTTTTCGGAGGCACCAAAAACTAAAATTATTGAAGTAATTACAATTATATCTACAACTATTCCAATTTATGTGAAAATAACCAAATAATTAAGACTAAAGGCTTAATTATGTTCAAAAATCATGTGTAAAAAGTGAAAAATTGAAGAAAAAAAACTCATATAGAAGCATTTCTACCTTTAAAAAAACATAAGATTGTGTTTGTTACTTTAAAATTATATGTCATTATCTGTCAAAAAAATCCGTTTTCAGCCATTACATCTAAGAGGCATCTGTCATTAAATTTTTTCAACTTTATAGAAAGATAGTTTATAGATAGAAATTCACAGTGTATTGCTAACAGACAACAGATTCTTTTCACTCTTTGAAGTTGAATGTTATCTTTTAATTCTTCGTTATATATTAAATTTATTTTCATTGGTTTTCTAAAATTGTCAGGAATATCTTTTCAAGCTAATGTTTCTGATCAACGGATTGATTTTATAAGGTAAATTCGTCACATCGTTTGTGTGGAGATAAGTTTAACTATTTTATGCTTCAAATCGAATGATCTCAATTGATGCTGACTAAAAAAAATTGCATTTCATTGATATTATGGCATCAGTACCTCCTACTATGGTTATTGATCAATTATGTGCAAAAAGTGGATACATTTGATGGTCAATTAATAATTTATAGTCCATGCTTGATTACTAAGTCTGCTTTTACACGATGGAACTGGATGCATGCAACATATCAAACAACATAAGTGAAAGCGAGACAAATTTGAGACATGAATCGGAAGAAAATCGACTCTTTTTAAATGGATAAAATTTCATGTGCATCTATTTGACGTTTCTCTCTGTTCTCCTCAATTTCCTTCCTTTTCTCTTTCACATGGCTACATTGTACGAGATGGAAACGTTTTCCATGTTGTGTAGATCGTTGTAATTGGCTTGTGTTTTAGACAGGCCATAGATAAGCTTCAAATTAATTCTAAATGAAATTGAATTGAACCAAAATACAAGAGAACTGTCAAACTAGAAACACGATAGAATAGCAAAGCAGGGTTTAATGGTATTATGACAGACTTAGCGATCTATTATCGTAAATGACAAACATTCAAGCAATATTATTACACCGCAAAAATGACAACTGAGTTTGACATCGATAAACAAATGACTGTTTACAATCACAACAAACAATTAATCGTGTTTGATGTGCAATTTTTCCCGCAAAATAATGATGAAAAAGCTGCCTTGGGAATCAAACGTCTATTCAGGAGCCATTCATCTGATACGGATTCTGCTATCAGCAAGATTATTTTCTTAAAGCAGCAGATACTAAATACATTAAAAGGAATAATTTGTCGGTTGTTATCACAGAAATGTGCTTGACATTTTCAAATATACATAAAGTGAAAATTCCTTTTAGAAAAATGGCGTGTATAAATAAAATGTCAAATTAGGCAAGTTTATCAACTTAGGTTATATTTTGTTTTTGTGTGTGACCAGCCTTATAAAAAAAAAACAATTTACCAAGTTTCAAAATAATTGCTTCTTGGCATCACTAAAATGATTGTTGACGTTTTCTATTGGAATTTTCTCATGTACAAGAATTTATTTCTTATCAGTTCATTCCCCTCGTTGTCGTGTATTTCCTATTTTTTAAGCAAGTTTGTTTAATAAAAATTATAAACAAAATAGCATAACATCCGCTAGAAAAATGCAAACTCAAGAAAATCTAGCTGCAAATTTCTGCGGTCTCTTGAGTGACCAGGGCATCAAAGGTATTTACTTTAAAATTCCGTCACACCCTGAAAACATATTTTCGAATCTAAGCTTCATGAAAATTCAATATGTTAAAATTGATTTCTTTCTCAAAACAGAAATAGCCAACGAATGGAGAATCCTTGGTCAGGAACAAGATGGTTCATTGCTTACATCGTGGATTTTTACAAATGCCAACGACGAGAAATACACCTGCATTGGGCAATATTTTGCTTCACCCAAATCCTTTCGGGTTCTTTATCGATTTTCCAAGGAAGAGAATGTTATTCAGGCTTCAGTGAATAGCGCTGTCTCGCTGTTGGTCTATGTGGTCAAGACTGAGCATAAAACTGGTTCCGCAGAGGAGCCAGTAAGCATGTTCTATTATTCCCCATACATTGTGGAGTTGAAGAGCACTCCTACCAAACAGCCAGAGCTAATAACCAAGGAAAGTTCAATTAAACAAGTGATGGCACAGTTTTTGTGGAAGAAGGAGGCAAAATTCGATAAAGTTTACTTAGACAAGTTCCTCGTATTGACCCATGAAGAATGTAAGGTTGAATTTTCGATGAGAATTGGAGAATTGGGTTTTTAATTTTTTCTTTTTAGCTGTAATGCTCTACACTTCGACCATAAATGCCGAGAAAGATCAATTTGGAGACACTCCAACGTCTATTGATTTTACAGATGAGGATTCATGGTCTCTGGAGGAAAATCTCTCAGCTGAAATGATAGCAAAGAACTTTGTATGGGCTCAGTGGGATTGTGAGAATCAAGCTCTCTACTATATTCATATGAAGGTGAAAGCGAAGAGTAGTTCCAGTTCGATTCTTAAAGACGACGAAGATAGGAGTCCGCCAACTCCGACACTATCAGCATTTCAATTCAATGATAAGCTTCCCACGGAAACTGTGGTAAGTTCGGAAGAGACTTCAAGACTGTTAATTTTGGATTCATGTTAATTTCATTTCAGCTTAATATTCCATTGAATCTACCAAAGATTCCGCATACAACAAACGCTTCGAATTGCTACGAAGACGACACAGTTCCCCTTCGGATTCACGACACTTCTCTGAATCTAATCATACTCGCCGACGAATCTGGAATGCTCTTCGTTTGTCACTACTATTTGTATCAGAATATAAAACCACCGGCAGATGACTCCAGTCCCGCTAATTCAGATGTTCATTTTGCTTACTCCGTGACTCTACTTCATCATGGCTGTGTGGTGCATTGTGTTATGCCAGGAATCCCCTGGGATAAAGCAAAACTGCTTAAGCCAACATTTGCCCTTCAGGGTGGCCATCATATGCTTGTTTTCCAACCTGACTTGTTTGTCCATCTTCTCGATGTGGGTTTGTCTCATGAACCATGTTGTCATATTGTTTGTCCGGCGTATAATAAAACCCCACTGACTCATTTGGTTCCGTGTAAGAATTGGGACAAATTGGCCTATGATTCGGCAACTCTGGATGTAGTCTCGCTGAGTATTCCAAAGGCTCATCTTATCGAGGCGTTCCGCAATGATACCTCCGTTGATAATCGTTTGAGCATGATTCATTATTTCCTGGTGCATTCTAACGATATGGATGTTCTCTCGGAGTTGCTTAGTATAATCATGGAACAGCCACTTAGTCTCGATACGGTGGCTCTTCTCAAGGAAGCTCTAGTTGCTGGCAGCTACTCATCGGCCAAGCGTGGATTACCCAGTGAAGCTTTGCTTCTGACGCGTCTGCTTCCGTTGACAACATCGGTGATTTCGAAGCCAATGCATGCTAAAGTTGCCGATCTAAGTGTTGGTCTCTCACATGAGAATCTTTGGAATACGACAATGATGCTGCTATCGCCTCAGCAGCGTCTTACTCCATATGGAGTTGATATTTGGTCAAAACTATGGGAAAACCTAAACGAGAACAACAAGGACAAGAATCGCTTTACCGCCGAGCAGGTTAGCGAAAAGTTAATGTTCTCGCTGGCATGCTATCAACCGGAGGCCCTATCTAGATGCACAACACCATTGTCACCAGGCGGGCCCTTGGCCGGACCAAGTGCTGGAGATTTCGCAACTGCAGTGCGACGCATGCAAAATGAACCATTACCATTTGTGGAGCTGGAGACATGTACAGCTACAAAGCAAGAACATGTGATTTCTGTGGTAAAACTAAACTAAAAATAAGCTCTTCTGAATTTTGTCTCCATCTTTGTTTTCTCTCTGTGTTGTAGAATCTTCGTGAATTGAGCGTTCATTTGGTGAAAAACTCAACCAATAAAAACACTGGATTCCGCTGGTTGAAAGAAACTTTCTTTGAACGGTCGCAGACACCTGCACACGTTCATGCAGTTGCTTCACAATATGTTGCAGCTCAGTTGGAACTTTCGAGGGCTTTGTGTGCTTTAGTTTGCAGGGCAGCTGGAATCGATGCTAGGGTTGAAGTTATAAGGGGTTTTCAATTGATGTAAGTTCAGCTACATTTTCAAGGTTTTTAAAAATCGAATTTACATTGATTTATTTACTGTTTCAGAGACCAACTAACCAATGATCAACAATACTCTCTATTTTTGATTCTTGAACGATTCTGTTTAGCAGTTGACTCGATTGCTTTTCCCTTGCCACAGGGATTCTCGTCTTTTTTCACATATTTAGGTTACAGAGCATTGTCTTTCGATATGTTCTATCAATATGCTTCGAATCATGTTTTCGAATTGCAAATTGATGTCATGAAAAGTATACTTAACGGTAAGTTTGTCGGACAAATTCAAAAAAACAATTTTTAACTATTTTTGTTTCTGAAGATATGAGCGACACACCCGATGGAATCGAGCGAAAATTGTCGCTTCTCTCTTGTTTGCCGAAATCGAGAGCCCAGCGATTGCTTAAGAACTGGAACCATCCGGAGAGTCTTATGATTCGTGGTCGAGACCATGCTGCTAATATTCTATCTGGAAATCTTCAACAACCACGAGGAAGTAGCAGCAATAGTATGAATGTCCGAAACACTAAACATATCACAGGTATACAAAGAAATTATGATGATATCATCGATCTTAGTTTGATAAACTTCCTACTGCTTCCAGTGGAAATAGGTTCCATATCTAAACCATCTGAAAACTTCAATCTCATCGTGCCATACATTTTCATAGCCATTTTGATTTTCATTCCCCTTATTGCATTTGTAAAGCTTAAGTACACTTTCATCAATTGATTTAATTATCATTTTCATTTTTGTTTTTTAATGGGTAAGCTCTTTGTGTGTGTATGTTTATGAGTTCCTGTTGTTATGTTATGTTTTGTTTGGTTCTCTTATGTTGTTTTGTGTATTTTTCCAACGTCCCTCAATTAGCTTTGTTCTTCTTCACAGCTCAAAACTAAAAAAAAAAGGAATTTGAAAAACACTAAAATCTAATTTTCTTCCCATTTCAGGGCTCACTGCAGATAGACTTTCTCCGTTGGACTCATTTTTAGATCTTCTAACTGCAAAAGCTAGCCTCAATGAATTGGACTTTAATTTATTGATAGAAACAACTGTTACGTCAATGGAACAACTTAAAAAGGCATAATTTATAATTCCAACCTGTTTTTTCTACTACGAATATTTTTAAGTGTTTAATTTTGTTTTTAAGTCGGTCCTTGTGATAATAATTAGGTTCCTTAGTTTGTATAACTTTATTAAGAACAGAATAGGTCTATTCAATTTGTTAAATTTCCGTTGCATTTAATTTAAAACAAACAAACAAACAAACAAAATATTAAGTACCTACCTATAGAATTACCTAAACCTAAATAACATTGATTTATTGTGCCAAAAAGAAACTCTTGAAACGTATTATAAATTATTATAAAAATGCAAATATTTAAACACAAAGTGTGCCATTTTAATATAATGGGAATGTGTAATATGAGGCTCTAACGTTATTAATATTTTTCTAATTAAATAATTGACTGATTTATTTCTTTTTTACATTCACTTTGTCTTGTATTATTAATTTTGTTATGTTTTCAAACTACAGGACATAAATTGTTTCCTTATTTCTTGTTTGTTTAATATTTTCTTTTGCTTAATATGGGCATTTATTATTATTATTCGATTGTTTATTAGATAATGTTACTAAAGTAAACTTTTTTGTTTGTTAATTAATGTATTTACATATATAATAAGAGTATTTTTTTTGTATGTATATTTCATTGCAGAAATATTTATAAATAAGTCAATAAAGACATACATTTCTAATCGTTAATAGAATATTAAATTGTTTGTATTACCTTATTTAAGGGGCCGGTTATAGCTATCAGTAAAATCCATCAGTAAAATTTTTGTTCTTAGTTTTTGAACATGTTACAGATTTATTTCTAGCAAAAGATTGATGCAATAAGATGAGTCCTATATTCAAGTATTTTTTTCAAAAAGAAACAATGCATTTAAAGTTTTATTTAATTTATAAATCAATTTTAATTTTTTTAATGATGAAATTTCATTTTACTGAACAGCTGACTGCCAAAAAAAATCCATTTCGTTTTACTGTTGGTGTTCCAATTTTTTACTGTTCCGATCACATCATTAAAAATTTTACTGATGAAAGCAGCAGTACAAAAAATTGTCTGAGGCGCGAAGCCTCAAAGTGACATTTAATTTAATGACGTAAATTTACTGATTGCTATAAACGCTCCTCAGTAAAACATTTCAGATTCCTCCTGTTTCAAATTTTACTGATGGATTTTACTGATAGCTATAACCAGCCCCTAAAGCTAGGCATACACGATGAACATGTTCGGCGAACCTGCTCGTGTTCGCTGTTTGTTTTCTCGTGTATGGGCTTGTATGCGAACCGCTCGCTGTTGGCGAAAATTTTCGATTTTTTCATGTTCGTTAGCTGTCATGTTCGTCGTGTATGGCGATGTTCGCGAACAAATTCTCATTTCTCATATGAATATCGTCGAGTGAGCATTACGGAAGATGGCAACTGTAAGTCATACTTTTATAAATATTTTTAAATCTTGTGAACTTGTGATGTTATCTCCACTTCTCCAGTTCTCTCAATAAATTAACATGAGAACGAATATAAGGTTTCGGAAGCCAGTCTTTCATACACAACCTTTTTAAGTTCCCATAGGAAGTTATTGTAATGTGTCCGATTTGTCAAATTGAAAATTTTGACATTTTTCGACGTTTCAAGGCCCCTAGAGTCGAAATAAAAGATTTTTAGTTCGTACGTCCGTACGTTCGAGACGTTTTTTTCGTCATCCATAGCTCAAGAACCAGAGGAGATATCGACTTCAAATAAATTTTGTTAGGTATACAGATAATAATGCAGAAAGATGCAGAAATTGCTCTCAAGAAAATTGCGTGGGTGGTTTTTTTACCATAGCAGTTTAAAAAAAAAGTGAACATTTTTGTTAACCCAAAATATCTTATGAACCAATAACGCTAGAGACTTGAATTAAATTTTTTATTATATATTGTAACGTAATACCAAACAAGTATATTTTTGGAAAAAATCCAATTAACGGTTTTTTTTATAAATCAAAAAATTGTACGAATAAAAAATGATTTTATTTCCTAAACAATTTTGTGAAACGAAGAATAACGTTTTCAACATCTGGTAAAGTTTTGAGAAAAATCAAACCGACAGTTTTTTAATAAAAAATAAAAACCTAAAAAAAAACATTACAAAAAGTTGGTAAAAATTGAATTTCGACTTAAATATCTTTTCGAAAATTTGAGATTATGGCCTCTAAGTAATTTTATCTTATAAGAAATATTGTTTTCAACATTCGGTAAAATTTTGAGAAAAATCGAATTGACAGTTTTTTTTACAAAAAATGAAAACCTAAAACAAAAAATTATTAAAAGTTAATAAAAATTGATTTTCGACTTAAATAACTTTTCAAAAATTTGAGACATTGGCTTTAAACTAATTTTATTTATTTATTTTTATTTTGTTCACATAAGTAAATTGCCATAAGGGCAACTACTTGCGCTTGTTTTTCAGACATCCTTCTTTCTTGAACAATCGTCCCGAAATGAATGTTCGTCGTGTGTGGGCTAACGCAAACGAACATGTTCGCTGAGCATGTTCATCGTTTATGCCTAGCTTAAGGCCAATCAACATTTATTTGAAATTAGATTCCATCACAATCGCGAGGTCGCTGCTTTGTTTCATTTCATTATCATTCCAACATTTTTAATTTTCTTTTCTTCCCATGCTCTTTCTCTCTTAATATGTGTTCCATTTAATAGTTACGTTTTTTCTCTTACCTACCTACCTACATATTCAAGTTTTCATTGTATAGTTCATCAACTAACCTACACACACACATTATTTTTTCGTTTCTCTAAGTGCCTGGTTACACGAGCGCAAAAAAGAATTAATTCACGAAAGAGAACGGATGATTTTTAGAAAGAAGGAAAGGGATGGAAAAAAATGCCAAGTTTCGTCTTTTTCCTCATCTTCAGATATGAGTTTTGCGTTAAAAATCATGTTTCTTTCTCAAACGTTCTCCTTTTGACAGACATTTTCATTTCTAATTTGCCGGCGAAGTACAATCTTTGTATATAGAGTGGAATAGTACAATCATGAAGAGGAACGAACGCAGCGACGTCTGGCCTAACGTCAAGGAATTAAATCTGCAAAGTTTGTGCAGAATTTTATTTGGAAAAATTAAGAGACAATTTAAAAATACAAAACAGAGTTATAAAATAAAAGAGAAGAATGTAATCAATATTGAGATTGAGAGAATAAAGAGAAATTTTGTTGTATCTTTATTTAATAAAGACAAATACCAATAAGCCAAATACCAATTCAAATTTATTTTGTACTGTTGCCGGCTAGCCGATTGCCCATAGAGAAATATACTTATATAGGTAGATATATTTCTCTATGCGGTTGTCAATGAATAGTACAAAAATACGTTAAAATACGTCTTTCAAAACAAAAAGGTAGTAGGTGCAATGTTTTTGTTTTTCTTTTTTCTTTTTCATAGGTAATTTCCTGTATTTGATAAAATGAAAGTAAGTATTATTAATAAAAAGAAAAAAATACGCTATCAATATATGTTGTTGGGTACATATATTTAAAAAAAAGACAAATAACACTATGGCTAAATCTATAGGAATAGATATAGATTAGGAATTTTAAGGAAATTATGTAAAATTGAATTTCATGTGAATTTTAATTTAAAAATAATGATTTGATATTAGGTATTAAATGGATTCACATGAAATTGCATTTCAAATAACCATGAAAGCATGAAATTTTACTTCTCGCAAAGCCTAAATTATTATTTTAGATTTTATAAATTTGAAATCAAATGCATTAATGCAACAAAAACAAAACCTACATAGCTCAATTCATAGGAATATTTCCATGACAAGAGAACACACAAAAAAAACATAAGCAACTGTATTATTTTGTTGCCTCACTCTCTTCATTTCTAACAAGAGAGAAAATAATAAAACCCTCTTTTCCTCAACTCATTTTTGTTTTAATTTCTGAAATCTGCACAACAAATTTTCAGTACTCTGAGCGCCGCCTGTATAAGCCGTCAATGAACTAAAAATTCGTGTTCCATGAGAGTACTATTCACTCTATATACAAAGGTACAATGTACAGCAAATTTGCTTTTGTTTTGCTCGTGCTGTACCTGCGGCTGAGTATCCAACGAAGTTTTTTGTGTTTTAACTTCCGACTGTTCCTTTCTTGCATGCCCACTTAATTTTTGTTTGTGTGTATCCACAAAAGTAATTCTTTTTTGCGCTCGTGTAACCAGGCACTAATTCTTTCGTCACATCGCTGAGCAATGTAGGCTCTTTTTTTTAAGTTACTATGGACATTTAATAAAAATAAATAAACAGTGCCGTGCACATGAAATGCCGATTTATCTAAAGAAAAATTAGATCTTTTTTATAGTAGATTATAATTCTAGTTTTTTTTTTTTATAGTAGATTATAATTCTTCCAATTTAAAAATAAAAAAAGTTCTATTATAATAGCTTGAATTACCAATTTTGTATCACTTCCTCGAACAATAAAACTGAAATTAAGTTAAAATTTTCTTTACAAATAACTCGAAGAAGGTACTTACAATGACGTCGATAAAAAGAGCACACAAATGTTTAGGTAGGTTAAGTCAGTTGCACTGCACTGAACATGAGCAGCTGAATAAAAAAAATGTGTCTATGGATATTTACACACGCATACCTATAGATGTATGAGAACATTAAAAACACAAATTTGTTTTTTTTTTACCGCAAACTATATTTTTCGGTTGCAAAAAAACGTTTCTAGGTATGAATAAAAGAAAGAAAAGAAGAAAATAGACAAAAATTTCGTTTTGTTTTCAACTAAAAAATTGAAATGGTTTTGTATTTTATTTATTTTCACGTGCGGCTTGGCTTTTACTACGTAATATTTTACTTAAGTTTTTTTCTAAAGTGTTAATTTCGGTAAGGAAGTGTTTTTTGATTATAAACTAAAATTAATATTATTGTAGAAAATATGCTCAGTCCCATTGAGAAATTTTTTCATATGCTAATACTAATATTCAAAAAATTTTCGTGGTTACAATTTGCGAAGCAACGCGAGCACGGGTCGGCTAGTTACAAATACAAGAAGGTTCGTTACACTTTTCCACACTAGTAATATTCTTTTTATGATTAATCGCGAGGGGGTTTTATATTAACTAACTTATTATTATTTAAAACGAAATTATCACAACAAAACTAAACTAAATCGACGACGGCGGCGGCTGCGTAGCGACGAACGACGACGTACGCAACAATTCGGGCAATTCGCACTCAACCGAGTACGAATGCGACACAAAGAAGAGAACAAAAAAAAAGTGCAACAACACAGCTCGTTAAAGAAGCTGTAACCGCGGCTGCTCAGCTGGGCTGGGTTCTTTGGAAGAATTTTATTTATTATAACAATGTTGATTGATTTATAAAATCAATCAAATTGTTACAATTTAGGAATATGTTATTGCAAGTACCTACAGTGGGATACTATGCAATAAAATGGGCGCCAGGAATTTTTTTGTTAGAAACCGAAAAAGAAAATTCCAAAACTTTGTGATGAGTGAAGCGATTGAAGAGAACAAAAAAAAGACACAACGAACGTTTGATTTTTAAGTTTAAAATTTATTCTTTGGGAAACCGTGGGATTGAAGATCCCTGGACTAAAACCCAAAATGTTTTCAAAATAAAAGTTAAAAAAAAATTACAATAAAATTGAAATTGAAGTTAAACAAAGAACCAAAGAAAATTCAAATGAAACAAAGAAAACAACTCGCAAAAGAAAATGACAAAATAAAATGGGTACTTAACACCGAACGCGACCGAAATATATACACTATATATGTATCTATATGAACAGAACAAATAAACAAAAGAAATAAACTACTTATCTTTTCCTTTGTCTCCCTTTCTATTTTCCTCTTTTTCTCCCGATCCTCACACCTCGATCCTCGAATTTTAATTTTTCTTCTTAATTTCCTCGATTTCTGATTTACTATTCTTCTTCTCAATCTTTCTTTTCCTTTCAAAAATTCCTCGAACTTTTTTTCCTTTTTTTTTTCAGTCTTAATCGTTTCGCTAGTAAGCCTCTTTCAAGAGTGCCTTCCAAGCTAATTCCCAACTATGTTCTTCCTCCCTCGTCCATTCCAGTCACACACACATTCATCCAACACAAGCATCCGTTTTCGTGATTGTCGGTCACGGTATCGCGGCTTCCTGGAAGCTTTACGCTCATCAGGAAAGCCACCGTTGTTGACTCTCAGCGAAACTTTGCTTTCACACACACAATCACGGTTTCGACAAATTGTTGGATGAGTTTCCAAAACTTGCCGAAACATAATGGCGAGTTCAGACCCCTTCCCAACTATTCTTATTTTTCGAGAAAGTTTTAAGAAACAAAAATCGAGAAGAAGTCTAAACTAGGCATTTTCCTATTACTATTAATTACGCGCGAGGTTCGAGGTGTGAGTTTTGTACCAAATATTAAATTACGTTAACTTAAAAACGCGGCGTTAAAAACCCATTTTGTACATTAATAATTTAGTAAATTTACGTTACGAATTAAAACATTGAAATAAAAAAATATGTTGTTGTTGCTGTCAAAGTAAGGGTCCGCCTGACCTCATACTTCTTCGGCTCATCCGCCGGCATTTTCGACCTTGTCGAAAGAACTCGTTCTCGAACTCGATCACCTGCTTTTTGTTGCTTTTGCAAAATAAAGGCTAGGTACACCTGTGGTTGATGAGACCATGGTTGCCCTCAACTTTGCCGATATTTTGCAGCCACAACTAAGGAAAAATAAAACAGCCAAAGGCTGGTTTTTGTTGCGGTAAAAATTTACCGTAACAAATCCCACCCTTACCTCCCAAGAAATGTGTTTACTTTTCGAGAAAAGCAAACCATTTCTTAAGGCTCAGCCAGGGGTAGACAACAACAACAAAGGACCATCATTACATTTAAAAGAAAAAGAAAAAAAAAATCATTAGTATGGCACGTTAAGTAAACAAAAATGACAATGAACAATAAAAAAAAATACTACAACAAAAAGGACTTGACTCAAACATCAACAACCGGTTTTAAATCTTTAACGTGCCACGTCCCACGCTCTTTACCGTGATCATCTACCAAAAGATATGTCCAAGGTGACATTCTCTTGCTGACCTTGAAAGGTCCTACAAATTTGGTCGCCAACTTCGGCGCGAAATAATTTGCTGCATCGGACAGCGCGAAGTTCCTACGCCAAACGAGATCACCCGTGTGATATTGCGCGTCCCTCCTACGTAAGTTATAAGTCTTTGCAGCCTTCTTTCCCGCTGCTTCCAACTTCCTAGCTATGTCCTCTCTCAGTTTCCGAAACTGCCTATTAATTTCCGTACTATCTGGGTCCCTATCGCTATCCCTAATTCCTACATCATGGCCACTAGTTACCATGTTCCTACCGAAATTTGCGAAGTATGGCGACACACCTAAAACCTCATGTTGCGAAGTTCGGATTGCACAGGCCACTTTTGCCAGTTGCGAATCCCAACTCCGCTGGTTTTCCGAAACATACGCCCGGAGCGTAGTCTTAATAATTTGATTAATCCGTTCCGCCGGATTCGCTTGCGGATGATAATTCGCCGTAAACCGAAGTTGTGACCCGTACGCTTCGCTAAGCGTTTTCAGTTCCTTGCCACGGAACTGGGGACCGTTGTCACAGACGATCCACTTAGGAATCCCGAAAAGAAGAAACACGTTTTCTTCCAACTCCCGACATACCGCTTTCGCCGTTGCGGACCGTAACGCGAACAACAAGGGGAATTTAGTGAAATAGTCGACGACCGTTAAAATATACACGAACCCTCGCGACGATTTTGGTAATGGACCCACCAAGTCCACGCAAATCATTTCCCACGGTTGGGAATTCCCTACTCTTTCGGTCATTAGACCAGCTGGTTTTTCATTCACCGGCTTCACACTTTGGCAAATTTTACAAGCCCTAACATACCTCGTAATATCACTCCTCATTTTGGGCCAGTAATATTTTTCTGCTATCCTAGCAAAAGTTTTCTTAACGCCCATGTGTCCTGAAAGCGGAGCATCATGGCACTCGTTAAGAATTCTAGTCCTATCATTTTTCCCTAACACTAACTTCCACTCCTCACCATTATCATGAACGACTATATGGTTCAACCTAACATGTTTATAGAGCCGCCCATTCTCAACTCTCCAAGATGGGTATTCTAACGGGCTCTTTTCTACCTGTAATTTCATCTTAATCACCCAAGGGTCCGAATCCGCCTCAGAGACACCAGCTACTTCTGGAACTCCTCGCGACAACATATCAGGAACGACATGTTCTTTGCCCTTTCTATGGATGATCTTGAAATCGAATTGTTGGAGCCGAATGGCCCAACGAGCTAATCTACCCTGCGGATCCTTAAGGTTGCTCAGCCAGACCAAAGAGTGATGATCAGTTACGACTGTAAATCGAACACCTTCGAGATACGGCCGCAACTTTTCAATCGCCCAAAGGACCGCTAAACATTCCTTTTCGGTCGTAGAGTAGTTCCTTTCGTTCCTATTCAATGACCGACTTAAATAACAAATGGCTTTTTCGCCATCCTCAAACTCCTGAGATAATACGGCCCCGATACCATAGTCCGACGCATCTGTTTGTACAACAAACGGCCTTGAAAAATCCGGACATGTTAGAATCGGTGCCGTAACCAAACACTCTTTGGCTTTCCTAAAACTCTCCTCACATTCTTGTGTCCACTCAAATTTCTTGCCTTTCTTTAAGAGATCGGTAAGAGGCCTAACTAAAATTGCAAAATTTGGTACAAACCTACGGTACCACGAAATTGTCCCTACAAAACTCCTAATTTCCTTCACATTTTTCGGTGCAGGAATCCTAATCATGCTTTCCACTTTTTCCGGGTCAACATGAAGCCCGTTCCTATCAACTACATAACCTAGAAATTTTAAAGAAGGCCTACAAAAATTACACTTTTCCCTACCTACTTTTAAACCTGCTTCTCCTAACCTTTTAAAAACTTCTTTTAAAATTTCTAGGTGCCTATCGAAAGAATCGGTGACGATGATAATGTCATCCAAGTACACAAAGACGAACGGTTCTAAGTCAGGGCCTAAAACGTCGTCAATAAACCTTTGCCAAGTTGCCGGGGAATTGTGCAAACCGAATGGCATCCTGCAAAATTGAAACAGGCCACGCCCTGGCACGGTAAAGGCTGTGTACTTGCGCGATTCTTTTTCCATTGGAATCTGCCAATAAGCAGACTTAATGTCTAAAGAAGACAAGTACTTCGCGTTTCGAAGCTTGTCTAAAATTGCTGAAATAAATGGTAGTGGATAAGCATCCCTATCTGTAACCTCATTCAATTTCCTATAGTCAACACAGAACCGATAACTGCCATCTTTCTTCTTAACCAGAAGAATCGGCGATGCCCAAGGACTCTTCGACTTCTCGATCACTCCAGCTTCCAACATCTCCTGGAGCTCCTGATTGATATGTTTCTGAATCGCTGGCGAAACAGGGTAATATCGTTGTTTTATCGGTTCTGCAGACGTCCTAATCTTGTGCTCAACTAAGTTGGTGCACCCTAAACCTTCGGTCATTGATTTAAAAAGTTCTCCTAACACTAGTTCTAATTCCCTATTTTCAAAATCGTTCAAATCCGATTTTTCCCTAATAGCTACCATGTCTGTCATCGAGGCCAATCTATCTTGGCTAGAAAAATTCCACACACCCGATCTCAAATCCGGGACTATGCCCGATAGTGCCCAAAAATCGGCACCCAAGATCAACTGGTGTGGAAGGTTCGGAATGACCAGACATTCTATCAAAAAGGATTTGTTCTCAACCTCCACTGGTAGAGAAACAGATCCAGCTACACCTACACCTGCTCCATCTGCTAACGCTACTGACCCAACACTACTATTTCCTAACCTAAGCCCTAACTCTTTAAAAATGTTCCACCCGTCACCACCCACAATGGTACGAGAGGCTCCTGAATCGAGGAGTCCTAACAACTTTATTCCATATACCCTAACTCCTAAATATGGTCTAGTGTCCCTACCATTTGCCGCTAACGTGAAACTCAGTTTAACTCCTACCCGCTGATCGTCAGCAGACGACCTTCCTAACGTCGACGGACTCCTTGTCCTGCTGACACAAGGGCCCGATCCCCATTTCCCGAACACCTACAATCCCTACGGTAAACTCCTACCGCTCCACAGCCGAAGCAACGTTTCTGGACTGTACACCTCGAAGCTAAATGTCCTTCTTTGTTACATTTGTAACACCTAACCGACTGCCTGAATGGATTATCAACAACTGGAGCAACAGCCGCTACTCGGTTTTGTCCAGACGAACTTGGTTGGTAACCGCACTCTGGTTCCAACAAATGTTTGCATCTAGAAGGCGGGGTAAAACTATCTACATTCACCTTAAGGGTGTCTAATTCCCTACCTAAGATAGCAAGTTCCTTAACCGTCTTTGGTTTGGCACTAGCTATCTGCACCTGAAAAAAAGGATCTACATTTTTCCTTAATATCGAAAGCATCCTTCCCTCTGACAAAGGTTCCGACAATCTTCGAAACAATGTCCTCATCGTGGTCAGATACGCGCCGAAAGTTTCCTCCTTTCCCTGCGAACGCCGATTAATCTCCTCCAACAAGAGATCATCGTAATTCGCAGGAAGGAACTCCGCTTTGAGTTCCTTGACGAGTTCCTGCCAATCCTCTAAATCTTCCCTAACCGTCCTAAACCACATAAGCGCCCTACCAGCCAAAAGCTCCGAAGCGGATTTAAAAAGGTGGTTTTCAGGAACATTGTTAGCCAAACGAAGTTCCTCCACTCTTTCTAGGAATGAATTTACTGATGCTCCACCTGAGTCACCAGTAAACTTCACCCCCCACTTCCCAATACGTTCAATGTGTTTCGGCTGAACGACCACTCGTTCAGAAAACCCATCGACCCTATCCAGCCTACGTTCTGACGGAACCCTAACAAAAATGTTTCCTACTGCAGGACTACTGACACCCACCCTTGGTTCAGCCAACGTCTCTGTAGTAGGCCCTAACGCAGACCGTCCACTACAGGGAGTCTGACCAACTTGTACCCGAAGTTGGGTTTGAGTCTTAAGTGGAGTCTTTTCCTTGTTTAACTCCTCCTCCCTATCACTATTCTCACTGTCACCGGTGAGATCTCCTAGCAAACACAAAACCTTGTTCCGAAGTGAACTAACTTCATCTTCTTCATCTTCGGCCTCACAAGGTGTCCTAGCTAACCTGCCTATACACCACTCAATTTTTGTCACTATCTTAATGTACTCCGAAGACTTTGGATTCCTCGCAGGTACTTTAAGAAGGACCCTAATCTCCTCAATTTTCGCTTCTATTGCCTCAACATCCTCTTCATAAGTGAAGGGATAAACTAAACTAACTTCCATCGAGTTCCTCTTAACGAGTAACCTCGATGACCTTAATGCCTTTCGCATTTCCTCCACTGTCCCTACTTTTAATCCCCTGACCTTCATCTCGTAGGCCAGTTCGTCCTGCGCTAATCTACCAATATTCATTTTAATTTACAAAAAAAAAAAACTTTCAAAAAAAAATTTATAAAAAATATTTAAAAAAAACTACTAGGCAACCCTAAATCTAAAAATTCTAATTATTAAATTAATTTATTTGTATTAATTAAAAAAAATTAAAACTAAAAAGAATACCTACAAAATTATTTCCTATCAAATTTTAAATGTTATCAAAAAAAGTTTGGACGCTCACACCAATCCCCTACTCTAACTAAATTCACTCAAACTCTTTTAAAATTTAAAAATTAACTTTCACTCAAAAAGTAACACACTCTGACATAAAAACTATCACCCAAGAAAAGTCACTCGGATATTGTAAGTCGCTAGCGATAAAACTCTCAATTGATTTCAATAGCACCAGAGAATTTCTATCGCTGCACAAAAAGAGAGAAAACAACAAAAAAAATTACGAAGACAAAATGTCGACGAAAAATATTATTTAAATATAAATGATAAAAAGAGAAAAAGAACCAAATTAAACTAACACCACACATTAAATAAGAAGAATAAAAAACGAGTTTACACAACACAATTAAAAAAAAATACTTGCTGTTTGTTTTTCACTTTGAAAACTCCCTCGATGAAATTTCACACAACCAAAAGAACTTTGTTTACTGCCTCGATCTCGCAGGAACAAAACACCTCCAAAAGAAAAACACCTTCAATAATTCTCCACTGGAACCAAAAACAACTCGAATCAAACACCTATAAAAAAAGACAAGGGCAATTTAATGTTCTTTTTAAAATTAAAAAATAAAGAAAACACGACACGAAACTACCACCGGAATTCTTCCAATTTTGTTTGGCCCCACACGTTGGGCTCCAATTTGTTACACTTTTCCACACTAGTAATATTCTTTTTATGATTAATCGCGAGGGGGTTTTATATTAACTAACTTATTATTATTTAAAACGAAATTATCACAACAAAACTAAACTAAATCGACGACGGCGGCGGCTGCGTAGCGACGAACGACGACGTACGCAACAATTCGGGCAATTCGCACTCAACCGAGTACGAATGCGACACAAAGAAGAGAACAAAAAAAAAGTGCAACAACACAGCTCGTTAAAGAAGCTGTAACCGCGGCTGCTCAGCTGGGCTGGGTTCTTTGGAAGAATTTTATTTATTATAACAATGTTGATTGATTTATAAAATCAATCAAATTGTTACAATTTAGGAATATGTTATTGCAAGTACCTACAGTGGGATACTATGCAATAAAATGGGCGCCAGGAATTTTTTTGTTAGAAACCGAAAAAGAAAATTCCAAAACTTTGTGATGAGTGAAGCGATTGAAGAGAACAAAAAAAAGACACAACGAACGTTTGATTTTTAAGTTTAAAATTTATTCTTTGGGAAACCGTGGGATTGAAGATCCCTGGACTAAAACCCAAAATGTTTTCAAAATAAAAGTTAAAAAAAAATTACAATAAAATTGAAATTGAAGTTAAACAAAGAACCAAAGAAAATTCAAATGAAACAAAGAAAACAACTCGCAAAAGAAAATGACAAAATAAAATGGGTACTTAACACCGAACGCGACCGAAATATATACACTATATATGTATCTATATGAACAGAACAAATAAACAAAAGAAATAAACTACTTATCTTTTCCTTTGTCTCCCTTTCTATTTTCCTCTTTTTCTCCCGATCCTCACACCTCGATCCTCGAATTTTAATTTTTCTTCTTAATTTCCTCGATTTCTGATTTACTATTCTTCTTCTCAATCTTTCTTTTCCTTTCAAAAATTCCTCGAACTTTTTTTCCTTTTTTTTTTCAGTCTTAATCGTTTCGCTAGTAAGCCTCTTTCAAGAGTGCCTTCCAAGCTAATTCCCAACTATGTTCTTCCTCCCTCGTCCATTCCAGTCACACACACATTCATCCAACACAAGCATCCGTTTTCGTGATTGTCGGTCACGGTATCGCGGCTTCCTGGAAGCTTTACGCTCATCAGGAAAGCCACCGTTGTTGACTCTCAGCGAAACTTTGCTTTCACACACACAATCACGGTTTCGACAAATTGTTGGATGAGTTTCCAAAACTTGCCGAAACATAATGGCGAGTTCAGACCCCTTCCCAACTATTCTTATTTTTCGAGAAAGTTTTAAGAAACAAAAATCGAGAAGAAGTCTAAACTAGGCATTTTCCTATTACTATTAATTACGCGCGAGGTTCGAGGTGTGAGTTTTGTACCAAATATTAAATTACGTTAACTTAAAAACGCGGCGTTAAAAACCCATTTTGTACATTAATAATTTAGTAAATTTACGTTACGAATTAAAACATTGAAATAAAAAAATATGTTGTTGTTGCTGTCAAAGTAAGGGTCCGCCTGACCTCATACTTCTTCGGCTCATCCGCCGGCATTTTCGACCTTGTCGAAAGAACTCGTTCTCGAACTCGATCACCTGCTTTTTGTTGCTTTTGCAAAATAAAGGCTAGGTACACCTGTGGTTGATGAGACCATGGTTGCCCTCAACTTTGCCGATATTTTGCAGCCACAACTAAGGAAAAATAAAACAGCCAAAGGCTGGTTTTTGTTGCGGTAAAAATTTACCGTAACAATATTTTCATACAAAATAAACGTGTTGGTGCTGGTGTAATTATTTTTTTTAGAAACGAAAATGATGAAAGTGAAAATAATTACCGCCGACAAGTTCGATTAATGACTGTGGAACAAATTAAATATATTTGAACTACCAAATGTAACGTAACGTAATGTAAAGGTGCGTGTCCATTTGAGAGTACTTCTGCTAGTTAAATCTCGAGAGCAACTCTCGGGAGACTGTCCATTTGTGAGCCAAATTTTAGAAGTTTTGCTATCGCGAGCTCTCTGCTAGAATATTGAGAGTTTTCTTGCTGAGAGTACTCTCATAATCGTGTCCACTTGATAGATTTCTTGTGCTAGCATGTTATCAGTTGGCCATGTATTTTATCCACACTGATAACTTCCCATCCCTGTCTGTCGATTTGCCTTGCTTGAAAGGTCTGAAGGTTTTCGTGTTTTGTTAAAAAAATTGTCAGTTGAATCATTCTAAAAGATTTAAAAATTACCAACAACATTTTGCATTTGATGAAATAATTTGATTTCGAAATCTATTTTTGTAAACGAAATTTTTAGTCGAAAAACAATTTTTTCCAATTTTAGTATTGTTTTTTTAGGTTTTTATTTTTTGTAAAAAAAAATTCAATTCGATTTTTCTCAAAATTTGTTAAAAAAATATGTTAAAAACATTATTCTTCGTTGCACAAAATTGTTTTGGAGATAAAATCATTTTTTATTCGTACAATTTTCGAGGTGACAATTTTATTTTGATTTATAAAAAAAACGTTAATTGGATTTTGACGTGACAACGTCTTAAATTAGGTTGCGGCTGGGAGTCACTTATGAAAAAGTGTAACGCCCGGTAACGTTACGATGAGTCACCGAACGAGAGAGAGGCCCGCCGAATGCCTTGCGTCTCTCTCCCACTCAACTATGATCGGTCTGCCGCGCGCGCAGCACTAGAGAATTAGGCGCATTGAATCGGCGCATGCTTGTGTCTCTGTCTTTGTCTTTCTCGAACGTTATTGGCGTTGGAAAAACAAGAAAGCGTCATAATACAAGTTCACACGTGTGGTTAAAGTATCGTCAGCTGTGTCTGTAGTGAAAATGTGGAGTGCTTAGATTCGTCATTTACAACAACTACAACAATAAAGGTAAATAATTGTACACTGATATTTCATTATCGTAAACTATGATTGATTGATTAATTGTTAGATTGACACAAAAGTTGAGAAACTGAGTTTATAGGTTATGTCATACTATTGATAAATGTTGATAGTGTTAAGTAAATTATTAGTTTAAAGACGTTGTCACGTAAAATCTTCGCCCGTAAAACCGACTTTACAGGCAACCATTTTTTATAAATAATTTTTTTTTCACAAAATATACTTGTTTGGTATCACGTTACAATATAATATCGGGTGATTTTTAAGAGCTTGAGAACTTTTTTTTTAAAAAAAAACGCATACAATTTGCAAAATCTCATCGATTCTTTATTTGAAACGTTAGATTGGTCCATGACATTTACTTTTTGAAGATAATTTCATTTAAATGTTGACCGCGGCTGCGTCTTAGGTGGTCCATTCGGAAAGTCCAATTTTGGTAACTTTTTCGAGCATTTCGGCCGGAAAAGCCCGAATTTCTTCGGAAATGTTGTCTTCCAAAGCTGGAATAGTTGTTGGCTTATTTGTGTAGACTTTAGACTTGACGTAGCCCCACAAAAAATAGTCTAAAGGCGTCAAATCGCATGATCTTGGTGGCCAACTTACCGGTCCATTCCTTGAGATGAATTGTTCTCCGAAGTTTTCCCTCAAAATGGCCATAGAATCGCAAGCTGTGTGGCATGTAGCGCCATCTTGTTGAAACCACATATCAACCAAGTTCAGTTCTTCCATTTTTGGCAACAAAAAGTTTGTTAGCATTGAACGATAGCGATCGCCATTCACCGTAACGTTGCGTCCAACAGCATCTTTGAAAAAATACGGTCCAATGATTCCACCAGCGTACAAACCACACCAAACAGTGCATTTTTCGGGATGCATGGGCAGTTCTTGAACGGCTTCTGGTTGCTCTTCACTCCAAGCGCGGCAATTTTGCTTATTTACGTAGCCATTCAACCAGAAATGAGCCTCATCGCTGAACAAAATTTGTCGATAAACACATTTCGAACCGAACACTGATTTTGGTAATAAAATTCAATGATTTTCAAGCGTTGCTCGTTAGTAAGTCTATTCATGATGAAATGTCAAAGCATACTGAGCATCTTTCTCTTTGACACCATGTCTGAAATCCCGCGTGATCTGTCAAATACTAATGCATAAAAATCCTAACCTCAAAAAAATCACCCATTATAATATAAAATTTAATTCAATTCTCTAGCGTTTTTGGTTGTGAGATATTTGGGGTTAACCAACATTTTCACCTTTTATTTAAACTGCTTAGTAAAAAAACCACCCACTCAATTTTCTTGAGATCCCTTTCTGCATCTTTCTGCATTATTATCTGTATAACAAAATTTATTTAAAGTCGATATCTCCACTGGTTCTTGAGCTATGGACGACGAAAAAAACGTCGCGAACGTACGTACACACGCACGCACAGACATCTCTCTTAAAATCTTTTATTTCGACTCTAGGGATCTTGAAACGTCGAGAAATGTCAAAGTTTTCAATTCGACAAATCGGACCCATTACAATAACTTCCTATGGGAAGGTAAAAATGTATTTTCAAATCAAATTTATATGAAAAAAAGACATAGTTTCCATGCCATGCTTACTCTCGAAAGCTACTCGCAAAATACGAACTGTGTTGGTATTCCGCGAGCTTATCTCGGATAGTGGTAAACACATGTGTCCATTTGCGAGTGACTTTCAAAAAGATCGAATGTCGAGACTCGAGAGTAATTAGTCAACTCTCCAGACTTGCGAGATCGTTCTCGAGAGCAGCTTGAGAGCGACTCGCAGCACGTTTACTCTCAAATGGACACCCACATTAAGATTTCGTTTTTTTTTTTTTTAAGTATTTTGGTCTAAATGGCTCTTTAATTTAATAGTTTTCTTGAAAATGTTCGCGTAACAAGACATTTTTATTCTTCTGACTTTAAGATTTGCCCACTCTGTCCACTTTTTGATGGAGGTCCATTTCCATTAAGTTTTGCTGTTAATTTTTCCCACAAAACTCTATGGGCATTCCTGGAGTTTGTTCCTTTTGCGGAAAATTACTTGCTCAAGTCCGGATAAGTTTCCATGTAATTTGTCAGAAATAATAATAATTTTTTGTGATTACCTTACCCAGATGGAAAATTAAAGGTGATCACAGATGATGATCATAAACCACCAAGCATATTACCCAATTCCACCTCAGGGTTTTTAAGGCTTAGTTAAAACACAACACAATCCTTAACAATAAATTGTATGATGATTTTGGAAAGAACAAATCTTTACCTTCTAGACAAAGCTTAAACGTATAAAAAAGTATCTTAATTAGTTTCTGTAAATTCTCATTAGTCATGGTCATGAGTCTTTATTGAATTCCACAAAAAGTTTTGAGAAATCTTGAATTTACCGCTTTCGTGGTTTTGAGAACAAGTTTTTTAACCATCTACTTAAATTTCAAAAATATCCGTTTTCACATTAACTTTTATGTTTTTCAATATAAATATTTCAGAAACTTGGTGGTGTAGAATGAATTACTTTCAAACCGTTTTACTTTTTCTTTGTAGAGACGAAATGTTTGAAAATAATCCAAATAAAAATGCCAATAAAAGAAATGCCAAATATGTACATAATAACGGGTGTTTTTTGATAGGTGTTCTCTGCTCTGGTAATAATTTTTTTTGGAGTTGTTATTTTTGACAGCTGTCACTTGATATATGCTCAGTTTGCGTTACTACTGAACAACATTTACAAATCGTGCAAATTTATTTTCCAAACTAATAGTTCGTTTCGCGCAACGCATCAATTTCTTGGTGAGCTTGTCTACGCAGATAACCCTACACGATTGACGCCTTCTTTGAATGTTTTTGTTTTTTGAAAGTGGTATAAGTCCACTTTTGGCAACAAAATTAGGGGCCGGTTATAGCTATCGTTATCGCTATCAGTAAAGTTTTTTTTTTTAGTTTTTGAACATGTTACAGATTTATTTCTAGCAATAGATTGATGCAATAAGATCAATCCTATATTCAAGTATTTTTTTTTCAAAAAGAAACAAAAAACAATGCATTTAAAGTTTTATTTAATTTATAAATCCATTTTAATTTTTTTAATGATGAAATTTCATTTTACTGAACAGCTGATTGCCAAAAGCCAAAAAAAATCCATTTCGTTTTACTGTTGGTGTTCCAATTTTTTACTGTTCTGATCACATCATTAAAAATTTTACAGTAAAAAATTTCCTGAGGCACGAAGCCTCAAAGTGACATCTAATTTAATGACGGTAAATTACTGATTGCTATAAACGCTCATCAGTAAAACATTTCAGATTCCTTCTGTTTCAAATTTTACTGATGGATTTTACCGATAGCTATAACCGGCCCCGCTTACGCTTACGTTATAAAATTAACTTAAACAAATTTTCTTTGAAAGCTGAATTTCAGCAACTGTGCAAATTTTATAGGATGAAGTAATTTCCAGCATGTTCTGTTCTATAACGGGTGTTATTTAAAGAGGCATATAACTTTATGTTGGTAGCACAATTTTAACTTGCGGCCATTTTGTCAACTGTCATGTGATTTATTTTTAGTTTAATTTGACATTTAAACATGAATAGACGCTACCAAATTGGTGTAAAAAAAGATTGCCGTTGATCTTAATTTTCATAAGTGACTTTTGTTTAGCGATTAAGCTAACTTTTGTTTCAATGGACGGTAATAAACAAAACTGCCGTATTTGGAGTGACGATAAATCTTAAGTTTATGCGGAGACTCGGTTACTTACATCCACAAAAAACTGACTGTTTGGTTTTATCGAAAATTGGAACTCCAAATTAGACATCTATTTAATTTCAAAGTTGTATACCTCTTAAAAACACCCTTTAGAATATACATATCTATTACAGTGAGTTCTTCAGACTTTGAGGCAAAATATGCCAACGCAATGGTGTGAATAGACAACATTCCATTATGAGGTATTTTGCTATTGTCAGACAGATCTGAAAATATTGTTAAGTCTGGCCATCATCTGAACTTAGCTTTAGTAACGCTGTAGCTTACAAAACTTTAGGTTAAGCTCTATTGGATTTAGTTAACTGCTGGAACACAATGCGAAATCGGAGCCGGAGTCGTAACTGGAGTCGGAACAGTTGTACGTTTCACAAAAAGTATACGCACACAATGTGTCGTACGGCTTTTTGATGTTATTTGGTATATTTGCAGTTTACAACAACATCAAATTTGTCAGAAAATATTTTTTTGTTCACTTTTATTTCTTATTTAAATATTTTTCCACTTTTTTAATGAAAAACTATTAAAAAAAAATACAATCACCAAGTTATTCACTTACAAAATGGAAACGTCACATGTGTCGTACGTCAAAGTTAAAAGTTGGTGAACTCTTCCGACTCCGGCTGCGGCTCCGATTCCAGTTCCGTCGCGTTGTGTTCGTACATTTGCATTTGCGTACATTGAATACTTTGACAGCTATTCCAGTTACGATTCCGACTCCGGCTCCGACACCATTGTGTTCCAGCAGTAAAGTGCAGAATGTTTAAATGGCTATCCAAAAAACAACTAACATTAGTCGTTTTATCTTTTTCATTTTTTAACCCTAAAAATTTGTTCCGACTAGCGGCTTTTTTAAAAGGTATGTTCGATTTCAAAATAGTTGGATCCTACACTTTTTTTTTACCATACATTATTAAGAGTGTTCTATCCTAATAGGCTTTTCACACCAAACCCAAAACCCGGTTTTCGGAAAAAAGTTTTCGAAAACACGAAAATCGTTCACACCGAACATTTATACGTTTTCATTTGACGTTTAAATTTGTTTGACACCGGCTGTCAAATTTTGTATTGATAAAACAAATTTGTGAGTAAAAAGTTCTATAATTTGAGAAGATTCAAATTATTTGTGAAAAAAATGAATTTGGGTTATCGGGATTTCGGTTTTCGGGATTTTGAGAACAACCCATTGGACCTCTCTTTCTACTAACTAATCGTATTTCTATCCCCAAATAAATTGGCCACTTTTGGAAACAAAATTAGTGAATCATAAACCGAGAAAATCATGATTTTTTTTAACTAAATAAATGATGCTTACGTTATAAAATTAACTTAAAAACATTTTCGATGAAAGCCAAATTTCAGCAACTGTGCAGATTTTATAGGTTGGAGTAATTTCCAGCATGTTCTGTCCTATAAAGGGTGCTATTTAAAGAGGCATATATGTACATAACTTTATGTTGGTGAAACAATTTTAACTTGCGGCCATTTGGTCAACTGTCATGTGATTTATTTTTAGTTTGATTTTTAAATTAAACATGAATAGACACTTCCAAATTGCTACAAAACAAGATTGCCGTTAATCTCAATTTTTATAAGTGACTTGTTTATCGACAAAGCTAACTTTTGGTCCAATGGAGGCTAACAAACAAATCTGACGTGTTTGGAGTGATGATAAACTTTAAGTTTATGCTGAGACTCCGTTACATCCACAAAAACTGACTTTTTGGTTTCATCGAAAATTGGACCTCCAGATTAGACTACATCTATTTAAATTTAAAGTTGTATATCTCTACGAAACACCCTTTAGAATATATCTATTAGAGTGAATTCTTAAGACTTTGAGGCCAAATATGCCAACGCAACGGGCGGCGTGAACTGACAGTATTCCATTGTAAGGTATTTTGCTATTGTCAGAAAGATCTGACAATATTGTTAAGTCTGACAATCATCTGTACTTAGCTTAAAAACTTTAGGTAAAGCTCTATTGAGTTTTGTTAAAGTGCAGAATGTTTGAATGGCTATCCAAAAAAAACAACATTAGTCGTTTTACCTTTTTGTTTTAACCCTAAAAATCTGTTCCGAATAGCGGCTTTTTTAAAAGGTATGTTCGATTTCAAAATAGTTGGATCCTACACTTTTTTTACCATACATTTTTAAGAGTGTTCTATCCTAAGTTGCTTGACAGATTTCAACGTAATTGGAAACTGACTAATAGGCCAGCAACTTTGTTGACATTGATGATGATGAAAATTCAATTGGATAGTGCTTTCCCATCTGGATAAGTACTTCTGCCTCATTTGTGACAGCTTACAAATTCCACTCCCATCCCAATAAATGTCACATTATCCTCCATCAATTTGTAACAACTATAACTATACCACTTCCAAGTCCAACCACAACCGCACCCCAAATCGATAGAGAGCGACATCAACATCACTCTCCTAAACAACATCGCAATCAATTGCAATCAACACAAAATCAACTGAATCTTAAGTAAATCGGATGCGAATTATTAAACGATTGACAAGTGAATCTATTCCAAGCAATAGGAAGCGACGACAGCGACATGATTTTCTATAAAATGAAATAAAAATGCAAATAAACTTTCTTTCACTTTTTTTCCCATGTCAAGATGGGGGCGGCAATAAAGGCGAAAATTATGTGTAACAAAATTGTCACTATTGCTGGCTGGGAGATCAATTCTAGGATAATGCAGGGTTGTGTTGTGGATGAAATTTGACAGTTTTATCCTCCCCCAAAAAATACATCACACTCGCTATTATTACAGTCATAGACGTACTAGATGCTTTTTTATAGTGTTTGAGTTTGTTGATGTCTTCATTTTCGAGAAGAACGATTGTGAAGAAGCTTATACTTTCGTAGGAAGATAATATAATGTACACCATTTCAATGTTTAAATGGGATAAATGCGAGATGGGGGAAAATCTTTTGGCATATTTGATTGTTGATTTAGAAGATTCACAAGGGGCACTGACGCCCATTATAACGTTCTTGAAAATGTAAGTTCTGTTCTGGGAGAGGAGAATGTTCGTTATTGTCCTGCGAGAAGATGTCTTACAATTGAATGTCTAACGAGTATAAGCAGAAGAACTTTAAGGGTTGCCGCTGGTAGTAGGTTTAACATAGGTATGTATGTCACAATTGGGTTGATTATAATTTTGTTTTAACACTTTTATTAGGCAAAAAATGTTGTAATTTTGTGTCATACTTCAATGGGAAATCAACATGAGTTTTTCAAGTTGAAAGAGGGTGGTGACGAGTGAGTTGAGTTGAGTATAGGCTTGGGGTCTGGTGTTGGTTTGATATAACACATTGCGTTAGAGAGGGTGGCATATGGGTTATTTTTGTTTGGGGAATTGGCTTTCATTATGGTTTGGGTCGCTATCTCTAAATTAAAATACAAAATTATACAAGTATATGAAGATATTAATCAAGAAAGGGACATTATTATAAAGGTTTCTTCATCAGGAAATTAAATGGAGTAAAGGAACTTGCATGTTGAATATTTCGAAATATTAACGAAGGGTCGAATTTTTAAAAGATTTTTGAACATCCTCATTTGTTGTCTAAATTATAACAATCACATACGTAATATCTCATACCAAATTAAGCGACTAGTTCATCCAGAATACCTTAGTTTTATAACATCGAATCTTTTGCTTTGAAGTAATCAAGAGCCGAGATAGTATGAGGGATTCTAATGGGTGATTTTTTTGAGGTTAGGATTTTCATGCATTAGTATTTGACAGATCACGCGGGATTTCAGACATGGTGTCAAAGAGAAAGATGCTCAGTATGCTTTGACATTTCATCATGAATAGACTTACTAACGAGCAACGCTTGCAAATCATTGAATTTTATTACCAAAATCAGTGTTCGGTTCGAAATGTGTTTCGCGCTTTTTTTTGTTCAGCGATGAGGCTCATTTCTGGTTGAATGGCTACGTAAATAAGCAAAATTGCCGCATTTGGAGTGAAGAGCAACCAGAAGCCGTTCAAGAACTGCCCATGCATCCCGAAAAATGCACTGTTTGGTGTGGTTTGTACGCTGGTGGAATCATTGGACCGTATTTTTTCAAAGATGCTGTTGGACGCAACGTTACGGTGAATGGCGATCGCTATCGTTCAATGCTAACAAACTTTTTGTTGCCAAAAATGGAAGAACTGAACTTGGTTGACATGTGGTTTCAACAGGATGGCGCTACATGCCACACAGCTCGCGATTCTATGGCCATTTTGAGGGAAAACTTCGGAGAACAATTCATCTCAAGGAATGGACCGGTAAGTTGGCCACCAAGATCATGCGATTTGACGCCTTTAGACTATTTTTTGTGGGGCTACGTCAAGTCTAAAGTCTACACAAATAAGCCAGCAACTATTCCAGCTTTGGAAGACAACATTTCCGAAGAAATTCGGGCTATTCCGGCCGAAATGCTCGAAAAAGTTACCCAAAATTGGACTTTCCGAATGGACCACCTAAGACGCAGCCGCGGTCAACATTTAAATGAAATTATCTTCAAAAAGTAAATGTCATGGACCAATCTAACGTTTCAAATAAAGAATCGATGAGATTTTGCAAATTTTATGCGTTTTTTTTAAAAAAAAAGTTCTCAAGCTCTTAAAAAATCACCCGATATAAAATAAGTAGCATAATAAGTTAGTCTTACATTAACTTGAAACAGTTTTGAGTAAACTGAGTTTTATGTGTTGAAAAGTACCAGGGAAGTACACGAACGAGTTGGGTGTCTATTAACTTTTTTTTCGAGTCAGTAGTATGAAAAATTGCTCTTCTACTTAAACATTTATTTAAAATTCAATGTTTGGTGGTAGTCTCTTTTAATTATGGTTTTATACAACGTAGTGTTCAGGCCCGAGTATTTTATTAGTTAGTCAAAAGAAGCCAACAATTGTTGTTGGAATTTACATCTTTTCATCGACATTACAAATAAAACAATGTATACAAAAGGATTTATATCTTCATATAGAGTGTTTTTGATTGTAATCCTTTGCTAATTAGTAAAATGATGACTCCCTTCAAGCCGTTTTTTCAAGTTGAGAGCAGAGTACTGAGCAGAGCTGGATTAATTCGCGAACTCTATTTGATCAAATCTCTCCGATTTATTCATAAAACACATAGGGGAACTGAATTGTCAATAGTTTTAGAATGTGTTATCTGTCACTATCATACAACGAAACAAACGTGCTTTTTACTAAATTAGCTCGGTCATAGAGCATGCTCCGATCTAGATCTGTTTTAAAAAAGGAACGCAGTGCTCTGATATGTATGTCTAGCTAAAAGAGAAACACAAATCTTTTTTGACAGCTCAGAAAAGAAAAACACTTTAAATGGGTTCGTTTGATGCATCTGAGACGGCTTAACAGTGACAGTTCCTGAAAAGAAAAACAAAGCAAACAAACATAAACGGAGCTATTAGTAAGATAATACTCGTAGGTCTGGTCCCACCGTTGGCCAAAACTGCCAATTGTCAACAATTGTTGCCCAAATGCTGTTCCACACTTATCAAATTTGGTAGTTTTGGGCAGAACAGAGCGTTCACGAGAGAGTAAAATATTGTCCACTCCTGACAAATTCTGCCCAAGAAATTTCTTTGGGCAGAAATTGTTAATCTGTCAAATGTCATATTGTGGTACGTAAATTGACTGTTATTAACGTCATCCGTGCGGTTTGCTTCGCATTTATTGAGTGGCAGACAATTTTTGCAAAAGAAACCGTTCCATACGTTTTTTTTGGCAACTTTCCTTTCTCTGAGAGAATTTAACCCCACTCTTTAAAATTTGACAGACCAACAATTCTGCCCAAAAAACTTGGGAACAAACCTGAGCAAAGTACTTAAAACAAAAGTAGCCAATTTGTGATTTTAACTAAGAAAAATGTTAATAAATTAGTTATAAATTCTAACACTGTTTTAAACTGGCAAAATTATATTTTTAATTTATTAAATTATCAAAAAGGTCTTTAACATTTTGCTAAATTATTTTAAATTGCAATATTTCGAAGAAAATTGTATTTCTTTTTAAAATGTGGCCGTGATCTGATAGTTTGCTGAAAAGTTAAAAAATTAGAATTGAATTTTATATTAAACTAGCTGACCCGGCAGACTTCGTACTGCCTCAATCGATAAATAAAAGACCTAAACTTTTGTATAAATTAATTTCAAAACAAACAAAACGTATTGAGTAGAAAAGCATTTTTTTAATGAAGCATGAAGTTTTATTATTATTTTTGACACATCATGTTGCTTACTTAAAAAAAAAACAGAGTTTTCCTGAAATACTGGCTATTTATAAGGTTTAAATTTTTATTAACAGACACACACTGTTATGAAAGACAAAATGAGTATTTTGGTTAACTTTCGACCTATGACCTTTGGGGAAAGTTAACCAATATATACAGCGTGTAACGGAAGGGGGTATCAATCAGGGTTGTTGCGGATGTAAAAATTTTGACATGCGGATGCGGATTTTTTTAGACTCACATCCGCGGATGCGGATGAGGATTTTAGAATTTATTAAATAAAAACAATTTTAAGTCCGTAAATAAAGGAAAATTTTATTGATTATCTTTGTGTTTAATAATTAAATTTAAAAATGGGTGAGTTATATTTAATAAAAAGCAAGATTGCAGCCTTCTCAGACTGCAATCTGTTTCTTAGTGGATCGTATATTAATCCAGCTCCACTAAATACTTGTTCGCTGGGAACACTGGCTGGTGGAGGTGATAAATACCTCAGTGCAACTTTGGAGAGTCTTTTAAAGTCTGTTTGATGGATTTTCCACCAATCAAGTGGATTATTATCCAATTCTAGTCTTTTTTTATTTCGGTAACATGCTAACTTCCTTCGGAGAAGTGCTTCGGGACTAGCGTTATCAGATTCTCCTTCACCTTCGTCTTCAGTTGATGAATCTATTATCATTGCCATATCGCTTCTGAAGCAAGCCTTGTAACTTAAACCGGACGTTCCTGGTTCCGAATGTAAAGACTCATCCATTTTCTTCTTTTTTGTGTTGTTTGAATTTGGTGACAACGTAGGAGAACTGGTGCTTAATGGATCATTGTTGTTGTTGATCATGATATAGTATGCCATGCTGTTGCTATTTTTCGATTGCAACTACAAATTTGAAAAAAGCGTTAAAAAACATCCGCATTCGCAACAAACTCCGCATCAGTTTATGCGGATGCGGATGTTGGAATTATTGCGAATAATCCGCAATTGCGGATGCGGATGCGAATATTCGCAACATCCCTAGTATCAACCCTGAAGGAGGTGAATGTTGTCACGAAACTCAACAACTTTCCCCAAAGAACATAGATTGAAATATGAAATTTTTTTTTCACACTTCAGAGTTGATAGCCCCTTCCGTTACACGCTATATATATATTTTAGTACAAACTTGAATATTATAAAAAAATATTCCAGTATAATATCTTGAAAGTGGGCATGAAATTGTCCTGTATAATATGTGTAGCGCCAAATGATGTCATCTGGAAACAGTTGTTATATTTCTGAATGTTGGCCAAGAAGTGCTTGGAATCATTTCCAATCCCAGAAACTAAAGAGCGTAAAGGATCTGGTGGTGGGAACAATTGTGGCAATTTTACTTTGCCTCCAGCACAATATAATCCAGTAGATTCACCAGTGTATTTTAACGCCTTACAATATTTACAAATTATTTTCATTTCCCCAATTGTTACCGATTTGTCGGCACAATAATCAATTGCCGGATCATAGTGGAATGGAGCTCGTTCAAGAATCACAGGAGCACTGCGTCTGCGGATTCGCTCAATTTCATTTTGTCTTGCTCGCTGTTGTTGTGTTTGATGTGCACGAACTCGTTGCATTCTAAGCCTATCCACTTCTTTGTCACTCACTAAATAACGCAATTCTGACATAGCAATACGACTATTTTCTTGATCTGTCTCTCTCTGGTCATCAGTGCGGTTAGCACGCGAGGTAGCTCTCGCACATTTGATTGAATATCGTAACCATGATCGTAACACAATATCGTCAATCGTAATACTTTTTTCCGTGTTCTGATTTTTTATTTATTTTTTTTTTGAGTTTACCTTTAAGCCATAAATCTCCGTGTTCTGAAGTGCGACAGAATGATTGACATATTAGTTGGTTGTCAAATCTAATGTCAAATATTATGGTTGTGTTCAGAAACTTAATTTGTGAAAAACTTAAGATTTATCAAACTTAAAAAAATAATCTGACGTTTGTATGGGAAATAGAAAAGGGCTGTTTTTAGGGCTTTCCCGGAAATTATTCGATTTTTTCTCGCCTTTTAAACCTTCCCTAGACCTCCACGAACATTTCAAGACTAAGATAAGATAAATCCGTTCAGCCGTTCTCGAGTTTTAGTGAGACTAACGAACAGAAATTCATTTTTATATATATACATAGATACATAGATATATCCGTACAAGTTTTTCAAGAACTTAAATCCGAAGAGTCTTCTTTCAATACGGACTTCTAAGTTTTTATAGTTGTTAATGACCATATTTTAAAGGAACAATTTTCTGTCATTTTTTCAGTCTGTTTTGACACGTCACTATGGATGAATAATTTGAATAATTTTTCTGTTAATATTCGGGCAGGTTGTTGTGTTACAATTGAACGCAACGAGTTCCTTTTAATATTTAATTTTAATTTTAATTACGACGATGCATTGTGCATCCACTTTTGTTTGTTTATTACGTTTGATTTGACAAATGTCACAACCTTCTACACGAGGATGAGAGAGAGCGGGACGGCCATAGTCCTTCTGACCATGGTTCTCTCTGTCATTTTCGTGAGGGAAAAAATACCAAGTTTCGTTTCAGGGTACAATTGATGGGATGGTTTCCATAGAAGTGAAACCAAACCAGACGGACGGTCTGGTGAATCGATGCGTAAAGTTGCATGGGAAGTTACTCCAAATGGAGAATGGCCTAAGGCCCAACGTAAAACTTTAACAATATTAATTTCAATAATTTGTATTAATCATATTTTTGTTTAATATTTTTTTTTTAAATTATTTAATGATAGTTAATTTTATTCTCGATCGAAAGTAATGTAACTTAAATTATGTTAATGGACGTTGGACTTTTAAGTTTCAAACAACTTAGAGCTGAGACGAATCCTATTTCAAGTTTGGTTACAGATTCCGAACGTACCATCATTTTTCCTTCTTTTTTCGTTTTGCTTAAAATTGATAGTAAAGTTTTATGATTGATTTCAAGACGTATTATGTTTTTCGCAACTTTTGTGTTTCTCAACTTTTGTCGAAGTGGAAATTGGGGGTGGCTGAATGCAGCTTCTGGAATCGTCGTGACCTGGAAGTGAATCCAGCGGGCGGCGAATTCCAGAATGACTTGCATTTAGCAGTGAGAATAGAGCGAGTAAGCGGGATCGCGAGAATCTCATCACAAGTTGATATCAACAAGCCGATCTCCGATTGGCTGTTGATGATGTGAATTGAGATCCGCCACTCCAGATTGGCTGAAAGCTCAAAATGGCGGGAGTTGGGAAGGATGTGACTTGACAGATCGAAGAATCTGGAAGTCAATTCTTTCCGAGCATTCTAAGTGAACAGGAGATAATTTTTGAATAAGAGTTGAGAAATAAAAAAAAAAGGCGAAAAAGATAAAACAAAAAAAAAAGTGAGAAAAGTGGTTGACTAATTTTGTAAAAAAAAGTTAGAAGAAAATTCAATAAAAGGAGGAAAAATAAGGACTAATTCGGATTTGTAGCTGGAAAAGAGAAAAAAAAGATAAGTAACATTTTTTGTGTTGATTAATCGTGAGTAGTTTCTTGAGAATCCCACTTTCTTTTCTGGGAACAGAGACCTTAACGGTCCATCGTCCAATTCTTTTTTAAATCATTTTGTAAAATTTATAATTCACGAAAAGATCCTGAGTTTTAATCCTGCTAGTAAGGTTTCTCAGGCAAGAAAATTAAATTTCTATAAAATTATATTTGTTGTATTTTCTTGTTTGTGGTTGGATTTTCTTTCTTTGTTCTCTTGTTGCTTTAGAAGGTTTGCAATTTCCTTTTTTTTAATTTCAGAAAAAAAATTGCTGGCGCCCTCTTCTTACTTAACGTAAGAACGCCCCTGTGGCAAATCGAATCAAAATATACTTTTCTGATATCAAAGTGATGTCAAATAAATCGCGAGCAACTTAATTAATCGACCCTTCGATTAATTAAATTGTGCATTGAACTTACTGAGCCGTCGTGGTGGCAGCACTTAACCTGCTGCGAGTTGCAATTTTTTCCTGTTCGCTTCGTCGCCGCTGTTCTTTGACAGATCGGCACATTTCATTTCTTATTTCGCGCGTTTTTGCAAATTGTGTTCTTTTTTATTTCAGTTTTTTTTTCTATTAATAATTAATATTGTAAAATATTATAAAGTGCTAGATAAATTGCAACAAGGTTTCCACATTCCTTACCTATTTTAACATAATTGTCCTACCGATATGACTATTCGCAGTTAGATCAATAAATTTGTGAGCACTGGTCCAGTAAATAACCATTTGGGCTATCCCTGAGGGTGTGCAGGAAAAATCTCTAATAATTGATTTCACGTTTTAATGTGTATTGAAGAAATAGGCCTTTGGCAGCAAAAACACTCTAGTAAAGATATAAATCCTCGGTATCCATATTGGTTTGCCTACAAGCTAAACCGGAAACTGGCCTCATAAAGTATTTCTTAGTGTGCGTGTAATTTCTCCTCTAATTTATGAAATTTCCCCTAAAAACTCAGTAAATGTGTTTATGTATGCGTGAAAACACGTCAATTTTACTCGTTGAATTCTTCCACATTACAAATACAACAATGTAAACAAATGGGTTTGGAAGGGTGATACGTACGAAGGATTTATATCTTCATATAGAGTGTTTTTGTTTGGCAGCCTTAACGAATTTTATTTTGAAGTCAGTGTTTGGTCTGGTGGCGCCATATCTGACATCGGCCGACGTTGGCCGGACCATCACCATTAAAGGCGAGCTTTATTAATCAATGATTTGTAACTTCTTTTGGCTTGAATATAGTACTTCAACAATATTTATGGTTTTCTGTGGATTTTCTGAAGTCGTATAGGTCTGTGTGAATAAGCCAACATAAACCATAAACCTACAGTCAAATTTTGGCTGGACTCATTATTCTGTCATTGAAAATTTGACATTTCAGAAACGTCTAGACAAGATACTGCAGACAATAGGATGACAACTTGATATCGATATGCCCCTGAAAATGAAAAAGATTAGTGCATTTACAGCTCATTTCAACACGTCGTTGTCGCTTCGATATCTATCAAAATTCTGTTACTTGGTGACTTGGAACCTGAGGGACTGACACATCCATCCACCCTATAGTTTTCCTAAATCATATTAAAAACACCCATTTTCTTCAATTTCAATATAATAATTTTTACTTTATCTTAATTGTGCCCGCTTCTGGTAATAATCTCACATTTAAAACTGTTTTTTATTGTTTCATCGGTGTGGGGTCCTTCCAAACACCATAAATCCACTCATTTGAGCATTTGAGTTAGTTGGAATGCAAATGTAATAATAAATTCTTTTGTTATATCACATGGAATGTCATATTTTTGTTAAACAAAAAAAGAGTCTACTAAAGTAAAACTATCATCAAAAAGTATATTGCACCAAACCATACACCAACCCTCATCATTATGAATAAAGAACTTCAAATGAATGACGTTAACGTTCCCGTTCTCATTATTTCAAATCTAATCAAATAGATTTCCCACACCACATCTTTTTAATTATAAGAGCCACCCTCGCGTTCAGTTAAAGTCAGCCGCTATCAACTCAATGTTCTGAATTCTGATAGGTACCTTCTCTCTATCATAATAATAATTATAGTTCCGCTCCGCACTTGAAAATTCTTTGAATAACTTTTTGACATTAATAAATGTCACATTCACTTCAAAAATCCTACTTTATGCATGCATATTCCTTTGAAGAGAAACTGAGAGTCAAAGACGAAAACATCAACGAGAGGGAAAACAATAATAATAATAATAATCTTCATTCAGAACTAGAACGCAGAACGCAGAACTTCTTTAATCATCTTCTGGTAACCGCACAAAGGAATTATCATCTACACAAGTACTTTTAACTTTAGGTCTTAGATTTTTGATGTTTATGATGTTGGAGTTGAATCTCTGGATATGTAGGACTTCTTGAGATTCTCTTAATTTCATAACAACCTTGTGATGTTTTTCTTGAAATTATCTTATATCTTTAGATTAAAGTCAATACAACTTGAAAGTGATATTATATTCTCGAGCTTTTGAATAAAAACAAAAACAGAAAAAATTCTGAAGAAAACATCTTAAGCTTGTAAACCAGAGTGGGATTTTGTAATAGGCCCAAGATGCAATTTAGAAGTCAAATTGAAACAACAACTACTGATCACATCCGTTTTAGGGGCAGTTATAGCTATCATTCGGTTTTTATTTGAAAATTAAAACCAAACATAGGAATTTTTTTGACAGGTCGTTTATAGCCATTATTGAAAACTTCTGTCACTCAAAAAAAATCCTGATTGAAATCCAACGGAAGTTTATTTCTATATCTCTGTCATTGGAATTTTGTGAAATTAAAACACAAATCAGTTAAAAGATTTGTTTATTTTTTATAAAAAAACAGCTGTTCAGGAAAATTAATTTCCGCCCTGAAAATACAAATATACATTTTTAGCGTAAAATAACTTTGCAATTAAAGTCATATCACCCAAATTAGTTTCCGGATTGATTTAAATGATAGCTATAACTGGCTGCGCACCTATTTAACAAAAGACGTTTTTATTTTTAAGCTCAGAGCAGAGCACTGTAGAGCCTGGGCACTTCGAGTACGATCTGAGCAGAGTTTAATCAGATCTCTCCGATTTAATCATGAAAAACACTGGAGAACTGAACTGTCGATAGTTTTAGAATGTGACATCTGTCTCTTTCATACCACGAAACAAAAACGTTAAGTCAGCCACGCTCAGCTTTTAACTCCACTCAACTAAATCGGTAAATTTATTCAGAGCTCATAGATCGGGCAAAGAGCTGACTCTGATTGAAATATAAACATCTATTTTTTTTTTGACAGCTCAGTTCTCTGCTATGATCTTAAAAAGAAAAACGCCAACAAAATTAAAGCTGTCTCTTAAATCTCACACTATGTTGCAAAGGCAGCATACAATGGCTGCGTTCAATCTTGGATAGGTGGATTTTTATATACCTTGTTGAACGAGTTGGATAGCTGTATTGAGATAGCTGTCAAAAAATAAAAACAACTTTCACAAAAAGCAGAGAAACATTTAAGCTTCGAAGTCAAAATTGTTGTAAGATAAAACATTTAATGGATAATTCAACTGATTCGTCGGACGATGATGAATTGATAGGTGCGTAACAATTTAATAAATAAGAGATAACCTTAATCTGTAATCTATGTTAAATTTCCTCTTAGCTCAATTGGAATTCTATACGATTAATAATTTACTTGGGAAATCTCCGGTTTCAAACGAATTACGTTTAACAGAAAACTATCCTAACAGAAACGAGGACTATTATGAAGGCAAATAGCTTCTTCATCGTCTATTATGTACAGACCATCCTCATATACAACTTAAACTAACATTTTGTATCTTTTTGTTTACCAACAAATACAAAAATCTGAAATCAATTTTCAAGTTCTGTCAGATACCTACATACCCAAGAAATTCTTGGATACCTTTGAATTCCTTTTTTGACGTCTCAGCTGTTTTTGATCAGCTGTTATTTTACACGTAAAGCACTAACAAAAAGGTATCCGGATACCCTATCTGTCTGAGATTGAACGCAGCCAATAGCGTAGTGCGTATCAATCGGAGTTAAGGGATCATGTTTATATCAATTTTGAACAAATCCATCGATACTTATCTATGTCCAAATTTACTCAGAGTAGTAGTGGAAAAGGTCAAGTTTGTTTCTAGATTCCCCAAATTAATGTAAGTCTTTTAACTGTAGAGCATTCTATAAGCAGTCCAAACATTTCCTGAACTCCACAAAATGACAGTTCTTAAATAGCGAAAATTCTTCTGGATTTGTGTTTGCAAGCACTTGAAATATCAATTGCGAATAAAAATAAAAATTTAACTGAAAAAAAATCGATAAGGTCTGTTTGTATCGTTCTATTAGTTATATTTATTCTTACGAATGACAAATCGAAAAAGGAAATCGAACAAAACAAATTAAGTCTTCTATTGTTCATTTTGGTCTGAAAATTAATATATTTTTTGATTTTTATCATAGAATGCAAATCAAGTCAAAATGACAGATGTCAATTATTGTGACGTATTGTGTCCAGTATAATGATTTAACTTAAAAAAACTTGATTTTTGATCAAACAAAATATCATTGGTGTGGCTTTTTGACAGATCGAAATAATAAAATAATTTTGTTATCATTATGTACCCGTAGCGTGATGGTTAGTGCATAGGACTGTAGTGCCAGAGGTCTTGGGTCCAATCTCTGCTTGTGCCACCTATAATCAAAAAACCGGTACTGCTTCTTGTGAGGAATTGACAAATCCTTCAAGAGTAATTCTTGTCATGAAAACTACTTTCTCAAATTTGCGGTTCGGATTCGGGATACAAACTCTAGGTCCCCTCCATCCCTCACATGACTTGCACACAGGAATGGTTGAGAGTTGTAAGCCAGTAGGCTCTGGTTATCTATGGACTGTTACGCCATCGCTAAACTCCATAAGTAACTTTGAGCAAATAATTAGTCAAGGGGCGCTTTCTCATGCCAACATTGAAAGTGTGAAATATTAAGAAGGTACTTCGTACTGCAACAGAAAAAAAGTGACAGGTGACAGTTTAATAGAAAACTAATGACATTTATCTCATATTAGTTATTTCCAAAATTATCTCAAGGCACGAGTGAAATTTGTTGCCAAATTTATAATATCCTTAAAATTTTGTATACATATGTGTTTTTCGGTTTTGGTTTTTCCCGATTTACATAAATCAAAAACGATCTCAATCAGAACCCAGAACTCACCAGTTTTGAATTTTTGACAGATTTTTTTGATTATTTTTTTATGCGCTAATCCGTTCCTGCACATCTAAAAACAATAACTATGCCGATGTAGAACATAATGTATGTATTTAGGTAGCGTGAAATGCTGCCAAAAACGGAAGTATCTTTTTTATGTCATAAGCCGTTTTATCTGTTCAATTATTTAGAAGCTAATCAAGAGTGCCAGGCAAATAAGAAACTTTCAGGTTTGGTCGTTTTGATGCAGTCATGGGAACTTTTTTCTTTTACTTCAGAATTCACAGTTCTCACGACCGACCGACATCATCGTCGACATCCTACAGAAAGTCTCTTTTTCTATGTTTATGTTGATTGTTGACTTAAAGTTGGATATTTTCTTGAATATGCGCCTGATGAAATGGAAGTGGATAGAGGAATGGAAGGAAGGAAGGTAGAAGGAGAGATGATGGGGTTTTCATTTAATTTTTGGTCCGATTTTTAATTATTCTTCTTCTTTTCTGTCGTCTCGTGAAGGAAAGGGAGCTTGTCAGCCCACACTTCAAGTGAAGTCTCAGTTGGTTTTTAGCTCCCATCCCTCCCCTGCTTCTCTTGGGTGTAATCTTCAATGACATTTTGGTTGTCCTAGTTTTGTGTTGGCTCAAGGAGGGTTGGTTGCAATGCATTTATGGAATATATCCTTATCTGGAGATGTTAATGCACTTGTAGCACGTCGGCCGCGTCGCATCAGCCGCATCTGTCGTGCTGCCCTAGCTTCAGCCCCAGCTTTTATACTTCGGCCGTTTAATCATCAATGGGTAGAGATATAGGCATAGGTACCTAGTGGACCCTTTTTTCGTGATGGAACAGCAAGGCCCTTACAACATACACCATACCCTACCCTCCACAAACACTCTATACAAGTCTGAATCTGACTGAAGCCCATGGGATTGGAGATTGTAACGGTTGATATGAATGTAATTTGGTTTACGTTTTTCACAAGGGTGTTCAGTTGTTGGGGTTGTTGTTGGTTCTTTATCTCATACTCTTCCCCCCATGGCCAAATGTTCTATGACAGGGGGGGTAGTTGGTAGTTGTAGTTGGCAAAAAGTGAAAGGGGTGAACAGCGATGTTTCTATTGCTATGTACATAAGTTTTTATATTCTAAACTAAATGGATGGAGGTCAATTGGGAAGGACTTTATGTAAACTTGCTAAAGGTATACACCACAGTACAAAGCCTTTTGCTGCTGTTTTTGTTGTTGTTGTTAGAAATGTGTGTCATTTGGCTAATTGGATGCTAGATGGGATGTGGCAAAGTTCTATGGTACTCCTCAAAATGACTATATGTATATAGAAACTTAGGCAATAATATAATGTAGGTATTTTTTAGGGTACGACTGTGATGTGTAGTGCGGTGTTTTGGATTTGATTTTTAATACTTTATTTTACTAATTAGGGTAGATTAACGAGCATACAAATTATATACAAACACAATTCAATGGTTTAAATTATTCTTAATCATGTGGAATTCTAGTAAATTTACTAAGGAATTCTTTCAGCTTATATTTGTGTAACTTCTACATTTGGTGTCTCTCTTTATTTCCATTTTATGGGAAAACAGCGAGACAAACACATTTTAAAGAACTTGGGGTATTAGAATTATTTAAAGAAATCTCAATTAATTAAGTTTGTGTATAGTTAGTTTTCTCAGTAGCAGACATTTTCGGGTTTTGGGTTTTATAATAGGGACTTGACAACTTTTTAATTTAATTTGTTTTTTTTTTTTTTTTTTTTTTTTTTTTTTTTTTTTTTCCGCAGGAAGGTGAGAAATCTTCATGAGACACTATAAGCCCGGTGCTTATAGTAGTGTCAGATTTTTACTGACTAAAACTCACCTCCCTTATCTTCTATATTATTACTACAACTAAGTCCAGCTTAACAAGTAGTTTTAGCGTCATTTTGTTCGCGTTTTGTCAGGAAGCTCCCCAACGAGAGGACCTGAAGATTCCACAAAATTCGAGTGGAGAGATTAATTTGTTTGCGCTAGATCAGAAGGTCTTGTTCGGTGCAGACGCCGAAAAACGAACGCCTCGCTAACAGATTGTTGGATTAAGTTATTACTATGAGTTCTAAGTCGTGATCTTAGCTCTGTAGCAAATTTTTTAATTTCGTCTTCTACATATTTTATATTTAAATCTCTATGTAAGTCGCTATTTCTTACATACCATGGAGCATTTACTATTATTTTAAGTACTTTGTTTTGGTATGTTTGCAAAATTTGTATATTTCTTTCGTTGGTACAACCCCAAAGTTGTATACCGTACGTCAAAACTGGTTTCAGTACTTGCTTATAAATAAGAAGCTTGTTATAAACGCTTAGATTGGAATATCTTCCAACAAGCCATGTCAATTCGCGGAGTTTATTTTCGAGTTCATCCTGACAATAATAAACACATCAAACAAATATTGTCGAAATTGTTCCATTCTATTCATTCATAACTATTCGTCTTGAAAAAAAGGATAAGTTCATATAATGACAGTCAATTTGACAGATCTAATTTCGATAATAATGACCGCAATCACCCGTCAAACTTTAATAGTCAAACGTAACGAGAAGATAACTACAGAAGTAAAAGCATTCAAGATTCTTTATTTTGTTTCACAAAATGTCGATAAGTTTCGAATAAATACCCTAAAAAGGAACAAACGTCAAAAATATTGTGTTTTCGAATTTAATGTCTCTCACATTTTTCTTTAAAACCAACCCAATGTAAACTGAGTTGAATGACTTTTCTTAAATTATACCCAGGGGCCTATTTCATAAAAATTGACAATTGTTACAGTTGACAATTTGTTAATTTACAACTTGACAAATATCAAAATCTGTTCCATAAACAAATTGACAATTTTGTAGGAAAATAACCGACGGTTGTAATTTTTTCGTTTCATAAAGAAATTGTCATGACAATGAGATGTCAAGTATTTTTCCTCAATTGTCATGAATTTTTCGACAAATTTGTACTGACAATTCTTTCATGAAATGTGACAAATATTACAATTTACATATTTTTCAGTATTTAATTGAAAATTGTGACATCAAATACAGTTACGGTCAAGTGTTGAGAGTGAAAAGACTTTAAATGATAAACGATAATATGTATTTTCAAGCGAAAGTGAAAGTGAAGACGGTTCTTAGTTGGGTCTCCGTGAAATACGTCACCGGCATCCTCGCAATTTTAATGATTGAATAAATAATGATTTCCAATCGTTAAATGGTATTTTAAAGGTGTTTCCAGTCCTTGCTTGAATCCATTGCTTTGAGACCTTTTACCTATTCTGCGATATCCTTCAATTCATTAACCTTCATTTCACTAAATTTGGCGAATAAAATATCTAAACTTTTTAAAATCAACTAAAACACTTGTTTTCATTTTAAAGCTCTCGATTTTTATTATGTTTAATGCACATCACTTTTTAATAATGAAACACTATTTTGCAAACTGTGACACTTTAAAATTGAAAGGATGTCAGCGTTCTGTTACGTCTAATATAGAAGAAATTGGTTGAGGAACAAAATGCAAAGGTTTTGTTCCATATTTTAAAGTTTTTCGATCAAATTTATCAGTAAGTCATAGGTAAGTATGACAGTTAGAAAATTGTCACGACAAATTTGTCAGTATATGACAGTGACAAAATTGTCATGACAAATCTATCGTTTGTCACCTGTCAATATTTTATAAAATACAGATTTGTGATAAATTTGTAGAACTGTCACCTGTCAGTTTGTATGTATGAAATAATACCCAGGTTGGCAACCATGGCCATAGCTTCAAGTGACTTCATGGTTTATGCATATCACCTATACAAGATCAAGCTTAGTTGAAACACAAGAAGTTTCCTTCCAAAAATGCATTCAGATATTTTCGTATCGAGCATAAACTCCGAAAAAAAAATTACTGAAGACGGTTAATTTTACACAATTTTTGATAGATAAAACAACAGTTTTTTGAAGTTTGTAGTTGCAACATTTTGTTTTATTTCAATACTGACTTTTTAACCTTGTGATTTTCTAATGCTTCTTTCATCTTTTTTTTTTTGAAGCAGGACTGTTGTTTTGTGTTTAAAATACTTCAAAGCGCTTAATACAATGGACTCGAGCCTTCCAATCGAAACACCGTCATGCAATTAATAGCATATTAAGGTATGTATTTATCCCTGTCTCATTTGGTTAATGACATTTAAATATTGTTTAAATTTCTAAGATTTCTGAAAATGTTCACTTAACATCGGGGTACGGTTATCAGTGTCAACATAACCTTTTAAGATTGAAAAAGAAACTACTAGATGGCAGGACCAGTATAAACTGGCCTATTTGTTTGTTTCATAGTGTGTTCTCGCTCAAGGGGCTTCAGAAATCACTTTTCATGACAAGAATTTCTCTTGGAGGATTTGTGAATTCCTCGCAAAGGACAGTGGCCTTGAAAGAAACATTAGGTGACACAGGTAGACAAGTCCTACGCTCTTACCATTACACCGCAGCAGGTACCATCAATTAGGAAATCATATATGTAAAAAAATGATTTATAAATAAGGTTTACCTGCAATATGATCAGTTAACAAGAGTTTTAGATTAATTCAATGAAAATATCAATAGTTTTGAAAGAGGCTTTTCACTATTTTTAATATTGAACGTACGCACATACTTTATAATACATAGGTTGATTTTGACAATAATTTTAACTGATGGCTGTTTTGTCAGCTGTCAAGTGGATTATTTTTAGTTTAATTCTAGAATTGAAGAAACGATTGCCATTGATCTCAATTTCCATAAGTGAATTCTGTATAATGGATAAGTCAAAGTTATTATGTCTCTAAAAAATAAAAATTCGTGCACTAGTGTTGGTGTACCAAGTATTTTGTTGAAAAATGTTGCTTGGTATGTTGTTGACATTTTAACAAAAGTGTTGAAATTGAAAAATTTTTGAGAAGTTGCGAGTACTTAAGGTTCGAATTGTTTCCTTCTTGGAAAAGTATAATTTCTTTTGTAATAATCAGTTTGGTTTTAGAGCAGGTTTGTCAACAGAAGATGCTATCTTAAAAGGGTATGTAGTCAGCTTTATGGAAGTTTAAATAGCAATAAATCAACAATGGGTCTGTTTATTGATATGACTAAAGCTTTCCACCTGGTGAACCACGATCTTTTGCTAACTAAACTTTATAATGCAGGCTTTCGCGGTAGTTTTTTCAATCTGCTGAATTCTTATTTAAAAAAGAGGCTGGGATGCGACCCACACTGATAACTTCCCATCTCGTCTGTCGATTTGTCTTGCTTAAAAAGTTGTCTATATGTATAAATTTTTACCAAATTTGCGTACTATTTTTTGTAGATTTTATTTTTTTATGAAAAAACGGACTGTTGAATTTTTATAAAAAAAATTACTGAATATCGAAAACAATATTTTCTGTGAAATAAAATAAGTTTGAAGCCAATATTTTGTAATTTTTGAAAAGCTGTTTGAGTCGAAAGTAAATTTTTACCAAGTTTTAATATTGTTTTTTTTTTAGGTTTTTATTTTTTGTAAAAAAAACTGTCAATTCGTTTTTTTCTCAAAATTTTATCGAATGTTGAAAGAAATATTTCTTATAAGTTAAAATTAGTTATAAGCCATTACCTCAAATTTTTGGAAAGATATTTGAGTCAAAAATCAATTTTTACCAACTTTTTTTAAATTTTTTTTTCGGTTTTTAATTTTTTGTAAAAAAACTGTCAATTCGCTTTTTCTCAAAATTTTACTGAATGTTGACAACAATATTTTTTGAAAGATAAAAGCAGTTTAAAGCCAATAACTCAAAGTTTTGAAAAGATATTTGAGTCAAAAATCAATTTTTACCATCTTTTATATTTTTTTTTAGGTTTTTATTTTTTGTAAAAAAACTGTCAATTCGATTTTTCTCAAAATTTTTCCTAATGTTGAAAACAATAATATTTCTCATAAGCTAAAACTAGTTAGAAGCCATTATCTCAAATTTTTAAAAAGATATTTGAGTCGAAAATCAATTTTTACCAACTTTTGTTAATTTTTTTTCGGTTTTTAATTTTTTGTAAAAAAACTGTCAATTCGATTTTTTTTTCAAAATTTTACTGAATGTTGACAACAATATTTTTGAAAGATAAAAGTAGTTTAAAGCCAATAACTCAAAGTTTTGGAAAGATATTTGAGTTGAAAATCAATTTTTACCAACTTTTATTAATTTTTTTTAGGTTTTTATTTTTTGTAAAAAAAACTGTCACTTAGATTTTTCTCAAAATTTTATCAGATGTCAAAAACATTATTCTTCATTGGACAAAATTGTTTTGGAGATGAAATCATATTTTAGTCGTAAAATTTTCGAGGTGACAATTTTTTTTTTCAGTTTTTTTGATTTATAATATATTTTTTTCCAAAAATATAATTGTTTTGTATCACGTTACAATATACATATAATATAAAATTTAATTCAAGTCCCTACCGTCATTGGTTCATGAGATATTTAGGTTTAACCAAAATTTTCACCTTTTTTTAAAAAAACACCAACGCAATTTTCTTGAGAGCCCTTTCTGCATCTTTCTGCCTTATTATCTGTATAACAAAATTTATTTGAAGTCGATATCTCTTCTGGTTCTTGAGCTATGGACAACGAAAAAAACGTCGCGAACGTACGGACGTACGTACACACGCACGCACAGACATCTTTCTAAAAATCGTTTATTTCGACTCTAGGGACCTTGAAACGTCGAGAAATGTCAAAGTTTTCAATTCGACAAATCGGACACATTACAATAACTTCCTATGGGAAGTTAAAAATAGAAAACAAAAAGTTCCACAAGGATCTGTTCTTGGCCCTTTGTTTTTCTCGATTTATATTAATTCCATTTTCAAACTGAAATTAAATGGTACTTCAACTGCTTTCGCTGACGACATTGTTTTTACATATTCATCTAGGACTAGCTTTGAAAGTATTGTGAACATTGAAGAAGATCTGGAATTATTAAGGTTGTGGTTTACTTACCATAAATTGATTATCAGCGAAAAAACTAAATTGATGTGTTTTCATGTAACTGGAAATAGTCTTACTGATTTTAATTTACGGTTTCACGCTCACGATTGTAAACAATTTTCTTTACCTCTTCATAAGAGTGGTAAAAGTAATTTTATAACCAATTTACATTGCACAGATAATTGCTTTAAAATTGAAACAGTTCAACAGTTTAAGTACCTAGGAGTAGTAATTGATAGCAATCTAAATTGAAGAATCATATTCATATGATCAAAACATACATGTTATTGGTCACACGAAAAATGTATTTAATTAAGTCTTTTTGTTTCCAAAAAGTTTTAAAAATTATATATTATGGGCTTGCAAACTCAAAGCTGCAATACGGCATAACAAGCTGGGGTGGTTCGCTTTGTTAATACTTTTCGACCTCTATTGATTGCACAGAAGCATTTAATACGAATTATTTTAAATAAAAATCGGTTGGCTCAAAGTTGGCCTTTATTTAAGGAATTGCTAATTCTACCAATGAGGCATTATATGTTTTTAAAATTTTGAGAGAGTTTTTCAAAAATAGCGGAAATGTTCCTAGTAGGAATTATCAAATGTACAACCTTCGTGTGAACAATATGATTTACGAGAATAAACAAATAAGCATAAGTTATTTAGTTTTTTATTTTAATTTTTATTTTTAATTTTAATTTTACAACTTTAGTTTTAATTATATTAATTCTACGATGCGTTTCGGAGATGTTTCTCCATCATCGGGTGGAATACTTTTATTGCACCCGATGATGGAGAAACATCTCCGAAACGCGTCGTAGAATTAATATAGTTAAAACTTAAGTTGTAAAATTAAAAATAAAAATTAAAATAAAAAACTAAATAACTTATGCTTATTTGTTTATTCTCGTAAATCTAAACTACAACTTGGAGACAAGTAAACCATATCATGTAATGAACAATATGAGCTTAGTTAATGTACTTTTTGCTTATAGAACATATTTTTCTCATTTTTATACATATACAGCTCCAAATATTTTAATAAATTGCCCCTATCCATAAGAGAAACCTTTCGTTTTTCATGTTTTAGTAAAAAGGTTAAAGACTGGTTATTCACTTTAATTTTTAATTGTATTGAATCACTTATTAAGTATTCTTTTATAAGCTACAATAAAATGAATGTAAAATAAAATAGCTTTAAGATGTACATATATTATTAAGGAATTGTTAAGTATCTTATAATATTTTTCAATACAGTTGCAAGAAAGATTTTTCATTTTCTTATATTTCAATTTTCTTTTTTTTTTAATTTACACTAATTGTCACCCCACATCAGATACCAATGGATTTTCAATTGATGTCTTATTCACCACTAACTTCTAGTTAAAGAATATCATATAGTTTTCATATAGTTTTAAGTTTAAATGAATGAATTAAAATACAATACAATACAATAAAAAAAGGCTGGGATGCGACCCACACTGATAACTTCCCATCCTTTCTGTCGATTTGCCTTACCTTAAAGGTTTGTAGGTTTCCGTGTTTTGTTAAAAAAGTTGTCAGTTGCATTATTCTAAAAGATTTAAAAATTACCAACAATATTTTGCATTGGATGAAATAGTTTGATTCCGAAATCTATTTTTGTAAACGAGATTTTTAGTTGAAAAACATTTCTTAAAAGTTTTTATTTCTCATATAAACAAATACAAATTGGTTGAATGAAACTAATTTAAAGTCAAAATCTTTTATTGTTCGCGAGATATCGGGAACCGAACATCAATATTTAAACATTTTGCGTACTATTTTTGTAGATTTTAATTCTTTATGAAAAAACAGACTTTTTGATTTTTATAAAAACTTTACTGAATGTCGAAAACAATATTTTCTGTGGAGAAAATTAGTTTGAAGCCAATATTTTTAATTTTTGAAAAGATAATTGAGTCGAAAGCGAATTTGTACTAAGTTTTAATATTGCTTTTTTAGGTTTTTATTTTTTGTAAAAAAAAATGTCAATTCGATTTTTATCAAAGACGAAATTAGTTTTAAGCCAATATCTCAAGTTTTTGAAAAGATATTTCAGTCGAAAATCAATTTTTACCAACTTTTATTAATTTTTTTTTAGGTTTTTATTTTTTGTAAAAAAAACTGTCAATTTGTTTTTTCTCAACATTTTTCAGAATGTTGAAAACAATATTTCTTATAAGATAAAATAAGTTTGAAGCCTTAATCTTAAGTTTTTGAAAATATATTTGAGTCGAAATTCAGTTTTTACCAACTTTGAGTAATGTTTTTTTTTAGGTTTTTATTTTTTATAAAAAAACTGTCAATTCGATTTTTTTCAAAATTTTATCAGATGTCAAAAACATTATTCTTCGTTGCAAAAAATTGTTTTTGAGATGAAATGATATTTGTGTCATAAAATTTTCGAGGTGACAAATTTTTTTTTCAGTTTTTTTGATTTATAAAAAAAACCGTTAATTGTATTTTTTTCCAAAAATATATTTGTTTTGTATCACGTTGCAATATATAATACAAAATTTAATTCAAGTCTCTAGCATCATTGGTTCATGATATATTTAGGGCTAACCAAAATGTTCACCTTTTTTTTAAACTGCTATGGTAAAAAAACCACCCACGCAATTTTCTTAAGAGCCCTTTCTGCAACTTTCTGCCTTATTATCTGTATAACAAAATTTATTTGAAGCCGATATCTCTTCTGGTTCTATGGACGACGAAAAAAACATCGCGAACATACGGACGTACGAACGTAGTACGTACACACGCACGCACAGACATCTTTCTAAAAATCTTTTATTTCGACTCTAGGGACCTTGAAACGTCGAGAAATGTCAAAGTTTTCAATTTGACAAATCGGACCCATTACAATAACTTCCTATGGGAAGTTAAAAGAAAACGAATCTTCCATATTTGGAGCGGTGCGGTAATCCTCAAATGTATTTTCGTTAAGACACAAAAATTGATTTTTCGATTTTCTTTATGGGTTAGTAGAATAATTGGTCCGTAGTTATTTAAATACCAGAAAATTATTTTTTGATTAAAGTCAAAAGTTCAATGCCTCTTAAAAAAGAACACTCTTTATAGAAAGATTTTATCTTACAAGTAAATCAAACTATGTATACATATAAATCGAATTTAATTTTAATCCAATATCAACAACTTTCCACCCACATGTCTTATATATGTAAGTACGAGTCACGAATGCTTCATTTTATAATTCCAAATAAGTCTTGTTACCTCACGATGAATAGGTTCAAATACCAAAATGTAATCCCAGACCTAATCTCAAAACAATGGATCAAATCAAATAGAAGAAAAAAGAAAAACCATTCAACTGGCTTTCAACTGAAGACAGCCCAGAAGCATAAAGATAATTATGTTACTTCATACATCATGGTTGGTTAATCATCATGCACCCTCCTCTCTAAAGTTTGTTTGCATTGTGTGCACAATCAACGAACCCAAAACACTTGGATTGATTCCCGATGACAAAGTAATCTCTCTAATTTGATACCTTTCATCAGAGATACACTTATTCCAACACAAAAGGAACCAATTCGTTACAAATTTCACGCACCTTACCCCCGGTTAAACCGAATTAAAAAATTCAACAACAAAATAAAAATAAAACTCCGAACAAGAGAACGTACCTACTCCATTTATCCATCCATAGACCTTAATTTTAATTATGCATGAGGCTTCGTAGGTAGGTAGAGATACATATATATTGCTTCCGTTTCACGACGAACAAGGGCGGTGCCTGGTGACATGAGACGACACCTTATATCTATACGAATACGAACTTTATACGGAACGTTCTGTGCGTGACCACTCGCAGTTAAGGAGAATTTACTGGTTGATGTTGGTGAAATGGTGAGGTGCACATTCATTCATTCATTTATATAGCCAGGATCTATACTATCCTACACTATATGGTACTCCCTGCCTTTTGGTACGTTCGGTGAAAACGAATAATGGGGGAAATCGGGATCGGAACTCGTGCTGCACTTGATACCTGTAATTATCGCACCTAGCCTCGTTACATGCCTTTCATTATATCAATTGCTTTATTGTCCGTCGGTATATTGGACTCAATTAACCTTTTTTTTCCATTTGATTAATGAATTTAAGTGATTGGTTGCTCTTGGCCCTGCCGGACGTCAGTGTATAGTGCCGCAGCAATATAATATGTACCCACCTTAAGCCTATTCAAAGCGGATGTGGAGTAAAATGGGGGATGGGGGATGGGGGGAGGGTCGAGTTGGTGTTGGTGTTGTTGTGATTGTGATTTATACACCATCAGAATCACGATGTCATCAGAAAATCGATAAGAACTTTAATGAATTTAATTTAAGCAAAAAGATTTCGGTTGGAGTTTTTTTCTTTGTAGCATTGGTCGAAAAATATGAGATTTATGTGGAGCCTGTATTACAATAAGCAATTGCTCAATTACACATATTAACGAGTGACGGAGAGAGAGAAAGGACATAATGGAGGATTTACGAGATATCAATCGTATAAATGTGGTGGCCTTTTTAAGTGACTTCATGCTAAATTACCAAACGGAACTCTTCCTTCATAAAGTGTTTTTCGTTCATTTTGTGAGTCATAAGACCATAAACTAGATTTTAGGTTTGTTCTCAAGATTTTTGGAAAGAAATTGTTGGTCTGTCAAATTTTGAAGAATTGTGTGCCACTCAATCAAAGTGCATCAACGTATCGCAGTATGACATTTGACTGATCAATAATTTCTGCCCAAAGAAATGGGCAGAATTTGTCAGGAGGGGACATTATTTTACTCTATCGTGAACGCTCTGCTCTGCCCAAAAATACCAAATTTGATAAGTGTGGAACAGCATTTGGGCAACAATTGTTGACAATTGGCAGTTTTGGTTTTTGATTTGACAACGTATTTCTCCATTTTAGTGTTTTTTTTGTGAGTTTGACAATCGAATAAAATGTGCACCCTATTTTGATATTTGGTGTAGGTAACTCAATTTTTAATCTGACACTGGGCTGGTTTAGACAATATAACCAATTTAAGTCTCTTTCTAATTTTTTATATGCTTGTTATGTTACTGATATGGGATCCTCTTTGAAAGAGAATCCTAAAAAATTTTGGAATTTTGTAAACTTAAAGAAAAAATCAGATGGCTTTCCAGTTAACTTCACTTACAAGAACCTTTCGTTAGATAAAACTGTTGATATCTGTAACGCTTTCGCGACAAATTTCCGAGAGTCATTTGTTAATAGACCTCAAGAAGTCGATGAAGTATATTTTCATAATCTTCACTCCTTTTCACAAACTAGCTGTAGTCACATCCCTGTGCTACAGAGTACGGTCCTTGATCTTTTATCCGCGTTGAATGATGACTGCTCAGCCGGTCCCGATGGTATTCCCCCGATAGTATTAAAAAAGTGTAGTAATGCTTTAGTTGAACCCCTTACGTTCTTATTTAAACTTTCTCTAAAAACAGGCAAATTTCCCAATATATGGAAGGAGTCATTTCTAACACCAATTTTCAAGAAAGGGAACAAGGCGGATATAAGCAACTACAGGCCCATTGCAAAGCTTTCTTGCATTCCTAAAGTGTTTGAACAAGTTGTATGTGAAAGTGTAGCATTTTTTAGTAAGGATCTCATTTGCGAACAGCAACATGGTTTTGTGAAAAAAAAGATCAACCGTTACTAATCTCCTCACATTCTCAAACATATGTTCAAACGCTTTAGAACAAGGTTATGAAGTTGACTGTATATACACTGACTTTTCCAAAGCTTTTGACCAACTTAGCCACGGAATTATTTTATTTAAACTTAAAGCTCTTGGTTTTCCACCATTTTTCTTAGCTTGGATCAAATCATACCTTGAAAACAGATCCTATGAGATAAAATTTAGAAATTGTCTTTCTGAACCTTTTGTTGCTCAATCTGGTGTTCCCCAAGGAAGCCATCTTCGCCCTTTTCTGTTTATCCTGTCTATTAACGATGTATCGTCATGTCTACGCTCAAGTGAAGTACTCATTTTTGCTGACGACATGAAGATTTTAAAAATAATAAAGTCCACCCATGATCGTATTCTTTTACAAGCCGACATTGATAGTTTCACATTTTGGTGTGGGAAAAATAGCCTTTCACTCAACCCTTTAAAATGCCAGACGATAACTTTTACTAAAAAACGAATCGGTAGTGTATTTGATTATTGTATATCACAGCAAAAACTCTTTCGCGTCTCCACATTTAAAGATTTAGGTGTTCATTTCTGTTCCAACTTAGAATTTACACATCACATTAATTTGATTGTTAATAAAGCAAGTTCTATGCTTGGTTTTATAAAACGCTGGGCAAAGGAGTTCAATGATCCATATGTTACTCTTTCTTTGTATAATTGCCATGTTCGTCCTCATCTTGAATATGCTTCGCAGGTATGGACTCCCTATTACGAAATTCATAGAAAACGTATCGAATCAATTCAACATAACTTCATTCGCTTTGCCCTAAAGGGTCTTCCTTGGGATGATCCTTATGATCTGCCTCCCTATGAGCATCGTATTCTGCTTCTTCAAATGCAATATCTTCATCAAAGGCGTGTTAATAATGACTTAGTATTTTTTCATCAACTCATTAATGGTGAAATTGATGCACCTTATTTGCTATCTTGTGTACATTTGAATTACCGAGGCGGAACTCATCACCTGCGTACATTTGACTTTATACATATTGACTTCCATAGAACTAACTATGGAAAGAATGAAGCTTTAAGTCGAATGAGCATTTTATATAACTTAAACTGTTCATTGATAGATTTAAATTTGAATAAGGTGGGATTAAAATCATTGTTTAGAACCAGTGCTCCACTATCGTAAACGTTCTCATTTTATTTTTTGTTCTGTAATAGTTAAATGTTAATTATGTTTTGTATTTTGTGCGTGTGTTAGGCTATAATTGTATTATTTTTTTACTAACAACTAACACATGCACTTATGATGAGCCTCTGATCGTAGTTTGACGCTTGCTATAAGCTTACTACTTTCTGAAATTCTGAAGTGTAAAAAAAAAATATAAGGGACACCGATTGCATTCTTTGAACGCATGTACATTTTGTTTTTTAAGTGTTATACATTTCAAGCTCGGAACTTTACATCACAAACTTCTAACTTCAGTTGATCGTGCAAACACTACCGAAAACATTATTGTCTAAGAATACACTCTGTAAGCAAGCTTTTAAATCCATAACGACTTGTATTTTGTTTTTTTTTTTTTTTTAAGCAATATTAGTTATTTCTTATTCTCAAATTTAACAAGGAATAATTTTACACAAACATAATATGGAATTGTACAGAAAATGGATAAATTAAATTGTAATAAAATTCAGCTTTTAGTTAAATGAAGAAAAAAATGATCCGTTGTCATTTTGACATCGACATTGACTTGATAGTATGGGAGATTTTTTTTGACAAACTTTCCAGTCAACTTTCCAATTAAGTTGCCTTAATTAAAAGGCATAATTTTTTGACACTCTGACTTGAAGTTAGTCCCTTATTTCGCCTGAACCTGCCTATTGGAAGGTTTGTAAAGTTCTTTTCCTGAAAAGCTTTGTGAAAACTTAACATACTTACCCAATTTATTAAATTTCAATAACGGCGTTTTAACACTAATAATTTTAAAAAATACACTCGAACGGATCCCTCTTGATGTGAACATTTGTATCAGTTAAATTTTTATTTCCACTGTCTGATGATATAAGGGCTTCTGATTGATTCTTAATACAAATTCCCGTGACATAAAGTCAAAGCAGATTTCTAGTTTCTGATTGGTCAGCTGTCCAAAAGTGTCTTCCAATGTGGTCAACTTTTTCTTGAAAATCTTCCTTTCAATCAAGAAAAATATTCTTGTGTCAAAATGTCAGCTGCTCATATTTGTTATTCTACTGAAATTTTAACTTTCCAATTTATTTTTGTCCACAATTCTTTGCACAGTTTTTATATAGAAAGTTTTTGTACCATGTGTGTGGGAAGTATTTGGTAATTATGGTTGTATGTATGTAAAGGGTGTTTTTTTAAGGTAACATAACTTTTAAATGGAATAAAACAAAGATAATCTATCTATCTATCTATCTATCATCAAAAATAATTTTGACAAGAAATTTACTTTATTCGAAAGATAATCTTCTGGCTTCATTACTTAAACATGATTTCTGACATATGACAGCCACGGCTGGCTCAGACATAGTCTAATCTGTAGGTTTAATTTTCCATGACTTTTTCTAATATTTGTGGCGGTAAAACGGCAACGATTTACCGTCCTCCAAGTGATCAAAGAAAATAGTTACCAAAGGTTTGCTTCAATAAATCAGTTGTTGCACGAACAGTGTTACATGTTGCGCCATCTTTAATCTGACTTCAACGTTCTCACCAGCATTGTTCTTAAAGACATACGGGCCTATTATTCCACCAACCCATAAAACACCCTAAACAGTTAGTTTTTGTTGATGTTACGGTCTCTTAAAATACACTTTAAGATTATCATCCCTCCAAACACGGAAGTTTTGTTTAATAAAGAATTCAATCAACCAATAGTGAGTATGATCGCTAAACAAAATTCGCACGATAAGTATTTTAAGCAGAGCCATGATTTTAAAAATAAATGTTTCACAATTTGGAACCTTTGTTGTTCAGGCGTCAGTCCATTCATGTTGAAATGTCAAACCAAACTGTAAAAAAAAAAATCACTTGATAAACGACAAAATGATAGCCAATTGAAACTTAAAGTTCTATACCTCCGAAAAACACCTGCTGTATTCTGTGCCAATAATTGATGGTAATTATCTAAAGAACGAACAAGTTGCCATAGTGTAATTTTGGATTCACAAAATGCAGTTGACTGTCCCTTATGTCTCTTAAATTAAAATTAACTGTAATTTTTTAGAGCTCCTGAATTCTTTTGCACAAATAAACGAAAACACCATTAGCTAAAGGCCCAACTATAATAGACATAAGCTCGCATATGCGCGCATAAGTAAACGTACGAATACAAAGAATCTAATACGAGTGACCATAATGGAGTCTAGCTCCGTTTCGTTCAATTTTTCTCAGTTTCGTTCACTTAAGCAAACTTAAGCAAGAGCGATCCCAGTCGCTCGCCGCATAAGTAAATCTGACAGTTTGGATCAAATACACACAGGCCAACTCCACTGCAGATAATTTCTCTCAGAATGTTTATCATAACCGGAAATCAGCCTCATAAACTTATTCATAGTGTGCGTGTCATTTCTCTTCTAATTTATGAAATTTCCCCAAAAACCTCATTAGTTATTTCTATGTATGCGTGAAAACACGACAATTTTTCTCTTTGAATTCTTTCACATTACAAATACAACGATGTAAACAAATGGGTTTTGGAGGGTAATACGTACGAAGGATTTATATCTTCATAAAGAGCTGCGAATATTATTTTGACATGTAGATAAGTGAGCAAAATTGCATTATGGCTACCCGCAGTAATTTCACAAACTTAAGTGAATTTTCGTTGGGTTTTTGACATAAGCTTATGTTTGCTTATGCCTATTATAGTTGGGCCTTAAGTCTATAGAAAACTTAACGAATCTGTCAAAAGCGACAGCCATTACTACTTTGATGAATCAAACAAAAACAAAACTGCAAATATTTGTTTTCAAATAATGTTTTAATGCTGCATAGGTTATTGGAATTTATCAATTGAAAGACATTGACGTTTGTAAATAATTTAATCATTATTTTTTATTGCAACATTTATATGTAAATAAAATCAATAAAATAAAAATACCGACTTAAAACCAAACATAAGGTTCTATTGATTCAAAGATCAATTTGTTTTAAAAACTTAACGACCGTTTAATGAAGTATGTATTTCGCCTTAAATAGGTATATTTGAATAACATCATGCTTATTTAGCATTCACATCATGGTCAAACATCATTTCAGCTCGAAAATACAATAAACTTCAAATTTTGTATTTGACTGTCATTTAATCAACTTCACCAAAATTCATATTCATTAGCATAATGAAAAATTACCCACAGTAGCTAATAAAAAATATCCTTATGTCCTTTTTCATCACCACCACCGCTGCCGCCGTGTCGTTATTTAAATTTTGTACCCAACTCAATTTTTACTTTTAAAGTTGTAACTGCGTTGTAAAAATAAAATACAATTCCATATTGAATTGGTCGCTCAAAAGCGAATATAGAGTACATTTTATATGAGTCTATCACGAATTTTTGTGCATAATAAAAATTCAACACTTCTTAGAAATCATCTACCGAAAATAACCGACAACGACAAACAACAGATCTCACTTATACTTATACTTATACACTTATACAATGAACATTTAAATTCAACCACGAAAGACCAAAAATTCAATTGAACAGATGTTGAAAATTACAATACAAAAACGAAAAAAATTAAACAACCCTCTGTCTAAAATAAAAGCAAAAGCACGCACCTCCCAACCTCCCAGAGTTAGGTTAGGTTTTAGGTATAGCAGAAAGCAGAAAACATAAAATAAAATTAAATTGGGGACCCAGAAAATGTATAGAAATATAATTTATATCTTTCGTTCAAATGGCCAAATTTTCCATGAACATCACCACCTCTAGGACTTAGACTCAACTCGAGGATGCATGATGAGGACAACGACAAAGAACGCACGTTACCTCTTACCTGCACTGTTTTTTAGTTTGTAGAAAAACAACGTGTATGATGGTTATTGTACTTTGAAAATGCAGAGTCGCCCTTAGATTTGCATTTGGAACTGTTTCATTTCAAGTTTGAGTTCCTTTTTTATTCTCTGTTTGTTATAAATTATTATAGGGTGGTTCACCCTTTTGTTGCACTTTGGCCATTCATTCATAGCTCTTCTGACAGTTTTATGGCTTAATAATGGATGTATAAGTGTGCGCTGTATTATGAATACATATTATACTGATGAATGAACCCTGGTTTCCATAATTCAGTAGCAGATATCGCTTAGTAAAATTAAGGATGCATTTTTTAACTAAATTTAAGAATAATTTAAAACCTCAATAACAGGTTATATTGTTGGATTGTATTGGGATACATTTAAAATAAGGGAACAACTCTTTTTAACCAAATGCATACGAAGTATCAATATCACGTATCTTCGTAAATAAAAAACGTGAAAAACTCGAACTGTCATTTTTCATTTGTCTTTTCTATAATTAAGGCTATAGGCTTGACGGTTTCAGTATAACCAACAATTTCCCTTTACCCATGAGTTATTTTTGCATCAGCTTTTTTTTCCTTAACAAATATTTCTCATACGTTTTGGATAGTCAACGAAAACGACCTTTGAAAACATTAAATTGATAATAATTGGTCAGAAAACGGAAATCTCTGAGATCTCAGTAAAATAAACTTGCCAAATAGATGTGTTTAATAGTTTGACATTTCATCGGAATTTCTGAAAATCCATGTTTTTGTTTTGCTACATTAATTATCGGTTTCCAGTATTTTTTAATATAAATATGCAAATAAAGGTTTTGTTTTATGATTAGATATAAATGAGAAGACAGCTTTTGGTTTTAAACAAAACACAAGATGGTCTCTACAAAAACAGAATTTGACAGTCAAATCTTCATTCTCATCTATCAAACACAGAAGTAGTGAATTTTGTATTACAATTAAAATTTTACTTCAAATTATAAGGAAATATTTTCATCATTATCTTTAACACTTTTGTGTCTTTAGTCTGAGTATTAATGCACAAGTATGCCGGGTCCCAAGTGGTGAATATGGTGAGTTCAGTTCACTTCAGTCCAAATGTATAACAGCCAGTTGGATATGTCAAAGTGTCATGTAAACTCTTTCTATGTTTCTAGCGCGCTCATCTGACTTTTATAGATTTTTCACACCAAACTTAAACTGAGTTTTCGGCAAAAAGTTTTCGTTCACAATTTACACCTTTTCGTTTGAAATTTTAAATTATTGCAACATCATCTGTCAAATTTTGTATCGATGCAAAATTTGTAAGTAAAAGTTTAGTCCCTTAATTTTTTTTTGTGAAAATGTACCACTTCTAAATTGTAAGTTCATTATTTTATTTAAATTGAAACCTTGGCAGTTGTGGACAAAAATTCAACAATTTCAACCATCAGCTGTTTTGTTTACATTTAATTGAGCGGTGAATGTTTCGAAAGGTGTGTTTGTTTAGTTCATATTTGAATTGCTACTAGATTTATATAAAACTTGTTGTTTACGAAAACTTTTGGTTTATGAATAATGTCTAGGAAAACTTTTGTCAAAATAGCATTCATACGATTTTCCATTGTACTCACATTTGTTTCCAAAAAAATTAAAAGAAGCGCGATTAAATAAAATCGGTCGCAAAAGTCTCTTCCTTTACATAAGTGACTTCATTTGCAGTCAACTTCATTCTTTGAACGTGAATTTTGACCAAGGCAACTAGTTAGTTTTTAAAATGTCATTAGTTTCAAATTCAGAACTTTACTTCACAAACCTTTACTTTAAGTTCATAGTACAAAAACTAACAAAAGCATAATTGTCTAAAAAACATTCATAAGGCAAGCGGCATGTCCATCACGATTTGTATCTTGTATTGTAAAGAAATATTAGTTATTTGTTTTCCAAATTGACAGCTGTGCAGAAAATAATTAAATCATAGCGTAACAAAGTTCAGCTTTTAGTTGAATGAAAAAACATGATCAACTATCATTTTGACAGAAGAAGACTTGACTTGATAGTTAGGGAGATTTTTCTTGACTAACTTTTCAGTCAATTTTCCAATGAAGTTGCCTTAATTGGAAGGCAAATTTTTGGCAGCTGGCCAATCAGATACTTGAAACTTACCTTACTTTCAAGTCCCTTATGTCGCCTGAACCTGCCCATTGAATTTCTGTGGTTAATATTCTGAAGTCCTGTCAAACTGCGGCTTGACAGATAATGAATTGACAGTTGAATATAAATGTTTACATTTAAAGCTGCTGTTTTTGTGTCGAATAACTTAAAGTTCGCTGGTAAAATAAAGAAAATAAATTAGGTGGCGCAACAGTCAGAAGAGAACCAGAGCCTAGTGACTTACAACTCTCAACCATTCCTGCGTGCGAGTAATTGTAGGAATGGAAGTGACCTACAGTTTATAAGCCGAATCCGAACGGCTAATTTGAGATAGCATTTTTCATGACAAGAATTACTCCTGGAGAATTTGTCAATTAATCGCAGGAGGTAGTACCCGTGGCACAGGCAGGGATCGAACATAAGAAGCATGACAGTCCTACGCACTAACCATTACGCCACGGGTACTACGGTCGCTGGTAGCTTCTTTAAAATTGACTGATAGAATTCTACTAACAATTCATGCTCCCAGAGTTTAAAGTAGGTCAAATGAAATTAATGTTATCGGTGAGTTTTTTATTTCTCTCCTAGAAAAAAGAGTCTCAAAATCATAGAAGAAAAAAATTCCTTAATTCAAAAAGAAAGTCCCAAGCACCCAAAACCATCATTTGGTATTTGCAGCACAAACAATATTTTATTTTCTTCCAAATCACAATTTTCATAAAACCTGAATGGATCAAATCAAAACAGAAAACCCCGGAAACATCAGCCTAACGCGATGCAATATTTTGATTCCATATCTTTCGTTTGGTGCACGAATTTTTCTTTGGAAAACATTCAAAACGTATTCAGTTCACGTAGATTATGCCTTGTGCACTAATTTTCATTGCAGTTGCACTTAATATCCTTCACAAGGATATTGCATCAATATTAATATATACGTAGCTATAGATGTATTTTCTTTTCATTTGTTCACATGGCTTTGCTTCATAGCTATGCTACATCTGGGGAGTCTTATAATAGGCTGCATTAAGCTACTAGAAGCACCATGTATAGTTTCTGCATCGACAACACGATTGTGCACCAAATCTCTGATGGAGCACGCGTTCGTTCAATGCTCTGGCATTCTGAGAAAGAATATGGCGCCAAACCATGCCAAACGAAACCTATAATGACGAAGACAACGATGACAACGACGCCGACAACGATAACGTGCGTCGCCGTCATCGTTGGTGGGTTGAGTGTCCTGGTTTAACCAGAACCAGGACCAGGCTCATAACAGTGCAGAGCAGAGCAGAGCAATCATCTCCCGTATTCGTGCAACAACCTCGTGACAGATTTTTATTCCAATTTCAATGATGCTGATGAGGCTGATGAGAATTATGTTGTTGGAATCAAACCAAAGTGTGCTCCAGATCTGCACACTCAACAAACATGCAGTTCAGGCCTCCTTGATGTACATACATAGGTACCGCAAAAAGGATAAAATCCATCATCGTTGTCTTTGTAGATGTTATACTCTATTCGGATCGGATGGCTCGGCTCTGCCCGACTCGGATGGTCCTGGTGCAGTTTCACTATAAATTTAAGTGGATGAGGCATAAATTATGCCACATTGCACAGGACGACGACGACGACCAGAACGAGACCACCACCAAAAGGATAGGATTTATTTGTACGGAAATAGCAACTGCAGCAGAAGCAGTGTTTCACTGCCCAGCTCAGATGCATCAACCCCCTTTGTTTTTCGAATACAGTCGAGCCGAGGCGAGGAGTTGAAAGACTTAGGTCCTCTCGCTCTCTGGCTTTCGATTCGAGTGGAGTGCCGTCTGTCGCTATTATGCTGCTGCTGTTGTTGCTGAAACACACAGCGGAAAACATCATGGTGACAATGTCTGGTGCTGGTCGGGTCTGCATGGGATTCGCTGTGCCTCCGCTCCGTCCAGACACTCGAATTCGAAATGAAATGAAAATATAGGGCACTTGGTGACAACTTTATAGCATCGAACCGCTTTTCCGACTAAAGTAGAGACAGAGACATGAAAAAACACACAAAAACAACAAACACACCAAAATGCAAACATGGGTCTTGTATCACTTTATGTGAGATCTCTGGAAACCGGGAACTTCTGTGGGAACTGGGAACATTATGGGTCGTTGTTCAGCAAGGATGCTGGGTGTTAGAAGAGATGCATCTATACACTCTACAGTCATATTTATTACCTTAAGCGGATTAGCACTATTGATCTCGGTGTGAATCATTATTGTTTTCGTATTTTATGGTAGCCTTTGATTAGTTTGTTGCATCTGCATCTGCATCTTTAAAGAAGAGCCAAAGTGTTGCATGGTGCTGTGCTGGTGTGGTGCTCATTTATAGAGAAGAAGTACCTGCTAGAGAAACGACTCAATCAGCAGGGTGCTGCTATATACTGGAAGTTAATTGAGGATGTGACTTGATTTATGGATAGCTGTGGTGATATGTGGAATATCAAAGTGGGATAATGAAGTATTGAGAATTTTATTTATAGTTTCAGACCATCAGGACAATATATTGGAAAGGAAAAAAAAAGTGTAGCTATACGCACAGCAATCTGTTGAGAAAGGACGGTTTAAAATGGTCCGTCTATTGATTGCTTTAATAATGAAGCTCTCTTGGGTTTATAAAGTAGGGACTCATTCATAAAATGAAAATATAATGCAATCCAAATGTTTAATTTTTCATTATGGAATATTTTATTTTATATTTGTGTAGAAAGCGCTTAGGTTAGAAAGAAAATATTGGGGAAACTTCAGAGACATTGGTAAGCAACATTTTTTGATTTGACAACGTTTTTCTCGGGGAGAGTACGATAACTTTGGCGCCGAGATATAATAACGGTTTTTGGTAAAGGGGCTTAATACAAGCATTTTTTACTAAGGGAGGGGGGGTCTATCTCCCCCCGTTTAGGCGGTAGGGGCAATTTAAAAAAACATGTACTTTAAATGGAAAAAAAGTAATTAAAAAATAACGGTAATACTTACAATTAAGTATTATACCTTTTTTTAAAGCCAACACTTGTGTCTACTAGCTTGTTTTTAAATCAAGTCAAAACTATGCATAGTTTTCGAAAAAAACTGTTTTAAACTTAAAATTTGGTCAAAAAAAAAGTTAAAAATATGGTTTAGAGTGTAATATTTCAAAACTTTTAGATTATCTACAATTTTTTTTTTTTAGAATACATTGCTCTTATTTATTTTTGATCGAAAACTGAAAACTAGATGACTTTATGTCTTCTAGTTCTTGAGAAAATTGAAAGTTACCAAAAAAAATATTTTAATTAAATTACTTTTTCCTTGCTAACGTAGTCTTATTTTGATAGTAATAATCGAATATGGATTAAGATACACCTAGGGTAAATTAATTTTTCTTAAATCCAGCTTATTTAAATGCAAAAGAAACTTTGCAAGCACCCCATCTTGCACCCACCGCACCTTGCACCCTCCCCACCTTGCACACACACCAACTTGCACCCACCCCAAATCCTATAGTGTGCCCAAGCAGGGGGGTTGCAGGGGGGCAGCATGCCCCCCCTTATAGATGCCACTGTTGCATACACCCACACTCGCGCACACCTTACTGTTGCATACACCCAAACACGCATTACGCATACGCAAATACCATTATTACTATCAAAATAAGACCACTCAAGCAAAAAAAAAAGAATTAAATTAAAATAGTAGTTATGGTTATTTTCAATTTTCTCAAAAACTAAAAGACATACAATCATCTAGTTTTCAGTTTTTGATCAAAAACAAATAAGAACAATAAATTCTGAAATAAAAACAATGGTAGATAATCTTGAAGTATTGAAAAAGTTACACTTTAAACCTTTTTTTAACTTTTTTTACTCAAATTTTGAGTTTAAAATTAAATTTTTATTTTCAATTTTCTCAAAAACTAAAAGACATAAAACCATCTAGTTTTCAGTTTTTGATCAAAAACAAATAAAAGCAATAAATTCTGAAATAAAAACAATGGTAGATAATCTTGAAGTATTGAAAAAGTTACACTTTAAACCTTTTTTTTAACTTTTTTACTCAAATTTTGAGTTTAAAATTAAATTTTTATTTTCAATTTTCTCAAAAACTAAAAGACATAAAATCATCTAGTTTTCAGTTTTTGATCAAAAACAAATAAGAGCAATAAGTTCTGAAATAAAAACAATGGTAGATAATCTTGAAGTATTGAAAAAGTTACACTTTAAACCTTTTTTTAACTTTTTTACTCAAATTTTGAGTTTAAAATTAAATTTTTCAAAAACTACGCATAGTTTTGACTTGATTTAAAAACTGGCTAATAGAACAGAGTGTTGGCTTTAAAAAAATGTATACAACTTAATTGTAAGTATCACCGTTATTTTTTAATTATTTTTTTCCATTTTAAATAATGACTTTTTTAAATTGCCCCTCCCGCCTAAACGGGGGGAGATAGAGCCCCCCCCCCTCCCATAGTAAAAAATGCTTGTATTAAGACCCTCTACCAAAAACCGTTATTATATCTCGGCGCCAAAGTTATCGTACTCGCGCCTTTTTCTCTATTTAAGTTTTTTTTTTCTGAGTTTGTCAATCGAATAAAATGTGCACCATTTTTGGATATATATTGCACCTGTCAATTTTCAATCTGACGTATATACAGAAATACACTGGGCAGGTTTAGACAATATAAAGGACATCGATTACATTGGGCAGGTTCAAGCAACATAAGGGACTTCATTTGCAGTCAACTTCATTTTTTGAACGTGAATTTTGACCAAAGCAACTAGTTAGTTTTTCAAGTGTCATGAATTTCAAATTCAGAACTTTACTTCGCAAACCTCTACTTAAAGTTCATAGTACAAAAAGTACCAACAAAATTATTGTCTACAAAACACTTCTTAGCAAGCTACAAGTCCTTCACGATTTGAGTTTTGTATTGTAAAGAAATATTAGTTATTTCTTTTCCAAATTGACAAGGAACCCTTTTGCAGAAAGCATTAAATGAAGTTTTGCAGAAAATAAACAAATCATGAAGTAATAAAGTTCAGCTTTCAGTTGAATGAAAAAACATGATCAACTGTCATTTTTTCATAGAAGTAGACTTGACTTAATAGTTAGGGAGATTTTTATTGACTAACTTTCCAGTCAAGTTTCCATTAAAGTCACCTTAATTTTTTGGCAGCTGACCAATCAGATACTAGAAAATTGCCTAACTTTCAAGTCCCTTATGACGTCTGAACCTGCCCATTCTTTGGACGTATATTTTGACCTCGGCAACTAGTTAGTTTTTCAAGTGTCAAAAACTTCAAACTCGGAACTTTACTTCACTAACCTTTACCTTCAGTTGATCCTGCAAAAACTTACAAAAATATTGTTGTCTATAAAACATTTGTTAGGCAAGCTACAAGTCCATCAAAATTTGTATTTTGTATTGTAAAGAAATATAACTTTTTTTCTTTTCCAATTTCACAAGTAACCCTTTGATTCAAAACTTTAAATGGAATTGTGCAGACAAAGAATGACAGTTATAAAGTTTAGCTTTGAGTTGAATAAAAAAAAACATGGTCAGCTGCCATTATGACAAATGTAGACTTGACTTGATAGTTAGCGGAGATTTTTCTTGGCTTACTTTATAAAGTTGTCTTCAGATACTAGCTAACTAACAGAACTAACTTGCCCAACCTTCAAGCCTTTTTTGTCTTCGGAACCCTCCCACTGCTACTTTCAATTTTGACAATTTTTAGAAGTAAGGGTTCATTTTTTTAGAGGTATATAACTTTGATTATGGAATAAAACAAAGAAGTTTTTTTTAAGTTGATATTACCACGGCTCTGGCTCGCACGTAGTCTTATCTGGTGGCTCCATTTTCGATTACTTTTCCCAATACTTGTGGCCGAAAGAGACGAAAAATAGTCAGTTTTTGTGGATGTAGAGGTGTCTCAATACATATATATTCGAGGATTATTATCACCCTAAATGACAGTTTTGTTCATTCACGTATCCATTCAACCAAAACTCAGCTCCATAGCTAAACAAAATTCGCTTAAGAAAACATCAAGCAACGGCCATCTTGTTTTGGCCCAATTTGGAAGCATCTATTCATGTCTAAACGCCAAATCAAAATAATGCGGTTTTCCGTGGGTAAAATAAATCAATCAATTATTTATCTAGATCTGTCAAAACACAAATTAATTCCATGGGACAAAATAAATGGATTTATTTTTAATTCGAGATCAAATCTGCGTATCTGGATTTTTCGGCAGATTAACCCCTTTTTGCACTAATACTAATATAATTTTTTAAAAGTGTTCAGCATCCAATTTGACAGCTCTACCGCTATCGTTAACACGTACACAAAATAACAAACAAAACAAAAAAAAACTATTTTAATCGTGTTCCATGCGCCACGAAAAAAAAAATAATTTTTGAAGGAATATTAACCTGAAGACAAATCACTTGACATCTGACAAAATGGAAGCCTGTTAAAATAGTGTTTCTAACTTGAAGTTCTATACCTCTAAAAACAACACCTGTTACATAAATCTTACTAATTTTTGTTTATTAAGTGTGCTTATTTACAATAGTCAAATCATTTTAAATGAAACCCTCACTTATTTGATGGCTAGTTCATTCAGCTTACTAAAGAAATAATAAGTGCGTTTTTTTCGTATTCCATATATAGTAAAGTGAGAAATTGCCAACAAAACGATTCGCAGTAGTCCGGTTTTTATATTTGAAAGTTGATACAACTGAATATTTGCCAGAATAATTTATCAAAAAACTCCAAAAAAAAATAGCGAAATTCAGACCAGGGGTGAAATCGTGTGAGCTGATTTTTGATAGTTGACTATCAAAATCAAGAAAATACGTCTGTGTAATGTGGAAGTCGATTTCAAAGTTTTAACCAAACAATTTGACATAAAATAAAAACTTCAAGAAGGGGGTTTGTTCGTAGACTACTACATTAACATGTGTTGTTGAAGCGAGCTTGAAGCTCGCGTAAATTCTTTATATACCTGAATCGAGTTGAAATGAGCTTGATTCGCTCGATTCCGGTCGGGGATCGGAAATTTGTGAAGAAAAACCTGGGTGAAGAAGTTGGTTTAACAGATAATGCGTTATGGTCTGTTTATTTGCATGTTTGTGTACAAAAAATATAGTTTTGTTTTAATCAAATTAAAAAAAAATTACATATGGAGTAGGTAGCATATTCCTATATGGTGCTGAACTATTCAGTTTTTCATTGTTTAACACGAATCAAACTATCTCACTTGCACGTCATAAGAAACATCGAAACACCATTTGTATTTTAGAAAGTGCTGTCAAACTTAATCATTTTTAAATCTTCTTGTGCAGTGGAAACACCAAAAAAGATTTATTTAATCTAAACTGATAAACATTTGGTGGAAACATAGCAAAACATAAATATCTTTTCTATTGTTTTCTCTTGCACAATAAGAGCAGTTCAGTTAGTCCATTTTCACTAACAAAACTAAATAATATCAACAGTAATAGATTGATTTTTTTCCCCAATGGAAAACACACATGATTCCAAATGCACAACTACTCAACGAACACAGCCATCGAGATACAAATGCAATATCAATCGTACCAACATTTCAGAACGAAATCACAAAAGATCCATTCGAGACTCGTATAAATGTCACAAGTGAAGATTCTACTCTAACTTTTATCGGTGTTATTCATACTATGGATACTGTTTTTGTTATTCGTGTAAAATCCTACTATACTATGGATAGATTTGCCAACAAAACACGGCTAATGTGTCTCAATAATTATTTCTATTGACATGTTAATTTTTCATTGCTAAAAAAGCTGCACTTTAAGCTTTTTTCTAACATACGCATAATAAATTAATAAATTGGATGGCGCAACAGTCCGGAGAGAACGTGGGTCTAGTGACTTACTACTCTTAACCATTCCTGTGTAGGTAGGTACGAGTCATTTCAGGAATAGAAGGGACCTACGGTTTGTATGCTGAATCCGAACGGCTAAATTGAAAAGGAACTTTTCATGACAACAATTACTCTTGTCAATTCCTCGCAATAGGCAGTAGCCGTTAAAAAAACTTTCAGGTGAAACAGGCAATGATTGAATCCAAGACCTCTAGCATGACAGTCCTACGCACATCATGCCACGGGTACTACTCAACTCATCCCCCTATTAGACACAATATTAAGACATTTTTGTTTTAGGTTAGGTTAGGTTAGGTTGCAAGGGGTGTGCACAGCATGAAGCTGTTGCGTACACGGGGGCCTATTGGTCCATTGTGATCCCCTGTAAAAGTAAAAATTTTAGCATCGATGCTCCTCAAATCTGTCGATTAGCGTAGACTGGCTCGTTAACGAACCAACCTGTGCTATCTATAAATTTCCTCATGCTTGCCATTGAAACCTGTGCTAGATCATCCAGTTCTCCAACAAACCTGTTTCCGAAATGACGGAGTCGGCTGGTTTGGAGATTCGGACAGTCGCAGAGCAGGTGTTTAATGGTTTCTATTTCCTCCTCATCCTGACAGCTCCTACAAAAATCGGGTGCAAATGCACCTATTCTGTTAGCCATTGTGCCAATGGCGCAATGACCTGTTAGTACACCTGTCAAGATTTTAATATTCTTTTTACTCAGCGATAGAATATACCGAGTTTCCTTTTCATTTGTGTTAGGCCATAAACTTCTAGAGATTACACAATCATCCCTGGATTTCCAGGAGATGTTGATTTTCTCTTTTAGCTTAAGGTCTATCTTCCTCTTGAGTACCCCAATCGGGACGAGGGGTCCCCCAACTGAGTGGTCGCTACTACTTATGTCTGCTTCTGACCCTTTCCTGGCTAGTTCATCTACTATATCATTCCCTTCTATATTGCTATGTCCGGGAACCCAGCAGAGCTTTACCTGGTTAGTGTGGCAGATTTTGTTTAATTTCTTCCTACAGTTTAAAACTGCTTTTGATCTTATGGTCTCACTGGCTAAGGCTTTGATAGCAGCCTGGCTGTCCACGAAAAAAGTAATCTCCGAAGAGCTTAGATTTTCTTGGTGTGCCAATTCAGCTGCTTTTGCAATGGCAAAGATCTCGGCCTGAAAGACACTACAGTCAGCCGGGAGTGTATATGACGCTCTGATGTTCAGAGATTGGCAAAACACTCCAGCACCTGTTCCTGATTCCATTTTTGAACCATCAGTGTAGAAAGGGATACCCTGTTTACTTATAAGTGAATTAGGATCCCAACCCTGTCTTTCTGGTATTAAAATAGAAAATTTCCTGTCGAAATCCAGTAAGGGGGGGATGTAATCGGTGGTCTCTCTCAGTCCTGGAATCGTGTCATATCTTTGTAAGATTGACCCGTGGCCATAAGTGCTGTGCCTCCAAAAGCTCAGTTCTCTTAAACGAATTGCAGTTTTGGCTGCCGTGCACTTTATGAACTCATCCAGAGCCGGGAGGTCCAAGATCATTTCCAATCCAGCTTGTGGTGTGGATCTTTGAGCCCCTGTTATTCCTACACAGGCTAGTCTCTGTACCTTATTCAGGTTCTTGAGATAGCTTGATTTTTCCACCGCTTTCCACCATACAATAGATCCATAGGTAAGAATGGGTCTGACTATCGCTGTGTACATCCATTGGATGACTTGCGGTCGCATACCCCAACGTACACCGAAGGTCTTTTTGCATGTGTAGAATGCACATAGTGCTTTTTTCATTCTTTCCTCCGTATTACGCTTCCATGTAAGCTTGGAGTCAAGGATTACTCCTAGAAATTTAGCTTCCTTAGAAGGTTTTAGAGGAATGCCATTTAGTTTGGGAGGGTTGAAGCCCTCCAGTTTCCTTTTCTTCGTGAACAAAACTAGCTCTGTCTTGGTGGGGTTGACCCCGAGACCGTTCTTAGTTGCCCAAGAAGATAAATCCTTTAATGCATTTTCCATAATGTTTTCGATGATGGTAAGAAACTTGCCTGATACCAAAACCACTATGTCATCTGCATATGCTACTATTTTAATGCCCTGATCTTTGAACTTTGTGAGAATTTTGTTGACTACGAGGATCCAGAGCAGGGGTGAGATGACTCCTCCCTGTGGTGTGCCTCTAGTAACTGTTTTCTCAATAGTACTAACTCCTATTTGAGAGTTGATAATTCTGCCATTTAACATGGTGAAGATCCAATCGACAATGACAGATTCAACCCCAACTTCAACTAAGGCAGTCTTGATCGATTCCGTTTTAACGTTATTAAACGCACCCTCGATATCAAGAAATGCTGCCAGGGTATATTCTTTCTGTTCAAGACTTTTCTCAATATGTGAAACTACTTCATGCAAAGCAGTCTCCACTGATTTACCTTTAAGGTAAGCGTGTTGGTAGTTGCACAAGTTGTTTTCGTTGAGAAGTTCTCGAACATGTAGATCAATTATCCTCTCTAGTGTCTTAAGGAGAAACGAAGAGAGACTTATTGGTCTATAATCCTGAGCGGTCGAGTGAGTCGGTTTCCCTGCTTTTGGGATAAAGACTACCTTAACCTTTTTCCAGCTATTAGGGACGTATCTAAGTTTGATACAACTTATGAAGATTACCCTAAGCCACGGAGTTATTACTTTGAGAGCATTTTGGAGAAGAGCTGGAAAAATCTCGTCTGGTCCCGCTGATTTATAGGGTTTGAACGAGTTTATTGCCCAAATAATCTTCTGCTCAGTAATAACCTGATTTAGTTCTAACTTTGATTCCGTGTGAGTAAAATCCAGCGTGTTCGATTGCAAGCAATCCGAACTTTCTGGGTTTTTACAACCGGGGAAATGAGTTTCCATGAAGAGTTCAAGCGTTTCCAGGCTCGAGTTCGACCATGATCCATCAGGGTGTTTAATGTACCCCGGGATCGTGGGATTAAGGGCCAGGGTTCTACGGAGCCTTGCCGCCTCGCTTGTTTTTTCAATGGATTCACAATGTTTAGCCCACGAATCCTTTTTGGCCTTCCTTAACTCTTTGGTGTAAGTGTTAAGTGCGGCTCTATAAGACTTTAAGTCCTCGTCTAATTTACTCAGTTTAGCTTTATTGAAAAGTTTTCTAACCTCTGTTCTACGTTTCTTCAGTACCCCATTCCACCAGGGTGGGTTAGTGGGGTTATTAGAACGAGATAAAGGGCAGTGTTTTTCAAAAGACATTCTCATTTTGCTAGACAAGTTTTGGACAACAGTGTCAATGGTTGAAGTACTTAGACTTGTATTGTCCTCTGGTGGATCAATACAGTCTTTCAGCCATTTTTCGTACTCTGTCCAATTCGTTCTAGTTGGGTTCCTGTAAGGTTTCTTTTCAGTAAAGTTCCTGTCTATAGAGAAGAGTATCCTAAAGTGATCCGAAAAAGATTCTTTAGGTGAGACTCTCCAGTCTTCAACTGAAATTTTACTATTATTGCTAATAAGGGTCAAATCTATGATTTCCTCCCTGTTTTTGTTTCGAAAAGTAGGGTGATTGCCCCTATTACATATCGATAAATTAGAACAGAGAATATATTCAAAAATTGACTCACCCCTTTTGTTGATATCCTTTGAGCCCCATTGAGTGTGGTGAGCGTTGGCATCACATCCTACCACCAAAGGTGTGCCGCTTGCTGTGGCATGGACCACAAGATCACGGACAGTTTTTGATGGTGGGCTCTCCTCCTCATACGGCATGTACGTCGACGCTAGAATGAAGTTTCCTTCATTTGATTCGACGCTGATTGCCGTGTTGTCCTTGTTGCTGTACCTAGATAGGAAGAAAGCGTTAATTGATTTTTTCACTAGGATGCAACTTCTAATATTACTTACATCTGACGTGGAGTGGAAAAGGTTGTAGTGCTTTGACCTCAACCCACGGATTCGGTTTTTGCCTAACCATGGTTCCTGGATCAAGGCCACATCCACGTTCTCGTGAGACATGTAGAGCGTAAGGTCGTACGTTGCTGCTTTAGCGTGGTGCAGGTTTATTTGCACCACTTGCAGCTTTTGACTCCCCTTTGCCTTCATGCCTCTTAACCTTTACGGTTCCGAGACCATACCTCAACACGTCTTTTTTACCTTTGAGCAGAAGGTCAGATTTCTTGTCTGCCACAAACAAGAGGTCCTTCCCTTCGCCTCCATGACTCTTTCTTGAGTGTTGGAGCTTCCATTCTAAAATGGGAAGCTCTTTGTTCTGTTTCGCCAGCAACTTTATAATGGCTGCGTCCTCATGTTCTGCAGGAGGGGGGATCCATATGCTAAACTGCTGGCGGAGTGGTAGAGCTGCGGCGGGTAGAATCTCAAGGGAGGAACCTTCCCATAGTTCGCCAATGTTGGCGATTGTACGGTTCAGAAACTCCCGTGATTTCTGGTCACCGCAGCAGACCACTTTAACTCCTCGCCGCCATCCGGCACCATCAAAGACATAGTCTTCCGAACTATCGTTCTCCGATGCCTCCATCATGGCTTTGAGGATCTCGTTTTCCACAAGGAGCCAGTTTTTTGCCGAGATTTTCCCATCTGGGTCGTCACGGCTTATTATGGCAATTTGTAGGTCAATCGGGGTGGTGTCGAAGCTGCTGGTTTTCTGTTTTTTAGCACCATCTTGCTTGACCGCCTCCTCCGATCTTTGTCTCTTGGACGTTCCTGGCTTCGTTCCAGAAGAGGTGCTTGCCGGTGCTTGGTCTTTCCTAGCGTTGGCTTGCTGTTTCTTACTGGAAGTCGCCTGAACTTTACCTTTGTCGTTCCGAGCGGTCGAGTTATTGCCAGCCTGTTCACGATTTGCCTTTTTAGGGACAGACCTAGATTTGGCAGCATCTACTCCTTTGCTCTCCGACTCTTTGGTATTCACTTCCTTCGCTATTTCCCTGGGTGCAGTGACAGTCTCTGCCAGCTGCCGCTCAAAGTTCCTAACTAGCTTCTTATGCTTTTTTAAGAGAGCCTTGTCTCTCGAACTGAGCGTCGCAGGGTCTTTCAACTCGGTCATTTTCACGAATCTTTTGGAGGATCTGTAGTTGCTGCGTTGCCTCGTAGCTTTGAGGGGTGCAGCAGACTTCAGCATAGTCTCTTCTTGACTCGGTTCCATCAGTAGCTCGTCCTCGGTTTGACTGCCTATGGAAGGAGGTCTGTCCGAGGTCTCCGTACCTTTGATAGTTAGACCATCTAAGTCGGGGAGGAGATCCACTGAGAGAATGACCGGTTGTCTTTTTAGCTCTCGTTTTCCTTTCTCCAAGTTTACATTTGTCACTGGCGACTTAGCTTCTTGCGAAGCCAAGCCCTCGCCGGCAGCCGTGACTTCTGCCGACACTTGAACGTATATCCCCGTTCGATTTACTTCATTTTGTAAACTTTTGTCCATATTTATTAGATAAGCATCTCTGCTTTTTGTGGTTTTCTTAGTTGTCTTACTCCGCAGCTGGATTGCTGAAGAGTTAGACGTAAGCCCCCTCGCCACAACAAGGCGAAAACCGTGAGGGGGCATTTTTGTTTTACTTTCATACAAATCGACGCGTCGCGACGTTCGTATGGAAGCTTTGTATGTGAAAACATATGTATGTATACAAAGATGGAATCAAATAAATTTTGCTGTCATTGAAGGAAATTTTGTTGTCAATGCAAATAATATTTTCCTCTCGCTCTCGTGAATTTTTCTACCTCGCGACATCAACGCCAATAATGCGGAATGTGGTAGCCCAAAAAGCTTTTGCTCATGCGAGTACTTTGATTTTCATATACAAAGATTCAACTCAATTTAATTCGATTGAAGAATTTCAGATTAAGAATTGTCAAAACTTATTGTTCACATGTTGAAATAGTACAGTGGTCCGATTTGTCGAATTTAAAATTTTGACATTTCTCGACGTTTCAAGGTCCCTAGAGTCGAAATAAAAGATTTTTAGAGAGATGTCTGTGCGTGCGACGTTTTTTCGTCGTCCATAGCTCAAGACCCAGCAAAGATATAGACTTAAAATAAATTTTGTTATACAGATAATTATGCAGAAAGATGCAGAAAGGACTCTCAAAAAAATTGCGTTTGTGTTTTTTTTACCATAGCAATTTAAAAAAAAGAGGCTGGGATGCGACCCACACTGATAACTTCCCATCCCGTCTGTCGATTTGTCTTGCTTAAAAAGTTTGTCTATATGTATCAATTTTTACCAAATTTGCGTATTAATTTTTGTAGATTTTATTTTTTATGAAAAAAAACGGACTGTTGGATTTTCATAAAAAAAATTACTGAATATCGAAAACAATATTTTCTGTGAAATTAAATAAGTTTGAAGCCAATATTTTTAATTTTTGAAAAGCTATTAGAGTCGAAAGTTACCAAGTACAAAGTTTTAGTATTGTTTTTTTTAGGTTTTTATTTTTTGTAAAAAAAACTGTCAATTCGATTTTTCTCAAAATTTTATCATATGTTGAAAACAATATTTCTTATAAGATAAAATTAGTTTGAAGCCAATTTCTCAATGTTTTGAAATGATATTTACGTCGAAAAACAATTTTTACCAACTTTTCTTAAATTTATTTTAGGTTTTTAATTTTATGTACAAAAACTATCAATTCGTATTTTTTCAAAATTTTACTGAATATTGACAGCAATATTTTTTGAAAGATAAAAGTAGTTTAAAGCCAATATCTCAAAGTTTAGAAAAGATTATTTGAGTCGAAAATCAATTTTTACCAACTTTTATACATTTTTTTTTAGGTTTTTATTTTTTGTAAAAAAACTGTCAATGCGCTTTTTCTAAAAACTTTTCATAATGTTGAAAACAATATTTCTTATAAGCTGAAATTAGTTGAAAGCCATAATTTCAAATTTTTGAAAACATATTTGAGTCGAAAATCAATTTTTACCAACTTTTGTTAATTTTTTTTTAGGTTTTTAGTTTTTTGTAAAAAAAACTGTCTATTCGATTTTTTTCGAAATTTTACCAGATGTCAAAAACATAATTCTTCGTTGCGCAAAATTGTTTTGGAGATGAAATCATACTTTAGTCGTAAAATTTTCGAAGTGACAAATGTTTTTTGTTCAGTTTTTTTGATTTAAAAAAAAACGTTAATTGGATTTTTTTCCAAAAATATACTTGTTTTATATCACGTTACAATGTAGTACCCGTCGCGTGATGGTTAGTGCGTTGGACTGTCATGCAATGGGTCTCGGGTTCAATCCCTGTCTGTGCCACCTGACTTTTTTCACGGGTATTGCCTCTTGCGAGGAATTGACAAATCCTCCAAGAGTAATTCTTGTCATGAAAAGTGCTTCTCAAATTAGCCGTTCGGATTCGGCATATAAACTGTAGGTCCCTTTCATCTATGACAACATTACTCGCACACAGGAATGGTTGAGAGTTGTAAGTCACTAGGCCATGGTTCTTCATGGACTGTTGCGTCACCTAAAAAAAAATATCACGTTAAAATATATAATATAAAATTTAATTCAAGTCTCTAGCCTTATTGGTTCATGAGATATTTAGGGTTAACCAAAATGTTCACCTTTTTTTTAAACTGCTATAGTAAAAAAACCACCCACGCAATTTTTTTGAGAGCCCTTTCTGCATCTTTCTGCCTTTTTATCTGTATAACAAAATTTATCTCTTATGGTTCTTGAGCTATGGACGACGAAAAAAACGTCGCGAACGTACAGACGTATGGACGTATGAACGTACGTACACACGCACGCACAGACATCTTTCTAAAAATCTTTTATTTCGACTCTAGGGACCTTGAAACGTCGAGAAATGTCAACATTTTTAATTCGACAAATTGGACCAATTACAATAACTTCCTATGGCAAGTTAAAAATATTTGTCACTTCGAAAATTTTACGAACAAAAATTATTTTATCTCCAAAACAATTTTGTGTAACGAAGAATAACGTTTTTAACATCTGGTAAAATTTTGAGAAAAATCGAATTGACAGTTTTTTTTTATAAAAAATAAAAACCCAAAAAAAGTCATTACTCAAAGTTTGTAAAAATTGATTTTCGACGCAAATATCTTTTCAAGACTTTGAGATATTGGCTTTTAACTAATTTTATCTTTTAGAAAATATTTTTGTCAACATTCAGTAAAATTTTAAGAGAAATCGAATTGATAGCTTTTTTTTAAAAAAATGAAAACATAAACAAAATAATAAAAGTTGGTAAAAATTGATTTTGGACTTAAATATCTTTTCAAAAATTTGAGATTATAGCTTTCAACTACTTTAACTTAAAACAAATACTGTTTTCAACATTCTGAAAAATTTTGAGAAAAATCGAATTGACAGTTCTTTTTTTTACAAAAAATTAAAAACCTAAAAAAAGTTAATAAAAGTTGGGAAAAATCGATTTTCGACCAACAATCTCGTTAACAAAACTAGATTTTCGAAATAAAACTGTTTCTTTATATGCAAAATATTGTTAGTAATTTTTAAATTTTTAAGAATAATTCAACTGACAACTTTTTTAACCAAACAAGAAAACCTAAAAACTTTTAAGCAAGACAAATTGTTAGACGAAATGGAAAGTTATTAGTGTGGGTCGCATCCCAGTCTCTTTTTTTAAAAATAATTTGTTCATAATTGAATTCTTTGGAGTCGATTCTTTTGATATATAATAATTGTATCACTTTCTCACTTAAGTAAAAGCACACATGTTTTTGTATTAAGTGAAACGAGATAAAATGATGCTATAAAGTACAATAGGTCGTCTCAAAAGAATTTAATGTAAAAACACTTTCAAGAGAATCTTAATTTAATAAACTCACTAAAAATGTCCACACAAAATAATCATTCTCTTAACAGCTAAAGCGTCACAACTTCACACATTGCATGTGCATAATTTATAAGTTCATGTCAAACAAAAATATTACATTTAAGTCAATTACGTTTGCGTGGTCTTACAATTTAAAATAATAATAAAACATCCAAACAACTTACCCACATAAAATATTTTAATAAAAATTGAATAAAATAAATAAAAAAATAAATTCAAAAAACATCCAAATACAACTGTCATTTCATTCATCATCGAAACTGTTATACTCTCAACTTCTTCTTCTTACATGGCAATGCCACACTACACAAACTGCTCTTCTTTCTCTCTAACAATTTCTTAATATTACCGCTAGATGTCACACAAAATTATTCGAAGAAGAAATTTCCAATCAGACAGAGCACATTGGAGTTGGATACAACACAGAAGAGCACACAAAAAAGAAGAAGAAATAGGAATATACAAAAATTCCGGTTCGGGTTTGTTTATTTACAATTTGACAGTTCTAAGAAAAACCTCACACAGCCTACATGGGATACGGAAAAACGGAAAATTCGTGAAAATTCTCCGCGACATTCAATCAAAATTTCTTGGCACGAATTGAACGTAATCGTAATTCGTGCGAATTACTAAAAGAAAAAATTCAAAAATTCTTATCATCAAAAAATTAAAATAATAAAATACTTTACTGTAATCAAGAAGAAAAAAATTAATAAATCAAATTTAAAAAAATTTCTTTACTTTTCTGTCAAAAATCGAACGGTTATCAAAATTTGATTTGACCTGCTATCACAATCAAAATTCTTTATAAATTGATGCCCTGTATTGTGCGAATGTACTACAAATTGCACTGCACTGCATTGCAGTAATAAATATAAACTTCTTAATTTTAAATAAAATATTTAAAAAGCAATTAAGTGCACGTTAATTGTTTATCTATTGTTCCTTTATCGCGCGATCAAGTGTGTTTGTGTTTTATTGTGTGTGGTAAGGTACCTATGTACATAAAACAAAAAGGGGTTATTTTGCACATTAAATGAGATTCAAATAAAATTAAAAATAAATTACGAGCCATTTCCGGTGCGGACATACTACGTACAACTATTACTTACTATAGATACCTACCGTTAAATATTCGCACGCACTATATTGACCGTTATACAAATTGTATAAATGCGATTGCATACCTAAGGCTATAGGCGGCATAGGGTTACACACCGGTTATCGTTGGTTGTCGTTGTTTCGTGGTGGTGTTTTGTCGTTACGTTATTACTTTTTGTTTATTATTTGTTTATAATTAAATTAAATTAAATTAAATTAACGTTCACAATTCATTTGCATTTAACGGTAATTGGAAGCGCGTGTGATAAATCTCTCTCTCGTGTTCCTTAGCCTGTCTGTCTGTCTGTCGGTTTTGGTTACGGTTTGTTGTTCGGATTGTTTGTGCAATTTGTGCAATAAAAATGACACTCATCCGTTCTAGCGTTTCCATTGGAATAATATTGGCGCTTCTTAGCGCCGTCAACAGCCACCTGAACGTGTATTTGAACCTGCATGAGGTGATGCGTTTAATAGGTGAGTTAAATTGTTGTTTATTTAGAGGGGATAAGGGGAGGTTATCCAGACCAGATATTATATGTATATGTACATAGATGATTAGTTTTACACTCTCTCTTCTCTTGTAAGCTTGTAACACTCACGTCGCACTGGCGGGAAATTTAAAAATTCAACGAGTTGTTAGACCAAATCATATCCGTTGCATTGAACGTAAAATAAAAATAAAACTAGGACAGAACACAAGTTTAACGATTAGCCAGGATCTCGCACACAGTTTTTCATAATGAGGGTGCAGGAAAGAGCAGGGGCACTAGGAAGCATGGCTTTCTGATAAATTGCAAAAATAATCAGAGCGAGAGCCTTAAGTAGGTGTGATAGGTGGCGGTGACGGTGGCGATGGCAGCGTTGGTGCTGCTGCCTGGTGTCTTGTCATCAGCACGGCACGGCATGGTGGCGCGGCGCAGCGGTTGTGTGCTCAGCAAAACTTTCTCCAACATCATTGCTGCCGAGCTACCAACCGACCGACAATCGGGGCTGACTGTGGGGTAAAACGGATGGTTGATGGTTAATTTTTAATTAGAATCTCAGGATGGGGATCACTCTCTGTAGGATAAGTTGTTGGAGGAGTTACCTATCTAGGTACATAGGTTTTTATGTAGATATGTTGTCAGATTCAATGATGAAGGAGAACAAGTTGGTTTAGGTAGGTTACATATATGTAGGTAGATAGATATGTATGGTATCGTGGTATAATATGGAAAGTGGATTATCAGATGGAAATTCTGAAGTAATTGCGGCAACACGGAGGTTGATGTGATGTGATGCTGCTCCAGAGATAGAGAGTGAGTCAGAGTCAGAGTATAGTGTTGAATTATTTTAAGTGGTGCAAGGATAAAAGGAACAAGGTGATATGGTAGGACCTACATATTCGAACACTGACTTAAGAGGTAATTATCTACATATATATGTCGCTATTCATAATTTGCAAAGTAAAGTTAATGTGAATAGAATAGTAGTAGAAGAAAAAGCAGATAGGTAAATATATGGAAAGTGATGTGCGAAACTTATAACGGAATAGAAGTTTTCATTTTGAAATCTTTTATCTCATAGATATTCACTTACAGAGATGCCTGAAGTGTTATCGTATTTACTTTGTAAAAATGATGCCTTGGAGAGATGTTAACTCCCTCTGTGAGTAGGCAAAGGTATATGTATTAAAATAAATATAGAATAGATTCAAGGTAGAAAAAAAATTAACTTTTTGAATAAGAATTTTTAAGTGGTTTTGATGATAACTTTAAAGTTGTAATAGGTATGCAAAATGTTGGTTTTTGAAGCAGGATATGATTGGTAAAAAATTTGTATAGTTTATATTCATTTCGATTATTTAGAAATTATATTTGCCAACCTTTAGGGACTTAGAAGAATTTGATATAAAGTGCACTTTTGAAATCAATTTTCTGAACATTTTTGTGATTACATAGTGTTTTCCAATGAAATGTTTCAATTTCAATTGATATTTATTCTATTGCAAAGAGGAAGATATAAAAACCCCTTCCGTTTAATGAAATTTTCCTTAACAAATTTACAAATTTGCGGCTGTATGTCCATTTTTAAGCCCTTGAATTGAATTGACATAGACCTTATATTTCACGTGGCCTCAAAGAAAAAAGTATGTCCGATTTTATAAACAAACACTAAAAGCACTTTTATCTAAAAGCCTTTTAAATTTTATCAGGCCTTTAAATTTGTTCAGTTTCACCAAGCTTGAAATGGGAAACATCAGGGATATTTTTGTTAAAATAGAGTTCTCTTCACAACCCTGTAAAAATAAAACCCCTTTTTTCTTTCTATTAAACGAATTGTGTGAGAAAAAATGAGAAAGCATTATGCGCGTATGTTGAAATAAATGACAAGAATCGCAAAATACAACAGTGTAAACTTCTTCAAAATCAAAAATCGTGTGTCGTTTAAAAATAAAATATAAAAAGAGGTTGGGATGCGACCCACACTGATAACTTCCCATCCCGTCTGTTGATTTGTCTTGCTTAAAAGTTTGTCTATATGTATCAATTTTTACCAAATTTGCGTACTATTTTTTGTAGATTTTATTTTTTTATGAAAAAACGGACTGTTGGATTTTTATGTCAAATGATATATGAATATCGAAAACAATATTTTCTGTGAAATAAAATAAGTTTGAAGCCAATATTTGTAATTTTTGAGAAGCTATTTGAGTCGAACGTAAATTTCTACCAAGTTTTAGTATTGTTTTTTTTTTAAGTTTTTATTTTTTGTAAAAAAAACTGTCAATTCGATTTTTCTTAAAATTTTATCGAATGTTGAAAACAATATTTCTTATAACTTAAAATTAGTCAGAAGCCGTTATCTCAAATTTTTGAAAAGATATTTGAGTCGAAAATCAATTTTTACCACCTTTTATAAATGTTTTTTTAGGTTTTTATTTTTTTTTTAAACTGTCAATTCGATTTTTCTCAAAATTTTTCAGAATGTTGAAAACAATATTTCTTATAAGATAAAACAAGTTTGAAGCCTTAATCTCAAATTTTTGAAAAGATATTTGAGTCGAAATTCAATTTTAATGTTTTTTTTAGGATTTTATTTTTTATAAAAAAAACTGTCAATTAAATTTTTCTCAAAATTTTATCAGATGTCAAAAACATTATTCTTCGTTGTACCAAATTGTTTTGGAGATGAAATCATATTTTGGTCGTAAAATTTTCGAGTTGACACATTTTTTTTTCAGTTTTTTTGATTTATAAAAAAACCGTGAATTGGATTTTTTCCAAAAATATAATTGTTTTGTATCACGTTACAATATATACTATAAAATTTTATTCAAGTCCCTAGCATCATTAGTTCATGAGATATTTAGGTTTAACCAAAATTTTCACATTTTTTTTAAACTGCTATGGTAAAAAAACCACCCACGCAATTTTTCTGAGAGCCCTTTCTGCATCTTTCTGCCTTATTATCTGTATAACAACATTTATTTGAAGTCGATATCTCTTCTGGTTCTTGAGCTATGGAGGACGAAAAAAAAGTCGCGAACGTACAGACGTACGGACGTGCGGAGATTCTTTCTTAAACTGCACATCGAGAATGTGGAATGCTTTGTATAATTCTGTTTTTCTCTTCCATTTTGATGTTCAGAACTTTAAGACCAAATGTGCACAAATATTTCCTCTTAATACATCCCTTTTTTTCCTAACGCTCTCACTGTGTTTAAATATAAACATATAAAGGGTACTAATACCTCTGTAAATTATAAACACAAATATTTCGAGCACTTTCCTTTCAAATTTGTCATTAATACGGAAAATTTCAAAGAATGTTTTATAGGACTATTTTCATACTCCAATAATTTACATTTTAAACTTAAAAAAAAAAAAAACAGTCTTTGGCTACGACATCTAGGTTACGCTGCTGAACGACGAAATGTGTCATTTTAGTGGATAGCTGTACTAGATTTCTTAGTACAATTCTCCACTCTTTTCGTTCTCAATTTAATTGTCCGGTATATTAATTGCTTGCGAAATTTTGACGTTTAATTTATTTATTGAAAAAAATTGTTTACAAATTAAAATTGAAAAAAATTGTTTACGAATTAAAATTGAAAAAAAAAATTGTTTACTCGTGACTTTCGGTGTTTTGATTTGGATTTATCTTTGATTTAAAATTTAAAATAAAATTGATTTTTCTAATTTGTTCCAACATTGCATTATTGAATCGGAAACTCATGATGTTATTGGTGATATGCAAGAAGTGATGAAGACAAGCAGTGAACTTCAACTTCCAGACAGAACTCTCCACAAATATTTTTCCGCTGTGGTTTTCGTTTTCATTTCGCTCTGCACTTGGAGACCGCGGAAAAAATTCGTTTCACTTCAGCTGCGTACTAGACTTAAGGGCTTAAAAATGTTTAACTTTTCCTTTCGTTTCATCAAGTTCAATGTATTTTTCGCTACAAACATGTCTTAAGCCTAGTACGCTGCTGATGCGAAACGAAATTTTTCGGCAGTCTCCAAGTGCAGAGCGAAATTAAAACGAAAACCACAGCGGAAAAATATTTGTGGAGAGTTCTGTCTGGAAGTTGAAGTTCAATTTTAAGCCTAGTACGCTGCTGATGCGAAACGAAAATTCCCATACAAAAATGACATGACGAAATCTAGTACAGCTATCCACTAAAATGACACATTTCGTCGTTCAGCAGCGTACTGAAAAACGAAAAGCACAGCGAAATTTTTCGTTTATGATTTCGTCATGTCATTTTTGTATGGGAAATTTCGTTTCGCATCAGCAGCGTACTAGGCTTTAACAGTAAAAGTTCGTGAAAATAAATACAACACACAAAGATAAACGGACCTATTATTTCGAAATGTCAGATTACTCACACACTCAGAAGTCAAAATCAAAGCTACAATCTGATTTTATTTTATTGTTTATTGTATTTTGTATCATTTCTCCCTAAGAAAATGCCGTGTTACAAGTACAGTAATCCCCGCTTAGTTGCACCTCGCTTAATTGAACATCCCGCTTAATTGATCAAAAAAATTGGCTTCGAAAAGCTTTTTAGACGGTTAATTGAACCCCGCTTAGTTGAATTACTCGCTTAATTTTTCTTAAAAATATACAGCAGAAAAGCTAAATACATGGACATTTTTCGGATAATTGGACCGACAAAAAATGATTGTGATTGGAAAAACCAAAACGCCAAGGTGCTTTAAAAATAAGGTTGTACCTTTGCAATATTTCTCTAACAAAAAGGCATGGATGATCCAAAATGTATGGACGAAGAAACGATAAAGCAGAACAGACAAATAATTCTTTTTATCGACAATGCTGCAGTATGTGCCCACAAATACAACGTCCATCATTCAGCACCTTGGCCAAGGCATTATTCATTGTTTCAAAGCTTACTATCAGCAAAATATAATAAGGAAACAAATTACAGCCATCGAACGTGGCAAGAGTATCGAAGAATTTTCGAAGTCGTTCACATTTTTCCAAGCAAAACACATAAGCAAACATTGTTTGTGGCTTATAACACCTTCTACTATAAGAAATGGTTTTAGAAAGGTAATATTGGAAATATTTTACTATACTAAACCTACATTTGTAAGTTCTTTTTTTAAAGGCAGGCTTCCTCCAAGAAGAAGGCCGGAAAATGATCTCGTGGTCATAGATAACGTTCTTGAGGACAATGCAGATTTCAATGCTTATTTGGCATGTGATGACATAACATATCATGTTATGGCGAACTAACACACGCCGAAATTAAGTTGACACTGAAATGTTTATAGAGAAAATTTCTGGGATGAATATTTTATTCTTTAGTTGACCTACTCGTGCAATTATACGGGTTTCGCTTAATTGAACAGATATGTCAATTAAGCGGGGTTTCGCTAATTGAACCACCCGGATAATTGACCGAAAAATCTGACAAAATGGTCACTGCAATTAAGCGGGCAATACTGTACTTGTAATTCCGGTGAAATTGAAAGCCCACTGTTTGTAATTGGATTTTGAATCTAAATGTTCAAGTTTTCAACCAAAAACCCAAATGTTATACCTTGTTAAAGCTATACTACAGACTAAAGTTCTCCATCGTTCAGTTCTTTGAAGGGATTTGCTCGGAACTTAAAACATCGCATATTCTTGAAAAATCCGAGTCTTCAAATATATCAAAATTATATGGCTTCCAAATTAATTTATTAAAGTGAAATAAAAATGTATGAAATGTAAAAAACACACAAATCAACTCTTTCAAGCAAAATTGTCAAGCAAATTTTTCGAGGAACTGACAGATGTCATATGGATTAAGCAAATTGCGAAAAGTTAAAGTAACCGTAACATAAACGGACCTTCCGTAAATTTAACTTTAGCAAAATGGTAAGATATAGTAAGATGTCAAAATCAGCCAAATCATTTTTTAGCTTAACACAATTACTAAAAATGACTCTAGAATTTTACTAAAATTAAAATGTAACACTTTTGTAAAATGACTGAGAGATCATCAATAATGGCCGATACAGCTGCCACAATTTCCTCAACTTGCGCTCTACCTAAGCTTGTTGGTGGTTTAATGTCGAAAAATGTAAAATGTAGTGCGAAATTTAGTGACAACAGCCCGAATAGCGTCGATTAAACTGACCATAAAATGGAAGAAGCACGCTAGATAAACTTCTTAACAGAGCACACACTTTGATAATAAAATTCAATAATTTGTTTGTGTTGTTCGACGACCTTGTAAGACGATTCTTAATTAAATTATAGACTAAACAGACAATTTTTGATATAGTGACACAATACACGAAACGTACAGCAGCTGTCAAAAGGAAAACAGTAAACAAATCACCCATTAGAGGACTTGCTCCACTCATATTTTAGCTCGAAATCGAGAGTGATTCCGACTCTTAACGATAGCACTCTTAGCTTTTCATATTCGTTTCACAACCCTCCTCTTCGGATGTGGAACTGCAACGACAAAATATGATTAGCTCATTAAATTCCGACCTACACAGCATTGTACAATTGGGAATAAAAAATCGTGTGAAATCTAATGCTTCGAAAATGCAATGCTGTCTTGCATCGTTAAAGCGAGATAAACCCTCTTTGCCACTATCTATGAGTGGCGCTTGCATCAACGAAACGGAAAATCTCGACATCCTCGGAATGTGCATCAGCAACCACCTTTTGTGTAGCGATCACATACGCGATGTTGCCAAAAATGCCGCAAGATGTCTAGGTTTTTTGAGACGTTGCAAGAAATTTTTCTCTCCGTCTGATCTGGCTACAATCTACAAAACCTATATACATCCGAAACTTGAATATAACTCTCATCTCTGGGCTGGTGCTCCAGTAACTTATTTAGGCCTCTTGGACAGTATTCAAAGTAGAGCTTTTAAAATGATTGGTGACATTAACATCATCAACTCGTTTACGTCACTCGAACATCGACGCAAGATTTCTTGCCTCACCCTTTTTTACCGTTATTTTAACGGACTATGCTCTAGTGAAATAGCCAGTTGCATTCCTCCCCTTAAACAATTTAACCGTAATACCCGCGCGTCTAGGAATGCCCATCAGTTTACCCTTGAGCCCAACTTCGGCCGTACTATGAAGTACAGAAATTCATTTCTTAGCCGTACTACACGAATGTGGAACACCTTGCCACGCTCTATCTTTCCCTATCATTGCAATGTTCAGGAGTTCAAAATCAATGTACACCGACACCTCCTATCCAACCCTTCCCTCTTTTCCTAATGCTCACACTGTTTCTTTGGCATATTAAAGGTATAAAAAAAACCCTTTTAGTGTTCGCTAATTATATAAAAAAAAAAAAAAAAAAATTATTACAAAAATGAATTATACTAATATCCATTAAAAAAAGGAATCATTTTTTTTTATTTGGGGTTAAACATTTATCTTTGTGAGCAGCATTATAGAAAATGAACCCTATATTTTAATACTTCAAAACAATTTAGTGATTGAAATTCGTTTTCAAAAGCAGCTATACCATACAAGTTGGTTAAAGAATGAGAATGGTTCATAAGCTAACTTTAGCGAGAAAATTCTTAATTTTTCATCAGAAAATGTAAAAAACGCCTTTCCTCCAAGGTCAGAGTCATTTTTTTCAATATTGGTAGTTGGCATGATAAATTTTCTGATGTAAAAATATTGAGGGGAGAGTACGATAACTTTGGCGCCGAGATATAATAACGGTTTTTGGTAGAGGGGCTTAATACAAGCATTTTTTACTATGGGAGGGGGGGTCTATCTCCCCCCGTTTAGGCGGTAGGGGCAATTTAAAAAAACATGTACTTTAAATGGAAAAAAAATAATTAAAAAATAACGGTAATACTTATAATTAAGTATTATGCCTTTTTTTAAAGCCAACACTTGTGTCTAGTAGCTTGTTTTTAAATCAAGTCAAAACTATGCATAGTTTTCGAAAAAAACTGTTTTAAACTTAAAATTTGGTCAAAAAAAAGTTAAAAATATGGTTCAGAGTGTAATATTTCAAAACTTTTAGATTATCTACAATTTTTTTTTTAGAATACATTGCTCTTATTTATTTTTGATCGAAAACTGAAAACTAGATGACTTTATGTCTTCTAGTTCTTGAGAAAATTGAAAGTTACCAAAAAAAATATTTTAATTAAATTACTTTTTCCTTGCTAACATAGTCTTATTTTGATAGTAATAATCGAATATGGATTAAGATACACCTAGGGTAATTTAATTTTTCTTAAATCCAGCTTATTTAAATGCAAAAGAAACTTTGCATGCACCCCATCTTGCACCCACCACACCTTGCACCCTCCCCACCTTGCACACACACCAACTTGCACCCATCCCAAATCCTATAGTGTGCCCAAGCAGGGGGGTTGCAGGGGGGCAGCATGCCCCCCCTTACAGATGCCACTGTTGCATACACCCAAACTCGCGCACACCTTACTGTTGCATACACCCAAACACGCATTACGCATACGCAAATACCATTATTACTATCAAAATAAGACCACTCAAGCAAAAAAAATTAAAATAGTAGTTGTGGTTATTTTCAATTTTCTCAAAAACTAAAAGATATAAAATCATCTAGTTTTCAGTTTTTGATCAAAAACAAATAAGAGCAATAAATTCTGAAATAAAAACAATGGTAGATAATCTTGAAGTATTGAAAAAGTTACACTTTAAACCTTTTTTTAACTTTTTTTACTCAAATTTTGAGTTTAAAATTAAATTTTTTTTTTCAATTTTCTCAAAAACTAAAAGACATAAAATAATCTAGTTTTCAGTTTTTGATCAAAAACAAATAAGAGCAATAAGTTCTGAAATAAAAACAATGGTAGATAATCTTGAAGTATTGAAAAAGTTACACTTTAAACTTTTTTTAACTTTTTTTACTCAAATTTTGAGTTTAAAATTAAATTTTTCAAAAACTACGCATAGTTTTGACTTGATTTAAAAACTGGCTAATAGAACAGAGTGTTGGCTTTAAAAAAATGTATACAACTTAATTGTAAGTATCACCGTTATTTTTTAATTATTTTTTTCCATTTTAAATAATGACTTTTTTAAATTGCCCCTCCCGCCTAAACGGGGGGAGATAGACCCCCCCCTCCCATAGTAAAAAATGCTTGTATTAAGACCCTCTACCAAAAACCGTTATTATATCTCGGCGCCAAAGTTATCGTACTCGTGTCAATATTGAAAAATAATATATATTTTCCGATACCATACATCGAACCATTAGTTTAATGAATAAAAACTTCAAACCCTGGCTTTTTTCTCGTATACATAGATCCAAGCATCGAAAACAAAATTTTTCATTTTTACCCATTTATCTTTCACAGCTTTGTTTATGCATAATAAGTATATTTTTCACAGTTTTAAGTCCGATTCACATAAGCCATTTTAAGAAAAGCCACAACACTCGATTTATTTTTATTTTATACTTATCCTTTCCGTTTAAGTATTAAACCATCATCCCCCCAGAAAACAGAATACAATTTTTAGACCCATTCCATTAAGCCACATTTATGTATTCCTAAATACATCTCAATTCTTAAACCAAAATTCCAATGCATGAATATTATCCCATATATATAATACATACATATACCTAGTCCATTGACTTAAATCCCTTTTGTTTTATTTCAAAAATATCGAACAGCAAAATAAAAATCATCAATACAAAAACCCACCCACCACCCGAAAAAACGGACATCTCTCCTAAAGGCATAACCTAGTTTGAACGACCATAACGAGCCAAAGGGATTCGATTATTATACAAAGAGACTAGCGACGACTCCACGGGAGTGCTATTTTGGGGTTTTACCATAAAAGATTTAGTGCATTTTATGTCTTACTCAATCATTATGTCCTTAAACCCCCCCAAAAAAATAAAATAAAGTCTTCCAAGAAATATTTAATACCTACATTTATGGTGGTATACGACTAAAATATCAGAATCGTTGTATATACTTTGTTTTTGATTTATTTGCAATTTATTCAAATTGGGAAAAATATACAATTTTTATTTGGTTTGGGTTCAATATTGTTTTAGAATAATTATTTCAAAACAAAAATATACAAAAACGAATCTGTTCTTCATTTAAAAAATAAATATATGTACCTATACCAACTGCCATTTCGATATATATCGATAACATTCCGATATACTTAGGTAAAGTATATAGATACTACTATACGTAACGTAACGTATAGTATGAGTTATCGTCAATGATTTTTATGTGAACCCAGCAAACGTCTCCAATTACAAGTTCTGTTTGTTTGCCCCCTTTTTAGTTTCTTCTCGGGAATAATAACCTCAAATCATTTTCTATTTCAATTCATAATTTCTCTTATCGTTCATTCGAAATCATTTTTCCCTATTTTCAGAGTTCTTTTTGTTTCATTTTTATGACCACCAGAGCACTCCTCCAGGAATCTCAAATTTCAAAAAGATTCAGTTTTTTTATGTATTTCAAAACGCACGCACAGACAATAAATTATTAGGTACGTTTTTCATTTTTTCTCTCTCAATCTCAAGAGTGATCAATAAACATACATTTAATATAAAAATTCATACTCAAGGACTCTGGAATGATACGGTGAAGTGAAGTCCAATAAAGCATGGAAAAGAAAGGATATGAGGACTTCTTCCGTAGTGGAAGAAGGACTCCTAAAGGAGCGCATGCATATCAAGCATACTTATATACTTTATTTTTCTCATGATTTTGTTATCCATCAAAGTCTATTGTCTTTGTTTGTCTATAGTGTATCTATAGTTTTAAATCTCAAGGACATTTCCTCTGACACGTCCTTCAAATTGTTCCGTTCTTCTTTGATACAGGAAATATCCATTGAATTAAGTCTATTTGACATCATGTACATACATATAAAGGGTGTCCCAAAATTAACGCAAGATTTGAATTAAATAGAAAACGCCGTTTTTAGTCTTTTGATAGTTATATTTTTATTGACTCGTAAAGTACATAGGATAGGGTTATGTATGGAATAACACATCGGACAAATGGCCTCCACGGCTTTGCATGCACATGCGCACTCTTTTGTTGAAATTTTCCATGACCATTCTGCATAAATGTGGCTGAATTTCGTTGATGCAGCGTTGAATCTCCTCCTTTAATGCACGGGTGGTTGAGGGCTTGTTGACATAGACTTGTGATTTCAAATAACCCCATAAAAAGAAGTCTAATGGTGTTAAATCACACGATCTAGGAGGCCAATTTTGATCACCGAAACGAGAGAGTACACGACCTGGAAATGTCTCATGCAGTAATTGAATTGTTTCACGGGCTGTATGACATGTGGCACCGTCTTGTTGAAACCACATATTAAACACATCAATATCATCCAATTTTGGCAGAAAGAACTGTGTAATCATGTCGCTGCTTGACCAGCATCATTTTCAAAAAAATATGGCCCAATTATGCCTCCAGCCCAAAATCCACACCATACAGTCACGCGTTGTGGATGCATTTGTTTTTCGACAATCACATGTGGGTTCTCCGAACCCCAAATGCGGCAATTTTGGCGATTGACAAAGCCATCAAGATGAAAATGTGCTTCATCGCTTAGGATGATTTTGCTCGAAAAATCAGGGTCCATTTGTTGATGTTCAATAATCCATTCAACGAACTCTCTTCTCTGTCCACCTATACTATACCTAAACCCTATACTGTTAGCTGTCAAATTGCTTTTTTCAGGGTTGCCAACACTTCACTGCACAAATGGCGGCAAATTCAAATCTTGCGTTAATTTTGGGACACCCTGTAGTATGTTTGAAATTCCAAAAGAAGAATTCCTTTTTTCGTCGTGCGTCTGGTCAAACCTTAAGGATATCAACCCAGAGGACGATCTTTTTTCTTTTCTTTTTTCTATCTCTATATGAAAATATTTACATTATCCAAGGATCCATGTGATTAAGGTCCTTATGTATGGAAAAGTGTATTGTGTTATAATCATTGGACTCAAGCTCAAGGTTAAAATCGATAAGAAACGACGATTTGTTTGTTTTCAAGTCATAAATCAATTTCAAATGTTACCTTAATAAAATAAAATTTAGGAAAAAAGGACGAATTTTTTACAACCGTGAACCATCATTGATATCATCTTTTTTAGATTAGTTGCTTATATAAAATTGCTTAGCAACATCCAACCTAATGATATGTGTTGTTTATTTAAATAATTTAAAAATTCATACAAACAAAAAAAAATTGTATAGTGAGACAAGAAGTTAAAAGATTTGCTTCCACATTTATCCTTTATCTGGGGTGCAACTACACAGAAAAGTTTTATATGCAAACAAGATTGGAATTAGTATTTAAGGCGCCTTTATTTAATCAACTTAAGTTCTTTTATGATTTTTGCTTGGGTTTCCAATTTATACGCCATGCCAGTTATAGCTGTCATGGGTTTTCATCATTGAAACCAATCATTGAAATGTTTATGACAGGTTGTTAATAGCTATTATTGAAAATATGTGTCGTTGAAACAATATTTTCAGCTTTGAATCAAGCATCAAGGTTAAGTTGATCATTGAAAGTAGAACTGACAGGTGGAAATACAAAGAAAATTTGACGCTTTCAGTGGAATGATTATACCTACTTACTTACTTAAGGTGGCGCTACAGTCCGAGGCGGACCTGGGCCTCAACCAACATGGTCTCCAGCCAGCTCGGTCCCTAGCTAGCTGTCTCCAGTTTCGCACGCCAAGTTGGTTGAGGTCTTCACCCACCTGAGTGCGCCACCTGAGTCGCGGTTTTCCTCTACTGCGCCGTCCCTCGGGATTGGATTCGAAGACCTTCCGGGCTGGAGCGTTGATGTCCATTCGCTCTACATGACCCAGCCATCTAAGCCGTTGGACTTTTATTCTGCTAACTAGGTCAGTGTCGCTGTACAGCCCGTACAGTTCGTCGTTATAATATCTTCTCCTCCATTCTCCATCTATACGTACGGGACCAAAAATCACCCGAAGAATTTTTTCTCTCGAAGCATCCTAAGACGTTCTCATCTTTCTTTGACAGGGTCCAGGCCTCAGCGCCATAAATGAGAACCGGCATGATGAGTGTCTTATAGATGGTGATTTTAGATGCTCGAGAGAGGACTTAACTTCTCAATTGCCTTCTTAGTCCAAAGAAGCAGCGATTTGCAAGAGTTATTCTTCGTTTGATTTCAGCGCTGGTGTCGTTGTCTGTGTTTAAGTAGACAAAGTCCTTAACTACCTCGAAGTTATAGCAGTCCATGGTGACGTTTTGTCCAAAACGTCGTTGTTCAATGTCCTTTTTTGATGACAGCATATACTTGGTCTTGCCCTCATTGACGACTAAACCCATCTTCTTCGCTTCCGTCGCAATGCTCAAAAACGCTCCACGCTTTCCAATTATGTCAATATCATCTGCGTATCCGAGTAATTGGATGGACCTTTGGAAGATTGTGCCTCTAGTGTTGACGGTTGAGTTTTGCACAATTCTTTCCAGAACGATATTGAAGAAGTCGCATGACAGTGCATCGCCTTGTCTAAAACCTTTTTTGACATCAAATGCATCGGTGAGATCTTTTCCGACCTTGATGGAGCAGCGTGCATTCTCCATCGTCATTCTGCACAAACGGATAAGTTTGACAGGGATGCCAACACTATACATTGCTCTGTAGAGCTCTTCCCTATGGATGCTGTCATACGCGGCTTTAAAATCGATAAAGAGATGGTGGGTATCGATTTGAAGCTCCTGGGTTTTTTCCAAGATCTGCCGTAGTGTGAATATTTGGTCGAATGTGGATTTTCCTGGTCTGAAGCCACACTGATAAGGACCTATCAGGTTGTTGACGAACGGCTTTAGACGTTCACATAATACGGCAGAAAGGATCTTATATGCAATGTTAAGGAGACTGATCCCTCTGTAGTTGGCGCAATTTAAAGGGTCTACTTTTTTATGTATCGGGCAAACTCTGCTGAGATTCCACTCATCGGGCATGCTTTCTTCCGACCATATTTTGCAGATGAGTTGGTGCATGCTCCCTACCAAGTCATCGCCTGCTGCTTTAAATAGTTCGGCAGCGATGCCGTCAGCTCCAGCAGCTTTGTTTGACTTCAGTTTAGATGTAGCTATATTCACTTCGTCTAGTCGGGTAGGCGGAATTGTTGATCTGCGTCGCCTAGGTTGAGTGGTTCTATCTCCCTTATAGCGGAATTCCGTTCGTCATCGCCGTAATATAATTTGGAGAAGTGGTCTTTCCATACTCTCAACATAGACTGCGGTTCTACTACGATGTTCCGCTGATCGTCTTTACAGGCTTTGGTTCGTGGCTGGTACCCTTGGGAGGTTTTTTTTACCTTTTGGTAAAATTTACGAACCTCATTCCTGTTGTAACATCCCTCTATCTCCTCGATCGCGCGCTTCTCGTGCTCTCTTTTTTTCCATCTAAGAAGCCGGTGTTCCTCTCTCCTCTTCTGCTCGTAGAGCTCGCGAGCAGCTCTGGTCCTTCTGTGCAGCGCCGTTTTGTATGCCTCTTGTTTCGCTGCGTGCGCTTGCCGGCATTCGTCGTCAAACCAGGGGTTTCGCTGTTATGGACGTGTGAAACCTAGCACTTCAGAGGCGGCATCTCTGATGGCTGCAAGGCAATGTTGCCACTGGATTTCAATGCTTAATGCAGGCAGCATATGACTCCTTAAGAGGTTACTAGAGACTCGATCGGAAAAGGACATGGCAGTCTCTTACGATTGTAGCCGTCTAACGTCGAAACTTCTCACAGTACTTCCTTGTTTTGGCTTGGACCGGGATATCCGTAGCCGTACCTTGGCTACAACGAAGTAGTGGTCCGAGTTAATGTTGGCCCCTCGGAATGTTCGGATATCCTGTATACTGGAGAAGTGTCGTGCGTCGATCGCAATGTGGTCAATCTGGTTGACGGTTGATTGATCAGGATCCATGTCCCCTTGTGGATATTAAGATGTGTGAACTGCGTACTAGCTACCAGAACGTCTCACCCCGCAGCGAAATCGTAAAGACTGAATCCGTTGTCGGAGGTGGTGTCGTGCGGGCTGTATCTCCCGATTGTGCCACCAAAGATGTCTTCTCTTCCTAGCTTGGCGTTAAAATATGCTAAGATAATTTTAATGTCATAGCCAGGGCACTGCTTATAAGTCTTGTCCAAGAGCTCGAAGAATATGTCTTTGGTGTCTTTATCTTTCTCCTCTGTTGGGGCATGCGCGCATATTAGGCTTGTGTTGGCGAATTTAGCCTTGATGCGGATTGTCGTGATGCGCTCGCTCACACTGTTGAAACTCAAGACTTTTTGCCTGAGTCTAGTTCCAACAACAAATCCACACCCAAATAGACGCTGTCTTTGTTCTCGGTAGCAGTCGCCGTAGTATATATCGCAGTCTTTTAGTTTGCGTTTGCCCGGTCCATCCCATCGCACTTCTTGGATGGTGGTAATATCTACCTACCATTTGAACATCGGCATGGTTATGTTCCGATATATGAAATCAAAGATCAGATATTCATTGAATATGATTTCATTATTGAAAAATTAAAAAATCAACTAAAAGAAAAAAATTCTAGATTAAATAATATATATTTTTGGTAGAAAAAGCTCTACAACTGCTCAGCTTCATTTTAACACTAAATATAACAAATGTGTCTCTTTTAATCGCTATTAAATCTCGAAACAAAATTCAATGATAGCAATTATGTTCATTCCTATTGTGTCAAATACTTGTAAATCTCGCTTTAAACGTACGAGTTACAACATAGCTTGAAGCTATTAGAATCATAAGTTCTTCTTAGATCAATTTCATAATTTTGCGTGGTACAGATTATTATCAACTTTGAGTGACACTCATGAAGGATGTCAAATTTTGCGTTGCGTTAACTTGTGCGGGAACACATCTATCAGTTTTCCATTTGATCACGTGTAAATTGTATTAAATTAGTGTGGCTAAATAATTTTGTACAAAGAAACTTACTTGCATTCAATAGGTCATCAATTTCAATGGAAATATATTTGAGCTAAAACTGTAAGTGTCAAATTATCATTGATCCAATATTGATAAGTTTATTTCACAACAGCTGTCATTTTAAAGGAAATACGTCATTCTATGCTTCCAGACATTATTTTTACAATAATTTAGTACATAATTTACACGGCAAATGTTCGATATATGTCAAACAACCAACAACAGAATATTACTGTCAATCAAAAGCCACAACAGAACGCGTTCCATAAAACGTTGAATAGCAAAGGACTACTCAACTCATATTAGAGCGACAAACGGCCAACGAATTAACGAATATTCGTCAATTACGACATTTCTTTCACATTCTTATTTTTTATTCATCATTACAACAAATACTAGAATGAAACTTGTAGGTTAAGACGAGCACGGACATTTTATTCGTTGAAGTGTGGATCGTATTTGGAACGCGAATTTAGTTTGACAGTTCGTTACAATCAGATTGCAATTCACGACTACCAGTTTGTTTTCTTAAATTTCTCTTCATTTAGCAATTAAAAAGCTAATTTTATTACCTTGAGATTAACTTAAACTATATTTCTACTTTTTTGTTTACAATTTGCACAGAATTTAGGTTCATAAATTGTTTAATGTCACATTTATTTATTCATCCGTCGGTCATTGGTCAATGGTCGATCTCATGTGAATAGTCTTTACATTCGTTTAACTTTATTCATGAAACCACTTTGTTTTTTTTTTATGTTTGACAGTTCACAACAAAGTCATTTCGAAGAACTAAGGAATTTCTGCATTCTCAGAATATAAACAAAATGTGTCAGTTTTGCTGTCAGAAATCTGAGAAATAGAATTTTTATGATTCGGTTTCTCAAGAATTCTTTATCGCTCAATTCAAAAAGGAGAAAAACGAAATACAAAGCTAATTTTATTGCTATTAAAAAGTGAGAAAGAATAGTGATTTGTGTTTATATTTCATTCTCCCGCTCTTTCAATCTGGTTGAGAAAATTTTTAGAAATTATATGGGTTCTTCCATGGGTAAATTCAGATTTCCGTCAAAATTGACTTTATTTCGTAGCGCATGGAACAGAATTGAAATTGTTTCTTTTTTTGTCATTACACTATTAGAACTTCGTTTACATGTTCTTGAGTGCGGTACAGTTGTCAAACTTCTAGCTAAACATATTTTTATTATTGTATAATATAAGTGCAAAAAGGGAAAAATCTATAACGAAAAATCCATATCAGATAATTTGATCTTAAATCAAGTATAAATCAATTTATTTTGTCCCAGCAGAAACAGGGAAAATTTTCTGGTTTGACAGATTTTGATCAAAAATAAATTGATTTATTTTACGCAAGGAAAACTCTAATAGAAATATAAACTGCGGAGGTTAAGTTTGAACTAAGTTTTTGGGTGCTCTCACAGAAATTCGTGGTTGAGCAAATTTAAGAAATGTAAATGACGAACGTCAGGTTTTAATAAATATAAATTACAAATCCAATAATTTCACATGCATTCTGAATTAAATCTAAGGAAAAAGTTTTTATCAAAGTAACAGAAATAAGTGCAAATTTCTCAGATTCTACAGGTAAACAATATAAATATTTTTGTTGATATTTTGACAGATGACGCAAATTAGAAAAGTGTTCAATGTTTGTTATACATTTTAATTATTTTAAGCCTCAAAATGATGAAGTTAGGCAAATGGAGCGCGATTTTTCTAAATAAATTTCTCTGATTTGTAAATGTTGTTAAATTTCATAAGTATGACATTTCGTTTGACAGTTGCCGTTTCCATTGGAAAAGAAAAATCTAATAATTTGCAAACTAGAAGCTTAAACATTTTGAAAATTCGCACTCATAAAAAGTGATATAACACCAGAAATGTGCAATTTTCTTTAATAAATGTCAGCGCCCCTAACTACAAATCGCGCCTTACTGTCACATTACAATGCTACGTTACGTATATTTGAAAAATAGAGCACTGTGAAGCTGTCTAAATTATATGCAATATGTTCTATATGCATATGAATATATGTATGTATCTCATCCTTTGATCCAGTGAATCCATATATATGTATGATAAGGATTACATACACACTCCCACACCCACAATGCTGGCAAAAAAGCGCTAATAATTTTCAACTACCTCACAAATTTCACACAACTTATCCTTTCTATTTTTTTCTCTGTATTTTACCTTTTTTTTTTTGTTGCGGAAATCCTTAATCCTGCGATAGTAACCTTACAGGATTTACGATACTGCACGAAGGACTATGATTACACATCCATAATCCGGCTAGAAATATATCTGTCTATCTAGGTGGCTTCATATACCATATATATGTATATATAAGGACGAAATGAATGTAGGTGGAAGTGTTGTATAAACGCTGAAGGATATACCGAACCGAATACGGGGAATTCACCATTGCTTATGGTCTCTGTGTCGTTTCTATACCTGTTGAATATTTTTCAATTATTTACACTTCTTAAAATAAAAATACAAGAAAGAAATATCCTATACACTGCTTTTCAGTTCAGGAGAAAAGGACGAATGAATTTAAAGGTAGGTTGGTGGGTATAAAGAGGTTTAGCGCCAACCATGAGTTACAGACTGCAGGAAGGCGATGGGAAGGGGGTGGAATCCGAATGGGATATTATACTATACTTATATAGGTTATGTATGTACATAAATTTGAGGGCGGATTTTGGGTCATCATTCAAGAGATTCTGAACGACGACGTGTCGGTCGGTCGAAACTTCAGGACCCAAGGAACCAAACAGAAAAAAACATGGTGGAAAAAAGGACACAAAATTTTCGATTTGAATTATTACAATATTACAGATGGTTCAGTGATTTGAGATTCGTATATTTTTTCATCCTTTATTTGGGTATTTTTTCATTCTTTATTTTTTTAATAAAGCAATCAAATAGTTTATGGGAAAAGCACATCATGAAAAAGCTTTGAAGTTTTTGAAGGGTGCATTAGGAACGATATGAAAAAGGAGTTTGACTTTTCAAGTATGAGGTTAAATTTAGTGGTTAGTTAGGGTTAAATAGAATATTGTGGTTGGTCTTTTGTTTGCACGTGTGTGGTGAATAAAAGGTTGAGGGACAATATTTTGAATTATGTTTTCTTCTTGACGTTGCTATGATGATGTTGAGGTTGATACGGATGCTATATATTTTTCTGTAATTGCGATCCTGTCAGCAATAAGTAATTTATTGTATTTTTTTTTTTATTATTTTGTTCATTGTTGTTACCCATTTGTGTTTTAAATTACCTAGATTTCTTTTTGTGGTTTTTTATGACACACAAAATGGGTTCTGAAGTTCCAATAAAGATACAAATTGATTCTCTAAAACTCAATTCAAGATGAACTGTGTACTGTATTGAAACTATTTACTACGAAGAATGTTTCATTGAAATCAACAAAAGGATTTTAAATTGCTTTCATTTAAAGTATTGGTAACCCAATAAAAAGTATTGGTAACCCAATAAAAATTAAACTGACAGTTGACAGTTTAGGGTGAATCCGCCGAACTTTCATTACGTTTTTGTTTTTGATCTCAGAAAAACAGAATTCGAGAGTATCGATCATGCTCTGAAGAATATAATGGATGTTCTGAGCGTTGAGAATTATTATTGAAACACAAATTAACAATTAGGTGTCTCTATTTGACATTTGTCAATTTGCTTGTCATTTTCTTCTTCGGAAACAAGAAATAAGATTCAAAACTCAAATTGAAATGGAAAAACTTAATATAATAAATGAAGCATTTAATTTATTTTTTGAAGAAATTGAGGATAAAGATTCTGATGGCTGTGTTCAGAATTCAACTTAGTCTGTTCAGTTATTTGATTCTGAACTCATAGAGCGCGCTCTGAATGAGCTCACAACGCGTTCAGAACAAAAAAGAAACAAAAAATTAAAGCTCTGAATGTTCAGAAGAAAAACAAGAAACACAATTTTACTGATGCTTAAATTGTTCTTTTTAATAATATGTGTTTTCTTTTAAACCTCAGAGCAGAGCACTGAACAGAGCCTTAGCATGTCGATTACGTTTGAAGCACTGAACTGTCAATTTTTTTTTAGAATTTTTGTTTGTTTCTTTCGTTTTTACCATCTGTCTCTGTCATACTACACGTAAGAATAGTGAAGTTAGCCAGGTTCAGCTGTTTACTTCATTAGCTCGGTCATTTTTTTATTCAGAGATCATGAATCATGGAGCGAATTCCAAGCTTGCAGTGATTAAAAAAACAACAACCTGAATGGTGTGATATGTCTGAGCTAAATAAGAAACACCGTGTTTCTTTCCCTGTTCTGTGCTTAAAATGAAAAATTCCTAACGTGGTATTTTAAGTTTTGTCAACTTTCAGCTGTCAAATTGTTTTTTTCTAGAGTTTTCAAAACTCATTGCCCACAATCTTTCCAAAATTAGTGGAAATGTAAAAACATTTTGGAATATTCTAATCTTTAAAAAATAAGTAGGTACCTACAATGTGGGAAGTATTTAATAAATATTATGACACTTCGATGACAGATGAGTTTGGACATCAGTTGTCAAAGTGAATAACAGTGAATATGTGTTAGGTGAATGATTGAATTTGACTTTTATTTCAGTTAGATATTTATAATTGTTTTTAAGTGATAAATCTTTCGACATATAGCTTAGCTGCCCTAAACATAACAATTTTAATTCAAAGCGAATCCTACAAACGCAACGGTTTGATGTTCAATTAAAACTCATTTCAAACCTGTTTCAGCCATTGTGTTATTCTCGAATTCTCTTCTATTACAATTAACAGGTCCGAATTGTGTTTAACTCCAATTCAAAGAAAAATAATGCTTCTGACAGTTCTTCATGTATGTCGTGAATAAATTTGACAGCCAAATTGAATACTGTATGCACTGCCTTAAAAAAAATTCAGATGAATAAATCTGCTGTAAATATGCATAATTATAAAATCTTCGAAGCATACAAAATAACTTGCCAGAATATTGCTGAAAATTATTTAAAATCTTAATTCCTTAAAAACTTCCTGTATTTGGTTTTTAATATACAGAACTATAAAGGTACTTTTTGGTATAGGTATTGATATTTATTCAATCTGAAAACCACACATTTAATTCAGGATACTTTATTGTTATCGTTAAAACATTCTGATTTTTTGTTTTTATTCTTTACTTTTTCTTTTTTTTTTTTTCGATAAATTTGGTCGACCTATAAAACCAAAAACCCAAACCGAAATGAATCGAAGCATTGATGCGCAAAATAAATTCACCTGCCTTAAAAAGCTTCATATAACTACATATGTATGCAAAATACATATGTACATTGTACAATGTACATCTATAAGTATGAACCTATTCTTTAAACAAAAATAAATAAAAATAAAATACTTCACATAAAAGTCCTTAACCACAAGCGTTTCTGGTCCACAAAACCATCGGAGAGAGAGAGGTTCATTTATCCAGGCCTTGAAACATTAATTAAAAACCTCAAAATGTCATTTCTCATTCTGGTGTGGCCCGCAACCGCAGGTGAATTTTCATTCTTTGGCACAGTATCGGCAGTGGTGGCGCGGCATGCACGGCACCGCACGGTGGCCGGTGGCAGCAGCAGAGGCTTCCCAAAAATCAGAAAAAAAAAAGAAAATATTGAAGCCAAAAGAACGCCTTTCTCCTGTCCAATACCTGCCATACCTTACCTACCTTCAAAAATATTGAACCCGCTATAGGTTTTTGTCATAATACTCATTTGCAAAGCGAGCGAGAGAAAAGTAAAAACACGTAAAATATGCCTTCTATTTGGTATGCATGACTCTTGGTTGTACCCAGTTCCCGGTTCCCAAAACCTTCGAACATACTCGTATACATGCTGGCTGGCTGAATGGATGGCCTTGTTGGCCATTAGTTCATGATTCTCTGAAAAGTCAGATTCAGAATTCAGATCCCAAAGACCCGAGACCAGAGAGCAGGCGAGTTGGGGATCTCTGACTTTTTAGGTCCTCGATCTTTTGCCAATGATGGTTGTTTTGCTCTTTGCTGGATGACTCTCGACATCAGTCATCCATCGACGAACGATGCCCGTTGCATAATTATTTCGAACATGCGAAAAGAATTCCATTCGGGAATGAGTATAGTTTTTGATGATACGGTGGTATATTTTATTTTTGTTTCATTTTCCGGTCTCGATTATATTTGTGGTGCCAAATAGACATAGCCATTTAGTTATTGGTACTGAGCAGGCAGAATGGCGCTGTTCAAAGAAGGCTTATATGAATTTTAAAAATTTCACCAGAATCACAACTTTTTGGAAATATTTTTGCGGAAATTCTTTTTTATGATAGATACATTGCTATAAGATCAAAAACAACACAATTTTTTGGGTTTTGTGAAAGCTTTTGACATTTTAACATACAAAATAGTGAAAAATTCCTCTTCGACCACTTTCGAATAAACGATAAACTATCATTATTTTTGACTCAGAAAGTGTCAGTCGTTTCAAAAACTATTTTTTTGTAATTATTAAGTTTTGTGAGAAATGTTTGTTTTAAATGATTAACAGTAATGGTTAAAATGGTTTAAAATGGCAATTTTCTACAAAAAAAATTACACATTTGTGACATAAAATGACAGCTTAGCCATTTACAAGATGTGTCACTTTTTAATGATTATTGGATTTCATATTTTATCCACACCCACAGGACAGTGCAGAAGAGGAAGACCGCGGATCAGGTGGCGCGCGCAAGTGGAAAGCGCGAAACTGGAGACATCTAGCTAAGGACCGAGCTAGATGGAGAAGTTTGTTGGGAGAGGCCCTAGTTCACATAGGACTGTAGCGCCACCTTAAGTAAGTAACTAAGAACAATTAGAAAAAGTACATAAACGGTTTTAGAATAAAAAGTTTCGTTTTGGAAACATTGTACGTATTTCAAAAACGCATTGGAGCAGTATGAATTCACTACAAAAATGATGAGCATTTTGCAGTCACAGTTAGCGAAAACTCAATGCCTTAAAGCTTTTACAGTTCAGTCAACATAAAAACACAAGCCGGTCAATCAACAGCAAAGCAAGTCACAAGGCCGTATTTTCGCTGTTTGGGTCCTAGAAATGCATCAAAACGGATCCGGATCGAAAAATAATCTTCAGTGATGAAGCAGAATTGTCCTATTTAGGACTCAGAAAATCGAAGAACGATTTTTGAAAAGCTTGTTTTCCACTTGACATTATGGAGATGACGTCTTGATTGGACTTTACTTATTCGAAAATGAGACTAGAGCAAATATAATGCTAAATAAATTAGCCATGGAAAATTGCTGCCATTTAGATGACATTGTCTTTTTTGTCAATTTCATACCATCTTCTTCACATCTTTTATGAAATATCAAAATGAAATCTGTATTTTAGGAACAGTCTGTCATTTTTCATTGAAAATTGAAAACTGCAAATAAAACTTAGTTCTGTCAAAATGACACTGCATTTATACCGTGTTTAGACTGTTTGAATATAATGACAGCAAATAAATGAGTGGTGGATTAACTGTTGTTGTCATTTCGATTTTGACGTTAAACGTTTTAGAAATATAATTTCTTGTTCTCTTTTGCGAACTTATAATATTAGAGAAGCATATTCCAAAAAAAACAGGTGTAAGTATTTGCACGTATTGGGTTTTCCAATAAGTATTTGACAACTTGCCCGATCTTGTATAGCTGTTAACCAAAATACGCTATAATATGGTAGCAGTTTAGAATTGACAGAGTTGGATCCTTTGCTATGGACACCAACGCTCTTAAAGTTGCGAATTTCGGTAGAAAATGTTTGCAAACGTTGCTCAATCGTGTACTTTAACATTATGAAAATGCAGAGTTTATTACATAAAGTGACAATGACAGTTGGATGATTATTAAAAGGGTGCGTTCATAAATAAAATTCAGAGTTGTCAAGTCCATTACATTCTTAAATTTTAAATAAGTTGTAATAATTTTAAATTAGTTTTGCAATGTTTTTCAATCAATACACTTTTTCATGTGAAATCTTCTGAAAACTTTTTATATGGAAATAGTTTTTGAGTTTTTAAGCTTTAACTCTTTTTGTGAAAGTTAGTATCCTGCTATTCTATGCTTCTTATGTTTTTTGATGACTTTACTTGAATTTCATACATTTTCAAACCATATTTTTTTAAAGTCTTTCAAATCAAAAATCAAATAATTTGGAAAAATTCACCTAATAATGGTTAATAAAAATTGTCAGGATTCTCTTCAAACACAAACATCACATCCTGACTGATTATTTATTCTGCACACAGAAAATCTACCAGTGGCACTGTCCGAATTTTTGATTCCAAACAGGCAATGAAGAATTTTTGGGGATTCTATATACATATGGCAAATAGGGATTCTCAAGGGAAATTGAACCACTCCATATCGGCCTCCCAAAACAAAAAAAAACAACCAACATCATCACGAAACGAAGGATGACATCACTATCTCCCAAAGAAAACCTTCAAAATATTTTAAACTCTAATTTGTTCCGATTTTTGGCATCTTAATTTTTTCCTGTAGGTTAGGTTGGGTGTACCAATACCTCTATACCTAGAGCCTACCTTAAATCTTTCCTTATTTTCATGTAAATAGATATAGGCTGTCATAAGTCTGCTTCATTCTTTTAAGGCTTTTTTCATTTTTTGCCAAATAAAGAATATATGTACCTACGAGACGCCGAGAGACAAATATACAGGGAGAAGGATCTCCCAGTTCTGATATTTTATTTTTTTTCAAGTCTGAATGTTCGTTTTGTTGTTGTTGTTGTTCCTAATTTATGAGCTATTTTAAGAGTATTGTTTAGGGAACAAAGAATACTGACGTTAAAGGTGCTTAACGTGTCGTGGTTAGTCATAAATCAATTTGCTTGGATAAGGGATGATGAGAATTAAATTAAAAAAAAAAAAAAACACAACAACAAAATACATACAGACCTATAAACGTTAACGTTGGTAAAGGTATAAAGAAACCAAATAAACAAGATTTTGTTGGGATAAATGAAAATAAATTAATTTATCCTACCTGAAAAGATGCAAAGGGACGTTTTCTTTCTTTAAATTGTTTTGACAATAACCCAAAGGCATACAAAATTTTAGTTAAAATATTATACTTATATAAATCCGGAAGCCAAAAGCGGTTCATCCCTCATTTAAAAACAAATAAAGGAGACGAGACAAGTCTGGGACTAGAAAGAAGTTTTTTTTCTTCTCAGTTATTGCCATGGATAGGTTTAAGCAAAACCTTAATTTAATAATAATAATTATTGTTATGCACCGAAGACTTAATTTTTTGTTTGTTTTGTATCATATTGTTTTTTTTTTTATTTCAAATTCGATGTGGTAATTATCACCTTTAAGGTTTATTAAGATGTCGGATTATGAAAAGAGCAGAAAATATCTAGGGATAACTACTCGTATACCAAATTTATACCTGAGGCAGTCTTGAAATATAAAAAGAATTCTATTGAATAATAAAAGGTAAATCTTTCAAACCTTATTTTTGATATCCTTATTAATTTAATATTTCTGGATGTCATAGTTTGATTTTCTGAAGAAGTAAAAAAACAATACAGTTGGACAATGAAATTTACAAAGGTATTCTTTATTTTAAAAACCAAACGTTCTTATTAATTTTTGCATGGGACGAAACGTTAATGTTCACGGGCAACTTTGTCTATCTTTACAGTATGGTATTATGTCAGGCCAATGTTCAAAGATTGTGTTAATAGTTTTGGATTGTAGTTCACGGATTTCTTGAAAGCTATTAGGTTAAATGCTTATATCATTTCCGGAGAGTTGACATAACATCAACCCTTCACGATCACAAATCACTGAAATACTGCAAGAAATCCATCTATGTCCTCAATTTCAGTTAAAAAAAAAACGGTTAAAATTGCCCTTGTTTCCATTCATTTTCACTTTCTATTGATGCAATAACGTGGGGCGCCCTTTTTCGTCTGAAATCGCTGTGCAGTTCATGCTGCTTTAAGGCCTTAACTGCGAACCTATAGCTGTGCGGATGATAAAGCGTCTTATCTCCACTAACTGTGTCAATTGGACAGTGTAAGCCAAACATGCGAGATCTTCGTGAAAAATTCTTTTCATTTCGTGAAATGTCCAGCTGTTAAAATCGATGGCGCTTTGATTTTCGTAAATTGAGTATCATACTTTTGGCTATAGAAGCCCGTCTATTCCCGACACGAGTGTATGCTTGGATTCTCAGAAACTTTTTGGACAAACTTGCGTAGGTGCTTCATTTCGGACAAAACTTTTGGTTTTAAAAACACGCTTTATTTAAGGGTAAAGCGATATCGTTCCGCGGGCGGTATGGCTCTGACTTTCTGTCAAGTATTCGACTGGATAACAACTGTCAAAAATTAAAATGCAGTTTGTTATTTATCTCCAATTAGCATATTTTTTTAAATTCTATTTCTAAAAACTAAAGGACATGACTTTTTTTTTTAAATAAAACGCAAACCATTTGAGATATTTTACAAATTTTGTTATCGGCTTTAAGTGCAATCAAAACTTTTAAGAGTGACTCGACTTCGATCATATGGTCATCAAGGACACGTTTTTGCAACGGTCGATTTGTTGGATTCAATTTTCAATGACTCTACCACATCGTCTTTCACCTCGTCAGCTTACTGACATACATAAACCAATGACTTAACGTAGTCCCAACAAATATAGTCTAGAGGCGTTACATTTCACGAACAAGGCGCATGAACCATTTCTTAAGACAACACTCTCATCAAATTTACTCTTCAATAAATCAATTGTAATATGTGCTGTGTGGCACCATCCAGTTGAAACCACATGTCGCCCAAGTCTTTCCAATTGGGAACTAAACTAGTCGTAGATCATGACGCGATAATCCTGACCGTTCACAGTAACGTGAAGATCATCGAAAAAAAGACGCATATTTTGCTTATTAACGAAGCTGTTGTTCCAGAAATGAGCTTTGTTACTGAAGATGACCTTGCGATGAAATTTATCACCTTGGCGTATCTTCTCTAAAGCCCAATAAGAGAACGTACTTCGTTTTAAAATTCTTGTGTCATATTGATCGTGTGCCAAAACACGCCATAATTTGGTCTGAGCGATGCCAAATTCTTGAGAACGCCAAAAATTGACTACTTTGGATCGTTTGTTACGGATGTATGAACGGCAAGGATATTTTCGACACTTCGACTGTCTACTTTAGCAAAAATTACGACCGCAAATTAGAGTTGTCGATATTAAAGTTGACGTCACCGACTCCGAATTTCATTAGAAAATATTTCTAATATGCAAACGTTGCTCGCTCGTGTAAATGATGCAAATGTTGAATTTCCTGAATAAATTGATAATGACAGTTCGATGATTAGTAAAAGAGTGCGTTCAAATTAAATTCAAAGTTGTCAAGTCCCCATTGGAAGACATTGACATTAAAAACTAACTAAAGGAGTTTAATCCTTAAGCCAATTACCAAACTGTTAATTTCAAAGAATTCAGCAAAAAGAGTAAGAAATCTTCAAAATAATAAAATGCTGATTCGGTGATGTGGTACGCGTGGCGTGATGTTTAGTGTGAAGGACCTGTGCCACCTAAAGTTTTTCTTGCTGCATCTTGCGAGGAATTAAAAAATCCTCCAAGAGTAATTCTTGTCATGAAAAGTGCTTTCTCAATGAAGCCGTTCGTATTCGACATAAAAACTGTAGGTCCCCTCTATTCTGTACATAACCCGCACACTGGAATGGTTAAGTCACTAAGACCTGGTTCTCCACGAGCAGTTGCGCTACGTAATTTATTTATTTTTTGATTTAGTGATGCCAACTTTTACAGCATTAACGCCATTATTTTAGGTCGATCAGGAATTCTGTATATTAGAATTTTTGGTTGAACTGCTTTGTCAAGTTGACAAGTCTTTTCCTTATTGAAAATTGTTCTAAAATCCCATTGATGGGAATTCTGTATCACAATTTATAGTAAAAAAAAGTTTATTTTACAGCATTCTATTCCAAAGAAAGATTTTCTGCTTTAATTGTTTACCACATTATAATTCAAACCATTATCAATCAATTAGATAACAATTCTAACCAACAAGTGATATAAATGATTAGCTCTTCAATTCCAATGAAATCCATTCAAAAACACATATACGACAACATTCTCTGTCTCGTATCATTTCTCATTATGCATCTTAAGTACCAACATAACATGCTACAATTCCAACGAAACACTTGGTTGCATAATACGAATCTCTAGAAGAAAAATATTATGGCTAACTCCATTCACATCACATCACATAACATCATCTTCGCTAAAGTTGTTATCATATGTTTCCTCGTATAAAGCCACAAAATCGCTCAACTAAAAAGATATACCTAAACGTATTATGATGATGCGATGCGATGGTGCACTTCTGCACTTTTGTTCTAGAAATGGCAATCATCACTCTCCGGACAAGAATTTTATGTATAGGACTGAAATTGTGCACCCAGATATGGAATCTCGCGAGACAAGACTTCTATTTCACAAAATGGAATGACAAGATAACCGGAACCCGCAGCAGCAGCAGCAGTAGACTCGTATGGTGAAACGCATATATTGGAATTGGAATGATAGCTAGATGCATTTTTCTAATGCTCTCCCAGCATCATCCAGCCAGCTCTGGTACTTGGTGGATGTGGATGGAGCCTCATCCACTCCACTATCTCTACTCGTATATCAAAGGCAAAATGTTATCTGCCAGTATAGTTGCTAATTTGAAACGGTTTCCTTATCCAAACAGTAGATCGCTTTTTACTGCGCGAGACATCTGAACATCAGAACCCGCAGAAGATTCATTCCTCCTCCTCCTCTTCGGCTCTGTCACCGAGCTCGACGATGCTCTTTGTTGTTTTTCTATACTCCCAACATGCACCCTATAATATCTACGTGTGGTTCTGCACTTCAAGACGTTATTGCCATTGCCAGTAGTTACCATCGCAGTTTGCCACCAAAGAACACAACAAACACCAGTGAGCCGTTTATGGATTGGATTGTGCTGTGCTATAGAAGTGCCACAGTAGTTCTGTAGTTCCTGCTCTTCTCGGTTCTGGAGTGCGTTTCTTGCCTTTGGTTTTGTAATTTTTTGTTGTTGTCTTCGTTTTATACCTCAAGACAGCACTGATGGTAATAATATGAATAAATCTTCTCCATGCGTTACGTTTGCGTATATACCTAAACCTATACCATGAGATAGCTCTGGTATCTGGGAACGATTGTTAAAGTTGGCTTTTATTTGCTCTGCAATTTAAATAGGATTGAAAGCACCAGAATGTGGGTTTTGCGGTAAAAAAGTGGTCTGGCAGATTCGCGCAGTATTCAAGCGTTCGAGCATCTGAGCATCATCAGTAAAACAAAGTAATTGTAGTTTCTTTTTTTTATTCTTAGTTTTTGTGTTTCTTGTGTATGGAATTTGTTATAGTCTGCATTTTTAATGCGGAAGAAACCAAACACCACCTCCAGTGGTTATACAGATATCTCTTTCTATCTACTTAGGTACCTTACCTACTTAGCAATTTTGTACAGGAGCAACATTGTATATTGATATAGGAAATCAATATGCATAAGTAGAAGAATAAATTAAGTTATTCGATCGGAAACGCAATGAAAAATAAGGTTTAAGAAAAAAAGCTTCCATTTTACAATGTCTCCCTTAATCGAAGAATCTTATAAGCAGAAACAATTTAAGTTAAGATGGAAGAAGAATTAAATGCTGCATTCAACTTTAAGTAATTTTTCTTACATTATGATGTGATGATCACCATAAAAATGTATAAATCATGGTTGCGCATCGTAGTCTGGAGAAAAAGGGCTCTGGACCTTTTGTTTATATAGAAGAAAACCACGAAACTCCTGACGCCATTTGAAGTTGAAAAACTTATTTGGTAGCTTTCTTGTTCTGTTTTAAGTTTTTTTGGCTTTAATTCTTTACCTGGTTCTGACTTTGCCAAATTGGCATGATTCTTCCCATTTAAAAGTTTCTTTTGACATTTTATTTTTGGCAACACTGGTTTTGACAGTTCACGCACGATTTTTGTTTTGTGTCACTGTCAAACATTTTCAATTTTATTTATAATTTAACAAACAAACAAGGATTGCAAATTATTGAATTGTGTTCTCAAAATATTTGCTTGGTTAAGAAAGTTCATCGAGCGCTTCTTCCATTTTATGGTTATGTATTTTATGGTGATGTATCGATCAGTGTTAGTGATGACCGTGAATTATCGATTCGGTGTTGTTGGGAGCACTTGTGTCTATGTTATTCCACTAACTGGAACATTTTTGGAAGGACTTCAATGTAAAGGCTTTCAAAATACAGCTGGTGCAAGAATTGAAGCTGAAGGACCTACACGAACGACAACGCCAAATTTTTGGTAAATGAGCTCTTGAAAATTTGGCCGAAGATTCACATTTTATCCAAAAATTGTGTTCAGTGAGGAAACTCACTTCAAGTTGAATGCAGTATTTGGAGCGAAGAGCAGCTACAGGCATTACAAAAGGTACCAATGAAGCCAGAAAAAATTACTGTTTGGTGTGGATCTTGGGCCGTATTTCTTCAAAGATGATGCTAATCGCAACATTACTGTGAATGGTAAGCGTAATTATGATATTCTTTTAGCGCAAAACGAAAGAGCTGGACTTTCCACAGCACTTTCTAAATCTAAAGATTGTAAGGCTTTATCTCTGTTCCATTTCTGAAATTATAGCGGTACCTAGGTTGAAAAAGTCCTACACTACCTCAAAGTTAAAGCTGTCCATTGTGACGTTTTGTCCAAGACATCTTCGTTCAATGTCCAGCATATTCTTGGGCTGGCCCTCATTGACCAATAAATCCATCTTCTCCGCTTCCTTCGCAAAGCTCAAAAGGGGGCCACTTACATCACGTTTTGATTTCCAATTATGTCGATATCATCGGCATATCCGTCTTATTGAACGGACCCTTGTGTTGGTGATTGAGTTTTGCACAACTCTTTCCAAAACGATGTTGAAGAAATCACATGCCAGTCCATCGCTTTGTCTTTAACCATTTTTGACATCAAAATCATATCGGACAGATCTTTTCCGATATTGATAGAGCAACGTGTAGGAACTTTTTTGACAGCTCGTACACCGATAGCTTTGAACTTTTGACATTAAGAAAAAAAAAATTTATAATTCCCCACACCACTATTTATCTACACCGCAAAATTTTAACAGCTAATAGTTTCTTTCGTTTTGTACCAAAAAATGTTCATATTTTCTTAAAGTGAAAAATCACGATTCGCTACAGGCTTCAAAAAATAGATATATATTTTTTACTGTTTACAACTTTTCTCTGATAAAAAAGGACTTTCGCTGCTCGCAAACTTCACCGTGATAAAAATGGTGACTTAATAGACTATTTTGACAATGACATTTCGGTTATTAATTCAAGGGTGCGTTCACTTTGAAAAAGTATACTTCACCAAACCAAAGCTTTTTATGGCTTTCAAATTCGTGCCCAAATTCACAGATCATGAGGCAATTCTTTTTTAATATTTTGGTTATTAAAAAAGCGTTACATAAAATAACTAATTTTTGAAAATGACATTTGAAACAAAAAACAAGGGCATTAAATTTGATAACGTAATCAAACGTAAAATATTTCACTCGTAATAATGGCTGAATTACAAACACGCTTCAGCTTCGGTTTCGTCTGCGTTACGGTGGGCCTGCCTCGAGGTTGCTTTAAATGACATTTCTATTATTTCATCTCTCCAAAGAGCAAATATTTTGTTTGTTGACATTTTTTTACAGTTGTTGAGCTGTCAGACAAAGCAAATGTCCAGATAATTGAACTAAAGCTTCCGTTCATTACATATGTTACATTACGTTCTTTTCCTTACGATTGTCAAACGAAACGTGAGGTCGAAGCTCCATTGTGATAGCATGCATTGAATTCCTATGGCTGAACTCGTAAACGTCAGGCGAAGCCGAAGCTGAAGCGTGTTTGTGATTCAGCCATAAATTCTTCCGGTTGCCAAAATTGAAAAAAGCTATTAAATAATTGTCTGCAATCTCCAAACTCCTTGCAATTCCACCTTTAAAATAAACTTTGCAAAACAACAAAATCTCATCGTTTAAAAAGGTCTTCGGACATTTATCAAAACAATTCCATTTTGAAATCAATATATTTTGTACATATCTTCACCTTTTTCAAGTAATAGTAATGTTCCTAGTTCCTACCTAAGGGAAAATATTCACCCACCTATCTCCAACTTAAACATCCACAATTATTTAAGAGTGAGAATGTACTTAAATATAAGAATGATATGCAGCAACCCAAGTGATTTATCTAGGTCAGTCTTTAAGTGCTGGACAAACAAACGATCATTCATTCAAACTACCATCATGCCACCATCTAAAGGTAAGCTTCTAAATGACACTTTGTTTGGACTGTGTCTCGCTGGTTGTCATTCTCGTCGTCCTCAGAACTGTCTGAATGACGACGCCTTCTGTATAAGAAGGGTAAGTTCTTTATATACTCGTAAGTACCTCACCTATCTACAACCCAGAGAAATGTCATTTCTGTTGGTCTTTCTTATTCGCATAATCGTACTGAAAATAAAGAAGGGTGCTCGTATAAATCACATTTTGACAGTCTTTTATAAAATGATAAATTTTTATGACCCAAGTTATGATTTTTTATTTGTATGTATATGTACTTCTTTTTTAGGTGATTCATTAGAAATTTTGACAAATTCTGACTTACGATTATACGCAATGGCAGTGCAACGGACTCTAATCAAATATTTGACAACTTATGGTTGCACAGCACAGCACACGTTCGTCGCGTCGTCGTTGCTCGTCATTTTACATTGAGCGATTTATGACAAGACGATTAGCCTTTTGATAGGAACAATATTGTAGTTTTCTACCTTTTAAATTTTTATTTGGCAAAAAAGTTGATTATTTCAATATGAGTGCTATTCCATCACTTTTTGTGTGTGTGTTTGTGTAGTATGTGGTTTGTTGTAATGTCATCGTTGGTCGTCATCATTGGTCGTGGTCGCTGTCAAACTCAAAACAAAATGACAGCGGAAACTGTTAAATTCTACGATTGATGGAAACATTGTTATCGTCATGTGGTCGGTCGTCGCATTCTCGTCCCATATTTGTACGTTTCTGTAGTTGGTATTGTTATTTTATATATCGATCGACATAATGACACATAACAACTGAATTGTGTTGCTGGTTTAACAAATCAATTTAATGGCGCTACTCAACTTTTTCTATTCTGTTTTGGGGGTAAGCAAGATAATGAGCCATTGTGTGATGTGTGCTACGGGGTTTATTTTTATTTATATTTATTGAATTGAAAGACAAGGCGACGAGATTTTTGATTCTTTTTGATAAAATATATACAGTCCTACTGCTACGGTTCCATAATACCCTGTGTTGTATAGTTTGCTTAGCGTGGCGTTTATACGAATGATTGGACTTACCATCAAAAGTCATTGTGTTGACATTTCCAATCAATCTAAATTTGTTTGAATAGTGATTTGTAAGGAATTACTTTGTGAACAACAAATCTTAAAGTAAGATAAAGCGAGAGGGTTTTAGATAAAGTACAAACAACGAATATAGGTACAAACAAAAAAATAGGGTTGAAAAATAACTTGATAGCCGACCTTAGGGATCACGGAATTATATCGTTTTATATACATGTATATCTAGTTCCATGGGATTATGGAAGAGTTTTATACCTTTTTTATTGAAGGGACAAGAACGGGGTGAATATTTTATTTGATTTACACACTTTCAAATCAGAAAATAGCAAAGTATAGGTAATACGAGAAAAATCGTGCAAATTTTCCTTTGACATATCAATCATTCAATTATTGGGTTTTTGAGCAAAACCAGCGTGTGATTTAGAAACAGATGTGAAGTGTGTACTCAATGGATTTACAAAATTTGACACCACCTGATATTTTATAAGCGTATGCAACACCAGCAGGAACGTGAAATTATAGCACCACTAATTTCAAATTTCAAAAAATCGAAATGTGTTATAGGAATGTGCCCAATCAGTGCTGTAGTAATGCAGGGCACAAGTTTGGCACATTTCAAGAAAGACAAGACAATTTTTTCTTGTGTCAAGAAAATCCAAATGCCGAAATAAAAATTGTAAATTCGAGGTTCTTTGGTATCTTGGCACAAAATAGCACATTTCAAATTGGAAGCAAATCCAAAAAATAAAAGTCATTTGTTTGCAAATTTGTAAAAACTTGCACTTTATATTAAATATTTATGAAAAAACTTAAAATAAGTTACACACATGCGATATAAGTTTCCCTTAATAATTTTGTTTTAAACACAGCTTAAGGGAGTACAAATTAAGCACATTTCATTATAACTGTTTTTGATATTTGTAGAACTCTTAGACTTACATTTTTGTTAAGTTGTTGTGTCCGAATACACAAAATTTTCATCTATTTCGTCTTCCCTACATCATAAAGGGTCTTCCAAAATGTAGACCACATTTCAATGTACAAGCGTTTGTAAGGAAAAATATTGTAGTTAAGTAAAAGTGGCATTGTTTCGTAGTTGCAATACGGTGGCACTAGCATTGGACATCTATCAAACTCAGCTGCTGTTTTTCATTTACGATAAAGTATAGTTTAACAATCGTGACTGATACATAGCCACTTTGTATATTTAAAATGGAATTTTTGCTTATTCTAGCAACAGGAACGACCAGAAAGAAGCCGTGTAGAGATATTGGAAGAGTGGAAGTCAATAAAGGAGAAGTATGGTAAAGAAGTATGGACTAGAAGAGCATGAAATATAGTGCTAAGCCGATATTTTCTTTTGGGGCCTTGAAAATGTATGTTGGATAGTACAGATCCGAAGTTCGTTGTCTTTATTTCGTTTGCTTGGTTCGTCATTAGTAAATCTGTCCGTATCCGAGACTTTTTAGTGCTTCGCAACTAAGATATTTCTACGTGGTCGGCACAACCCCCAACCTAAAGGGCCAGATCCTTAGTTTAACTCCAAGGACGAGGAGCCGGACAAACCGGTCCTTACAGGCATGGGATCCGAATATGTCGTAGAAGCCCTATACGGTGTTCACTAAGACGTTCAACCTAACTGAAACTGTAGACGCCACCGATGATTCCATCTTGGGAATTCCTCCGCTGTCATCTGGATAATCAGAGGTTCCTTAATGGAAACACCTTCTTCCTCCTCGTTTCCACTGGGGCTAGAACCGAATCTTCAGTTGAGATACTAGTCACATGATGTTCACCGCGGGGAGGTGACAGGAGGACTTGAAAGACAGTGATGGGTTTTGAGAAAAACATGTGGGCGCTTATGTCCTCTTGAATGCACATGTCTATTATTTGAACTAGTGAAGAGTCTCTAGTCGATAGAATAATGTAGGCAAGGGAAGACGGCAAATAAGAATCGTTTTTCGGGATGACTCTGAAGATTGAGATAGTTGGGCTCCAGTTCGAAGCATCTGGGTTAGCCAATTATTTTTAGGATTTCGTTACCCTGATATTAGTTTTCGTTACTAATTGTGAAATTTTCTATCTTAAAATCTTCATATGAACTCTTTCTATGTATCTTAAAATCTTTATATGTATGCTCTTTTGATTTATAACGACTATCAAATAAAAATCGATTCAGAACTGGCACCGACTTGGGGTGATATGGCCATTACTGCCTAGTGCTCTGAATGTAAAAGTGAAGAAATTCAAGTAGCCAAGTAAACGTTGGATGAAAGATGCGGTAACGCCTAACGAGAAAAGCAAGAAACAACATCTGCGTCGTTATTGTCGAAGACCGTCAACTAAAAACAATACTTACACTTTCGCTACGCAAAAAATACAACTCCAAACTAAAAGCTCAAGCTGGAACTTCAACGAAAAGATTTTGGACATACTACAAGACAGACTAGCAAAAGCAATGCTTAACTCGAACAAAAACACTGAAATTATTGACCACTTGGCCTTTATCTTTTCTAGATCAAGGGAAACAATAAACAGAAGACACCAGAAGCTTTCCTTTGGAGAGAAAGTCCATGGATTCCGACAGAACCTGGTTACCGAGAATGCTATAGGAGAGAATCCAGTAACTCAGAATACTATTTAAGATTTGCCCTTTAGCCGCTTTATGTCTTGAAAGTTTTATTTCGTTACAAAAAAATATGATTAACCATCTATTACACCGACTCATCGTGACTTCCTTTCTAATTCGTGTCATTACAAACCATGTTCCATCATCAACATTCCCTTTAACCCATCTTAAGCTAAGATCTTCTTTTCGAAAGATTTGAAGACAAAAAAAAAACTAATAAATTATTCTCATTCTCATTGCAATTTCCCAATTAAGTTCACGAAATAAAATTTTGAAATCTTCGATCAAAACTAAAAATGAACAACATCCCTTTTCGGTGAAGACCTGCTGCTTCTTTTGCTGCTGCTGTTGCTGTTGCTACTTCTGCTGCTGAAGATAATCTCGTCAAAAAATCAGCAAGGAATTCCAAATGAAATCTTTAATTTTAGAGACTCTTCGCGTTTTTGCTTGCATTCGTTTTTGTTGTTGGCTTCTGCTGGAAAAAGGGCGTTGATAAAAATCATTTCTTCATTTCAATGTTTCTTCGGCGATATCTCACGACAATGATCCAAAAACTTTTAATACCTTCCGGAGCTTGTGTTTGCTTTTTTTTTTGTTGAAATTTATTTAATAACAAGACGCCCAGAAATATGTCGTGCCAAAATGAAGACAAGTCCAGGTATTGGAACTGCAACATACCTTAGGTCCATGCGATGCGATGTTGATATTTGCCATAATATCGCAATGCACACCTTCGCAATATCAATTACGGTCCGAGGAAGCACAAACCATCATCATCAAAAAAAAAAAAGGAAAACATATCCCAGAGCCAACTCTTCTAAACAAGCACCCACTAGAAGCCAACCAGCAGCACAGAGTGCAATCCAACAATTATTTTTATTTTTCGGATGCAACAGAGAGCTCCTACAAGGAAGGAATAATAAACCAACAACAAAAACAACAATGTGGCACGGGATGACAAAGTTCTTTCATATTGCAATAGTCACGATCCAAAGTTTCATGAGACGTGATTTTCGACTTTCCGAACAAGAGATCAACTCTTCCCAAGAAGAAGTCCACGACGCCGACGATGACGATGACGACGACGGACGTAGAACGACGCTGACGGTGGCGGTGATGATGAAGCCGATGAGAAGCTGGTAAACAAGCAAAGCAGTCAGGCAAATCCAAAGGACACATTGGAAATATTATTATGAGCACGAAGGCCGAAGACGACAACAACGAAGAGGACGACAACGATATGAAGACCGAATGCTCAAATAGGAAACATGAAACGCTAAGTCGTGAAAATACAAAATTGCCTGGGAAGCTGCATCATATACGAAGTTGAAGGTCCAAGCTGGCTAAGGGAGGAGGAAGCCAACATGAACCAAACACACGCAGCTCGCTGATGCTCTAAGATGGAACAGTGGCAAAGCACGGGCGGGAAAGCAGAAGCAGATTCGGCAGCATCAGTTTTTTTATTTTGAGTTGCTTCCAAAGAACAGCAGCCAAGAAGGCAGAAGGCACTCTGCCTTGCATTTATATATACCGTCTCCTTGGCGGTCGGGTGGTTAGTCGGTCGGTCAGATGCGAAAGCCCTCCTCGTCTCGTCGTAGATGTGATTGAGGAGGCCTGGACCAGCAGAAGTCGTTGATTTGCTTGGGGATGCGATTATTGTTTTCTTTATTTAAGAACAGTTTGCTTGTGCTTATTTTCTCTGGACATCGTTTGGTGGACACTCAACGAGGAAGACATGCAACCGAACACCCGGTCGGTCTTTGTGGACCTGTGTATGGTGGGACTGGTGGACTGTTGGAGCATTTTGTCTCAATATCTCCGACTACTGACTCTGACTATATGACTCTCTGGGATGGTTAAGCAGATTCTTTTTTTGTATTTTATCAGCTTGCACCTTGGGTCTCATATTTTAAAGTAACATGCAATGTGCTCAAGCTCATATTGCATCAACAGCGTGAGGGATTTAAAAATAGCAAACTGCTACTTGTTGTACCTATCTCTCGGTCTTTTGCGCGATGTAATGGGGATTGGGGATGTTGTGTTTTGTCTGGGAGTGGAAGCGAAGTTTTAACAAAGGAGCATTGACTGCCAAATGAGGTAGTTAAGTTTTATTGTAGTTTTATTTTTTTTTCTTGCAATTTTTAAACATGCTTTCATGATGAATTATTGCAAATAAAAAAGGCGGGACGTGTTAATAGCAACAAGGGAAAGTGCTTTTAAATTAGTAGATTTAAAAAGTAAATTTAGCAGTTTTGAGTTCGTATTTTATAGTTTGTTGATGTGGCCAATGATGGAGGCCTTAGGGGATTATACCCTAGAACTTTGGCCGTCTGCGAATTCATCAATGAAAAAGTTACGATTATTCGTGCAAAAGGTTGATGAAGTATACTTTAAAGAAGTATGTTTTTATGATTTTCTACAGAAATAAAGGTCACACTATATCCCTAGACGAGCTATGTACTCTGTGCGATTTTAAATAGCTATTTATACTAACGATTTCTCCAAGCTTGCAAGAAGTGCCATGACGTACATCAACGAAATGGAAGGTTTTGCAAAAAAAAAAACATCACCGATGTCCGTAAAAGTTTACTGGAGAATTCTAACCTTCTGATTTTAAATACGCATTCCCCACAACAAATTAAAAAATTAGTGGACTGGAACTTGTTCGTAGCATGGTCGTAGCTTATGCCCGCACCCGCAGAAAATTCAACTCACCTGTTTGAAATAGACGTTTGAACTTACGATTTTACCAAATATTCGAGAACTTCCAAGAAGTACGTTAACGAAACTCAAGGTGTGCTGAAAACATTACCGATAGTAGTAAAAATAAGCTGGAAACTCTGAAGATCAACACGTTTTTCTCTATGAAACTATTTGAGCTTGCACGTGTACAAAATCAAACTGACCCAAGAGCTAAGGTAAGCGACCACAAACCCTATTACATTTTCTCTCAATGGAAGACTTTTAAATTGACTCAAAATTTCAACGAAAATCATATTCATCGAAAAAGTGACATTTCTGAATGAAATGGTACGTCAGCAAAACAAAATTTCTGAATTTGGAATTATACCTAAATTCTAATGTGATTCTAAAGCGTGTATCTCGAAAAAGTTACTGTTTGGTGTGGATTTTGCACTGGTGGCGTTGAGAATATCAACGTAAATGTCTATTGCTAAATGATCATTTCTAATTTCTGTTGAAACTTGATATTTGATACGATTAGAGGGCAAGATCATCTTCAATGGAGATGGAGGTGATGGTAATGGTTAATGATATCGTGAAATTTGATCAATTAAGACCTTTAAAGTTAATAGGTAGAAAGTGCTTAATGACAGACTGAAAGTTGTAAGTTTTAAACAACATGTTGGCACTACTGCTTTCAAAGATTTCTGTGTGCCAGTAATGAGAGGAATGAAGTGCGAAATCCAACCTTCTAATTTCAGAAGTGGTCCAGTCAATGAACGAGAAAAATTGGCTTCACCTCAAAAAAAAATCCAACAGTTTTGAAACTTGGCACACTTACTAAGGGATGTCTGGTGATGACCCAAAAAAAAGCCCCAAGAATCCCACGTGAGCTCTAGCGGCACTTAAGAGAAACATGGAGTTTGTTTCAGTTTTTTACTTTTATCTCGAAAACTAAATTAAAGCTTTTTAAATTTCCTAAAAAATATGATATGCATTTTTTGTCTCTGTAATTGTCCACAAAAATAAACTGTAGTATTCAATTTTTATGTCCCTTCTTACTTCTGAAAATCGTTGGCCCATTATATGGCTCATTGCCTGCATGCCTAAAGAATAAGATTTGTAATAAGTTACTTTATCATCTCCAAGCCACTCGCTATCGACATGATTTCATTTGTTACCTGAAAAAGGATGATGACTTTGGAACCAATTTGACAGCTTTGCAATGTATGTATTATCTCTAATTTTACGTGCCTCCACAAAATCTTCATGTTGCCTGCTAGTAGAAAAAAGAACGGCAGTGAATTCTTCGAGGGATGAGCAAATTTCATGAGTAGCAGTCAGCCCTAGAACCCATTTGCTAAGTACACTATCAGTGATTCCACGCATTAGAGTTTGTTCAATTGTCTGGTCCGACCACACCCCTGTCCAAAATCCGTCAGTTTAAGTTAAGCTTGATTTCAGTAACTGCTTTTGCGCAGAGATATTTAACCCCAAAACCACAATTTTAGTAGTATTTTTTGGAAAGTTTTTTTTTTATAAAAAATGTGAGAATTGAATTTTCAATACTTTATATGTTATTAAATAATTTGAAAGTCAATACGTTTTCGAGATAATTGAGTCGAAAATCAATTTTTACCAACTTTTAGCATTATATTTTTAAGTTTTTTGTTTGTAAAAAATACTGCAACTTTGATTTTTCTAAAAATTTCACGAAATATCAAAAACGTTATTCTTCGAAGCATATAATTATTTTCAAGATAATATCATTTCTTTTTCGAAAATTATTTAAGGACAAAAATATTTGTTTTTTTTTATTAATACTAAATTGGTATGAGTATCAAGTCAAAATGTCTAATATAAAATCGAATTAAAGTCGCTATCGTTATTGATTTTTGAGATATTTAGGGTGAACTAAATTTTTCACTTTTGAAAAAAATCGGTGTATTCAAATATCTCCCCGAAAAATAGTCAAGCTTCTACGTTAAATCGCACGATATTGGAGGCTAATGCACTGGTCCGTTCCGTAATGTAAAATTATGGCATTATCAAACGATATTTAGAAGTCAGAATATTAATGTTGAACTGCTTAACCAAACTTAAAACAAATCACTTGACAGCTGACAAAATGGCTGAGAATTGAAATAGTGTTGACAAGTTTAAGTTATATTGTTCTAAAAAAAAACAAAACCGTTACATTCTCCATTCCCGAAAAATTGTGTGTTCAAAAAAAATTATTTCTTAAGTTTCCATAGAAGGTTAGTTCAATCGATGCTTTTTGTCAAATTGAAAATTTTGTCATTTGCCGGCGGCGGCGGTGGCGTTTCAAAACATGACATGTAGTTATATTGTTTAAGAAAAATACCAAAAATTAGTATTAATCAATTTTTCATTCAAATGTCTTAAAGAACAAATACGAAAACTTTAAACTTATTTAACCTTTAATATTTAGTAAATTTGCTAAGATAAATCCAATTGACAGTTTGCTGTTTTAAATTCTACACACAATTAATTCATTTGACGTCTCGAAGATATCGCTAAGAAACAGCTTCAACTATTATTACTAATTGCATACTTTACAAAGCTCCACAAATGACAATTTGCCTTATTCCAAAAGAATAATAATTTTAGAATGCAATAATAATCATAATCAGTGAATTTATTTTTTTTTCACGTTATTTAAACTTTTGTTGGTTAACTTTTGCTGCGTGTTGTTTTTATTTATATCAAAACTCTACTTATTTCTCTTGTAAGATTATAATTACAATATTTTTAATGTTACTACGATTGCATTTCAACTCAAACTTTCATTCATTTGTTGATCCAACCTGATTCGAAATCTAAATGAGGATTCAATTCGATTTCTCAACCCACTCTTGTAATTAGGGTATTAGTTCATCATAATTAGAAGAGTCTAGAATCCATGCAATTTTACCACAAATAAAGTAGACAAAGATAAACACGACCATCAAATCGCTGTCATTTCAAAGTTCACCAAAAGCTTAATATAAAACAAATCATCATCGCCATGGCATTCAGCAAAGACACTCTATATGATATAATGGATTGTCTTTGACATTCAATATTATTCATCTTCTTTATCTTTGTTCGTTGGTAATAAACGGAAGTTACATTACAGTTGCAGAAGCAGTTTGTGAAATTCTTTTGCTGTGTGCCTGCGATCGTCTCGTCTCGAATCGAAAAACAAATAAAATTTATTAAAATATTTAATTTCAATTTGCGGTAGAAAAAATCAAATCAAAATGTTAAGTAAGTTGTAAAGTTGTAAGTATATATGAAAAAGTATCAGTTGATCGCGAAGTTCAGTGTTTTTTTTGTGTGTGTAAAATGCGAATTAGAATTCCATTAATTTTGTTGCATCCATCATCTAGCTCGGTCGCTTTGTTTGTTCGCTGCCGCGCGCCGCCCGCGAGCCGTGCGTCCATCGTGTCGTGCGTTCGTCGGTCGGTTTGGTAGTGTTGGTTGGTATGGAATTTTTGGTTGGCGGTTAAACTTGAAAATTTGAATTTCGTCTTTTTGTTGATTAGTTTGTTTCGACAAAAAAGAAGAAATATTTTCAATGCATCTATTTTCATTGTGAAGTAAAAAAGTGAATTAAATTAAAAAGCGTGTAATAAAATGAAATTTTTGAGTAAAAAAAGCCTTAAGTTTGTAGTTATTTTTCATAAAATTCGCGTTTCGCTGTCGGTCTCGGCATTCTTAGCAAAGAAGGGCGTTTTTGTTGTCGGTCGGTTGGTTGGCGGTCTATGTGTCAATATTTTTGAAAGTCCATTCTGAATCTGTCGATGATATTATCTGGAAATCAAAATATAAATTTGATGTCTCCATTTGGTTATTGTGATATAGAGGAAATAAAAAAGGTAGACATCTCTCTAAAAAAAACTTCTATTTAGATTTTAGGGTCCTTGGAAAGTTGACACTTCGACGGGGCGACTTTCGATTACCGCAGCACGAATTTCGTTCTGATTTTTTTTGTACAGTTAGGTAGGGGTCTCAATAGAACATGTTTTAAATTTTAAGGCGAGGAAACACCGTTAAGTCATAAAAAAAAATATTTTCTTTTTCGGACTTAACCCTACTTTTTTGTATTGCGTTTTTTGAGCCTAAAACAAGTTTTTTTTAATTGATACTACAGTATACTAAGAGCTAGGTATGTAAGGGGGGGCATGCTGCCCCCCTGCAACCCCCCTGCTTGGAATCACTATAGGATTTGGGGTGGGTGCGAGTTTGGGTATTGCAAAGTACTTTTCGCATTTAAGCACTAAAAACAAAGAAATCCCCAACGAAAAAAAAAACAAGTATGGCAACACTGAACAAAAAACAGGGAAGAAATGTCAAAATCAACCATTTTTGCGTGTTTTGTATGTAAAAAAGTGAACTTTGAAAATTAATTTAAAATAGAAATAAATGTTTCCTCGCTCTAAAATTGCTATAATTATTATTTATTTGTGCATATCTATCAAATAAAAAAAACCGCGTGTCGAAATTCGTGCTGCGGTAATGGAAAGTTGAGCCGTTATTCATTTTACGGTTTCAAAAGTAAACGTAAATAAAACAAATTTAAATTTCATTTTTCATGATATTTCTTTTTTATTATAAAGTTTGAATATTGATGTTTTGTGTGAAACACTACTAATAATTTTCGACCACTTTTTGTCACATAATGGGTGGTATCTCAGCCATAAATTGGCGAATGTTGGTTTTTGAGTGCTCAAGAATCAAAAGTTTATCTATAAACACGGTCTTTCGCGTAGCCCCCAAAAAACAAGTCCAGCTGTGTCAAATCGCATGATATTGGTGGCCAGTTGATATCACCACAACGAGAAATTACGCGGCCAGGAAATGTCTCTTGTCTCCCCCCCCCCCATGGGAGATAATTTGTATGTTTTTTTCGAAGGAATTCCCTTCAATTCAAAACTAATCGTATTGCGTTATCGGACATGACCCCCATTATATTTGAATTATTTATTTTTTGTATATGAAAACAAAATTTGTATTTTACTTCCTTAAACTTTGTTGCTAAAGGTAATACTTTTAGCTGAAGACTAGACCAAAAACATAATATGAATCGGATATTCAGCCCTATTCCAAAAACACAGCACAAATTCATCAACTTTTGACCAATGAACGATCCAGGTGGGGGGTCATATGAGCCATAAAGCTTATACAGTCAAGATGTATAAGTAAAGATTTCATTTAAAGATTTGTTAGTAATTTAACGACATTCACCAAAAAGAGGTTTGCTGTCAAAAACAACTCAAATTTTTGTTTTCACTCAATCAACTTTAATCATGCTTTAAATTATTTTCATAAAATTTGTTTCTAAGAAAAAGAGCAAATATTCAGGTTCTTAAAAAGAAACCTTGAATAAGAGATCGTCAATTTTATATTAAGTTGCCTTTAAATTATTAAATTTTTTTGACACACATAGTACATAAATAGTGAACATTGAAGTGATTTTTACTTGCGACATATAGGAACTATATAGCAAGTTTTGCATTAGTACAAAATTTCGAGCTAGAGCCTTTTAATCAAACATGACCTTACGACTGTAGAGAAGTCGAAAAAAGTGGGTACCCCGAAACCGTCCGCCTGTCTGTCTTTCCTGGCCCCTACAGTCCAAACAATTGTGTTGATTGAAATTAAGCCGATTAGCGTAAGGCGTTTTTTTTTATTTTGTTAATACGAAAAATAACAGCAGTGCCCATACAAATTGTTTGGTTAAAATATGTGATTTTTTTTTAAAACTTTCTCTAAATTTAGTGTTCTTAATTTGGCTTCTTTCTACAAGAAAAACATATTTTGGGATTGCTCCAGAATGCTCCTTTCATAAAACCTTTATTTTGTTTTTAAGTTTTCTCAAGAACTAATGGACCGATTTCAATAATCTTCTCTTTTTGTGCAAGTTCTTGTCAATGATCAAATGATCAAATTGATGATGATTTTTGATGATCAAAAATGTAATTTTTTTTAATTTTTAAAAAAATATTAATTTTGTTTACAAAACTAGATATCTCAGAAAGGGGTCAACATTTTTTTAACGAAATTTAAATGTAAAATGTATATTTATAAGCACTTTATTTAGTGCTTTTTTTAATTTTTAAGACAAAATTTAAAATTTGAAATGATTTTTAAACAGACATTTTGGAATTAATTAGCAAGTTTAAGCGCCCCGTCGTGCATCTTATTTCTTTCTGATTTTCTGTTGAATACAAAAACTTAAATTAAAGAAATTTACTTTTTGAAAAGAATTTGCTTTAGATGTTCTAGAACTGATATTTAAACACGAATTTCAATATAATATAAATGTCCCAAAAACAGCAAAAGTGACACTTTTGTTAAACTAATGGCAAATTGAAAAACATAATAAACGTTTTATATCTATTGATATAAAAGCTTTGAATCTCTTAAAATTTGAAGTGAAAAGAGATTCTGAAACGTGTAATTTGTGAGTGCCACACTAAAATTTCTTCCCAACTTATTTATTTACCTTAATTTGTTTTAAATTAATTTTTTTTAAAGAAATCATGTTCTAAATGCAACTATTTCTTTAAATTCAACAACCAAACATTTTTCTCTTTTCAACTCTTGAGTTTCGTTGACTCCTTTAAGATCAAAATATTTTTAAAAGGTTCACGCAAAATAGTAATTTCTTATAATTTGTCTTCTAGCATCAGCTTCAACCTACGAGTAAGTAGACTGATAGCGATAGTAATAATAGACTCCCGAAAATTGAGTCCGAAAAAACTACGTCAAAAAAGCCCGACAGTTCTTCATATCAGATCGTCTCTCTTGAATTTTTGTAGCGTTCTTCACATTAATAGAAATGGAAACAAGAAAATTATATTTTATTTTTCGAAAAAAAGCTACGTTTCAAAACAATTTCTTACATTTCTGCGTGAAATGCACCAAAAACGCTCTAAACTTTTGTGTTTTAGCTCTTAAATATGGCATATTTAGAAAACTGTTGAAACCTAGGAATGCTTTCATATGTAGGGAGTCATCCAAATTAAATAATTAGACCATACCTTGCTGTACAACAGTGTTTTAAAATAATTTGATAACTAAAGTTGTCATTTTAGCAATTGAAATGTGTAAGGGTTAGGTTAATATACTCGTTCACATTACGTTATTTAAATTTTGTTAGCCTCCTTTACAAAACATTAAAGAACATTTTTAAGCGGTGAGTACAAACTCATGTAAGTGTGTGACCCCCCCCTGATTAAAAGTCTGGATCCGCCCTTGCTTGCAATAAAGCCATATTGGCTGTGTGGCATGTGGCATCGTCTTGTTGAAACCACATATTCTCCAAGTCTTATTCTTCAATTGCAGGGAAAAAAAGTCGGTTATCATATGACCATAACACTCCGAATTGACGCGACGGTGACAGTCGTTCCATCGTCATTTTCGGACCAAAGAGCGCACCAAACAGTGACTTTTTGTGGATCTAATGGCCTCCCTTTAATTACTTGATGATTCTCAGAACCCCAAATACGACAAATTTGTTTATTAACGTACGAGTACCCACCGAGTGAGAAATGTGCTTCGTCAGCTGGCTTCCGTTGTTACGTGAGCTGGACTTAACATGGATGTTGTGTAGATCCAAATGCAAAATGCGCCATAATGTACCGTAAGACAGTCCTAATTCCTGAGAACGACGAGGAATCGACACATTCGGGTCTTCTACAACACTTTCACTTACAGCAGCCATATTTTCAGCTGTACGAGCGAAACAATATCTGTAACCAATCCAGTCTCTTGAAATTTCTTTATAATTTTGAGAAGTGCTTGCGTAGTTTGATGATTGTGTAAACCATAATCTCCGCTTAAAGCACGATATGTGGCTGTATCAGAATCACCATTTTTGTAGTAGCTTTCAACAATTCGTATGCGTTTTGCGATAATTAAGCGATCTTTTTCGTAATTGTCAGACTTTCAACTGAACCAAAAAATTGGTTTAACAACTTAGTTTGACCGATGATAGATAGATAGATAGATTCATTTATTAAACAGTTTTTAAATATTTTACATGATCGTGTTACAATGCTTTAAATGAAAAAGAGATGACATTGGCCAAAATAGCCGTCTGTCAGAGTGAGTAACATATACAATATACATACAATATTTTAAGTGATTTAATTAAATTCTGAAATAATTAGTTTTCGGTAGTGAAAAGCTGCTTCGCAGTATGTATAAATAACGTCCCAATTCGGACCATTAAGTAATTTTTTAAGTTCTTCTAAGGTTAATGTTGGTTTTTCAAAATATTGGATCCTCCAGTTTCTCAATATTGGGCAAATACCTATGAAATGAAACGTGTCCTCTCTAGCATGTTGGTTACAAATTGTGCAGCAGTTGGTTTCGGCGCTGTTAAAACATGTTCCATTCAGGTTAAGGAATTCTCCTCTTGATCGAAATAACAAAGATATTTTTCTGCAACTATTTGTATCGGTGAAGTAATTATTTTCGTTGAGATTATAGACTAATGTCGGGTATATAAGGCGATTTTCTGATTCATTTGCTATTTTCATATAGTTGTCTCTACGTTTTATATCTATTTCTCTTATTATTGCATACATTTGATTTTTTAAGTTCTAAAGGTCTTTCAAGGTTTATAGCCAAAGGAGAGGCAACTGACTCCGCTAGATCTTTCCATTTTGGATAAAGGGGTGGTTCCTTCCAATAGCGTACAGTCCTAGAATGTGTTGTAATCTTTCTTGACTATAGGTTGAGATAACTTTTATAATGTAGTCAACATGGAGTTTTAGTGTGTATATGTAGAGTGCGGCCAATCCAGTTTCAAGATGAATCATGTAGTTTGGTGTATTTTTAGGTAGCTGAAATATTTTTTTAATGAAGAATCTTTGAAGCTTTTCGACTTCCTGGTATTCTTGAAAACCCCAGACCTGGGCTCCATAGCACATCATTGAACGTAATACCACCTCATAAACTTTGTATTTGGCTGAATTCGGTACTTCTTTCTTTTTTAATAGTAGATTCCAACTAACATTAATTGCATTTTTTGTTGTGACAAGTTTTGATGCAAGATGTTGTTTCATATTGAAGGATGGAGTTACATCTATTCCAAGGTATTTGTAACTTTTGACGACTTCAATATTTTCTCTACCGTATTACCATTTCTCTCTTTGTAAACGACTACCTCTCGGATATCCCGCTATCATAACTTTAGATTTATCTATGTTGATAATAAGATTCCAAAAATTACAATATTCTTTCAACTTATTAATCATCAACTGTAAGCTTTCAGGTGATTCGGCAAGTAGTATCAAATCATCAGCATAAAGAAGAGATTTTATTACTGTACTAGCTATGTTGATTCCGACAGGTAAATAAGATGTCACATCATCTATGAAAAGGACAAACAACATGGCGCTCAATAAACATCCTTGTTTTAATCCAGTTTTAGTTTCAAACCATTCTGATGCTTTTGTTCCATCCCATACTGCTGACTTAGATCCGTTGTAAAGTTCTTTAATTATTCTTAACATTTTTGTCGAAATTCCCAGTTGGTTTAATTTGAAGTAAAGAGCTTTTCTATCTATAGTGTCAAAAGCGGCCTTGAAGTCAATGAAGTCAATGAAGAAAATGTATAATTTGCGTTGACGGAGTCGGAAGTCCTGAATAATTGTATTTATCACGAAGATATTATCTGTTGTCGAGTAACCTGAGCGGAAACCCGATTGGTATTTACTAAGGAGGTTATTTCCATCTACCCATTTTGTTATACGTGAAAGTAACACTGCTGTAAAAATTTTTGATATTGCGTTTGTTAACGAAATACCTCTATAATTTGTTGGATCATTTAAGTCTCCTTTCTTATGTATGGGAAATACTAAAGCTTCTTTGAAAGAGTCAGGTACTTGGCCCGTGTTAAAAATAAAGTTAAAACTTTCGCATATTTTTCGAAGAAATTGGTTTGTTGCGTTTTTGGAAAATTCTGTTGGGATGCGATCTGGTCCTGCAGTTTGACAGATGTCGAATTGCAGCCCAATACGTTTGAAACCGCAATATGAATAACCCGTTCCAGTCTCGTCTCGGTCTTGTTTAGAGTACTCTTTAGGTAGTATTGTCTTGTCTCGCGGTTGCATGAGACCTAGAGGGCCCTAGACAAATCGTCTTATGGCCAGCCCTTATACCGCGTTATTAAAAGTTATAGGTAATCGTTAATTAACTAACTACGAGTATAGGTACTGTTTTTCTAAAATGTCATCTTGAAGAGGTTGACTTAGTTTAATTCCCTAACTTTTAACTCAAAAGTCAATTATAAAAACTTCTTGACCAAACTGAAAAGAACTAAATGCCCCCCCCCCCCCTGTATGAAAAAAAATGAACTTTCATATTTCAAAAAAAGCCTTGAGAAATGCATACTTATGCTTAATTCATGTTATTTGGTAATAACTCATGCATATAAAAAGCTCACAAATATATTATTTCTGTAGGTCACCAATTCCATTCGAATGCACAACTTCTTAAGCATAATTTCCTTCCATTTAGCCTTCCTCATATTCCAGAAGAAAAAAAAAAAACATTCAAAACCTAAGCGAAAACGTGGGTGCATTAATTTTCGCTTCGATAAATATTGAAAAGAAAATCCTTTGAGCATAAATACAATTTTGTGTGTGTGTGTGTGTGTGGTTGTGAGTGTGTCACCAAAACTCTTTTAGTGTAAAAAATATTAATAGGTTCACCCTAACCACTTTGATTCTGCATTAAAATTCTCTCTTGAATGAATACTAACTCTTACTTAAGTATTTCTCAAGTCGTTAAAACTAAATGAACACCACTTAACATACATTTTTGTATTTATGTAAATATAGGTATACGTACATATACAACACATGACGTATAAAAGACCAAGAAATTCCCTTCCTCCATTTAGCAAATAACTAAACTTCAATCTAATTATATTTTGTGTGTGTTATAATCGTTAAAAAATTTAAACGCCTGACCTATTGTAGCCCCTTGATGGTTCTTAAACTTCCATTCATATAGAGCCCCATAAGTGATGGCCTTCTATTCACCACCAGCTCTAGCATCAGCACCAGCACCACCATCATCACCAGTTCTGTACAATTTTTCAGAACATAACCTAAATTTAATGAAAGAAGAGAAAAAAAAAATTATTATTAAATTCAAAGTGATGACCTAAAAAAACACAAAATACCTAAAAGACGAAAACCCTGAATGTACGAGAACGAATACGAGTACCAAGTACCTACATATGTACATGTACATGAATACCTAAAACCCTGCTGCCTTTAAACGTCCCCTATGAATTTATTAAAAAAAAAAAAAAATATTTTATATTAAAAAAGAACCCAATTTCAAAAGTCATTTACAACATCAGCTGCTGAATTGCTGTAGCTGTTGCTGCCCACTTCATTCATATATGGCACAAAAACCAGGACCATCAGGACCACTTCCGGGAACACTCACTTGCAGGACCGTTTTTATTTATATATATATTATATTTTTTTTTGCAAGTTGTTGTTGTAGTTTGGCACTTCATTCAAAACTGCCATGTAATAGAATGCGGGCCTCGCGAGTCCCTATCCCTAGACCCTACCTACCTTACCTACTGTGCTCTAGCACGAGCTCGTGTAAGTGTAAGTGTAAGTTCTGGCGCTTGGTCTTTTTGCATTTTATTACAACACAAAACTTCAAAAATAAGTAAAAAAGAACCAGGTCTAACAATAAACTAAGAGTACTTGGCTCATTGGCAAAGTGAAGCATAAGAATACTTGAGTTTAAAATGTGGCTAGTGGTCGGAATAAGTGGAAGACGGATGGTGGGGGGGGGGGGGGAATGGGGTGTTAAGTGTTGAAGAGAGAGAAAAAGGTCTCTGATGATGTGTAGAGTGAGTGAGTCACCTCGTAACGTAAGGCTTTTATATAATTTGGAAGCATTTTTGTTAAAATCCCCCTTGTTCCTTTATATAAATTGTAGGCACCTTTATATACGAGTACGTCTATCTTTTTACCATATACTTATAAAAGCTCAACCAGCACAAGGTTTGCTTTTTTTTTTTCTTATTTTCAAATCATTTTAATGAGTTAAACTTATATAGAAAGAAGATACAAATCCTTCGTCCTTTCTAGCAAAAATAAATAGAAAAAAAAATGATAGAAACTTTTATAGAGGATGTGAGCAATATTCAACGAATGGGCGCTACAGAGAGACGACTCCTATTCAATTTGTGGTTCGTATTCGTATTCTTCTGCATCTTTTCTACAACATTATATAATAAATGTTGTTGTTGTTGTTTTTCGTTTTGTCTCGTTTTCTATTTTTCATTCATCAGCCTTCAACATCGTCATCAGCTTCTTCATCATCGTCTTTCATCATCATCGTCAACATTATCATCATCATCATCATCATCATGAACATCGTTGTCGTTGTCAATGTTTGAAGATGAAGAATTGAATTCCCTAGTTTTGAAAAAGTTTTCTTTTTTTTTTTGTGTTAATTCTGAACGAAAAACTTTTCCATCATCTTCGTTTGGTTCTTAGTTCTAACCTATGAAGATATCCTAGAAGGCAGTGTTAGTTATCTATATAATGGTTGGTTTTCAGGGCCGTAGTATTATATATTCAAAAATATAGGCCATTTTGAATTTTTAATTTTGAAACACTTCTTCAAAATGTTTCGTAAGAATATACGAAAAAAGATTAATTACAAAATATAAAACTCAATGAATAGGAGGACTTCAATCAACTTGGGTATAAAAGACGCTTGGTAGTGTGAAATTTAGTCTCTCTGGCAGCACATTATGGTATGTCAAACTTTAGTAGTTTTTACATATTATAAATATCCCTTTAATAATTTGAAAGCTCTAACCCATTGAAAATTCCTTGCAATTAAATTATTTTAATTTTCCGATGGGTTTTAATGGCCTTAATTTAAATCCGACTTCAAAATTTTTTTATCATTTAAGGTTTTTGAAATTCGAAAACAACACATAATACACATAGTCCAAAAAGTCAACAACATATGGGTGATTATACAAAAGTTGGGTAACTCGATGTCATCAACCAATATATACAAAGTCTGATTATATTTTATTGAGATTACAATTTATTTTAAAACAATGGAAAGACCTTTATTTAGTCACCCAATTTCAGTTCTTCATTTTGAATACAAGTTATTAAAAAAACACAATTAGTTCTTAAAATGTCAGTCCTCTGGCATGTCACAACCCTTAAAACCAACCATGACTGTCTATTAAACATTGTCATTGATTTGAGAAAACTTATTAATTTAATACAATCTGCGATGTATATAGTTTAATGTATACTACAACTTTCATAATGCAGTGTTCTCCACTTTATTTAAAAAAATAAGAAATTTTGTGTTCAGTTTCATTCGTCAGTCCCTTGTGTGTTATTTAAATTTGAAATTCGTGCGAAATATCGCCGACTCACTGTCAAATCCAACTTTCAATTTTAATGTTGGCAATGAAGTTAGTTGCGGGTTGCACAATTTGACGGCCATCATATCTGTAAAAGAGTTTGGGTTATGTTTGTTGTCTATACACGTGCTTAGCCAGTCAACATGTCAGTCCTATGGTGAGTCGTTAATTTTTTGTTAATCTAAAATTTATTTTTATTTATTCGTATTAGACTTTGATTTGTTAAAATGTAGTTTGTTGATATTTTAAATTACAAAAAAAAACATTAGTCCAGATTCGTCTTTTTCGTCAATTCTATGGCGTCAGTCCTGTGTCAGGTAAATTTTTATTGTTCTTCATTTCTTGATCATTAGTACTTTTAAGATGAATATTGTTAGATTTTGTTTATATTGTTTGTTGATTACTTTGAAATATTTAGTAAAACTATGTGAAAGTAGTAAAAGATAAGTGAATAACGTTACGTTAAATGTCAAAAGTCTGTTTTGAAAACTGATATAGTATTTTTTCCTAGTATTACATATGAATAATTATTTTTAATTGTTACTAAGTGATTTTAAGTGATCATTATTAAATCCTAAGAGATTTTTACTAATTTGTATTAAATTTCATTATAATACTTTCAAAACTGTGTATACTCGTCAGTCCTCTGGCAGTCAAATTCTGAAATTTTTAAATATCTTACAATGTACTCAAAAAAGTAACTGGCCCGATTGGGAACAATATATTAATTTGATTAGCTATCATATACACCCGAATTTATAGAAGTTTGATTTAAAAACTATCGTAAACAAAATATCCTCAAAAGTTACCCAACTTTTGTATAATCACCCATATACACAACACATAGTCCAAAAAGTCTCCGTACAGCAGCTTTCTTTTTTTTGATTTGAGATAAAATGTTTACTATAACAATATATTAAAAACAGGTTTTTCAAAATCACAATCACAATTTTTTTAAATTTGTTAAAAAGGTGAAGGTGGAAACTAACTTTTTTTCAATGTTAACCACTTTAATTCAAATCCGAATTCAAAATTTTTTATCATTTAAGGTTTTTGAAATTCGAAAACAACATATATATGTACATACATGTATAAAGGTTTTTGAGACTATTTAAATTCACGAAGTAGTTATTTTTTTCAATAAAATTCGTGATGGTTTTTCAAATCTATAAAATCCTTATCTTTAATATTCAATTTAAAAATGTATAGTATTTCACAAAATTCTTGAAGTTTTTGTTAAGATTTTACTTGTTTAACATAAATCTTTAAAAAACGCTGAACGATGAAAAACGCAAAACGGTTTAAAAGAAATGCAAGTTTTTGTAACGAATCTCTGTCCTTTAAGCAAGACAAAGAACTTTCAACAACGAACTTAACCATGACTCTGAAAAAATTTCAAATATGTTTGCAAATTTTTTCAAAAATGCTTTCTAAGTACTAAGAACTTCTGTCAAATGTCTGAGTTATTGGCCCCTTCACAAAATTTCCCTCATTTGAATTCAATTAATCTTTGGATCTCTGAAGATGAAATCGTTCGCAAAGCTTCAGAACTTGACGTTTGTTATAGTCCTGGTCCAGATGGTGTACCTTCTTATATTTTGAAAAAAATGCGCATCCTATTTATCCTATCTTCTTCATATTCTTTTTAATGAATCGCTCAAATTTTCAATTTTTCCTGAAATTTGGAAGAGTTCGTACATAACACCGATACATAAAAAGGGTAGTAAAAATGAAATACAAAATTATCGTCCCATTGCAAAACTGTCCATCATCCCTAAGTTATTTGAGTCCATTATTTGTAAAGTCATATCGTTTAATTGTAAGTCTATAATTTGTGAAAGTCAACATGGTTTTGTTCAAAATAAGTCAACAGTTTACTAACCTCTTTCATTTCAGTTCTTTTTGTTTAGATTCGTTTGAAAAACGGAAACAAGTTGGCTGTGTCTTCACAGACTTCAGTAAGGCCTTTGATAAATTGTGCCATAAAACATTAACTTCCAAACTTAAATCCCAAGGCTTTAATGATAAAATTGTTAGTTGGGTTTCGTCGTACTTATATAATAGATCATATAGCGTAGTTTTTAGGAATGAGCGGTCATCATATTTTTATACCAACTCTGGCGTACCACAAGGTAGCCATTTAGGACCTTTACTGTTTATTTTGTACGTAAACGACTTACCTTCTACGAGTATTATAAAACACTCATCTGTTTTAATTTACGCTGATGACATTAAAATTTTCAAACTTATTGACTCACTTGACGACTGTTTACTCCTACAAGATGATCTAAATAGTTTTCGTGAATGGTGTTTTATAAATAAGCTTTTACTAAACATAGACAAATGTAAATTAATGTGTTTTACACGCAAACAAAATGTTTTGACTTTCAATTATCAATTAGACTCTTCTTATTTGACTAAACTCTCTACTTTCTCTGACCTAGGTATTATTCTTGACTCAAAATTAACTTTTACAAATCATTATGACTATATTATTAAAAAAGCAAATAAGACACTTGGATTTATAAAACGGTTTTCACATGATTTCTTAAACTTCTGTATATATCATTTGTACGACCAATATTGGAATATGGCTGTATAATATGGGCTCCCTTTTACTCAGTCCATATAAACAGAATAGAAGGAGTACAAAGAAGATTCATGCGATTCTGCCTCCGTTTCTTCCCATGGTCCAATAGGCTCGAATTTCCACCCTACAATCATAGGCTCACGCTCATAAATCTTCCATCGCTTTCTAAACACAGAGAGTACATTCAGCTGTGCTTTATTATAAAATTAATCAATGGGTCAGTCATATCACCATCCATTTTGGAACAATTAAACTTTATTTATATCCGTTCAAGTATTAGAAGACAAGTTCCTTTACGTCCTATATCAAGCAAATCGAACTATGGTAAAAACAGTCCCCTCAATCAATTGATTTCAGTTTACAACAGGTATTACTTTTTGTTATATTCCGTAAGCGATGATTTTAAAAGTAAAACATTTAAAGTAAATTTCTTCCATACCTCAGTTTAGCTTTTTTTTTTTTTGAAATTAGCTTAAAGCATTGAAAATCTAAAAATAAATGTCATATTAGTTTGTTAACGAATTCAATAAATAAATAAATAAATAAGACTGTCACACTAAGTTTTTGAAGTATGTATATTAAGAAAATATAAAAGGAATGTTGAAAACAGGTATTTTTAAAGTTTGAAAATTTTACTCCAAAATGGGTTTTTCAAAATCACGAAAGACATAAATTCAAGCCTTTCTTTAAACTTAATGAAGACTAATGAGAACTTTTCAAAAAACTAAGTACAACTATGAGATGATTGAAAAATGTATATAAAAAGATATAATTTATTGTTATATGGAATAAGTTGTATTTTAACTTATCCTCAAAAACTCTGTTTTTGGTTGTCTTTAGTATTTTTGAAGAGGCATGATTTAAAAACCTGATCTGATAGAAATATTTGTAAGGCGATGTTCGAATTTCGGACGACTTCATCCTTTAAAATAATATGGTTTTGTTTTTGTCAACTTGTGTGCTTATTTAATAACCCTCAAGGAAAAATAAATGCAACAATAAAATACAGATTTGTATATTGAAAACTTATTTTCTTACTAGCTACTAGGCTTTGCCTGCATGTCATAACATTACTTCATTGCGACGTGAAGGACTGACAAGCAAACAAACAATCAAACAAACAATCAAACAAACAATCAAACAAACAAACAACAAAAAAAACAAACGGCGTTCATTCCATCGGCGTCAAATCGCATGATCTCGGTGGCCAATTGACATCACCAAACCTGTCCGTGTTGTGCGGTTTGTTGACCCGAATTGTTGGAACCACATATTGGTCATGTCATGGTCTTCAATCGCTGTTCAAAATAGAAATGTACTACACGTTAGGTTAGGTTAGGTTAGGTTATAAGGGGTGTGCACAGCATGAAGCTGTTGCGTACACGGGGGCCTACTGGTCCATTGTGATCCCCTGTAAAAAAGTAAAAGTTAGCATCGATGCTCCTCAATTTTGCCGATTAGCGTAGACTGGCTCGTTAACGAACCAGCCTGTGCTATCTATAAATTTCCTCATGTTTGCCATTGAGACCTATGCTAGATCATCCAGTTATCCAACAAACCTGTTTCCGAAATGACGGAGTCGGCTGGTTTGGAGGTTCGGACAGTCACAGAGCAGGTGTTTAATGGTTTCTATTTCCTCCTCATCCTGACAGCTCCTACAAAAGTCGGGTGCAAATTCCCCTATCCTATTAGCCATTACGCCAATGGCGCAATGACCTGTTAGTACACCTATCAAGATTTTAATGTTCTTTTTACTCAGCGATAGAATATACCGAGTTTCCTTTTCATTTGTGTTAGGCCATAAACTTCTAGAGATTGCGCAATATTCCCTGGATTTCCAGGAGTTATTGATTTTCTCTTTTAGTTTAAGGTCTATCTTCCTCTTGAGTACCCCAATCGGGACGAATGGTCGCATAACTGAATGGTCGCTACTACTTGTGTCTGCTTCTGACCCTTTCCTGGCTAGTTCATCTACTATATCATTCCCTTCTATATTGCTATGTCCAGGAACCCAGCAGAGCTTTACCTGGTTAGTGTGGCAGATTTTATTTAGTTCCTTCCTACAGTTTAAAACTGCTTTTGATCTTATGGTCTCACTGGCTAAGGCTTTGATAGCAGCCTGGCTGTCCACGAAAAAAGTAATCTCCGAAGAGCTTAGCTTTTCCTGATGTGCCAATTCAGCTGCTTTTCCAATGGCAAAGATCTCGGCCTGAAAGACACTACAGTCAGCTGGGAGTTTATATGACACTCTGATGTTCAGTGATTGGCGAAACACTCCCGCACCTGTTCCTGATTCCATTTTTGAACCGTCAGTGTGAAAGGGATACCCTGTTTACTTATAAGTGAATTAGGATCCCAACCCTGTCTTTCTGGTATAAAAATAGAAAATTTCCTATCGAAATATAGTAAAGGGGGGATATAATCGGTGGTCTCCCTCAGTCCTGGAATCGTGTCATATCTTTGTAAGATTGACCCGTGTCCATAAGTGCTGTACGCTTCCATGTAAGCTTGGAGTCAAGGATTACTCCTAGAAATTTAGCTTCCTTAGAAAGTTTTAGAGGAATACCATTTAGTTTGGGAGGGTTGAAGCCCTCCAGTTTCCGTTTCTTCGTGAACAAAACTAGCTCTGTCTTGGTGGGGTTGACCCCGAGACCGTTCTTAGTTGCCCAAGAAGATAAATCCTTTAATGCATTTTCCATAATGTTTTCGATGATGGTAAGAAACTTGCCTGATACCAAAACCACTATGTCATTTGCATGTGCTACGATTTTAATGCCCTGATTTTTGAACTTTGTGAGAATTTTGTTGACTACGAGAATCCAGAGCAGGGGTGAGATGACTCCTCCCTAAGTCCTAATTGAGAGTTGATAATTCTGCCATTTAACATGGTGAAGATCCAATCAACAATGACAGATTCAACTCCAACTTCAACTAAGGCAGTTTTGATTGATTCCGTTTTAACGTTATTAAACGCACCCTCGATATACTACACGTTAACTAGCTACGAATCCTAGGAAATCGATAAACTTGGATCATCAAAAACAATAGCACTAGTAGTAGCAATATTTTCGACTGAGCCTGCCTTATGATGATGCACAGGCCTTGTGACATAAGTCATGTCCACCACCACTTCCTTGATATTTCCAAGACAATAATCACCGAATCACCTATTTTATATTAAGTTTAAATTGATTTTAACGCTATTCTTCTTTTTAAATGACAGCTGTCAGGTGTGTACAGATGTCAAATGCCAAAGCTTCTAGCTGGTAACCACAAATTAAGTAAGCCTTTATTAACGCTATACTCGTATGTATAATTCATAGGTTTTTGTATATTTCTTAGCAGCCATTAAAAACTAAAATTTGACAGCTGTCAGTTTAAAGTTAATAAAAGTGGAGCTTTGTACAAAATAACAACTTGTTTCAAACATATTTTGTAAGACTTATTAAATTCCAATTTTTAAGATTAAAGCAAATCCAGCAAAAAAAAAGTATCAAAAATTTGGTTCAATTCCAAAGAACAAACATCTGGCTTCTAATTCTGAGACCTAAAAGTCTAAATACTTGATAAATATAACAGAAAACAACGCGTTATCAGTACTTTTAAATATATATTTCAAAATTGAAATAAGTTTGCTGTCCGGTATGAAATAATAATTTCAGAAAGCAGTGTGTGAGAATATTGACAAAAGTCTAGAAAACTAATAAATTTTGATCTCAAGTAAAACATTAATAGACAATGACAACACGCTTCCATATTTTACCAAGAATAAACTTTCAGCTGTCAGAAATATTGACATATTCCTGCTCTCTATACCATCATTTTATCGGATCCTACATGATATGTGGACCTTAGGTTTCTTTTCTGCATATTAATACTCTATGAAAGTTATACATTGTTGTACATTAAAAACTTTTCATAAACTGGCTAAGTCCAGCTGGGTCTCGTAACAGCTGTCAAAATTTCGCTTATAGTATGTAGCTTAAATGACGTTTCGGATTGCTCTGAACCTCATAAAATGAAAGTCGTCTTAGACTTGATTTTAGAATCTGCTGAAATACCAAAGTTTTGGGTCGATTAGAATTGTTGGAAGTATTCCTTTAAAAGTTATTTCAAACACATCGAACGTATGTATGTATATGTAAGTAAAAAAATAAATTGGGTGGCGCAACAGTCCGTTGAAAACTAGGGCCTAGTGGCTTACAACTCTCAACCGTTCCTGTGTGCGAATACTGTTGATGGAGGGGACCTACAGTTTTAAGCCGAATCCGAAAGGCTTATTTGAGAAAGCACTTATCATTTCTCGCAAGAGGCAGTAACCGTACAAAAAAACTTTAGATGGCATAGGCAGGGATCGAACCCAAAACAGTTCAACAGTGCAGACAGTAAAACGCTTTAAAATCACATGCGTTTTCAGCACTGATCTCTGCTCATTTAAAGACCAGTTAAAGACGATGCGAGTTAAAATAATGCTCAAAACGGACTTAAAGCTTTCTTTAAACTTTATAAATATAATCATTAAGAAAAGATACCCTCTAAACTGCGCTTACCACAGAAGCATCAGTCTCCTGATGAAAGATCATTTCTGCCGGATAATGTGAACGTCTGAAGCAGTTCGTTAAAAACCTTATAGGTCTATATTTGTATGGCTTCGAACCAGGAAAGTACACATTTGACCAAATGTTTCATATTACAGCAGATCTTGGGAAAAAAAACCCAGAGCTTCAAATCAATACCCACAATCTTTCATCGATTTCAAGGACGCGTATGACAACATCTATAGAGAAGAACTCTACAGAGCAATATCTAGTTTAGGCATCCGTCAAACTTGTCTGTCGGTGCGAAATGACGGTGGAGAGTGCTCCATCAATGTTGGATAAGATCTCACCAATGCTTTTGATGTCAAAAAAGGTTTTAAACGAGGCAATGCACTGTCATGCGACTTCTCCAAAATCGTTCTGGGAAGAATTGTGCGAAACTCGATCTTGAACACTTGAGGTAAAATATGCCAAAGTTCTGCCCAATTACTCGGATACGCCGATGATATTGGTATAGTTAGAAGATCAAAGCGTGATGTCAGTGACGTTTTTTTGAGCATTGCGACGAAAGCGGAGAAGATGGGTTTAGTGGTCAAAGATGGCAAGATCATGCCTACTATTACAAAACGTCACCATTGACAGCCGTAACTTAGAGATAGTTGAGGACTTTGTCTATAAGGCACTGCTCTACATTTGAAAAACAACTCTTGCACATCGCTGCTTCTATGGACTCAAGCAATTGAGAATTAAAGTCCTTTATCAAGCAATCCTCTATAAGACACTCATTACTACGGTTCTCATATATGGTGCAAAAGATTAGACCTTGTCAAGGCAAGATGGAAACGTCTTAGGATGATTCGAGAGAAAAATTTGTTGGGTGCATAAATGGAGAGTGAAAGAAAAGAAACAACGACAAACTTTAGGGCCTGTACAGCGACACAGATCAAAGAATTGACATCAACGCTCCAGTCCGGAAAGTCTTTGAATCAAAACTCTAGGAAGAAGGCGACTTAGGTGGAACGAGCAGGTGGGAGAGCCTAAACCTACTTGGCGTGCAGAATCGGAGACAGCTAGCTAGGGACCGAGCGCGATTGTTGGTTGAGGCCCAGGACCCTCCAGGACGGTAGCGTAACCTTTAGTTAGTGTGTAAATATAAGCACATAAGCTGAAAATATCATTCTTTTTGGCGGAAAACTAAGCTGCATTGTGTGTTAATGTAACCAAAAATATTGATACTTTTTGACGACTACAGTTTATTCAGTATCAGTCTTTAATTTCTGTGTCAAATCAAGGCAAAGTAGAAAAATGTGAAAAGTGTTTCTTTTTTTTTTGGGACACTCATAAATACGTCCCTGTAATATGCTGATTTAAAGTCCTGCAGCTTCTCAAGGAGCAGCAAAAAAAAAAAGAAAAAAACAATTTCTTCTTCACCGCCTCCTATTTATTTGCTGAACCTATACAAGATCTCTGGCTCCTGCCAATGCACTTGGTTAAGTTGCTTGGAACATGAAAGAGGCGAGTAAGATCCAACAAGAAAAATAAATACATCCATACATACAAAAGGTATACATACCATACATACATACATATTTATATAACGACACGACCAACATACACGTTTTCTATCCTTTAAATTTCTTGAACCCAAGCCCATCAGTACCGCCTCTATCTTGTGTATAGGTTTTATGGTATATACGTATAGAGAAACCCAAAGCAAGAGTGCGTCTTCTGAGGACTCTTCTTTGTGTACTTATGCAAATGAGGTACCGCCACCAGCACCATCACCAGTACCATCTCCATAACCAACAAAACGCCAGGACTCAAACCAAAGTTTTCATCAGTTTTTCTTGCATAGGGATTATCATTTCAAGGAAAATTGAATATTTCAATTTAAACTAACACGTATGTTTCAGAAGAGATGCTGATGATGGTAAGATGATGTAGGTATATCTTTGGTTAGTAGGTAGATAGGTATAGGTAGGTTTATTGTAGACCAACTAAATGGAAAAAGAATTTCGTATTCACAATTTTTTGAAAGAAGGACGACACCAACCAACCAACCGACCGACCAAAACCCAAACCCAAACTGAAACCATATCGTACCGCCATGCCACGCCATCTATGCCACCACACCGCATCACCAACATACTACCTATACAGAGATGAGGACGAAAATTCTAGTAAAAACCAAAATTCAAATTTTCTGTTTGATTATCATGGAAATTAACAAAATTTTCTTTTCTAGGGTAGAATTCTCGGCAGCCATTTTTTTTTTTGTTGTATTTTATTTTTTGGTATTTTGTTTTGTGTTGTTGTTGAAATTCAACATCGCAGAAGAATTGTTTAGCATTCAAATAACGTTTTGAAAACCCCAGAATTAGGTTAGGTATACTTACGAAGTTTTATATATACGTAAATGTGCAGAAGGTTTGCCACCTTTTTAGCATCCGACAAAACTTTTAGAGAAAATTTAGAGACAGATATACTCGTATAGTGGTTCGAGATGAGTATGGCTGTGGTCGAAATGTGTCCCATTTATTCACACCCAATACGAACGAGAACGACGACGACAACGACGACGGACGCCCGCCATCGCCATGCCATCGCCATACCCGGGCGCCATTCATTCCTATTATTGTAGTAGTTTAATCCGACTTTATGATAGACAGAAGGATTTCGTCCTCGTTCTCGTCGTCGTTTGTGCTTTTTCTATTTTTGCATCAGTTGGTTGTCAGTCTATGTGTCATGTTGGTTTTTTGGACTAGAAAATTTACATTTTTGAAAAAGTGACGACGGTTAAAGAGAGTTTTGTTGAGGGCAGTTCACAAATATTAGCTCATATGTATGTTAAATTAAATTCACCTAAAGTAAGAGTGAGGGAAAGTTTTTTAACATTTTTTTTTGTTTTACTCGTATGTGGACTGGTCATGCATATGCCAAACTACAAAATGAGCTTTTTCGTTTTGATTGACAAAGCTAACAGACCCAACAAAAAAATGACAGGAATGTTTTGAGTTTGTGACACATGAATAGTCGCATAATAATTGGGAAGTCCTTTTTTCTTTTTTTGAAATTCTTAGTTCAGAAGCCTGTACATATCTGGTTTGGTGTTGATTAGGTGACTTTTGATGCTTCTAATATAATGAGGATTAGCTTCAACGCTTAGCTTAGCATATACCTTTTTTATGTTTGCCCATGAATATTGGGGATTAAAAAAAGCTAATGTCAGGGGATTTGAGCTGCCATCATCATCATCATCATCATTTAAATTGGGATCTGCATTTGATTATATATTTATAAAAAGTCATTTGTTAATGGGTAGTGATAAAAGTTTTAACACACGTGTAGCTGTTGAGTTAAAAATGCGGGTCATTCCATTCCGATGGGTGTTCAGTCCATCGAAATTGGTGTCAAAGTGTAAACATTGAATACTTAATTAAAAAATAAAATTATCAGATTGAATTTAAAGTAAAAGTCGCATTGGACAAAATGGAAACAAATATATGCTTGGTTAATATCATCAGGGATAAACAGTAGTATATGAGATTAAGTGTCATTGGAGGTTTTTAAGTGTAGCACCCCTTAAAAACTTTTAATTTCTAAAAGTCTGCGTCATAATTGAAGCCGAATAAAAGAGATAGAGTGAGTTACGCAGATTTTGAAGACATCATGGGTTTCATAGATTTTCAAGACACTAGTTTCTTAGAAAATTCATAATCCTTCTTTCAAATGTTTAAGGATTCGATATCATATCAGAAGGCCTTAATTCTGAGTTCTTTAAGACTTTAGTTGAAACAATCTTAACGTTTGTCCTTAAAAGAAAAACATTATATTTAAGGAAGTAAATAACCACATTTTGCAAATAGTTATTCTCTTAATTAAGCTGATCAGAGACATTTTTTAATCGTTCTTCTCGAGAAATAGATCAAAAGCTATCAGCTTGAAATGATGGTTAGATTTATTGATACGATATTGTAAAGCGTGTGTAAATGTTTCACTTAGGTTAGGTTAGGTTAGGTTAGGTTATAAGGGGTGTGCACAGCAAGAAGCTGTTGCGTACACGGGGGCCTATTGGCCCATTGTGATCCCCTGTAAAAGTAAAAATTTAGCATCGATGCTCCTCAGTTCAATTCAACTCTGTCGATTAGCGTAGACTGGCTCGTTAACGAACCAGCCTGTGCTATCTATAAATTTCCTCATGCTCGCCATTGAGACCTGTGCTAGATCATCCAGTTCTCCAACAAACCTGTTTCCGAAATGACGGAGTCGGCTGGTTTGGAGGTTCGGACAGTCGCAGAGCAGGTGTTTAATGGTTTCCATTTCCTCCTCATCCTGACAGCTCCTACAAAAATCGGGTGCAAATGCCCCAATTCTATTATCCATTGTGCCAATGGCACAATGACCTGTTAGTACACCTATCAAGATTTTAATGTTCTTTTTACTCAGCGATAGAATATACCGAGTTTCCTTTTCATTTGTGTAAGGCCATAAACTTCTAGAGATTGCACAATCGTTCCTGGATTTCCAGGAGATATTGGTTTTCTCTTTTAGTTTAAGGTCTATCTTCCTCTTGAGTACCCCAATCGGGACGAGTGGTCCCGTTTCACTTTGTTTTGAAAAGTCTATACTATTTTGGCAGCTGTCATTTTTAAAACTGTCAATTACGGCTACTAAAAATAAACAATAGCCACGTAGTACCCGTGGTGTAATGGTTAGTGCGAAGGACTGTCAGACCTATAGTCTTGGGTTCAATACCTGCCTGTGCCACCTAAATTTGTTTTCACAGGTACTGTCCCGCGCGAGAAATTGTCAACTCCTCCAAAAGTAATTCTTTTCATGAAAAGTGATTTTTCTATTCATCCGTTCGGATTTGGCATTAAAACTGTAGGTTCCCTCCATCTCTGAAATGACTCGCACGCGAGAATGTTTAAGGGTTGTAAATCTCTAGGCCTTAATTCTCTATAAGGACTGTTGTACCACCAATAAAGTATTTATTTAATTATAGCCTATTATTTAGACAGCTGTCACTTTTGAAGCTGTCGTCTTTTGGCATTTGACAAGAAAAATCTAAGCTTACTAGAAATGAAACTAAAGCACTTGTGGGTCATCATCATCTTCTCGGCTGGCAATAGTGGAACTAATAAACAGTTTTGAGCTGTTGTGAAAAGTTAGTGAAAAGAAAGTAAAGGGTTTTTCAATAAGGGCGGGTAGATGTTGAAATGGAATAAAACAAGCTGTGTGTGAGGTAATAAACAAAATTATTTTTGTATTTGAAAAGCGCATGTATGCCATTAAGTATGGAATATGACGTCATTCAAATGCCCGCTTTGGCTTCTTACGGTGGTACGGATCCGAGTTGTCCAATTTTCAATGACTCTTCCGCATACATAGATCCGGCTGAATTTGAGTAATGACCTGTGTTATGTTCACATTTAGGGCATCGGTCGATTGTGGTTTATTTGCATAGACCTGCGACTTCAAGAAACCCCACAGGAAAAAGTCTAGCGGGGTCAAATCCCATGACCTTACCCTCAAATCGTTCATGCAAAATGTCAATCGTGGGGTGTGCTGTGTGGCACGTAGCACCGTCCTGCTGCATGTCGTCTAGGTCCATATGGTTCAATTTGGGCCATAATAAATTAGTTATCATCGTTATGTAGCGCTCGCTGTTGACGGTGACCGCCCCTTAAGCCGCTGGAACCTTGCGTGGGTTGGTGTCGTCCCAAAAATGTGCCTCGTAACTAAAGATGATTTTTCGAAAAAAACTGGCGTCCTCTTCCAAATGATTCGAAGCCCAGTCAGCGAACAAACGGCGTTGTCTATGGTCATGAACTTTGAGCTCGTCACTAAAAATGATTTTTCGGAAGAATTGGCGTTCTCTTCCAAATGATTTGAAGCCCAGTCAGCGAACAAACGGCGGCGTTGTCTATGGTCATGAACTTTGAGCTCCTGGGTCCCGACGCAAAATTCGCCAATTTGAAGTCTGCGAAAGGCTGAGTTCTTGTGCACGGCGAGGAATAGACTGCCTCGGGTTCTCGGCTGATCTTGCGTTCCTTGAACGTACGTACTCAACCGGTTGTCTCAAATTTGGCCACCAAACCTCTACCGTAAAATGGGCACAATGCGCGTAACGTTTGCGTTAACGAACACTCATTTTGATAATAAAGTTTTATTATTTGAACGTGCTGTTCAATCGTGCCATGATGATTTGGCATAAACAACTAAATAATAAACAAAACATTTGAAAAATGTCACCATACCAAAATGGCTGCCACGGGGAGCCAAAATCTACCCACGCCAATTGAAAAACCCTTTATATTTCGAATGTTGCTACCGTTACCCGTAGTTTTCCGAAATCACAATTTTGTCGATTTCTTGTCGATCTTTGGATTCAGACATTCCAGACCGCATTTTCCATATTAACTTAGGTAGTAAGGCTTTAGAATTTCTGGTAATACAAGAACTCAAGCCGGTCGATCACCATCACCAACGTCATATCGTCATTATTGGGTGCGTATTGAAAGACCCCAAAATGATCACATTTTCACTTCGGAGGCTACGTTAATGAGCTCAATAATTGCATTTGGAGCTTGGAAACAGGTGCGTTTTTTGGTTAGTGATGTGATTCGACCTTATTTATTTTAGAATAATATTAATGTTTGTGGCATACTCAAAGGGTTTTAAATACGTTTAATATGCGAAAGACACAGCGTGAACATTAGAGGAGGAAATTAGAAAGGATGTTTTGGTGTACAATGGTTTGAATTCCTTAACCTAATAATAAGAGTGAAAGATAGAGCGTTCCACATTCGCGAAGTACGGCTAAAGAACGAATCTCTGTACTTCACAGTACGGCTGAAATTATAAGCTTAAGAGTAAACTGATATGGGTTAAACAGTTTAGGTAGAGCAATACAATCACTAGATAGTGAAATGGTCATAGTCTGTGAAAATAACGATAAAAAAGGGTGCGACAAGAAACCTTACGACTATTTCCGAGCGACGAATTTGATTTTATGATCTGATTTTCATCAACTACTCTTCGTTGAAAACTGTCCAAGAGTCTTAAGTAAGTTTCTGTTAGCTCCAGCCCAAAAATATGAGTTATACTTAAGAACGTGTATTTAGATAGGAAGGAAAGACAAATTCCTTACATCGTCTGATAAAACCCAAACATCTTGCGGAATTTTTGGCGACATCACGTATGTGATCATTTCACAAGAGATGGTTATTGATGCACATACTGAGAACATCGAGAATTGTTATTGATGCAAGTGCCTTAACGATACAAAACAGAATTGTGTTCAATTCCACGTGGTTTATTGTTTTCCATTTATCAATGCTAAGTGTGAATTTTTGTTTGAAAACGAATATGATAAAAGTACTATCGCCAGCGAAAAAATGTATTGGATTTTAAGTTGCAGACAAGAGATCGTTACTGAAGATAAGAAAGAGTGTCGGTGACAAAACAGAGCCCTGGGGCACACGAGCATTTATTTTGTGGTTTTCAGTCTTACAGCCATCCAATAATTCTTGTATTGAATGGTCTGAAAGGTAATTTCTTATCCAACGTATCAACCGGAGGCACGCATTTTTGATAAGAGAGCCTTATGCCAAATCCTATATCAAATGCTTATATGAAGCGCAATAATCTTACTTTCTCCAAAACGTTATACAAATTTTCTCCACAGTTCGGTATGATGAACCATGAGATCTATTGTGCTGAGGATTTCATAAGCTTTCGATCTCCGAGATGTTTCTTGGGCTGAATTAATCAGTGTGTAGGTTGGTTGGAATTCAATGAGCTTATCATATTTTGTCGTTTAACATCCGAAGAAAGAAAAGTCTAATATCATTGCTTCTTAGATCATTTTTGAAAATATTTATCGAATTTTCTATCGAACATTATACTAAAAAGATTTCACTAAACTCTCAACAAAGCTAAAATAAGACTTAATTTCACTTTATAATGTTCTTACATATTCTTAAGCTGATCTACCCGAATCATATTTAACTTTAAGTCTGTATCAATTGGACAAAATATTTCTTTACTGTTTATGATAAATCGTACCTTTTGAAAGACATACATTTTCACCCTAACTTTGTTATCCATTAATTTTCTCAAACTTTTCGGAAAAACCCCAAAACCAAATCTTAAGTGAATTAGAGTTAAAAAATTTCCAAAAAGAAACATTTACAAATACCCAAAGCCACTTTACCGCATATTTCTCAATTTGACACATTTGTTCCTTATTAAGAGTCATTTGAAAAGATATCCTCTATCTGAACCCTTAAACATTCTTTAACTTTAAAATCCTTACAGAATTGGTTACACTTTGAGTTTTAAGCACAAACAATTGTGTTGGTTATTGGCAAAAAAGACACTTTATTAACTAAACATCTATACATATATACAACAATCCTATATAGGTACTTGTATTTTACCTTTATTCTGCAGGACTTCTGGAGACATCCTTCGACAAAAAGAAATACAAAATATTTCTTCAAACTAATTTTAAAGTTCCTTCTTTACACCATGGACAAGACACACCTTAGAATATAGCTCCTCTCTCCTTTTCTTTAAATAGACTTTTCTTTCAATTTTCTTCCATAGAATTTAGCCTAAATTAAATTTCCTGCAATAGAACTTATTTTTCACTTGACGAAACATAAAATACATAGGTCTATAGAGCTCTAAGAGTTTACTGGTGATGCGAATGGAAGAAGTAGAACAAGAAAATTTAAATGTCCATCTTTTTCCTCGTATACTGCCTGCCCGCCCCGTCCTACCATGAAATAAACTGGTCTTCCTATTTTATTGCTGATTGTTATCATTCTTTGGAAAACTCAAGAGCTTATCCTTGAGGTAATTTCGTTCAACCAAAAACACTTACTTATACTTAGGTACATACAACATAGCAAACATAAATGACAAATGTAGACAACATTTTAGGTTATCTCTTCTCTTCTTTTAAGTGTAAGGACTATCTATCTTCAATATCTCTGTGCGTATGTACTGTACATATACATATGTATATGTAGAGGAGTATAGTCAATGCCAATATCCATTCGAACAGATAAACATCCTTTTTGAATGTTTGAATTTGACACCAAGAGTGTTAATACAATTTCGAGTGCGAATTGAATCGCTTGATGGGTTTTCCTTGATTGAAGTCCTCATCATGTCCATATAATTTATATCCTTTTATACATCTACATTGATTTGTTGATACCCCTAAAGAAACTTATCTACATATATACAAATTTATATATATATACGAAGGACTATCTGCAATTTCAGCCTGACGAATATTATGTATCCTTGAATAAGTTTCGATTTGATTTGATCCTTTGAAATGTGAATACATATAATTTAAAGGACAAAATTACTATTTTAATGAGTTTTTTGAAGTTAAAGAGATAGTTTTTCTAAGTAATTTAATTTTTATTTATGTATTTTTATCGTTTCAGGTAAGCTTAATATTATTTACAATATGAATCTTCACATGATGGCCATCAAAATTATACCGCACAAGAGTAATTTAACTTTAAGGATATATAGAATGCGTGGAAAATAATCCTCTAAAGAAGATTTATTTTACCTAAAATGTCTTATGTATCCTGGTCAAGCTCTAGAAGGTACTACTCAATTGAATACTTTTTCCATGATTCTTTTGGGGGTAAGTATTGGTTTTATTAAAGTCACTTTAAAAGTCACAAAATTTTTTGATTTCGAATTAGATTATACGATTTACAAAGAATCCTCTAGAAGTGTAGAAATGTAACGTCAACTTTAAGAAAATAAATTAATTTAACAGCTGTCAGTTTGACGTTTGGAGGTAACAACGTGTTACAAATGTTGTCAAATGATTAAAGTTTTTCACACAGGTTGAAATTTATGAGGTTCATAAGCTTAAACAAACACTCTTATTCAATATTGACGTTTGAATTATTTGTTTAATAACGACATCATATTCTCCCATGTGAACCTTAATTTTAGATTAC